>CM077085.1:56626784-57226784 GCA_039513925.1 Platanthera zijinensis | reverse complement strand
ACACCAATGTCAGGTTACAGTGGGTCAGTAAACACAGGACTATACAATATAATCCTTCATTGTGTAGGCCAATGTGTTGACTCACGTGTAATCTCTCTATTGTGCTGTACTTCTATCATAATTGCATGAGGAGGATCAAGGAAAGAGAAGGACTTAGATTCAGAAGATCGGAAATTTTACCTAAGTAAAATTTGTCGAGTATTGTAAGGGATACCCGTCTAATTCGTCGAGTATACTCGTTGATACTAATCAAATTTGTCGTATATACTTACTACCACCCATCGAATTCATCACATGTACTTGTGGTAGAATATCTGAGAGTGGAAAATAGTTAAGTAAAATTCGTCGGGTATCATCAAGTATACTCGTCGAATTCATCGAATGTTTCTAACGATACTCTCCGAATTTGTCGAATATACATGTCGATACATGCCAAATTTGTCGAATCATCTCGACGCTACTTCTCTGGTTTTTTCATGGCATTTTCGCTGAGTGCATCGACCACGTCGATGGCATCAAGTGCATCAAGTGTGTCGACTGTGTTGATAACGCCGAGTGTGTCAACTGCTTTGATGGTATCAAGTGTGTCGAGTGCGTCAACTGTATCGATTACATCGAGTACGTTGACTACGTCGATGGCGTCGAGTGCGTCGACAGTGTCGAGTGCATCATGTCAGCCAGCCGATACTCATTGAATTCACTGAGAATACTAGACAATTTTCGCCGAATTCGTCGACTATGAATTCAGCGTGACGTTGAGTGGCTAGCTAGTTTGAGCTGAATTTCTCTATATAAATTTCGTCGAATATCACTACTAGTTTGGCGAGTATACTCAGCTATACTCGACGATACTCGACGAAAAGGACTTGGGGTTCTTTTTTAGTCTGTTTTTCAAATTTCAGCTCAGGTTTAACGATGATCATGTACAGTAATTTCAGAAGTCTTGTTTTGGAATTTCTTTTATAGTTGTTGCTATTGAGGGCCTCTATAAATACATAGGGTGGATTTTTCATCAACCCTAATCGTACTAATTGTCAAAATATTCAAAATCATAGAAGATTCCAAAAGTGAAACTGTCGGCTCCTGTACGACTTGTGACTTTTGTTCCACCGACGCAAGCAGTGCTTGATTCGATCTTCCTCTTCCGATTCCACTGGATCTTTGAATTCTGAATATCTTTATTCCTTCAGATCTAGTCATTTCGAGATTCAAGATTCAAAGTCTCTAAGGTTTCCGATTCTTCTTTTTTCTCCAAGTTATTCAAGTTCGACCTAAATGAAGAACGATAAATAGAAGACTTCAGATCTTGTCAAGATTATTTTTAAAATTTTTGTGTAATTTTCTTTTACATTTGTAGGAGATTTATCTCCGAGTTGTAGATCTGTTTGTGGATCGAGTTGTAGATTTGTTTGTGGATCGAGTTATAGATCCGGTTGTGGATCGAGTGATAGGAGAGATTGTTTTTCGAGTGGTAGGAGTTGCGGCTCCAAGGTGTAATATTGTTGAAATCTGAGAAAGGTGAAGTAGTTTAATCTAACCCTTTGTGGAAGATAGGTAAGACAGGACAGTTGACGTACCAAATACGGGGAACCACTATAAATTTCTGTGTTCTGTGTGCTCTCAATTTTTAAAGCATTTTTATTCTGCGAAAAGACACAGGCATCACCTATTAACCCCCTCTATGTGATTTAGGTATACTCTAGATACTTTCAATACTTAAGGATTTTAATTCCTTTTGAAGTAACATGTCTCTGATACCACTTGTTGGATCTGATAACCAACCTTAGAGGAGGGAATAAGGTTTTGAAATTAGTACGAAAAGAAAAAAAATTGTTTTACCGAGGAAAACACATTCTGGAAGCTACCTCGGGACGGCATGATACTGTCACGCGGCGATAGGTCACTGTGATCAACTTCCCCTGTAAAAAGATATTTTTTGTGTTGCATACAACCCTTTAAAACCTAGGAACATCTAGCCATGAATTTGAGATGAAACACAAACAATTATAATTTTATTCAAAGATCAGTAGAGGTTTACAATCATAAAATTGATCTTCATGATGCCGGAGATCGAAAGTGATGAATACAATCTTCTTGTGGTTTCTATACCGACCCTCACAGGACAAGTTCGTTCTCGCTCTTCTTCCCAAGAAGATCTATGAGCCGACCCTTCACCTTCCTCCTCGAAAGGGTCTTAGAGCCCCACTAGATCTCCCGAATCTAGGCGTACTCCCATGACAATTTCCTGTAGACTCCTCCTAGGAATCCGACGACCTCTCAGGTAAATTTCCCATACAATAAGAATAGATAAAAACAAAGAAAATTGAAGAGAAAATTTAAAGTTTAAAAGTTATTTCTCCCTCAAACGTAGAACTCCACCGAGAAACGGTGTATGATCGATGCTCTTGAATATCGTTCTCGTTGCAGTTGATCAACCGTGAATGGTCTTTGAAGATTTCGTTCGCTGGAGTTCTTCGATCACGAGCAAGAGGAAGAAATATGACTTTTTCTTCAACAGAGTTTAAAATTCGTCCCTCTATAGATGGCGGCTGGGCCCTAGAATGAAAAATTATCCTTTGTGTTGTCTCTAAGAAAAGAAACACATGTTTTTATACGTCTTGAAAAATATGCTACCATAAGCGGTAGGGCTAACACCCGACAGTAGGTCGATTTGTGCGGTGGTGACAGCTATTCAGCAGATTTAGAAAAATATCAAAATAATATATTTTTCGTTGTTATGATACCACAGCGGGGTAAAAGCTAACGTTTGTCGGTCATAGAGTGGCGTTTCTTTAATATACCCAGGCTAGCGCCAACAGTAGGGCTAGCTTTTATACTCGTTTCATGTGTTTTGTCTTCGGGAAAAGAAACGTGTGCTTTATACTCATTTCTAAAAATATGGTTTCGTCGACGGTAAAGCTAGCTCCCGGTGGTAGGTCTCTTCGCACGATGTGGCAGTTTTCCAGTAATTTAGGAAAAATATACGCTCAATTTTTGGATATCACAACGCGGTAAGCAGTTAGCGTCTTGCGGTAGGTTACAGAGCGGGATATCTTTAATTCTTCGGGGCTAGCGCCTAAAGTAGGGCTAGCGCCTGGCAGTAGGTTACATAAATTTATTTTCTTGTTCTTTAGTACATGAAAACCTGCAGACTATACCCAACACAAGTATAATCAAATACAACTCGGGATTTGATATTGTCAAACTAAAAAGATGCTGACCATAGATTCCAACATATCACATGTCCATGTATGCACGCCTTGAATGTAACATGTTCAAGGGCTGCTAAACCATTATGAATTATACCATCATTTCATTGCGTAACACTTCAATCTTCTCGGTAGAATCGTTTTGTGTGTTAACAATTTGCTGAATCAGGCCAGTTTCTTGAGAACGAATGTCTTCACGAAGTTCCTCAATTTAAATTGTGCAAGCCTCTTGTTTTGTCTGGATTGTTCTGTACTTCAAGCATTTGATGATGAATATATTTATATCTGTTATTGTCTGCCATTTTGGAGGATTGAGAACAGGAACGAGTGCACCAAAATGTAAGGATACGAAAAGGATCACTAGAAAACTGCCACCAGAATCTTGTTGAAGGTGAAGATGAATCAGAATAGAGAGAAGCAATCCAGATAGAGAGAGAAAGAGTGTGTGTGTGTGTGTGTGAGAGAGAGAGAGAGTGGAAGGGAGAAACAAGAGTAAACAAAACTCAATCTTATTAAACATAAAATCTTATTACAAAGCTAATGATATATTTAAAGGTCATTATATGACTGTTACACCATGAGGACCATTACACTTTATTTATCACAATTAATCTCAAGGAATCGCACAGAATTTAACTTCGTAATTTTGATTAGCCCCTGCCATGTTGGCACGTTGTTTGATCTCTTGATAATACATCTGTGGAACAACTGTGATGGTTGAACGTGGCCTCATCTCCTGAACTATACAGTTATGCTAATAACTGTGATGTTGGCACGTGGCTTGACCGTAACACCCGGCCTCGTCCTTTAGGTTTCAAGTAATCTAGATTCTTGAGCCATGTGCGACTGAGAAGTGAGCTTTTATGAATGAACTTGTTTTTTGGGCGCTGATATCCGCATCACAGTTTTAGATAATCGCGCCGCACTTTCTTCTAATTTTTCACGTCACTTAAAAATACGTCTTGTACTATTGTGCATGCATTTTTTGGAAAAGCGTTCAACACAAAAGTTGTAGATCTCGACGAGATATACAACTTGAATGCTTTTCCTAAAAAATGCATGTACCAAAGCGTATTTCCAAAAGGTGCGAAACCTGGACGTATTTCCAAAGTACGCCTTGTACATGCATTTTTAGGAAAAGTGTTCAACACGATCTACAACTTTGGTGGTGAACACTTTTCCTAAAAATACATGTACAAGACGTATTTGAATGTCTTGTTTTCAAGGTTAGCTAAACACCTAGGGGTGGGGGGTGAATAGGTTTTTGTCTCAATTTAAGTTTTATAACTTGTTTTCTTATTTCTATGTCTGTGACTAGGTTAATTATCATCTTTCAAGAACATTCACAGACGATACAGTGATTTTATAGTGGTTCCCTAATCTTGGGTACATCCACTGTCCCTCAACGACTATCTAACTGTGTGTTAAATTCGGCACTCCCACCAAAACTCAGCTACTTAATAGCTTACAACATAGATCCCGCAAGACAACACAGGTCACACAGACCGAAGAATTAGGCACTAAGCCAACCCACAGGTCACAAAGACCTTTCACTCGGCACAAAGCCAAACATAGGTCACAAAGACCTTAGCCTTTATAAAACAGGCTTACAACTCCATATTCACCAAGAATCTTTACACAAGAAAGAAATAGAGAAAGATTATAAGATTAAACACCAGATCAAGAACTCTGTGTCATCTTCTTCCTGAACTGAGCAGATATCAGCCCAACCATTTGCTATTGAAGATAATGATGTAGGCAGTAGATTCTTTCTTCAAACAACTAACCTTCCTTCTACAGAACTTATAGATCTGCTCCCTCAGAATGAATTATTATCCTGCTATTGCAGATGGTAATTGCTCCACCTATCTCCTTCCCAGCAAGGTTCTCTAAGCAGAATCCCTTCTTCAGGCTCGATGAAAATGGCGAGGATGAAGATGAATTTCAGTCACCCTTCTTCTCATTTTCAAAAAACCTAGACAGGGAAATGATTGATATTATTGGTGTTGTTGTTTTTGTGCTCTGGCCGATTTGCTTACTTTTATACTATGAAGGCCAATTGAGATGTGGGACCTACCACCAGGATTGATGGCTGAGATTAAGCCATCTAAAGCATGCTTTCCCATTAATCTTGATTTAATGGCTCCTTGCTGTGTGTGTGGGCCCTAGCACTTTATGATGGAAATATTCCTTGGAAGTGCAGAGGATGATGACAGCTGGACGCCAATGTCTCTGTCAGCAATTCCGCAGCATTCGAATTTTGGTTTAACAATTTGACTATGTTGACGTCAGCATGACTCAGCATCTCTAAACTTAGACAAAATTCAATCATCAGAATCAAATGCGTTTAGTGAGTAGGTATCACTTAACGCCACAACACTTAGACAAAATTCTGTCTGTCTTTGTATTGAGCTCGACGAAAGATGAGCTCCATTCGACAAACATCGAGCTCAGCTCGACGAAGTATGAGTTCAGTTCGACGAACTGCAGACTTAGTTTGATGAAAGTATTAACTAAGTTCGACGAACTCAAGGATGAGTTCGACAAACGTTGAGCTCATTTCGATGAAGATGAGCTCGACGAACATCAAGAAGTCCACGCTTTTGGACTTAGCCAAATTTCTATTTTAAAGGCATTGAGAGCGTCGAGAGCGTTGAGTGAGCTTACCTCACTCAACGCTATTTGCCTTATAAAATATTTCTGCGCCTAAGCATTGAGTTTGTAAGCTCCAATAAATTCCATTTGCCTTATCAAATAATTCTTCGCCTTGACGTTGAGAGAGTAAGCTCCACTCAATGCCAAACTACTTAACAAAATTTTCTGTTATCTAGCGTTGTGTGAGTAAGCTACACTCAACGCATGTGGACTTAGTCAAAATTTTGTCCAACATTTCTGTGGAGTTGACTGGCACAATTACACTCAACGCTAAAAGCTGTATGGCATTGAGTGAGTAGACCACACTCAACGCTTGTGGAATTAGCCACATTTTCAGCCAATTTCTCTAGGCTTAAACTAACTCAGCCTTACTCACAGCCTTTTAGCTGTTTGGCATTGAGTGAGTCGACTTCACTCAACGCTTTTGTACTTAGCTAAATTTTTGGTTATCTGCCAGTTAGACTGAGACAGTCTCAACGCTATATGTTATATGGCATTGAGTGAGCTATCCTCACTTAATCCTGTGGACTTAGGAAAAATTCTATAAGATATTATTGAGCCCATACCTCTAGCATTGAGTGAGCTTGATCCAATCAATGTCTTTGGACTTAGGCTATTTTTGTTATGTCCAGCAACCACTTACTATGTCCACATGTCCAATCAATGTGATATGGACTACTTGCACTCAAGATCTCAAATGCATATCAAATACAGTTGATGTGTGTGTCATTGACCTATTTGACTTCTCACAAATCAGGGACATTGGGAACAATGGACCCAACAGTATTTCCAAAATACACGAAGAATTAGGTGAAATTGTGCTGCGACTAGCCAAAACTGCGGTGTGGATATCAGTTCATTTTTCCTCACTCGCGATCTCCTCCATGGCTCCACCTCGAGAGTCCGGACCTCCAAGGCTCCACTGATTGACTATTTGCTTATTTCCTTTTTTCCCCTTTTTTTCTCACTTCTTTAGTTGAAGCATTAAGGGTATCCCTATCTTTTAAGGACTAATTTGGCTATTTTGTTTGATTTATTTAGGCGACCATTAATCATTGAAATAATAAAATGTGCTACTTGATATTTGAGACATCAATTGGTTGTTTGTAGACAGAAAATATTTCAGATGGTGATTATTTTATCAATTTTCTGTGGATTATTTTTTTAATTACACTACTAATTGTTGGAAATTTCTGTGATGAATGATGTCACTACAACAATTTTTATCTTTAGTAACATTTGAAAATTGTTGCCTTAAACCGCAAAGCGTTGCCAAAACATTGAAAACTATTGTCATAGTGGTGTATGCCTATGCCCGTGTTACCAAAGACCTAAGGCAACAGTTTTCACATGTTTAAGCAACATTACTTGAAACTGTTGCCTATATCCCTAGTAAAGGCAACAGTTTTTACATGGACCTATTGCAACATTTTCAAAATGTTAGATTTAAATTTAATAAATGTTGCCAAAACTATTTAATTAATAAAAAATAGAAATTTTAAATAAACATGAAAGTAAATTAATCTTCAAAAACAAATAGGTTATATCATGAGACATTTTTATAACGAATAAATATATAAGAATTTAACAAGACAAATATTTTCATTTAGAATATTAATGTTGCACATGTTTTATCATTAAATTAACAACCAATCATTAGCATCACAGTTTACCAAAATACATCAAAATAATTAAATATTATAGTACACAAACAAAATTATCTAAATCAACTTAAAAATCAAATGATCTTCATGATATGGGGTCATCGATCATATTACAACTCCCCATTTTTTCCCATCATCAAGAACTTTCTGCACAAAGTAAAATAATATATATATATATATAAATATAACGACATCAAGATCAATATATAATTAAAAAGTTGTAAACATATAAAAGTATTTCAATATATTGTATGAAAATTTACAACATTATACCTCCCTATAGTTTGGAACGTTTGTTGATGTAGAAGAATGTGCATGTGGTAGCCCGTCTCTCTTCTGTCCACTATTTGCATCCTATAGAGATGAACCTAATAGATTCTCCAATGATTCTACATCAATTCCAATGGGTTTGCTTTGTTGCAGCATAATCTTAAGTACACTTTTTAGAGTATTAAGTGTATCTTCCACATTTTGCACTTTTTCATTCAATAAAGCCACCTCTTCATTATGTACTTTCTTCGAAGCCGCAATGTCTTCCTTTCATTTCAAAGCAGTTTGTGTAATACCTTTCCCAAAGCAATGCAATGATCCAGGATGTTCTTTCCCAAACATAAATTTAAATGCTTCTACATTACTTTCCTCGTTATTCATAGTATCTTAACGTTGTGACTGATAACAAATTTAATAGTTGATTTTTTAAATAAAACAAAATAAGCAAATTATATTTGATCATAATAAAAAAAATAACTCACAATTGTAATGTTGGTTTCTAAATCCATCTCCTTTCCACTAATGCTACTTTTAGTTTCAATAAAACCTCAGCTTGAGTGGGGTCTCTCTTTATTTTTGAATGTTATAGATGCATAAAAACATTATTGAAAATTAAACACAATCAGTGAACTGCACATAATTAATGAACTGCACGTAATCAATGAGCTGCACGTGCAACTCGCTTAAATTTAGCGTTTCAGAGAGTTTGACATGTAGCTCGCTGAAATTGAGTGAGCTGCAGGTGCAGCATGCCGAAATTCAGCGTATTGCACCTGCAACTCGCTGAAATCAGGGGCTTGCACCTACAGCATGCTGAAATTTAGGGAGCTGCTGTAACACCCCAAAATGTTGTAGGAGCGACGGGGATCGAGTTTGGCCAAGACAAGATTTTTGGTACATGTGACACGGGCCCCGACACGGGCGTGTCGGAGGCCGTGTCGGGCGTGTTGAGCTCGGGCCGTCGAGCTGGCCGTGTAGTCGACCAGTTCAGGTCGACGATGGTCATGTGGTGGAACACGGCCTAGGACACGGGCGTGTCCCAGGCCGTGTCACACCTGGGCTGTACGGTGGGATACACGGGCAGTGACACGGGCACGAACACGGGCATGTCTAGTTTGACACGGGCGTGTCTGATGCCGTGTCACCAAGTCGTGTACCTCTCTGACTGCGAATTGTTGGCCGATTGCACACGGGGGGCGTGACACGGGTCCCGACACGGGCGTGTCGCAGGTGACACGGGCGTGTCGGAGGCCGTGTCAAAGGCCGTGTACTGGTTTTCATTTTTGGTCGAGACGGCGAATGAGCTATACGGCCAGGCACACGGCCGTGTGTGAACCCGTGTTCGGCCCAGATTTTATGATTTCAGATCTAATCTTGACCGTTCGTTTCCTTGGCTTTGGATCCGACGGTGGGGGGTTGTTCCTGAGAGGTTTTAGCTGGGTTTTAGGGTTAGAATCCCTCATTCCATCCAAGTAAATCTCTCTCTAAGTTTTAGAGAGAGGGGAGAGCAAGTTTGGAGGAGGAGACCAAGATCCGGCCGTCGGAGGAGCTTCGGAGCTCCGAATCGCGATCCGAGTCCAGATCCGCGGAGGTGACGTCGTTGCGGTGCTTTTCAACCGCATAGTTTTCGATGGCGCCGCGGAAGAACGCAAGGGTAATGATTTCTCATCCTTGGGCATGTGAAGCCCTCTTTTCCTTTGCACAGGAAGCCCTCTCTCGCGAGTGAGCGAAGAGTTGGAGCGTTCCTTGGGGTAGATATGTGAAGTCCCCCTTGTGTAGAGTCCGTATGCGTAAACGGACATAGGCATTGTGTGTGAAGCCTATTCGGACATGTTGGTCCGGATCGGTGATGTTGCATTGCATTTGAACCGGGCAAGAATCCGAGTGTTTGGGTGTTTTCGGGTTTTCTACGTGGTAGATTGCATCAGGGAGCCTTGGAGATTAACTCCAAGGTGCACCCTGAAAACTGGGCAAAAGCGTGTTTTGCCAACACGGTGGCCGGGGAGCCAACGTGAACATAACCGGGTTATGTGATTATTGTGGTGGGAACGGGACTCGGTGAGTCTTGACCTGCGCATATGGCTTAAATTGCCGTTGCGGTGTGAGCACGGGTCAGGAGGAACCGTACCCGGCCTATGTCGTTCGGTAGGACCGTTGGCATGGATGAGGATCTTCGGCGGTCTATGGCTTAAATTGCCGTGACCTAGGCCAGAAAGGCAAAATGCTCATATGGATGACCGTCCAAGAGGCGGTGGTGGATTGGGAACGTCTATGGCTTGAATTTACGTGACGTTGGCCAGTTCGCCGAGAATGTGCCCTGAGTGCACGGGGTGTGTGGCCGTGCGAGCCCACGCCTGTGGTGAAGTGCAAATACTTTATATAATTGCCTATGCTAATAAAGTGCAGGGAAAGGGCATTGCCGCCCCGAATGTGGGGGCGGGATCGTTATAATTTGGTCAGCATTGCTGACCGTTGCTATTGTTTGCCACCGGGCGGTGGTTTGTGGCTTGCAGGTGCTGCAGAGCAGAGCGGGAAATAGCGGGCTAAAGCCCTTGTTGCTGTGCTGGCCCTCGAAGGCCTAATTGCTTATGTTTCTTTCCCGTTTTTCATGTATGGCCGGCCTGCGTGCCGAAGTTTGGAAAACACTTCTTTTGTTAAGTGAACAGTGTAAGGCCTTAAGGCCATTTCTCTTTTGGTGTATGTATACATTCCTGAGTTTGTAGTGGACATTCATGCTGTTGTGGCTGGGTTCTTATTTCTTTTGCAACCTAATAAATTGCTTCCGCTAGGTGTTGTGTAGGACGACATGATTGGTTGAATGGTTTCAACGCATAACCAACCGGTCTGTCCGTAGTTTATGGCGTCGGGCCCCGGCCGGACCTACTGCTATATGCTATGCGACGGATATGGGTGTGTCAAATTGGTATCAGACTTCTGGTTTCGGTCAAGCTTAAATGAATTCGTGGACGAATTCACTTTAAGGGGTGGTGAGCACATGTGTGCGTCATCGTTATAACATGAAAAGAACCCATGAATGTCCACTTAGGAATGAAAATATACATGTTTGAGGAACCTGTGTGTTCCTATAATTGCTGTTTGCAGTAATTTTTGGTCGCTTATCGGTGTTTTGCACGATTATAGGTGACCAGAAGTGGTGCTGGGCCGTCTGAACGGCCAGGTTCTGAGGCGAGCAGTGCGCCGAGCGATGCGCCTGCAACACCTCCGTCTGCCGAGACCATTAGGTTGGTGGCAGAAGCGGTCATGACAATGATCAATGTGCATCCTGCAAGGCAGGTGCAGCAGCCTGCTCCTACTGTGGAGCAAGTACCGCTTCAGATGGCAGAGCAAAGGAGGGTTGAGCAAGTAGTTTTGGAGCCAGAGTTGCCTCGGAGAGCAACTGAAAGGCAACTGAAGCACGTGATGGGCTTTTATCCACCGCTATTCACGGGGGCAGAAACCCCGACCCAAGCAGAGGATTGGCTCTCAAGGGTCAACAGGGTGATGACTGCGACGGAAACGGAAGAGTGGTAGAAGACCACAATAGCGATGTTCCTATTGGATGGGGACGCAAGACTATGGTGGGAAGGCCTAGAGCTACATCAGTTGCGGGGAAGGCCATTGGCCGAAGTTTCGATGGAGGAGTTTGCGAGACTATTCATGGCTCGATACCTCCCCTCGGCGCAGAGAATTGCGCTAGAAAGCGAATTTCAGAAGTTGGTGCAAGGGGATTGCACCGTTGATGAGTACCTCCACGAGTTTACTCGGTTGGGGAGATATGTCGGCGCTACCTTCGCAGATGAGGAGCGCAAGACGAGCCGCTTCTACGAAGGGATAAGAGATGATTTAAGGTTGCTACTGTCGGGGCCCAAGGCGCAGGGTTTCATGACCCTGGTCAATTCGGCCCGGTCCTTGGAGAAGGACATGAAGAATGTCCAAGCGAAGAAGGAATCCGGTAGTAAGAAAGCGGAGTTCAAGGCACCGACTACGTCGAAGTCGGGCTACCGCAGATTCTATAAGAAAGCTAAGACGTCGGGTCCAGCCTCTTCAGGTGCCTCGGGGGCAACTACCAATCGAACCCCGGGCGCTTGTTTCACGTGTGGAAAGACGGGTCACTTTGCCCGTGATTGCTAGAGTGGACGCTCAAAGTCCGAAAGGAAACAAGGAGCTACCTACGAGGAGAAGGGCAAAGCGGTGGAGTCGACCGCATCCCACTATGCTCCGACTCAGCCTAGAGTCTATAACTTGGGCCAGCAGGAGGCCATCAAGCAAGCGGATGTGGTGATAGGTATGAGTTAATTTATAGCAAGTTAGCTTTAATACTGTTATCTATTGCTTGTTAGCCTAATATTATTTGTATAGGCTTTGTTGTGATTAGTCATAGTCCGCCACGGGCACTATTCGACACGGGAGCTTCACATTCCTTCTTGTCCGAAAGTTTCATATCGCGCATCGGAGTCCCTTCTTCGATGGCGAAGGACAAGTTGGATGTGCTGCTACCGAATGGGTGCTCGATGCGTGCGGACAGGGTGTGCGCCGTAAAGGTTCACATTGGGAGCCAAGAGTTCGACTTGCTAGCGTCATTGCTGCCGTTAGTAGAGTTCGACGTGATCTTTGGGATGGATTGGCTTTCGGAGCAGAAAGCTTGGATTGACTGTGACCGGAAGGAGGTCAAGCTGGGTGTTGGGTGGGGGACAACATTCGAGGGACTCAAGGGGTTGAGCAAGACGCTGATGTCTGCTCTTTAGGTGGTAAAGGCAGTTCGTGCTGGTGCAGAGCTGTTCTTCGCAATAGTGGGGGTGGTGGAGCCAAAGTCCACGTTGGATAGCATTCCCGTGGTTTGCGAATACCCCGATGTGTTCCCGGATAGTCTTCCCGGGGCCCCACCACAGCGGGAGATTGATTTCACCATCGAGCTCGTGCCGGGGGCCAAACCGGTGTCACGTGCTCCATATAGGTTGGCGCCTAAGGAGATGGTAGAGTTGAAAGTTCAGCTAGAGGATCTGATGGGGCAAGGGTATGTGCGTCCAAGCTCGTCGCCTTGGAGCGCACCGGTCCTCTTCGTTAAGAAGAAGGACAGGAGTATGCGGCTGTGTATCGACTACAGAGAGTTGAATAAGCTGACGGAGAAGAATAAGTACCCGATCCCGAGGATTGATGATCTTTTTGATCAGTTAGTCGGATCGTCGGTATACTCCAAGTTGGACTTGAAGTCGGAGTACTATCAGCTGAGGATCAGGGAGTGTGATATCCCGAAGACGGCGTTCAGCACAAGGTATGGGCATTTCGAGTTCACGGTCATGCCGTTTGGACTGACGAATGCGCCATCAGTATTTATGGACTTGATGAATAGGACGTTCCGAGATTTCCTGGATCGCTTTGTGATCGTCTTTATTGACGATATTTTGGTGTACTCGCAGTGCGAAGAAGATCACTTCAAGCACTTGCATTTGGTGTTGGAGACTTTGAGGAGGAATGAGCTTTATGCGAAATTCTCCAAGTGCGAGTTCTGGCTACCCTCGGTAGCGTTCCTTGGTCATATAGTGAGTGGGGAAGGTATAGCGGTGGATCCGGCGAAGATTGTTGTGATACGGGAGTGGCCTGCGTTGTCTTCTGTCGCGGAAGTCCGTAGTTTTCTCGGGCTTGCCGGATATTACAGGCGCTTCGTAGAGAACTTCTCGCGGTTAGTTTTACCTCTCACGAAGTTGACAAGGAAGGATCAGAAATTCTTGTGGACGCAAGAGTGCGTGCAAGCTTTTGAGGAGCTGAAGAGGCGGTTGACCACGGCGCCAGTGCTTAGCTCGCCGAGTGGGACCGAGGGCTTCGAGGTGTATAGCGACGCTTCGGGTAGTGGATTGGGCTGCGTGTTGTTGCAGCATAGGAGCATGATAGCGTATGGATCGCGTCAGTTGAAGGTGCATGAAAGAAATTATCCGGTGCACGACTTGGAGTTGGCGGCCGTGATATTTGCACTCAAGTTGTGGAGGCACTACCTTTACGGCGTAAGGGTCGATATATACACCGATCACAAGAGCCTAAAATACTTGTTGGATCAAAAGGACCTTAATATGAGGAAGAGGAGGTGGATGGAGTTCCTAGGGGACTACACCTTCAAAATACATTATGTACCCGGGAAGGGCAACGCAGTTGCGGATGCGCTGAGCCGCAGGGCTCCCGCCCAAGCCAACTGGTTGTCGGTGCATGATGAGCGGCTAGTACGGGAATTGGAGGAGCTTGAGATCTGTTGCGTTGACAGGCAGATGAGCGCCAAAGCAATGTTAAACTAGACAGAAGTTCAGTGTGACCTGGCTGACCGGGTTCGGCAGGCATTGGAGTTAGATGACTCCATGAAGGAGCTTATGGAGGCAGCGTTGGATGAGTCAAATTCCCAGTTCTCGGTGGAAGATGGTTTATTAAGGAAGGATCATCGGTTGTGCGTCCTGAGTGGGGGTAACCTCCGGGCGGAGTTGATGTACGAGGCTCATCATACCAAGTACTCAATCCACCCAGGGAGCACGAAGATGTATCGTGATCTCAAAAATTTGTTTTGGTGGCCGGGGCTCAAGAAAGATGTGGCGTTGTACGTGGCTAAATGCCAAACGTGCGCCTTTGTGAAGGCGGAATGCCAAAAGCCAGGAGGATTTCTGAAGTCCTTGCCTATACCGGAGTGGAAATTCGACGATATATCTATGGACTTTGTGCACGGGTTGCCAAGGTCGCAGAAGGGGAACGACGCCATCTGGGTGATCGTAGATCGGCTAACCAAGGTATCGCATTTCATTCCGCATAGGAAGGATGATCCAGTGGAGAAATTGGCAAAGTTGTTTTTTGACAATATTGTTAGACTGCATGGTGTGCCCCGTAGCATTGTGAGTGATCGTGATGGGCGGTTCACGTCAAATGATTGGAGGTTGGTGCAGCAGATGCTGGGAACAAAGTTAAAGTTCAGCACGGCTTTCCATCCTCAAATGGATGGGGAGACCGAGAGGGTCAATAGAACGATGGAGGACATGCTACGCATGTGTGTTCTGGATTTCGGTAAGCATTGGGAAGACCACCTGTATTTGGTGGAGTTTGCATACAACAACAGCTACCAAGCGAGTATACAAATGGCGCCCTTCGAGGCCCTGTATGGTAGGAAGTGTTGCACGCCGTTATCGTGGCTTGAAACGGGTGAGGCAAGGTTGTACAAGAAGCAGGAGGTGGAGAGTGCTACCTCGTTAGTGCGGATCATTCGGGAGCGCTTGTTGATCGCTCAGGACCGGCAGGCGAAGTATTACAATGCCAAGCACCGGAACGTGGAGTTCGCGGTAGGCGATTGGGTACACCTGAAAGTGAAGCCATTCAAGGGGGTTTCACGGGTGAGACACTTGAAGAAGCTGAGCCCAAGATACCTTGGACCTTTTGAGGTTCTGGAGCGAGTCGGCGATGCTGCATACCGTTTGAAGCTATCGGTGGAGTTGAGTGGATTACATGATGTGTTCCACATTTCTGTGTTGCAGAAGGCGGTGCAAGAGCCTTCGCAGGTGATCGCGGTTGACCAAGTGCCGGTGGACGAAGGGTTGACGACTAGGGTCAAGCCCATTCGTATCGAAGATGTTAAGGTCAAGAGACTCCGTAACAAGGAGATCCGGATGGTTAAGGTCCAGTGGGATAATTGCGGGCGAGAGGAGCTCTCTTGGGAACGGGAGCAGACTATGCTCGAGGAGTACCCGAAATTGTTCCGCTCAGGTACTGTTTTACGTTAAGTCCTGTTTTTCCTTTATAAATTTCATGGATGAAATTCTTTAAGGGGGGTAGAATTGTAACACCCCAAAATGTTGTAGGAGCGACGGGGATCGAGTTTGGCCAAGACAAGATTTTTGGTACATGTGACACGGGCCCCGACACGGGCGTGTCGGAGGCCGTGTCGGGCGTGTCGAGCTCGGGCCGTCGAGCTGGCCGTGTAGTCGACCAGTTCAGGTCGACGATGGTCGTGTGGTGGAACACGGCCTAGGACACGGGCGTGTCCCAGGCCGTGTCACACCTGGGCTGTACGGTGGGATACACGGGCAGTGACACGAGCACAAATACGAGCGTGTCTAGTTTGATACGGGCGTGCCTGATGCCGTGTCACCAAGCCGTGTACCTCTCTGACTGCGAATTGTTGGCTGATTGCACACGGGGGGCGTGATACGGGTCCCGACACGGGCGTGTCGCAGGTGACACGGGCGTGTCGGAGGCCGTGTCAAAGGCCGTGTGCTGGTTTTCAATTTTGGTCGAGATGGCGAATGGGCTACACGGCCATGTGTGAACCCGTGTTCGGCCCAGATTTTATGATTTCAGATCTAATCTTGACCGTTCGTTTCCTTGGCTTTGGATCCGACGGTGGGGGGCTGTTCCTGAGAGGTTTTAGCTGGGTTTTAGGGTTAGAATCCCTCATTCCATCCAAGTAAATCTCTCTCTAAGTTTTAGAGAGAGGGGAGAGCAAGTTTGGAGGAGGAGACCAAGATCCGGCCGCCGGAGGAGCTTTGGAGCTCCGAATCGCGATCCGAGTCCAGATCCGCGGAGGTGACGCCGTTGCGGTGCTTTTTAACCGCATAGTTTTCGATGGCGCCGCGGAAGAACACAAGGGTAACGATTTCTCATCCTTGGGCATGTGAAGCCCTCTTTTCCTTTGCATAGGAAGCCTTCTCTCGCGAGTGAGCGAAGAGTTGGAGCGTTTCTTGGGGTAGATATGTGAAGTCCCCCTTGTGTAGAGTCCGTATGCGTAAACAGACATAGGCATTGTGTGTGAAGCCTATTCGGACATGTTGGTCCGGATCGGTGATGTTGCATTGCATTTGAACCGGGCAAGAATCCGGGTGTTTGGGTGTTTTCGGGTTTTCTACGTGGTAGATTGCATCAGGGAGCCTTGGAGATTAACTCCAAGGTGCACCCGGAAAACTGGGCAAAAGCGTGTTTTGCCAACACGGTGGTCGGGGAGCCAACGTGAACATAACCGGGTTATGTGATTATTGTGGTGGGAACGGGACTCGGTGAGTCTTGACCTGCGCATATGGCTTAAATTGTCGTTGCGGTGTGAGCACAGGTCAGGCGGAACCGTACCCGGTCTATGTCGTTCGGTAGGACCGTTGGCATGGATGAGGGTCTTCGGCGGTCTATGGCTTAAATTGCCGTGACCTAGGCCAGAAAGGCAAAATGCTCATATGGATGACCGTCCAAGAGGCGGTGGTGGATTGGGAACATCTATGGCTTGAATTGACGTGACGTTGGCCGGTTCGCCGAGAATGTTCCCTGAGTGCACGGGGTGTGTGGCCATGCGAGCCCACGCCTGTGGTGAAGAGCAAATACTTTATATAATTGCCTATGCTAATAAAGTGCAGGGAAAGAGCATTGCCGCCCCGAATGTGGGGGCGGGATCGTTATAATTTGGTCAGCATTGCTGACCGTTGCTATTGTTTGCCACCGGGCGGTGGTTTGTGGCTTGCAGGTGCTGCGGAGCAGAGCGGGAAATAGCGGGCTAAAGCCCTTGTTGCTGTGCTGGCCCTCGAAGGCCTAATTGCTTATGTTTCTTTCCCGTTTTTCATATATGGCCGGCCTGCGTGCCGAAGTTTGGAAAACACTTCTTTTGTTAAGTGAACAGTGTAAGGCCTTAAGGCCATTTCTCTTTTGGTGTATGTATACATTCCTGAGTTTGTAGTGGACATTCATGCTGTTGTGGCTGAGTTCTTATTTCTTTTGCAACCTAATAAATTGCTTCCGCTAGGTGTTGTGTAGGACGACATGATTGGTTGAATGGTTTCAACGCGTAACCAACCGGTCTGTCTGTAGTTTATGGCGTCGGGCCCCGGCCGGACCTACTGCTATATGCTATGCGACGGATAGGGGTGTTACAGCTGCAGGTGCAGCTCGCTGAATTTCAGCGTGTTGTAGGTTGAGCATGCTGAAATTCAACGTTTTTCACCTGCAGCTCGCTGAAATTTAGCGTTAGCGAGCTGTACAAGCTGCAAGTGTAGCACACTGAATTTCAGTGAGCTGCAGGTGCAGCACGCTAAATTTCAGCAAACTGCACCTATAACATGCTGAATTTCAGCGAGCTGCACCTGCAGCTCGCTGAATTTCAGCATGGTGTACAACACGCTGAATTTCAGCGAGCTGTATCTTACTGAATTTTAGCGAGATGCCTCAAGCTGCTCCTAATAAAGTCATCGTCATTAGGGGACCACTGCTGTCAATATGTGGATAAGTGGATCAGGGAACCATTGTTAAGAAGACCACCTGACACTGCCTCAAGCTGCCAACCAATATACACGGCCACAATAATTATCTTCAAGGGATATGAAGGAGAGATACAAAAGGATTGTGTTTTTTTTGTGATGTGAAATTTGTTCGAGGTAATAGAGGAAACGACCGTTCCAAATTATACATTTCAGAGAGTTGGATGTGCAGCTCGTTGAAATAAGGGGCTTGCACCTGCAGCATACTGAAATTTAGTGAGCTACAGGTACAGGTGTAGCTCGCTGAATTTCAGCATGCTTCAAGTGCAGCACGCTAAATTTTAGCGTGCTGCAGGTGCAGAACGTTGAATTTCAGCAAGCTACAGGTACAGCACACTGAATTTTAGCTTGCTGCACCTACAGCTCTCTGAAATTCAGCATGAGTGAGTTGCACAAGTTGTAGGTGTAGCACGCTGAATTTCAGCACGCTGCGCCTGCATCACGCTGAATTTCAGAGAGCTACACGTGCAGCTCGCTAAAATTCAGCGTGGGGTGCAACACGCTGAATTTCAGCGAGCTGCATCTTGCTAAATTTCAACGAACTTCCTCAAGATGCTCCTAATAAAGTCATCGCCATCAGGGGACCACTGCTGTCAATATGGGGATAAGTGGGATCAAGGAACCATAATTTAGGAGACCACCTCACACAACCTCAAGCTGCCAACAAATAACCATGACCACAATAATTATCTTCAAAAGAGGTGGAGGAGAGATACAAAAGGACTTTGTTTTTTGGTGTGATGTGAAATTTGTTAGAGGCCATAGAGGCAACGACCGTTCAAAATTATGCATTCTAGATCTGGAAGAAGAGGATCAAGAGAAGGTATTGGTACACCCTTTTGATAATGCTCTACTTAATTAAGAGACTCCTGGTCAATATCCTCTTATCATCCCTCAATTCTCAATAAACTCACTCATTAAAATTAGTTAATGGCTTTAACATCATGGAAGTAAAGGGATCAAACAATAGAACCCATATTTTTATTCTGATAGACATGGGTAGCGCTCATAATTTCCTTGATGAATCTATTGTTAATTAATTGCATTGTATGTTGTCTATAATTATAACATTTACTATTACAGATATAGATGATAATAGAATGACTGATGAACGATATATGCGTGAAAACTTCAAATGGACTATGCAAGGAGTATAGTTTGAAGTCGATATGTTGTTGTTGTCTTTAGAGGGCTGTGATGTGGTCTTCGGGATCCAATGGTGGTTGGTCCCTATTGAATGGGATTTCAAACTCCATGACATTCAATTCAGCCTGATTATTTTTGGTCCCAAATAAAAATTAAGGATTACTCTAAGCACCCCCAATTCTACAAATACATGTGTATATATTTATAAGTGGGATAAGTGACACCTTATAATGTGAATACTCAAAGTAGGGCTATACTTTGTTGAGTGATAACAAGCCCATCACTTTGACGAGCGAGTTGCACCTGCAGCTCGTCGAAATTCAGTGAGATGCACCTGTAGCGCGCTGAAATTCAGCTTGATTTTAGCGAGGTCCCATGAGGAGCGTGATGCTCTCTACAAAGGATGTGAGTGAAATATACGCAATATAATTGTTTATGCGTATAAAATTCATTCAAGAATTAAAATTGAGAGCTAGAGATTCAAAGGATGTGAGTGAAATATAATGTATTACCATTCTTTCACAAATTATAGCAAAGGTTTTGGTGCCCATTCGATGCCTCCACTTTTGTGTAGCTAGTGAGTATTCCTTTGGCTGATTGACTGCACAGTAAGTTAAAATGAGAAAAGATACATACAAATATATTTTTTACTATAATTTAAAAAATAATTATTACACTTACTTGTGTAGTTTCCGAACTCCAAAAAATGCAAAGCTTTTTAAATCGAGACTCTGATATATTTATGGGGCGATTTTTGATCCTATCAGTCATGTTGGAATACTTCAAAAAATGATTCTATTTAATAATGTGTTTGTAATGTCTCCAAGCATCTCTAATAGTGAAGTTTACCCAATTTTTTTGCATCATCTTGTAAAATAAACTTTGACTACAAAATGTAAAATGAAAAAAAGGTTATTTGATCAATATTAGTAAATAATTATACAAATTATATTAAGAAAACAAAATATATGTATGTTTACCATGGTATAATTCCATACACGCTCTAAGTTCTCATCTAGCATGGAAGCCCAACTTGTGTAAATTAATGGACAAAATGCTGTATTTCTATCCAATGTGCCCAAAAAGAGACTTAAGACTGACACGACACGGTCAGTAGGTCCTATTGGTTGACCGTGTTCATTTAAGGTAACTTCTTTTCGCTCCTCTAAAGTTCTTGCATGAATGTTTTTGCACATTATTTCTCCACGAGTTCTTTTGATTCTTGCTCCTAATTTCAGTGTATAGTGGAGCGCATAAACAAATTAAAATAAGACAATCTAAAGTAAATACACACAATATAAGAAAAAGAATAATCAACATACTAATTTCTTTATTTCGTTCTGCAACTTCAACATCTTCTTGATTGAGAAATTCATCAATCCCAAGTAACGACTCATTTCTCCAACTATGCTCTTCCCGGATTTCTTTAGATGGTGGTTGATTTTGATTCACCTTTATAGGAGGCTGAATTTGATCATGTTGATTTCTTTATTTATGAGAAATCTCATAAACTCCAACAAAGTCATCAATCAACATTGAAGGACATTTTTCATTCCTTTTTACCTGTTGAGCTTGATGTTGATTGGAATGTTGTATAATGGATGCAGGTTCTTCAGGTTGAAGCTTCTTTGGATGCGGATCTTTAGCTATTTAATGAATAATTAAAATAAGACAATCTAAAGTAAATAGACACAATATAAAAAAGAGAATAATCTACATACCTATTTCTTTGTTTGGTTCAACAACTTCAACATCTTCTTGATTGAGAGCTCCATCAACCCGAAGTAACTCATTTCTCTAACTATGCTCAAAATCTAGTTTTTTAGATGGTGGTTGTTTTTTTTTCACTTTTAATGAAGGTTGATTTTGATTCATATTTATAGGAGGCTGAATTTGATCATGTTGATTTCTTCCTTTATGAGAAATCTCATAAACTCCAACAAAGTCATCAATCAATATTGAAGGACATTTTTGTTCCTTTTTACCTGTTGAGCTTGATGTTGATTGGAATGTTGTATAATGGATGCAGGTTCTTTAGGTTGAAGCTTCTTTGGATGCAGATCTTTAGCTATTTAATGAATAAATAAAATAAGACAATCTAAAGTAAATAGACACAATATAAAAAGAGAATAATTTACATACGAATTCCTTTGTTTGGTTCAACAACTTCAACATCTTCTTGATTGAGAGCTCCATCAATCTTAAGTAACTCATTTCTCCTATTAGGCTCATCAACCATTTGAATATTTTTGCTCTTTCTTTCATGAAGCTTTCTATGCAAAATATCAGCTTTCTCCTATTTAACCTGACGAAATTTTCTCCCCAACTCAACACTGGACCTTGCTTTAATAGTTAAATCAAAACCACATTTTACTTTCTTCATTTCTTTAATGATAAAATCAAATCATTAAACACATTTTAATATTTAATATATGCTTGTACAATAATTTGAACAAACCCTATTAAATAAATAAAAAACATTACCTAGATTGTATTATCACTAAAAATTAAGTCAAAATCACTTTCATTTTCACTTTCAAAAATGATTTCATCATCGAGCTCCTTGTGTTGAACAAGAATTTCAGATAAAGACATTTCAATAATATCATTTGGCAAATCTTCCCTAGCCAAATCAACTTCAACATCATCTATTGATAAAACAATATTTATTGGAACCTCAGGTGCTTCTAGAGTATTTAAATTTGTATTATCTCTCATATCAAATGAGTCTCTTAGAAGTATTTTCAAAACATACTGCTTATTTTTATTAAAAGGATATTCAACATAGAAGCATTGTTGCACTTGAGATGTTAGGACAAATGTTTCATTCTTGTAACATTCTTTATTAAAATAAACGCAAGTCATCCCATATTTGTCTTCTTCAGCTTCAAACCAAACACATTTGAACAACACATGATTCAAATGTCCATAATAATCTACCTCAATGATATTACTTATAGTTTCATAATATATCATACATATCTTTTCAGGATTTTCATCCTTAACATTTTTAAAACTTTGGGTTACCGCTTCCAAAGTGACCCCACTATTTTGGGTTTTTCGCCTTGCATCGCGTTGTATTTTATGAAATCTATATCCATTAATAAGATATCCAGAATATATTTTTGAAATATTATTTGGTCCCTGAGACAACTCTTTTATGAAATTAGAAACATCATAATTCATGGCACGTGTTTCAAACCATTGAATGAAATCATCTCTTTGACTTTTACATTTGCTCCACGTACTTCTTTTTTTGCAATTTTGAAGATAAACCTAATGTTCCTTATAAAATAAATAAGTCAAGATTATTTACCAATGTTAAATTAATTTTTTAAAATATTGCAATAAGTTAATGACGATAGTACCTGATGTAATCTTGAACTTCATCAGAATTGAACAAAATATAACCATGGGCTTTGTTTAGTAACTTATGATCAAGAGAAATGAGACTTCTCCCCCCAATATGATGTCTGTTAATAGAAAATTAATTATTTTGTGCCACTCTATTGATATATATATATATATATCAACATCACTGGATAAATATCGAGAACAAAATGTCAAAGACTCCTTCTCTAAATATGCTTCTGCAATAGAGCCTTCTAGGCGACTCTTATTACGAACAAATGATTTTAATTCACCCAAATATCTTTCCATATAATACATCCATCGAAATTGAACTGGCCCACCTAATCTAACCTCATTTGTTAGGTGAATAGGTAAATGGATCATTATGTCAAAAAAACTAGGAGGAAAGATTCTCTCAAACTGGAAAAGTATTTCAATCATCTTCATTTCTAAATGATCTAAACTTCTCAAATCAATTACCTTTTGACATAAGCAATGAAAGAAGGAACAAAGCCTAATTAATGGAATTGCAACTTGATTAGGAGTTATACCTCTTATTGTTATTTGTAGCAAGTAACGCAATATAATATGAGCATTGTGACTCTTATACCCGGATATTTTTCCTTCATCAACATGAACACATCGAGAAATATTAGAGGCTATCCCATCAAGATATTTTACATTCTTTAGAACACCATAAAAGATAGATTTCTTATTTTTTTGTTAGGGAGAAACAATCTTTTAGGAATTGAGTTTTCTTTCCATCACTTGTTGCCTTCAAATGAAGCTTCTTTCTTATCCCCATATCTTATAGGTTCAAACGAGTCTTTGCATAATCTTTTCTCTTTCCTTCAATCTCTAAAAGTTTCCTAATTATATTATCAAATATGTTTTTCTCAATGTGCATGACATCAAAATTATGACGTAAAGTAATACTGTTCCAATATGGCAACTGCCAAAAGATAGATTTTTTCTTCTACGGACCAAACTTTTTCTTCTTATCATTCTCCTTGAATATGTCAGAAAAGTCTTATAAATCTTCTAAATTTTTTTTGAATCTAACAAGGAAGGTGCAGACCTATATTCTATCATCCCATTAAAAGAAACTTTATCAGAACTCCACTTATGATTCACATCCAAAAATACTTGATGACCCATGTAGCACATCTTTCGACTATGTTTCAAATAACGAGAAGATATTTCATAATGACAAGCAGGGCATGCTAACCTTCCTTTAGTGCTCCAACCAGATAACATAGCATATGCAGGGTACTTACTAACTGTCCACAAAAGTACAGGATGCATCTGAAATGTTTGATTTTTGGAAACATCATATGTTTCTACTCTGACATCCCACAATATCTTTAGCTCCTCAATTAATGGTTATAGGAACACATCAATAGCATATCCAGGTGATCGCTGTCTAGGAATAAGCAAAGACATCATAAGATTCTCTGTCTTTAAGCATAAATTTGGTGGATAGTTATACACTATTAATACCACAGGACATGTCTATGTGACGAACTCATATTGCCAAATGGATTAAACCCATCACTAGCCAATCCAAGTCTTACATTACGAGTGTCATTTGCAAAAACTGGGTGATTCACATCAAAGTCTTTCCATGACTGTCCATCAGCAGGATGCCTTAACTTACTGTCTTTTGAACGCTCTTCTGCATGCCACCACATTGAATCAGCAGTTTTTGAATTATAGGAAAATGTCTCGACACTTTTGCAGAAATTTTGTGAGCTTTCTTGGATTTCTCATATTCACAATTCACTTTAGGATGTAGAATCTAACGAGATTCGCCATAAGTATGGCATTTGTCATCTTTCTCATGTTCTTTCCAAAATAACATGTAATTATAAGGACATGCATCAATCTTTTTATAATCTAATCTCAGGTCTCTAATCATAAACTTTGTTTTATTAAAAGAGATAGGGATGTTCAAATCTGGTATAACCACTTTCAATAACTCTAAGAGAGATGAGAATGTTGCATTACTCCATCCATGCAAACATTTCAGTAAATACATACGAATAGTAAAAGATAATATAGAAAATTTTTTACAACCAGGATATAGTTTTTTATTTGCTTCCTCAACAAGCTTATAAAACTTCTTTGCATCTTCATTTAGTCCTTTATATAATCCATTTTATTCAAACACGTCTTTAAATGTGTCAAATAATAATCCATTGATATCATTAGATGAGGCATCATCATTAGTTTCTTAATCAAGATCCATACGTTTAATATCCTCTCCATGATAAATCCAATCATTGTATCCTTTTACAAATCCCTTACTTACCAAATGGTCAAACACCATATCTCTTTTCCCCCAAATACCATTGCAACAAACAACACACGGACATAAAATCTCTTCTCCTTCGAACAACCCTTTACTAAACGCAATATCTAAGAAATGTTTAATACCATTAATATAACCTTCACCATAACGAGGCAAATAAATCCAATCCGTTTTCGTCATATTTTATCTTTTGAATAATGAAAAATGGCGGTACCTAAAAAAAAATATTATATTGAGTTACATTATCAAAGCAAAATTTACAAAAGAAGAATTGTGTGTTCTTTCTTAAAACATTACATGCATGTTGAGATAGAATAGTTTGCATCTTCGCTGAAATTCAGCGAACTGGACATGCAGTTCGCTGAAATTCAGCGAACTGCACGTGTTCTTCGCTGAAATTAATCGAATTGCACGTCCGGTTTGCTGAAATTCAGCGAACTGCATGTGCTCTTCGCTGATATGATGAAAAGAAAACCATTAGTAAAAAATATTGCAAGATAATTTATGTGTCTGAAAAATGATTTGAGAGAGAGAAGCTATATCACACACACACATACACCATACACCATACACCACAACAAACACACACACACACATACAAAAACACACACACCTATAACACAACAACAACACACACACACACATACAGTACACACATTCCAAATACACATACAATACACACAAACATACAACATAATAGCAACAAACAAAAATACACACCTACAACACACATACAACGCAAACACACACACAACACACACAACACACAACACTAACACACACATACAACATACACCACACACCACACACACACACACACACACACACATACACACACATACACACACATACAACACACACACAACACAACAACAACACAGATACACACCTACAACACACACACATACAAAAAAACACATACAACGCACACAAACACACACACATACATACAACACAACAACAAACACACACATATATATACAACACAAACAAACACACACACAAACACACACACACAAACACATACAACACACACACACACATACACACGCATACAATAACACACACTTATAACACACACACATAAAACACAACAACAACACACATACACACATACAACACACACATTCCAAACACACACACACACACACACACACACACACACATACAACACAATAACAACAAACACAAAAACAAACCTACAACACACATACAACACTAACTTACAAACACACACACACAACACTAACACACACATACAACATACACCACACCACACACACACATACACACACATACAATACATATACAACACAACAACAACACACATAAACACATACAACACACACATAAAACATACAGGAAGAATGGAATCCCATCCCTCAACATTTTAGAATTTAAGCACAGGAAAAATGGAATCAAACAGGCTAGGTATCGGACACAAGATATGCAGGAGAAGGGGTATACCTCGGCGATAGGGAGAACGGTATCACAAGATATGCAGTGGAAGAATGTGCAAGAACCTTGCGCTAGGTATCCGGCGGAGAAATTTCGACGGATTTTGTCGTTGGTTCGGTGCAATCGGACTCTCGGCGTCGACGGGGAAGAAGCTAGGTCGATGAAATCAGATTGTCGTCATCGACGGGGAAGAAGATTTTGCACGCCGGCATCGACGGGGAAGAAGATGCAGGCGGTGCAGCAGCCGCGCCCGGGGAAGAAGCCTGTCGTCACGTGGGGAAGAGAAGCTTGCCGCTAGGTATCGGGGAAGAAATTAAGCGTTGTTCCAGAGTGCGGCTGAAGTGATGTTCAACCCGTGAAAAATATTGCGGCTAGGGTAATTAAGTTAATTAAATGTGGAGTCACTATTTTTATTTCGGGGAATTAAGGTAATTAAATATCGATTCGAACGGAAAACTGGCAGATATCCGTTGGAGGCTGCCAGCCCCGGACACCCGCTGTCGTCGGCGCCGGATATGTCAGAGGGATTCACACTTTGATTCCCTTAAGCTCACGTGGGTAAACCCGGTGTGAGAACAAGAGGACCGAAAGTGTTCCACAACTCCAACAAATTAAAAACCTGATATAAGTTAATTAAAATCCCGGGTAGGTATATAGAAAACTAACAACGACCCTTTTAAAAACATTGCAATAAATGTGGAGTCACGATTTTTAACAAAATTTAAAAAACTAACAAGGTCGCTATATAGAAAAGTGTCGCCATATAGAAAACTAACAATGACGATTTTTAACAAAACCTCAAAAATATGGCCGATGTTCAAATTTGTTGTAGTGTCCGCAAATTGAAATATTTTTTGTAAACGATACATCAATAGTCATGATTTTTAACAAAAATTTGCCAATATCAAAATAATCAGCCACGATTGAACAAGCGCCGCCAAAAAACGTGACCATTAAATAAAAATTTTGTAGTGTGGAGTCGGGAAAGGATTATCGAGGGTTTGTGTTCGAGTTAGAAATATTATTTTTATAAAAAAAAAATTTTAAAGTTATTTATTGGTGTGGGAGAATAATAATTTTGATTAATCTTAAAGTAATCTTTAGGTAACACTTTTAAAATATTGTAAATTAATTTTTAAGAAGACAACATATCATAATTATTGCCTAAAGTGAATCCTCAAGGGTAACATTTCAAAAATGTTCTCTATAAGAGATTAGAGAATTGTTTTTGAATGTTGCACAGAAAGTATTGCTTAAAGATTTAAACTTATTGCAACACTTATAAATTGTTCTCTAACAAAGTTTAGACAATATTTTTATAACTGTTGTTAGGTCAGGTGTTGCTAAAGACCAACAATATTGTAGTATGTTTTAATTACTCTTTAATATAATACAAACTTAGGTGTGTAATAAGTGTTTATGCAAAGAAAACTACTAATAGCAAAGAAAACTACAAGATTGAATTTTTTGATTCTCTTCTGAATTAAGAGTAGCACTCTTCAACAAATTTGTTTTTTTGTGCAAATATAGTGTTCATATTCCCAACATGGATGATTCAGGTGTATACCTTGAGAAAAATCAAGATGATCTGTTGAAGACTACACAAATTTACATCATTATCGAGTTCAAATATTCGTAAAATTCATCGATCTACAACTACAAGAGCTTAACAACTGGCTCAATGAGTTGAGTAGGAAGTTGCTTCATAGTATGACTTGTTTGAATTTCATTAAATCATTTGATTGTTTTAACAAGCAAAAAGTGGTAAGGCTTGCAGAGTTTTATCCTAATGAATTTCAAGTTTGGAATTTAATTTAGATTTTTAACTCGTTAAATTCATTGCCAACATGAGGAGCAATGAGAGATTTTATGATTTGAAGGATCTTGATTATCTCTCTACGAAACTTGTTGAGACCGATAAACTTGTTGTTTATCAACCAATTTACAAGCTTTTGAAGTTTATAATGATTCTTCATGATGCATCTACTGCAAGTGTGAAACAAGTATTCTCAGACATAAACTGTAATTAATAGGTTGCACAATAGTATGAATGATCAAATGTTGAGTGCTTGTCTAGTTACTATCGTTAAGATAGACAAATTTTTGGAAGTCTGTGATAATGATTCTATTGATCATTTTCAAAAATTGAAAACTCGTCATGAACAATTGTAATTTTTTCTTAGTTTGTATTTTTCAATTTAGTCAATTTAATAAAATTTTGTATGAATTAAAAATGTCAATAATGTAATATGAGCTTGTTATTTCATTTTGAAAAAAAATTATAACTCCACATTTCAAAATTTCTAGATTCGCCACTGCTCCACGGCTCCACCTCTGGACCTTCGCGGCTCCACTTTTCGGCTGATAAATATATCTATACTATATTAAAAAGATATATGGTGGTCTGCCAATAGCGTGAGTTCGAAATTAGGGAGAAATTCGGTGACCGTCGGATTTAGGAGATTTGATCCAGAACCGTTGGATCCGGGGCTGCAAATATATTATTTGGACTGCCAATAAAAAAAACCCCTCCCTCTCTCTCCTCAAACCCGACAGCAGCAAAAGCCCCCCCCCCCTCTTGCTCGGCCATCTCCACCGCCGGCGGCGGAGCCGCCGGCGGCCTGAACGGACACCCCCGGCGGGTACGTCGGGAGCCGGCGAACCTTCCGGGGGTAATCCAGTGGCGCTCCGGCGGGGCCACCGTCGGCGGTGGCCCTGACCGTGAGGCCCAGATCTAGGAATCACGGTCAGGGCCACCGCCGGCGGTGGCCCCGCCGGAGCGCCACCGGATTACCCCCGGAAGGTTCGCCGGCTCCAGGCGTACCCGTTGGGGGTCTCCGGTCAGGCCGCCAGCGGCTCCGCTGCCGGCGGCGGAGATGGGCGCCGGTTTTTTTTAAAATTAATTTTTTTAATTTAATTATTATTTTTTTTAATAATAAAAAATTAATTATTAAAAAAGTTTTTTTAAAAAAACTAAAAATTAATCTTTTAATTAATTAAAAAATAATTTTTAAATTAAAAAATGTGTAATTATTTAATGTCTACAAGGGGCGGGCGAAACTGCCGGGGGGCCGGGCGAAGCCGCCGGAGGGGTGGGCGAAGCCCGCCGTTACCGGCCGAATACTGTGGCGCGTGGTCATCAGGCCGGAGGCCCGTGCCTGTTACTCGTATATATATATATATATATATATATATATATATATATATATATATATATATATATATATATCCTACCATATAAGGAAATATGCATATCTTTGCTCTTACCATAGGTTTCCCCTCCACCCTTGGATTAAAGTCAAGCTTTATTCTCATCAATTAGATGAGGAGAGAGAAAGGCATCTTTAGGAGTTAGAGAGAGAGGGATGAGGGCATATTAATAGGCCTCCTATACCTACTTGAGAGATAACTAGAAAGAGGAGAGAGGGAGAGTGTGCGGGTGAGAGAGGGATAGGAAGAGAGAGAGAGGGAGATAGGGAGAGAGAAAGAGAAAGAGAGAGTGCGGCGGGTGAATTACATATTAGTATTATATATCTATATATTATTATATATCTATATATTATATATTAGATAAAGAGAGGAAGAGAGATGGATAGGAAGAGAGATAGAGAAAGGGAGATGGCGGAGAGAGAGAGAGGGGGGAACAGAGAGCCGGAAGAGAGAGAGAAAGAGAGAGAGGAGAGGGGGAGAGTGTGCGGCTGAGAGAGGGATAGGAAGAGAGAGGGAGGGAGAGAGAGAGAGAGAAAGGGAGAGAGAGGGCGTGGAGAGAGAGAGTGGGGGGATAGAAAAATATTTGTTTTGTTGTATTAGGCGAGATAGAGAGAGAGAGAGAGAGAGGAGAGAGGGAGAGTATGCGGATGAGAGAGGGTGAGGAAGAGAGAGAAATAACACTTTTGTTTTACTAGGCGGGGAGAGAGGAGGGGGAAGAGAGAGAACTAGGTGGTGAGATAGAGAGAGAGGAATAGGTGGTGAGAGAGAGAGAGAAAGGAATTTGTTATTTTATTGTTTTCATTTTTTTTTTGATTTTGTATTAAATAAATGAATATTAAAATATTGAAATATATTATAAACATTTGTTTTTTATTTTATAATGTATTTAATAAAATTTAAATAATTGTTGAGGGTGGGTTCGCGGGGGCGGACGTATCGAGAATGGGCGAACGGGCGAGGCCCGCTTGGTTGCGGGCGAAGCCCGCAACCACGCTTCGTGAATGGGCGGGCGAAGCCCGCAACCATGCTTCGTGAATGGGCGGGCGAAGCCCGCCGACATGCTAAGCGGGCGAAGCCCGCTTGGTTGCGGGCGAAGCCCGCAGCGACGCATCGAGAACGAGCGGAGCCCGTTCGAATATGCTAGTATATATATATGGCCAGCTGTTTGAACATATATCTTATATACATATATAACAGCTGGCCATCTATATATATATAGCTAGTCATGTTCAAACAGCTGGCTATATATATATATATATATATATATATATATATATATATATATATATTTTGTTCAATGCCTTCTTTAATACTCAGGCAAACTTCTGGCTCGGCTCTGTGCACCTTATATATATATATATATATAGGGGATATATCTAGTGCGGGCGTACGAGCAAGTGTCAAAGAGACTTCAAATCGAAAAGTGATAAACATTAAAGTTGTAGATTTCGACCATACGAACAACTTTCATGCTAATCACTTTTTGATTTGGAGCCGTCTTGCCCTCCGATTTGGGCCTCGAAATCGGGGGCGGCGAGAGTGCTACAGGAAAACCTCTTGCCGCCCCCAATTTCGAGACCAAAATCAGAGGTCAAGACGGCTCCAAATCAAAAAGTGATCAGCATGAAAGTTGTTCGTCTCCCCGAGATCGACAACTTTCATGTTGATCACGTTTCGTTTTTAGACCATCTTGACCTCCAAAATGTAATGCCCGTACGTCTGCACAGTTGGCTCAAGCTTTTTAAGCCTAAAAAAGCTTGAGTTGGTTCTCCCATAATACATATCGGAATTAGACAAATAATATATGCATTTTATAGTCAAGAACGAGATCTACAACTTTCATGTTGAACATTCTTTCAAAGTTTGTACGGTTTGACCGGAATCTTGACTGAAAGGTTGCTGGCTCGAAATGAATATAATAATAATAAATTTCAAAATTCGAGCAAGAACCTTTTCGGGCCAGATTCTGGATAAACCGTGCAAATTTTGGAAAAATGTTTAACATGAAAGTTGTAGATCTAGTTCTTTGCTACAAAATGCATATATTATTTGTCTAATTCCGACATGTATTGTGAGAGAACCAACTCAAACTTTTTTAGACTTAAAAAAGCTTGAGCTTATATATATATATATATATATATATATATATATATATATATATACATATATATATATATATATATATATATACATATATATATATATGTGTGTAGTGCAGACATCGATTATATTTGAACGGACGAAAATACCCTCCGCCAGCTGCTGCCTGTTTCAATTTTCATAAAAAAATATCTGGCGCCGCCGGCGTCGGCTTGACCGAACCCCACTGACGGGGACCACGGGGTTGTCGGACACCGGCGACCCCGTCAGTGGGGGTTGGCCAGAGGCGAGCTGGCTTGGCCACTGCCGGCGGTGGCCTTGCTTGTGAGCCCTAAACCTGGGGCTCACGGTGGCCCTGCCGGTTCCCCTCCGGCCTACCCCCGCCGAGGTCGCCCGCATCCGGTGGTTAGCCTGCCCCCCCCCCCCTCCTCTTTCCCTGCACCCCTCCTCCTCTAATCCGATTTTAATAATCATGTTCCCAGAGGTCACCTAACTTCTAACTATTATTATTATTTTTATATAATATAATGTTATATAAATATTTATTATTATTAGTTGTATTATTAGTATTAGTATATTATTATTATATTATATTATATTATAAAAATATAATATTATTATTATCATTATTATTATTTTTATCTTATTATTATATAAATATAATATGATAATATTATTATATAAAATTTTAATATTATTATATAATATTTTTACATTATTATTTTTATATTATTATTATTAACGAGCTTCTTCGCACGGGGTACGTCCATTCTCGAAGCTCTCGGGCGGCCATCGGCCGCATCGAAGTGGGCTTCGCGCGTCTCCATGCAATTCACCAGCTTGGCTCCGCAACCGCCACTCGCGGTCCCACCGAAGCCCTATGATTACTTAATTTTGCATATGCGCTCTGGGGGGCCGCGAGTGGCGGTTGCGGCATCAGGCTGGTGAATTACGTAGAGGCGCGCATAGCCCACTTCGATGCAGCCGAAGGCCTCCCGAGAGCTTCGAGCTCGGGTGTAGCGCATGTAACACACCCCATCCGTTACAAGTAATATAACAGAAGGTCCGGCCGGGGCCCCACGTCATATTAAGCGAACAGACGGAACGGTTACTAGATTTGAAATACCATAATCCGATACATTTATTTAAAGCCGTAACCTAACTCAGAATCATTCTAGCGGAAGCAGAAAAAGGAGGTAAAGGAAAAACCGCGCCCAACGGCGAATGTCCACTAGACGGCCTTACGGCCTTACATGAAAGTATTCAACTGAAAATAAAGATAGCTTGCATACATCGGCACGCAGGCCGGCAATACATGAAACTAGCTAACAAAAAGGGTTGGGCCTTCGAGGGCCAGCTCAGCAAAAAGGGGCTTCGGCCCGCTACTTCCCGCTCGGCTCCGCAGCACCTGCAAGCAAACATTCCACCGAGCGGTGGCAAACAAAGTAACGGTCAGCAAAGGCTGACCAAATTATAACGACCCCACCCCGTTCTCGGGGTGGCGGTGCCTCTTCCCTGCAAGCGGATTAGCATAATCACATAAAGCTAAAAAGATGCATTTAAAGCATCAAAACACCACAAACGTTGGCTCAACCGGCCCAACGCCTCATGCACTCAGGGCACCTTATCGGTGTACCGGATATCCTCGGTTCCACCACCATTCTCAGTCCTGGACTGGATGGCTACAAAATGAGCATTCGCTAGCCGTGACTCAAAGGTCTCGACTCTCTCCTATGTCTGTAGCAACCCACCAATTATCTTAGGTGGTCGAACTACACCACATAGTGCAGGTACAGTTCGGTCGAGCCCGTTGCTCAAATCGTCGTACCCAACACGCACGACGCGGGTCGACTTCCCCTTGCCTGTTATCGTGTACATAACCGATTGTTATGTAACAAGGGTGGCACTCGCGGCCACCTAAGTTGGGCCCTCAAGGAGCACAACTCCACACACTAGCCATACGCTCTCCGAGAGACGGGCTTCGCACAAATACGACAAAACCTCTCGAGGGTTGATGTCGACGAACCAACGGCCTAGTGCAAGCATAAAGCAACCACAGAGTCTTCTCCGGGCAATCATAAACATCACCAATCCAGACGCATCCGGATGGGCTTCACACAGCATGCCTAAACCGTACTCGCGCTTCCGGTACTAATGCGATTAAACTAGCGGGGATGTCAACATCGACCCGTCGGAGAGCACCTTTCCCCCACGCGATGGTGGGGAGACACTTCCATGCAATTATGCTAAATAAGGGCTTCACCTGCCCAAGAAGAAAAGTCGTTACCCTTGACGTGCGTTTCTGAGGCATGACTTGGTCACGAACAACTCTTGTAGCGGCTTCCACGCACGTATCCGGCTTGCTCACGCCGAAGAAATCTCCAAAACAAAAACTCCTGGTGCGGCTTCGTCTTTGCAAAGCTCACCCTAACCCTAACCCTAACCCTTGGTCGGCCAAGAGGAGGAGGGTGTAGGTTGGCTTCAACCCTAGCCGGCGGCGGCCGGGGCAAGGAAGAGGGAAGAAGAAGCTCGGGCTATCCCCTCACAGCCGGCGGCCAAGAGAAGGGGGAGGTGAAGATGCCGATCGGGCTAGGTAGTCGGCCGGGGAGAGGCCGTTCTCGCCGATCGGGAAAAGGGCGAGAGAGAGAGAGATCAGGAGAGGGAGGCGAGGGAGATGGAGCTCCGGCCACTCTTGCCTTGCCGGCGACGGGAGAGGTGGAGGGAGGCGGGGCTCCGATTTCTGCGCTCCGTCGAGAGAGAAAGAACGAGAGGGAGAGAGGCGATCGGGAGGGGAGTGGGCTGGGTAGGTTTAGGTTTAGTTTTTAGTTTGAATTTATATAACTCCCACCTACAACCGGTTATTGGCAGCCCTCCCATTAAACGCACACCAAACTCGTTCAAACTCGCGCGCCAAATTTACGGGGCGTTACAATTCTCTCATCCTAAAAAGAAATTTCGTCCCGAAATTCAAAATACGAATAACGAAATGAAATTCGCCATACCTGAGTTAAACAGATCGGGGTACTCCTCGCGCATGACCTCTTCAGGCTCCCAAGAGAGCTCTTCGCGGCCACAATTGTCCCAACGGACACGCACCATCTTGATTGTCTTTCTTCGCAACTGTCGGATGTCGCTATCGATAATACAAATCGGCTTCACCTTAGTAGATAGGCCGCTATCCACCGGCACCACATCGGCTTCCAACACAGAATCGGGTTCTCGCACCGCCTTCCTCAGCACTGAAATATGGAAGACGTCATGCAACCCACTCAGCTCCGTCGACAAAGCAAGTCGGTAAGCTGCCTCGCCGATGTGTTCGGTGATCTCGAATGGCCCTAAATACCTTGGACTCAGCTTCTTCAAGCGACGAACCCTCGACACTCCTTTGAAAGGCTTTATCTTCAGGTACACCCAATCTCCAACCGCGAACTCCACGTTCCGGTGCTTTGCGTTATAATACTTTGCTTGACGATCTTGGGCGGTCAACAACCGCTCTCGAATGATCCGTATAGAATCATTTGCATTGTCAACGTCTTTGCGTTTCAACAGCTTTGTATCACCTGTCTCTGCCCATGCCAACGGAGTGCGGCACTTCCTGCCGTATAACGCTTCGTACGGGGCCATCTGGATACTTGCCTGATAACTGTTGTTATAGGCGAACTCAACCATGTGCAGGTGATTCTCCCAATGCTGTCCGAAATCCAAAACACACATGCGCAACATATCTTCCATCGTACGATTTGTCCTCTCAGTTTGCCCATCAGTCTGCGGATGGAAGGCTGTGCTAAACTTGAGCTTTGTGCCCAACGATCGATGAACGTGCCTCCAATCACCGGACGTAAACCGTCCATCACGGTCACTGACTATGCTGCGAGGGACTCCATGCAACCGAACGATGTTCTCCACATACAACTTTGCTAGCTTCTCCACTGGATCGCTCTTTCGATTTGGAATGAAATGCGCAACTTTGGTCAACCGATCAACAATCACCCAAACGGAATCATTTTTTTGCAACGACTTCGGCAAACCGTGCACGAAATCCATGGAAATGTCATCAAATTTCCACTCCGGGATTGGCAACGATTTCAAGAAGCCTCCAGGTCGTTGGCATTCGGCCTTCACTAGCGCGCATGTTTGACATTTTGCCACGTAGAGGGCTATGTCCTTCTTCATGCCTGGCCACCAAAACAATATCTTCATATTCTTGTACATCTTTGTGCTCCCAGGGTGAACTGAATACTTGGTATTGTGAGCCTCGTACATCAATTCTTCCCGTAGAGTGTCAGACTTTGGGATGCACAAGCGATCACCTTTCCGCAGAAGACCGTCTTCAACCAAGAACTGGGAATTTGACCCTTCCGATGCATAACGCTTCATGCTCTCATCGAGCTCCAACGCTCTCCGAACTCTGTCTGCAAGGTCGCATTGCACCTCCGTCCAGTTCAAGCATGCGTTTGCACTAGTACTCCTGTCGACACAGGTAATACCCAAGTCTTCCAACTCCTGGATTAAACGTTCATCATGCCTGCTCAACCAGTTTGCTCGCGCTGGAGTTCTGCGACTTAAAGCATCAGCGACCACATTCCCCTTCCCGGGTGTACAATGAATCTCGAATGTGTAATCTCCGAGGAATTCCATCCATCTTCTTTGCCGCATGTTCAACTCCTTCTGGTTCAACAGGTACTTAAGGCTTTTATGGTCCGTAAAGATGTCAACCTTCACGCCATATAGATAATGCCGCCACAGCTTCAGGGCGAATATCACCGCCGCTAACTCCAAGTCGTGGACGGGATAGTTTCTCTCATGCACCTTCAGCTGGCGCGAGCCGTAAGCTATAACTTGACCAAACTGTAGGAGAACGCAGCCTAAGCCGCTCCCTGAGGCATCGCTATAAATTTCATAGCCGTCCGTACCACATGGCGATCTCAAAATAGGCGCCGTGGTCAGACGACCCTTCAATTCCTCAAAAGCTCGTGCGCACTCTGGTGACCACACAAACTTCTTATCCTTTCTCGTCAAGGTAGTGAGAGGTAAAGCAATCCGTGAGAAGTTCTCCACGAACCTCCTGTAGTAGCCGGCAAGTCCCAGGAAACTCCGGACTTCCGCCACTGTAGTCAGTACGGGCCACTCCTGTATAGCTGCTATCTTTGCTGGATCCACAGCGATACCTTCTCCACTAATGACATGACCGAGAAATGCTACAGACGATAGCCAAAACTCGCACTTAGAGAACTTGGCATAAAGTCGACTTCTCCTCAGGGTGTGCAAAACCAATCTCAGATGGTTCGCATGATCCTCCTCCGACTGTGAATATACCAAAATGTCGTCTATGAAGACAATCACAAATCGGTCCAGATATTCTCGAAAGGTTCTATTCATCAAATCCATGAATACCGACGGCGCGTTTGTCAGCCCGAACGGCATCACTGTGAACTCGTACTGGCCATAGCGTGTGCTAAATGCCGTCTTGGGAATATCACTTTCCCTTATACGCAACTGATAATAACCGGACTTCAGATCCAGCTTCGAGTAGACCGTTGATCCAGCCAACTGATCAAATAGATCATCGATTCTTGGAATCGGATATTTATTCTTCTCTGTCAGCTTGTTCAGTTCTCGGTAATCTATGCATAGACGCAGACTTCCGTCCTTCTTTTTCACGAAAAGGACCGGCGCACTCCAAGGTGAACCACTTGGACGTATATACCCCTGCTCTAGCAATTCCTGCAGCTGAACCTTTAGCTCTGCCATTTCCTTTGGCGCCACTCTATACGGTGCACGGGCCACAGGTTTCGCACCTGGCACCAGATCAATAGGGAAATCAATCTCTCGCTGGGGTGGAATCCCAGGGAGATCTTTAGGAAACACATCCGCGAATTCTGACACAATGGGAATGTCGTGCAAACGGGACTTCGGCTCTGCAGCCTCCAACAATGTGAAGAACAACTCTGCGCCCTTCTGAACTGCTTTTACCACTTGGAGAGCAGACATCAGCGTCTTGCTCGATCCTCGCATACCAACGAATTTGGTCTCGCATTCAGTACCTTGTCCCAAAGTGATTTCCTTCGAGTTGCAGTCAATACATGCATGCTGCTCTGAAAGCCAGTCCATGCCAAAGATCACGTCAAACTCGGATATCGGCAGTAGAGCTGCTTCCAACTTAAACTCACGACTACCAATCCGCACTTGGACACAGCAAAACCTATCCGCACGCAGTAAGCATCCGTTAGGTAGCAAAACATCCAGTCTATTACTTGATAACACGGAAGGCACTCCGATGCGCAATATGAAGTCCTTGGATAGAAAAGAATGAGAAGCGCCTGTATCGAACAGTGCTCTCGCCGGATAGTTCCGAATTAGGACGAAACCTGACTCAAACATGTTAAGCATGACATAAAGTAGCAAGTATATAAAGCAGTAGAAACTATATACTACGACATACCTGTCACCACGTCGTTTTGCTTTATGGCCTCCTGTTGGCCAAGGTTGTAAACTCGAGGCTGAGTGGGAGTATAGTGAGAAGCTGTTGACTCCACCGCTTTCCCCTTCTCGGCATAAGATGCCCCTGCCTTCTTCTCAGTCTTCGGAGGGCCGCTGCGGCACTCCCGGGCATAATTCCCCACCTTGCCGCAAGTGTAACAAGTAACCGGGCCTCTACTCGGAGTAGCTCTAGAAGTAACAGTAGAAGGGGCTGGTCCAGACGACCTACCCTTCTTGTTCCACCTGTTGCGGAACCCAGACTTCGAAGAGGTATTTGCCTTGAACTCTGGCTTCTTCACAGCCAGATCTTTCTTACTCTGCACCCTCCTCATATCTACATCCAACGATCTGGCAGAGTTCACCAAAACCTGAAAGCCCTGCGTCATCGGGCCTGAGAGAAGTAGCCTCAGGTCATCCCGCAGTCCTTCATAAAACCTGTTGGTCTTTCGCTCCTCGTCCGCAAACGTGAAGCTGGCATACCGACCCAACCTCGTGAACTCGTGCAAGTACTCATCAACTGAACCTTCTCCCTGAGTCAGACGCTGAAACTGATTCTCCAACGCAATCCTCTGCGTGGAGGGGAGGTACCTGGCCAGAAATAGTCTCGAGAACTCCTCCATCGAGACCTCAGATAGCTGCCTGCCAGCAAGCTGATGCAACTCTACCTCGTCCCACCAAAGCCTTGCCTCTCCATCCAGTAGGAAAGTGGCTATGGTCACCTTCTGAGCTTCATCAGTCTCTGTCGCTGTCAGGGTCCTCTTGATACGGGAGAGCCAATCTTCGACCTGAGTCGGTGATTCCACTCCTGAAAATGTAGGAGGATGGAAGCTCATGACATGTTGCATCTGCCTGTCATTTGCTCGCTTTGCCACTAAGGGCTCAGCAGGCACTTGCCTCGCCGCCATTGGCTCGGCTACAACAGTCTGCTGCGGGACCACCACAGGGTGTACCTGCTCTCTGGGCTGCGCATTGATCATTGCAAACACCGCTTCCGCAACTAATCGGATAGTCTCGGCAGAAGGAGGAGGTGTAGGCGCATCCCTCGGTGCATTACTCTCTGCAGTGTGCTGATTCCGGGACTCCGCAGCACCACTTCTGGTCACCTATAGTTGCAACGCACACATTCGTGACTAAAAGACATAGCAAACATCAAACAAAGGAACGCTCAGGTTCCACAAACAATGTTTTTCAATGTGTTTCATGCATGTTTTTCATTCCTAAGTGGACATTCACGGGTCTTTTCATGTTAAAATGGCAACGCACATAAGTGCTCACCACCCCTTAAAAGGAATTCGACCACGAATTCGAATAAGGAAGATCGACACCGGCCTCTGATACCAAATTGTAACACACCCCATCCGTTACAAGTAATATAACAGAAGGTCCGGCCGGGGCCCCACGTCATATTAAGCGAACAGACGGAACGGTTACTAGATTTGAAATACCATAATCCGATACATTTATTTAAAGCCGTAACCTAACTCAGAATCATTCTAGCGGAAGCAGAAAAAGGAGGTAAAGGAAAAACCGCGCCCAACGGCGAATGTCCACTAGACGGCCTTACGGCCTTACATGAAAGTATTCAACTGAAAATAAAGATAGCTTGCATACATCGGCACGCAGGCCGGCAATACATGATACTAGCTAACAAAAAGGGCTGGGCCTTCGAGGGCCAGCTCAGCAAAAAGGGGCTTCGGCCCGCTACTTCCCGCTCGGCTCCGCAGCACCTGCAAGCAAACATTCCACCGAGCGGTGGCAAACAAAGTAACGGTCAGCAAAGGCTGACCAAATTATAACGACCCCACCCCGTTCTCGGGGTGGCGGTGCCTCTTCCCTGCAAGCGGATTAGCATAATCACATAAAGCTAAAAAGATGCATTTAAAGCATCAAAACACCACAAACGTTGGCTCAACCGGCCCAACGCCTCGTGCACTCAGGGCACCTTATCGGTGTACCGGATATCCTCGGTTCCACCACCATTCTCAGTCCTGGACTGGATGGCTACAAAATGAGCATTCGCTAGCCGTGACTCAAAGGTCTCGACTCTCTCCTATGTCTGTAGCAACCCACCAATTATCTTAGGTGGTCGAACTACACCACATAGTGCAGGTACAGTTCGGTCGAGCCCGTTGCTCAAATCGTCGTACCCAACACGCACGACGCGGGTCGACTTCCCCTTGCCTGTTATCGTGTACATAACCGATTGTTATGTAACAAGGGTGGCACTCGCGGCCACCTAAGTTGGGCCCTCAAGGAGCACAACTCCACACACTAGCCATACGGTCTCCGAGAGACGGGCTTCGCACAAATACGACAAAAACCTCTCGAGGGTTGATGTCGACGAACCAACGGCCTAGTGCAAGCATAAAGCAACCACAGAGTCTTCTCCGGGCAATCATAAACATCACCAATCCAGACGCATCCGGATGGGCTTCACACAGCATGCCTAAACCGTACTCGCGCTTCCGGTACTAATGCGATTAAACTAGCGGGGATGTCAACATCGACCCGTCGGAGAGCACCTTTCCCCCACGCGATGGTGGGGAGACACTTCCATGCAATTATGCTAAATAAGGGCTTCACCTGCCCAAGAAGAAAAGTCGTTACCCTTGACGTGCGTTTCTGAGGCATGACTTGGTCACGAACAACTCTTGTAGCGGCTTCCACGCACGTATCCGGCTTGCTCACGCCGAAGAAATCTCCAAAACAAAAACTCCTGGTGCGGCTTCGTCTTTGCAAAGCTCACCCTAACCCTAACCCTAACCCTTGGTCGGCCAAGAGGAGGAGGGTGTAGGTTGGCTTCAACCCTAGCCGGCGGCGGCCGGGGCAAGGAAGAGGGAAGAAGAAGCTCGGGCTATCCCCTCACAGCCGGCAGCCAAGAGAAGGGGGAGGTGAAGATGCCGATCGGGCTAGGTAGTCGGCCGGGGAGAGGCCGTTCTCGCCGATCGGGAAAAGGGCGAGAGAGAGAGAGATCAGGAGAGGGAGGCGAGGGAGATGGAGCTCCGGCCACTCTTGCCTTGCCGGCGACGGGAGAGGTGGAGGGAGGCGGGGCTCCGATTTCTGCGCTCCGTCGAGAGAGAAAGAACGAGAGGGAGAGAGGCGATCGGGAGGGGAGTGGGCTGGGTAGGTTTAGGTTTAGTTTTTAGTTTGAATTTATATAACTCCCACCTACAACCGGTTATTGGCAGCCCTCCCATTAAACGCACACCAAACTCGTTCAAACTCGCGCGCCAAATTTACGGGGCGTTACAGCGCAAGCGAAGAAACTCATGTTTATATAAATGAAACCGCTGAATTTGGCTTGGGGAGGTCCATAAATTCCATTAACAAATCCCAATTGCTGTTTAATGAAATGCAGCCTAAAGTAGTAGAATTTGTTTGGGATTTATCTAATTTAGGCTAAATATTTTTTTAATAAAATGTATTTTATTTACTGGATATATGTATTTTTATAACCAGGAACAATCATCCAACAATAAAATAATTACTCTAGCATTTGGGATGAAAGAGTCAACAATATATTTCCCAAACAAAAATAATTGTAGAAGCAAACGATATGCGTAACAAAATTTCTGCATAGGGTAAAGCAAACATTTGTTAGATTCGAAGAGAGCAAATACAATGGAGAAGGGGGGACCAAGAAGTTTGCATTCCAGCAGGATATGGATAACCACGTTAGGACTATTTCACCGGGGACAATGCTGACAACTATGGAGGGCAATCACCTCCATAGATGATAATGTACAATCTAACTGATCTATTTAGCAGAAAAAAACTTACTAAAATTGATGGAGATGAGATTCTTTTAAAAAGAGTTGGGGTGCACATAGTCACATCCCCCGTAATCTCCACCCAAAAGTAGTGGGATCATGGTTTTGACTGCACGCGCGATCACCGCGTCCTATCTCCCCGCGCACCAATCCTATCACGCGTAATTAACGAACAACCACGGAAGCCGCCTCGCCGGCGTCGGGCGGTCAGCCTCATCCCAGGACGCCGGCCGCTCCCTCCTCTCGCCGCGCCGACCGCTCCCCCTCGGCTGCCGGCACGCAACCAAGGGGCGGCCGCGCGGGCCGCTCCCCCGCGGCCGCCGGCCACGGCCAAGAGAGCGGCCGCGCGGGCCCCTCTCCCTTGGCCGCCGGCCACGGCCAGGAGAGCGGCGTGCGGTCCGCTCTCTCCCTTAGCCATCAGTCGAGTTCAACAAAGTGCACTAACCATCGGGACGGAGGAGAGGGGAGGCGGTGGTGAGGAGCGAAGCAAAGTGCATTGACCGTAGGGATGGAGGATGAGAACTCTCCGAGGGGAAGTTATCATAAAAGAGTAATATGAAGTAAATAAATTAGAGGGAAGAGAAAATGGAAATGTTGAGTAAGGGGTCTTACGCAGGGTCGCCGGCGAGGCACGTAGAAGGGGATGGGTAACAACGACGAATCTGCCTGTGGGGGCAGGGGACTGAAGTGTGTTGGTCGTCGGATCTAGGGGAGGCGAGGCGTCGGTGAGGAGTGAATCGTTGTGCTGCCGTCAGTTGTAGGGGAGGGGAGGCGGAGGCGAAGCTATGTGAGTCAATCAACAAAATGAATTGATTAGCGAGGAGAGTGTTTTTCTGGGGTTTTTGAGGAACCACCAAACCCTATTTCTATTGTTAGGAATGGATTCCCCCAAAAAGTGGGCAGTTGAGGAATTGGTGGTAGGAAAATTAACGGGGGATGATTAGTCACGGGTTTAATTTACTTGGATGACGGGAGGTTAAATTGGGATCTTAATTTAATTGATGGAACGGTGTAAATAAAAACGATGGTAAGAACGGTCAAATATGCATATTGTATAATATATAATATAAATATAGTCACTCTCACAAGTTGGCACTGCCTACATATATGCATGAATTAGAGGCGGAAACATGAGTGCAGAAGCATGAGAAGGTAGCATTAAAGGAAGCGGCTAACACTATAAGAAGCGCATAATGAGCACCAAGAGACAAACACACAAGCTAAAAAGAGAAACACACAAGCTTTTATATATCAAATTTACAAGGCTACAACACAACTCTACTATGAACTACAACTCAACACAAATCCACAACACAAGATTACACACTAAAGCTCGCCAACAAAAGAGATCGCCACTCTTTGGTGGTCGCCGGAGTTGCTGTCCACAAGGTCCAAAGCTGTCCGCAAAAATCTGTTCACAAAAAAAAGTCAGAAGTGGCAAACCCTCCGTCAAGTTTGTGGTCGGCAGTTTGTCAGTGCGAAGGATAAGGTGATCGGTCGTGGCCTTATATCTTTGAGAGAATTTTATGTACGTGTAACGTACCATGAGGTTCGTGCGGGACCTTTTTTATAAGCAAAATTACAGTTCTAACGTTATTTACAGTTGCAAATGTCATTTACAGTTATAAATTATAACTTTAATTTCTGAATAAAATACAGTTGTAAAATAAGTATAATAATTTAATATTATATTTTTTCTCTCAAAACATATATATATAAGATTTTAAAATAATAGTAAAAAATACATAGATTAATATTCTATAATTTATTTATTTTCAAAAAATCATAAATTAGCTCTTAAAAATAATATTTTTGCCTATATTTTTTACTTATTAAAGATGACGTTGACAAAGTTAATGATATATATAAGGGAAGTATAATATAAGTGCATGCGTGAGTACGGACAAGGGTTAAGAAGATTTCAAATCAAAAAGTGTTTAATATGAAAGTTGTAGATCTCGGCGAGACGAACAACTTTCATGTTGATCAATTTTTAATTTAGAGCATTCTTGACTCTTGATTTGGGCCTCAAAATCTGGGGCGGCGAGAATGCTACTGTAGCATTCTCGCCTATCCAGATTTCGAGGCCCAAATCGAGGGTTAAGACTGCTTCAAATCAAAAAGTGATCAACATGAAAGTTCTTCTCGCCGAGATCTATCATTTTCATGTTGAATACTTTTCCATTTCAAGCCTCCTTGACCCCCAAAATGATATGATCGTACGCCCGCACACAAGCATGCCCACATATTATACTTTCTCATATATATATATATATACACACGAGCATCTTCGCACGGGCTACGCCCGTGCTCGATGCTCTCGGGAGACCTTCGGCCGCATCAAGGCGGGCTTCGCCCGTGCTTAATGCTCCGGGCAGATTTCAGCCGCATAGACGCGGGCTTCAGTCGCTTTCACACAATACACCAACTCTGTGTCATACCCGCCCTAAAGTATTTTTGCACAGGCTAGGCCCATGCTCGAATCTCTCAGGCTGCCTTCGGCTGCATCGAGGCAGGTTTCATTATTATAAGAGAAAAGTTGTCTTTCGTGAAACATTCAAAAATATCAATTATGCTCTCATTTTTATATTTTAATGACTTGACATATATTATAATCTATTTCAAAAAATTTAAATACAATGTCCATTCAAGTAATTGCACTATTAAAAAATGTAAGTAATGATAAAACTCCATTTGAATTCAAAAGTTTTTTAGTAGAGCTACTACACCTATTGTTGCGGTTCGCTCAATGCCCTCGATAGACTGGTTCCGGATCGGTCCGTTTTAGCCCCGGGCGATCTAGTACGCACACAGTCAAAGTAGAAAAAAAGAGATTGTACACACACAACTTTAGCGTGGAAAACCCCGGAAAAGGGAAAAAACCACGTGGCCGGGTCTGTGCCAGCAGTGATCCACTATTTGCCTCTATTACAGTGTTCTTGTAAAGAGAATGCGAGGGCGACAGACCACATCTCGTTACAAATACTGGGGGGAGTTGAGAGAGCTCTCCTTGGGTGACAAGCCACCGCTTAGGAGTTCGTGCACTTTATCGTGCGACTTTCTTGGGTGCTTGCTCTTCAAGCTTGCGCTCCGCAGAGTGCCTGCACTCTGCGCCTCGGACTGAGGAAGGCTGCCTTAGTCGGCACTTCACTCTTTCTTCTTTGGGTGGGGCTTAGAGGAGAACCTGCCAAGTTAGTGAGTGAAAGAGGAGGAGAGGAGGAGCGTAGAGATAGAAGCTCTAGGGAGAAGCAGAAATGAAGAGAGAGAGCGAAGGAGAGAATGAAGCCGGATCCCCTGAAATGAACTATCAGGGGTGCTTATATAGGTTTTCCGAGATGGTTAGGGTGGTTACGGTGGTTAATAATGGATCGGAGGGTCGTGATCGTTCGTAGCGATCGGAGGGCCGTAATGGCCCGCCGCGATCGGACAGTGGAGAGAGGGCCAGCCTACGATGGTGGTCGGAGGAGGAGCGCCGGCCGGCCGGCGACCGCCCGAGGGAGGGGCGGCCGGCCGCGGGCGGCTGGTCCTAAACGGCCGGCCAAGGTCGCCCGATCGGAGGGGGTAGGTCGGCCGTGGCCGTCGCCGCGAGGAGGTGGCCGGCCACAGACGGCCCGCCGCGTCCGCCGGCCTCAAGGAGGCGGGCGGCCGAGGCCGCCGGTCGCAAAGAGGGCGGTCGGCCGAGGCCGCCGGTCGTGAAAAGGGGGGCGGCCGGCCGCGGGAGGCTGGCCGCGGCCGCCGGCCGCAAGGGGGGGCCGGCCATGGGTGGCCGGGCGCCGCCAGCCTCCCTCCCGTAAAGGAGGCGGTGGCGGCGGTTGCGAGATCCGGTGCGCGGCGGTTGCGCGATCTAGCGCGCGGGAGTTGGGACCCGGTGTGCGGTAGTTTGGATCCGTCGCGCGGTGGTTTTGATCCGCCGCACGGTGGTTTGGATCCGCCGCGCGGTAATGGGATCTGGCGCGCGGTCATGGGAACCGGCGCGTGGTAGTTAAGATAATCCTCTATAAATTAAAAAGTACCCATCATTTGCCCTCCAAAATTTCCTCGTCTTGGAGCGAACGAAAAGCACGGGAATTTTCTTATTTGCGACGGGGCTTGGCGGCGATGTCCGAACGGGCGCAAACACCGAGATGGGCGGTGACGGCGACAGTGCTAAGGTGAGACTCTGACTGAGGGAAAGGTCCGGGCACCGGACGACGCCCGAGGGGAGGAGGCCCCTCGCGCCCCACGCACGTAGGCGGTGCGTGCGGGCGCGGGGTCTTACCCCCGCACTGCGCGCACGAACAGGGTTGGACCCACACGCAGAGTCCCTACGCAAGGGGTGCGCGGGGCTGAACCCGCCCGGGGGGCGCGCGGGGCTAAACCCGCGCGCGGGGAGCGCGGGGCTTAATTTGCGCGCGGGGCGCGCAGGGCTGAACACGCACGTGGGGCTCAACCCGCGCGCGGGGCTGAACCCGCCCGCGGGGCGCGCGTGGTCCGGGCGCACTGGGCGCGCATTGTCCGGGCGCGCAGGCGCGTGCGGTCAATTCCCGCGTGCGGTGCTTTGTGCATGCGAGCGATGCGTGCTTAGGCTGATTTTGTGTGTGCTTTGCAGTCCCCACTGGTGCACAATGTTTGCGTGGGATGGAGCCGTGTGCGTCATTTGTGTGTGACTCAATGCTTGCAGATCGGGCACGCGTTTAAGATTTAATCGTGTTCAAACTTGCTTTTCTGATCTTACTTTTTTGTTTTTTCAGGTTTCCAAGCGGTGCGTTGAGAGCCGTCCTATGCGGCTGCGCTCGAGTCTCTCCCTCGAGCATATAGATATTTGGAGGAGGCGCTTCAACCTGCCCCCCAATTTCGAGGTGCGGATCCCTAGTCCTGAAGAGCGGGTGCAAAGCCCATCGTGTGGCTGGATGACCCTTTGTGAGTCGTCTCTTCGGTGCGTCTTTCGCCTTCGGGCTTGCGAGAAAGTTACCGAGATTCTGAAGTTCTGCGGCGTTCCTGTGTCGCAGCTTACCCCTCTTGGGATGATGCATATCATGGGGTTGATCGCGTTTTTTCTGGAGCACGGATAGAGGTATTCCTTGGATATTTTCAAGGATTGGTGTGAGGTGTGTGCCGATGGTGGGGGCCGCGTGGATGTCTTCAGCAACAAGCGGTGGCTGGAGTTCAAGACCCGGGCGGATCATCGTCATGAGAATACCTTGTTTGGATATGTCAGGAACCCAGGTGGATTGTCAGAGGTGTGGAATGTTCTTCCGGACCATTGTCGGCATCCTAAAGGATACGAGCGGGAGTTTACTCCCGTATTTGGTTTTGTGGAGCCCCGAGAGCAGGGGGATATCTTGTTCAGCATTTTTACTTTCGTTGATGAGAAGCACCTGTTGCTATGCAGACTATCTGTTGATTTAGGACGTGTTGCCGCCATTTGTCTCTCCCGTGACAGGAAGAGGAGGCTAGTGTTTAGAGGTTGTTGAGTTGAGGAGGCGGTTCCTAGCCTTCTGCCACGACAGGATGTTCTTTTAGAGGGGGCTGCCCCTTGCGGCTCTAGAGCGGGAAGCGAGCCGGATGATGCGGATCTTGAGGTCCTAGGGTCCTCTGCCCCCCAGGTTTCCCCAGCGCGGGTTGCGGTGTGGTAGGTGCTGAAAGGAAAGAGGGTCTCCTCTTCCTTGGAGGCGATGAACCAGACGGTACGTATGATCTCAACTTTTGAGTAGTGGCTTTTGAGGAAAGCTCTTCTAACTTGTCCCTTTTCTTTTACAAATGGAGACTCGGGCTAACATTGCGCTTACGTGGAATGACCACTACGTGAGCCTGAAGGACGGGTTTATGGCCCTTCAGGGTGAGCTCCGGGAGGCGAAGAGTGCCCTTTCGGATCTGAAGGGGAAACGAGAGCACGATATTTCGCGACTTAGGCAGATTGGGTCCGAGCTGCGGCGCGAGCTGGAGGACACAAGAGCTGCGCACAGTACCAAGAAGACGGCTGCAGATGAGACTTTGCGTCTTCTAGATGAAGCTCGGGCAGAGCCTGAGCTATTGATAGAATTAATTTCAAGATAACCCAAACACCTAGAGGGGGGGTGAATAGGTTCTTTTCCTTTTTTACTAAAGGCAGAATATTTTTCAGATCTTAAAATAGAATCTAAGTATTCTACAACAATCACAACACAGAAATCACAAACATACACACATCACAGATTGCACACAGGTTTATAGTGGTTACCCAAGGTCTGGGTACATCCACTTTCCACCTTCACCTATCTAGCAGTGTGCTAGATTCGGCCTAACTTCTTCCTTCTTCTCAGATCCACAGATCTTACAGTTCAGAACCCGGAAAGGTTCCTACAACTCAGAACCATATAAGTTTCCTACAACTCAAGCTAACAACCCTACCTCAGCCTTGCCACAAGGCCTACAACTCCGAGAACTGATTCTCCTACACTCAGGCTCAAACAGCCTTACCACTCAGAGATCTGAATCTCCTACACTCAGCCTTTATAACACAGGCCTACAACTCAGAGATCTAAATCTCCTACACTAAGCCTTTATAACACAGGCTTACAACCAAAATCTTTGAAAAGATCCTACAGAATTTGATAAGTAATTTTGATGGACTCTTACCCTTGTTGAGAGAGAAAGGATAAGAGAATTCTTGATCATCTTCTTGATGAAACTGATGGCTGAAATCAACCTGTTCTTAGCTTTCTTCAAAGCTTCTTGAATCTGATCGAACTCAGTAGGGTTGATCTCCTTTGAAGTTGACTGACTGTCAGCTTCCTTCTTAGAATCAGAAATAAATCTGAATCCATCTTAGCAGATTGGTTCAAGATCTGCTTCTTAGAAGACTTGTAGATGTATCCTCCTTTACTTCAACAACTGAAGATCTCTCTCTCTCTTTTCAGAACTTATGAAGTTTCTTCTGAATTCTTGCTTGAATTCTCCTTAGATCTTCTCACGAAAATCTTCTTCAGTGTGACGTGCACTTTCTTGATCAATGATCAATGATCAATACTTCAGTAGTTGTGCCTGTTGTTGTTGTTCATCTCTTTGATTTGACAGAATCCATCCATATATATAGACTTCATCCATGGTAACTGGCTGATCCGGTTTCTAACCAACTACTGACAAGTCTGACAGCTTCAGTAAACTTGTTGAAATGCACAGCTGTCAGGCCTCTAGTCAGTTCTTGAACCTTTGTCTTTGTTAGCAAAGCGTCGAGACTGGCGGTCATTAAGTGTCGAGACAAACTGTCAATATGTGTCGACACAAGTGACTTAAGTATCGACACAGACTTTGGTGGTGTCGACATAGCTATCTTGATGTCGACACAGCTTCTTGACACTGCATCTTGAGAATGTGTCAACACAGATTACTTGTGTCGACACAATCACTTCTTCACTCCATAGCAATCAACTATGTTTAAACTCTGCTGAGTGTCGACACAAGTCCTGTGAGTCGACACAGTTATTGTAGACTAAGAATTCTGTGTGTCGACACTGCCTCCATGTGTCGACACAGTTGATGTCGACTCTGCTTCTGTGTGTCGACACAGCCTCCTGGTGTCGACACAGTTGATGTCGACTAACTATTATGTGTGTCGACACTACCTCCCGGTGTCGACACAGTCGATGTCGACTAACGATTCTGTGTGTCGACACAGCCTTTTCCAAGTGTCGACACAAACTTATTGAAGTGTCGACACAGCTTCTTCTGGTGTCGACACATGGACTTAGAAATTTTTCTCTGCATTCTAGCCAATACTTAACCTGCACATATAAACTCAAAATAACATCAAATACACCTTGATGTATATCATTGAGCTAAGTGAGGCTTCTCCAAATCAGGAACACATTTTCCAATGTACCCAATAGCTATCCAGGGCGGAGGTGATGCGCCTTTCCTCCACGGAGCGGGAGGTTGAGCTGAAGGAAACTGGTCTGGTTGAGTACCGGGGCTCTATGGATTTCATGCGAGACCGGTGTCTGATCTCGGAGGAGGTCCACGAGGAGGTGTGGACTCAGGAGGTGGAGCCACAGATGGAGGACTTGCGAGAAGTCGCTTTCTGCCAGGGGATGACGAAGACCGTTCGGATGGTGTCCCGGAAACGGGGATGCGACTTTGCCGGCCTTGGGCTTGAGGATTTGTAAGAGGAGGAGGGCTCCGATGCTGAGGTGGGCGATGCCGCTGAGTGACAACAATATCTCTTTGATGCTCTTTATTGATTTATATAAATATACTTCTTTGTATTTATGGGCTTGTCCCTGTCGATTCGTACCTTTGTACTTTTTCGATTTGTACCTTTGTACTTCTTTGATTTTTACCTTTGTACTTCTTTGATATGTTTGTTGAGTAGTTGTCATTGCCTTTGCTTCTGACTATTGCGGCCAAATGTTGTCTGAGCCAAGCACAAACTGCGAGGGCAGGCCCTGAGCGGTGGAAGAGTGTTTGCTCTGGATGGGGGTGAAGAGTTATGGGAGCTCCGACCTATTATCGGTGGGTGGCCATGTTCGTTCGAACCCCTGCGAGTTGCGAAGAACCAGGCGGCATTGGAGGGGTGTTGCCCCGTAGAACCTGACGATGTCGCAACTTACTACGAGGCGAAGGGCGTCCCCTTGTGCCAGGGTAAAGAAGCTGAGACCATCACGCTGTAGGCTGCGCATAACTGAGGGAGCCGGCTCCCAACGACGTCGCGACCTTCTTCATAGGAGAAGTGCGAGCCTTGCCACTATGAGTGCGAGGTCGAAGCCGTCGTGCTACATTATGCGGGGGACTTAACATTTGGTACCTTTGGCGACACCGCAACCTGTTGTTAGGCCGAGGATAACACGTTGTTGGAAACGCACAATAGGGGAGCTTGTCCCCGACGATGTCGCAAACCGTTGGGCAGACGAAGGGTGCACCCCTGAATCGCTGTAGAGAGAGTGAAGCCATCGCGCCACAGTATGGCTCTGGTTGGTTAGGTGTGGATTCAGCGGGGCCGGAACCCGATTTAGTTGCGATTGTAGCTTATTTAGGCACTAGTCGCGAGGGGGCAGTCCCTGCGAGGGCGGGGCGTCAGTCTTCGGATGCAGGTGAAGAGTCATAATCCTCGGCCTATTGTCGGCAGGAGGACATGGTCGATTCAAACCCCTGCAAGCAGCTGATGGACCCTGTGGTTGTAATTACACCGATCGTGGGGGCTTTCCCAGGATGGCTGGGCGTCGAGCTTCGGATATAGGTGAAGAGTCATAATCCTCGGCCTATTATCGGTAGGAGGACATGGTCGATTCGAACCCCCGCGAGCAGCTGATGGACCCTAGTATTTGCTGAAGCGTGGCTCCCCGAAGACCCGGATGACGTCGCAACCTACTACACAATGAAGGTCGGGTCCTTGCACCGGTGGAATGAGGTCGAGGCTATCATGCTGTGGGCTGCGCACAACTAAGGGAGCTGGTCCCTGACGATGTCGCAACCCGCTCCGTAGGAGAAGAGTGAGCATTTCTGCCATAGGAGAAAGGTCGAGGCCACCGTACTAGAGTCTGCGTGGGACTTGGTATTCGATCCCTAGGAGACATCGCAACCTGTTGCTAGTCTGAGGCTGTCACGCTATGGGTCGCGGTCAACCGGGGGTGCTCATTCCCGTCAACGTCGCAATCCGTTGGACGGGTGAAGGGCGAACCTTTGAACAGCGGCAGAGGGATCGAGACAATCGTGCTACAGTTTCCCGGACCCTAGGGGATGGATTCCAAATCGATCCTGCAAGTTTTAGGATTAGTGACATCGCAATCACATTATATAAATGTAAAGAGATGAGTTGTTTTATTTTTTCTTTAGCCTGGTCATGCCATTGCACGATGACGGATTCCGAACTGCCAAGCGGGTCGCATGTCGATGGATCCTGGACCGCTTTGAGGAACAGACGATCCTGACCTCAGAGGGTCTGAGGGATGAGATGCCCTTCTGACGTGTTTGCTGCATGGCAAAAGTTAGTATGAAAGCGAAAAATTCAGTAACCAGGATAGTTTGTGCACGAGGGTTTTCCTTGCGACTTTATAGTTGTCCTTAGGTGATTAAATATAAAGAAATATTTTTCGGAGGCGCGTTTGCCTCGGTTCTGGCTTTTCTCCAGAGCGGCCTTCTACATGCGGTAGATGCTGATTCCTGAGACGGCCTCCGACTGCGCTTGGTGCAGATAACATGAGCGTGCCATGTCCTTGCTGCCCCTGACGACCCCAACTCCAGCAGGCGTGACAAACTTCATTGCGAGGTGCGGGATTGACGGAACTACCTGGAAAGCGGTCTGGAGGGGGCGACCAATGATCGCGTTGTAGGGCGATTCAGTATCGACTGCCACAAATTGTATGTCATGCGTAACCTTCCTTGGAAATTATCCTAGTGTCACCGGAAGGGTGAGGGTGCCTGCTACGGACACGGGTGCCCCGTTGAAGCTGTAGATGGGGCCTGATGCTGGACGAAGATTCTGCCTTTGGATTCCCATACTGGTTAACGCTGTCATGAATATAACATTTACCGAGCTGCCATTATCCACCAGAATTCGCTTTACGAGGAAGATAAGGTTGCTAATTTCTACTATAATAACTAGCAGGTCCTGGTGCGGTGTGCGGAGGCCCTGGAGGTCCTCCTCGCCGAAGCTAATAGTAGGAATGATTCTAGCCGCCTTATCTTCCTGGAGAGTGGCGATGGAGTTGACCGTGGGAAAGGGAAAGCCGGAGATGACTTCCACAATACCGACGACCTGCCCGCCCCTCTACGCTTCTCGATGCACAGGTGACAGTTCCCTCCGCACAGGCGGGCCTCCGTGCTGCTCTTGCACATATCCTTGCAGAAAACGCCCGAGCATCCCCTGCCGAACAAGATGCTCTATCTCATCTTTCAACTTCACACACTCTTCAGTAATGTGCCCGGTTCCTCGATGGAAGTTGCAATACTTTGATGGATCAGCCCTTGGGTTTGGCGGGAGCGCCCTTGACCTCTGGAGCACCGGATCATCCTGAATGGCATATATGACGTTGGCACGAGTAGTGTTGAGAGGGGTGTAAGTTCAGGGAGGCCCGTAATCCTGGCCTCTCCGGGGCTCCTGATTGCGATGCTCGTTGTGTCGGTTCTCATCACGCCTCTCTGTTCGTCTTCCGGAGGGTTGCTCCTGCCGCTTCTACCTCTTTTGGCATCCTTCAAACTGTCGACGGTGGGCCTCAATGGCCTCATACACTCATATTTGAGCTTCCACTATGTGAACCAAATCTGCATAACTAGGGACAGTATCCCTCATTAGAGCGGAGTAGAATCCGTCTGGTCGGAGTCCCCCGAGGAATACCCCTCGAAGGAGCTCAGGGTCTATCACGGGATCTGTCTAACTTCCACTGTAAATCATCGGAAAAACTCTTTTAAGGTATCGGTTTCATTCTGTCGGATGCCGGAGAGGTGGGATGGATCCTTTGCGATCCTGCGGTTGGCCATGAACTGATCGATTAATTGTTGGCTTAGCTGGGGAAATTTTCTGATGGAACCCTTTCGGAGGGAATGGAACAAAGTGCGGGTCTGCCCATTAAGGGTGGTAGGGAAGACCTTACAAAGCAGTTGATCGGGCGCGTTGTAGAGGTGGAGGATCGTGTAGAAGTGGTTGATGTGCTCCCAAGGATCGTTCACTCCGTCGTACGTCTCAATGTGGGGGATCTTGAATCCTTGAGGGATCGGATAGGCTAGTACCTCAGGAGCCAAGGGTGATTCCCCCCCCCCCGAGCGGGTCATCGCGCCGCCATTGTTCATTTACCGACGGTACCAAATTCCTCTTCGAACATTTCGGGGAATGCTTCCCGAGGCATTCCTATGCCTGGCTCTGCTGGATCCTGCTACTGCTGATTACTGCGGAGGGGGCGATTCCTGCCACCCTGACGTGGCGAACGGGATGCTCAGTGTTGTCGTGCCTCGACGACTCAGATTCTTCTTCAACGGTCCTCTGACCTTCTACTGGCGGTACTGGTAGATTCTCCTGAGTTGGGGCCCCTGCGGGCACATGGGGGCCTGTAAGTTGCCTTAAGAGGGCGAGCATCTCGACCTAGATGTCTGGTGGGGGCGCCACATTTTCGAGCGGCGCTACACCAGGCGTTGCGTCGACCTCTTGCGGTGGCGCGTTTGCTAGAGACTGCGACGCGGATTGATCCTTTTGTTCACGCCGGATCGACCCCCTAGTCGTTCGAGTGCTCTTTCCGGCCATTCTGTCACGCTCTGACAAACTTCTGAGTCTTCTCACGCTTGCTGGGAATGTATTTCCACAGACGACGCCAAACTGTTGCGGTTCGCTCAATGCCCTCGATAGACTGGTTCAGGATCGGTCCGTCTTAGCCTCGGGCGATCGAGTACGCACACAGTCAAAGTAGAAAAAGAGAGACTGTACGCACACAACTTTAGCGTGGAAAACCCGGGAAAGGGGAAAAACCACGTGGCCGGGTCTGTGTCAGCCAAGATCCACTATTTGCCTCTGTTATAGTGTTCTTGTAAAGAGAATGAGAGGGCGACAGGCCGCGCCTCGTTACAAATACTGGGGGTTGAGAGAGCTATCCTTGGGTGACAGGCCACCGCTTAGGAGTTCGTGCACTTTATCGTGCGTCTTTCTTGGGTGCTTGCTCTTCACGCTTTCGCTCCGCAGAGTGCCTACACTTTGAGCCTCGGACTGAGGAGGGCTGCCTTAATCGACACTTCACTCTTTCTTCTTTGGGAGGCGCTTAGAGGAGAACCTTCCAAGTTAGTGAGTGAAAGAGGAGGAGAGGAGGAGCGTAGAGAGAGAAGCTCTGGGGAGAAGTAGAAATGAAGAGAGAGATTACGAATGAGAGAATGAAGTCGGATCCCCCTAAATGAACTATCAGGGGTGCTTATATAGGTTTTCCGGGGTGGTTAGGGTGGTTACGGTTGTTAATCATGGATTGGAGCGCCGTGATCGTTCGTAGCGATCGGAGGGCCGTAATGGCCCGCCCCGATCGGACGGTGGAGAGAGGGCCGGCTTACGATGGTGGTCGGAGGAGACGCGCCGGCCGGCGGATGCCCGAGGGAGGGGGCGGCCGGCCACGGCCGGCCGGTCATGGGCGGCCGGCCAAGGCTGCTCGACAGGAGGGGGTCGGCCGGCTGTGGCCGCCGGCCGCGAGGAGGAGGCCGGCCACGGGCGACCGGCCGCGGCCGCCGACCACGGATGGCCGGCCGCGGCCGCCGGCCGCAAGGAGGCAGTTGGCAGAGGCCGCCGGCCGTAAAGGGGGCGGGCGGCCGCGTGTGGCCGCCGGCCGCATGGGGGCAGCCAGCCCCGGGCGGCGGGACGAGGCCGCCGGTACCAAAAAGGGGGTCGGCCGGCTGCGGGAGGCCGTCCGCGGGAGGCCGGCCGCGGCCGCCGGCTGCAAGGGGGGGAGGCCGGCAATGGGTGGCCAGGCGCCGGTCGCCGCCCGCCCGTAAAGACGGCGGCGAAGGCGGTTGCGAGATCTGGCACGCTTTAGTTGCGCAATCTGTCGCGCGGGAGTTGGGACCCGGTGTGCGGTAGTTTGGATCCGCCGCGCGGTGGTTTGGATCCGCCGCGCGGTCATGGGATCCGGCGTGCAGTAGTAAAGATAATCCTCTATAAATTCGGGGGTACCCATCACCTACTATGCTATGTTGTCAATAGGCATATCAATGGTCTATTTAACCAATCAAATTTATTAAAATCAAAATTAATATTTTTAGGTCAAACGTATATTATTTTACAAAAAAAAGTAATATTTATGTATATTTTTTTACGGTCATTTTAAGTACTCATATGTATATTTGCGGGCGTAGTCCGCCTTGTTGCTAGTGCAACTTTCCTTGATGGGGGGCATCCCGCAACGATCCGTCGGGGGCGAGTGGAGCCCACCATCATCGGTCGGGTACTGTCGCGCATGGCCGTAGGGGGGAGCCCTGTGTCGGGCACTCGTGTATATATATATATATGATTACTTGTAACATGCAAATGGAAAGAAGAAAGAAGGGACACATTAAATCAAGCATTAATGGCGTGAAAGAAGGGGCCTATGGCTCTCTCTCACAGGTTGCGCTGCCTATATTTTGGGCATAAATGAGGCACAATTTTTGGTTGGGTTAGGCTCATATTTCAGGCGTGAGCTTTTAAGTAGGATCGAGTTTCACTCTTTTCCTGTCATTTGTACGAAAATTTTCCCGCTTGCCACCTTGAGAGTGGGAATCGCGGCAGAAACAGTAGTTGTCCTAGCTAAACGCAATTATAGAATGGAACCATCGTCACAACAAACCTTCACACCAGCGGGTTCGATGGACTGCGCCACCCAGCTTGGCGAAAAGCTAAAGGAGGAGGTTCAGCCCTCTCTGGTATTTCCGCCACTACCGATCTACAAGCCGTCCTTGTATTTTGTGCTGGTTGAGTCTGGTTTTGTTTTTGCTCTGTTTCGTTTCCCTGTTCCTTCTTTGTTGGGATCTATATTCTTCTGCTCATTAAATCATCTTATTATTGAGTTTAGCTACTTCTAGTCTGGCCAGATTTTCTGATATTGTATCTTTTCTGATGCCTTATTTCAGCTCGTCCGATGGGAATTATTGTTATGTACAAAATCATCACATTTGTTCTTATTTACTGATAATCCCTTCTTTTAAATGATTTGATCTTTTTTCCAGAGCAGTGCTGGTGTCGTATTTCCCATTGTTCATTCGAAGAATGAAGCTTACAATATGTACTGTGAGTACGTGCACAAAAAAGAGTTTAGCATTTGAAATGCACATGTACTATACTGGATACACACTCAGATCATCAAGTCAAGAAAATATAAGTGTTCCAAAGCTGGTTATAAGCGTTCTAAAGAGGAACTTGCTGAACCTCAGGTGAAATTTCATAGACTAAACACTAGAACATGATGTTTGGCATGCATACATTTCAGCATTGATACAAAGGGGAAAAATTGGACGGTTTCAAAACTAGTAGAGAAGCATAACCATCCCTTAGTTGTGCAAAACGAGTCTCATTTGTTGAGGTCTCACCGAAAATATCGAATGTTCAAGCTGGCTTCTTAAGAATATGATTGGCGGTGGCATAAGAACGGTCCACACATACAATTTTCTTGCTGAGAAAGTTGGAGGCTTTGAAAATATTGGATTTTGTAAAAGCGATGCTTACAACTATGTTCAACGTGAAAAAAATCATTCATAGAGAGCGGCGACTCATTAAGCATGTTGAAGATATTCAAGGACTTGCAAATGAATGATATCATGATCTCATATGATGTGTGTACTGATGAGTTCAACATGCTCAGTAGCTTTATTTGGATGGATGGATATAATAGAGCAGACTACAATTGTTTTGGTGATGTAATTATATTTGATACCACTTATCAATTAAACAAATATAATTTAGCATATGCTCCGTTTATTGTCGTGAATCATCACTGGCAAAATGTGTTCATTGGAGACGCTTTCTTGACTGAGGAAACCATTGATGCATTTTGTTGGTTATTTGAAATTTTTTGAGATTCATAGGTGGTAAGCAACCTAGCACTATTCTTACTGATCAAGATCAAGCGATGACAGCCACTATCTTCAGAGTTTTTAGTAATAGTCGACACCGTTTATGTCAATGATATATATATAAAAGCATAATCTAAGGTGCCGACCTTCAACCAAGATCCTTCTATTAGAGGTTTATTTTACCACTACATGAGCAAATGTAACACTGAGTATGAGTTTGATTTTTAATGGAGTGCAATGATTTGTCTGGGAAATTTGAAGGAGAATAGGTGACTGTGTGACTTGTACAAGATCAGACGTAAGTGGTCTACTGCTTATAATAAAGACATCATCGATCTCGACATTTTATCAACCCAGAGAATTGAATACACAAACAAAGGTCTACACGGATTTTCCAAAGCCACTAGCTCTTTAGTAGAGTGTTACAATGGTGTCGACAAGTTGATTTCATTATGGAGGCGATCCGAACATGATGAGGATTTCAGGTACAAACAAGGTAAAATTACTATTAAGGCCAGAAATTGCCTCTTATTGAAGCAAACATCCAAATTATATACTAAAAAAATGTATCATATCTTTGAACAAGCTTATACAGATGGAGCCTTAAATTTAAACATTATAAATGAAGTTCAACATGATGATGACCACGTTCTTTATGCAACAAAGAATTGTGATGGGGGGAAGAATGCTAAGTAATGGGTTGTTAGTGTTAACGCCAATACATTCAATCCTGATTACTCATACAAGGCTTTTGAAACAAGGTGAATCCTTTGTAAGCACATTATCTGTGCATACAACTCGAAGAATTTGAAGAAAATTCATAGTCAGTACATTTTGAGAAGATTCACCCTTATGTCCAAGCAAGGGTTGAACTTAGCTAAGAATATATGCTTGAATGACTCGCAGTACAACTTAGTATTGAGATATCACCTTATCTGATTCACCTATGACCTAGCTAGGCATATTGAAAACTGTCAACTTGCAAAAGAACATGTTCTTAATATCATGACTGAACTTGGGTGGAGCACAGGAAAAATATTAGCAAATGAGGAGAGTTTAAAAAATGGATACTGCGGGCAAAATACCGAAGACATTGAGCTTAGAGATCCGGTGGCGGTGTGCCCAAAAGATATATAGAATGCACATCTCAAAATTCATTTTGAAAGACAAAAAATAAAGCCTAGTAAGTGTTTTTCCTTAAATTGAATTATTGTTATTATCTTTATTTTTAAATTTTGCCTAATCACAGTTTAATCTCAATTTACTTTACACAGAACAAAAAGTGATGTCCAAGGAGAAGGAAAAGACGCATGGGAAGATTAAGCAAGATCCATATGAGTTTAACTTCATTGGAAGCTACGTCTTTGAAGGGGCTTCAAGCGCAATAGCAGGTCAACTATATTTAGATGTAAACAATGAGTTATCAATATAGTTGCCCAATCATTTTAGTAGTGTCCCAAATGTACTACTATATTGATATTTTAAATTTTTCATATATGATCAAACATATAGTAGTGTCCCAGATCTAACACTCGACGCATGCTAATGTGCAAGCATTTAAGGCATTTTGATAAAAATAAATCGTTTGGTTGTTCCCACATTTTTTCAAAAACTGACATAAAAGCTCCTCAGATTTTTGCAAGTGATTCCTTTGTCACTGGTGTGCAGTCTCTTAGATATGTTGCAAGCACCTGCAACCCCCTCGCTGCATGATTAAGAATCTACAAGAGATTAATAAGAAGATACCTACTAAACAAAAACATAATGCGATCTGAAGGCAGAATGACACAAGGGGGCAAAAATATTTCTATCTTTAAACTTAATTGTGGTATCCAAATGCAGATAACTCGATAATAGGCAATGAAATTCAACCTTCTAAGTATCATCATCCAATGAAAAAAAAATTGCTGGGTCCATTGCCCACGATGTTCCCTATAATGGATTTGAAGAGGCGTCACCATCAACACTAAGAGCATAGTTGAATTTGATGTTGTTTAAGCTCATATTGTGCGGGATGTTCCATGAAACAAGTCTAGACAGATTGTCTAAAGAGGTGTGATAGGTGGTCATATGGCAGAAAGGTGGACACCAAGAGAGGATGCTGGAAAGGCATAAATTTGCATAAGTCTACATGCATTGAGTGAGGTAAGCTCACTCAATGCTAGAAGTCAAGGAGCAGTTGATAATGCAGTTAAGTCCACATGCATTGAGTGAAGCAAGCTCACTCAACGACAGAGGTAAGTTAGAATGTTGGCAAGCTGGAAATGTGGTTTTGTCCACAGGCGTTGAGTGAAGTTGACTCACTCAATGACATACAGCTATAGGTAGAAATATGTCTAAGTAGTTTGACGTTGAGTGATTAAGACACACTCAATGCCAAACAAAAAGTTGAACTCAGTTCAGAATTCGTCGAACTGAGTTCAGGGTTCGTCGATCTTAGCTCACCATTTGTCGAGCTAAGTTCAGAGTTTAAGACTCTGAGTTTGTCGGGCTCAGTCAAGGAATTCATTGAACTAAGCTTAAAGTTTGTCCAGCTGAGCTCACCATTCGTCGAGCTAAGTTCAGAGTTTAAGACTCTGAGTTTGTCGAACTCAGTTCAGAGAATTAGTCAAACTGAGTTCAGAGTTCATCGAGCTGAGCTTGCCATTTGTCGAACTCAGTTCAGTTTGTCAAACTAAATTGCAGAAAGCATTTTCTAAGGGAAAAAGCATTGATTGATGAAGACGCACTCAACGCTCTCAATGCCAGAGAAGCAGGAAGATTTTGCCTAAGACAAAAGCATTGAGACAGCTGAGATAGCTGAGAAGCTCAAGGAAAAAGCACTGAGAGAAATGTTTGTCTCAGCACAACCGCTGAGACAAGTGTTGGTCTCAGCATAACCGCTGAGACAATTGTTTGTCTCAGCTAAGAACAAGAATGCGTTGAGACAGATAAGCAGAAAAATGATAAAGGCAAAAAGCATTGAGTGGAGGTTGCTCACTCAATGTTGTCAATGCCCAGTATAGACAAAATTTTGTCTAAGAAGTTCGGCATTGAGTGATGCTTACTCACTCAACGCAAAGCAGCAGATAGCTGATAAATCAAGTTGGCGTTGAGTGAAGATGAATCACTCAACGCCTAGAAACAAAATTTATTCGTAGTGTTTTGGCGTTGAGTGAAGGTCACTCACTCAACGCAATGAGATAGTAAATCTGTCAAGTGTTTTGGTGTTGAGTGATGCTTACTCACTCAACACCTATGCTAATGTTGTTTGATTTTTGGCTGTCCACAACTGATGATGTCAGCAAGTCAACAAGTCAACATATTTCAAATAAGTTGCGGGATGACTACAGTACGCGAAAAATGTTGCTGCAGTCCTACTGTACGTCAGTTGGCATTAAAGCAAAGTTGTTGCTGGCTATTAATGATGTGGGGCCCAGTGCTCAAGAGCCTTTGGGACAAGATCAATAAAAGGAAAAGGCTTTTACAAAGAAAGCAAGCGAGATTTTCAGAAAAAGCAAGAAGGTTGTTCTTCTTCTCTGCCATAATTGTGGAGCTGAAGAACAGGAAGCTCAAGTCTATAGGATGAAGAGCAAGGTAGCTGTTGGTATCAACATCTTCAACAACAAGATAGCTGGTGTGATCATCATCTGCACAAGAAAAATAGCTCAGAGGGATTCTCTGAGAAAAAGGTAACATCTTGGGTCGACCCTTGCTGCAGGTTCTTTACAGTTCCAGCAACACAAGCACCTGAAGATCTTTGTCTATAAGCTGTGAAGAGAAGAAATCTTGAAGAAGCAGAGATCTAAAAGAAGACTCAGGGGACTATTCCTCAGGAGTCAAAGTTAGGACTGAATCACCGCAGCCTAGGAAAGAGAGAAGGGCAGAACAAGGTTCTGTAATTTTCTGAAAGCATGAAGAAGAAAAGATCTGAAAGAAGGCTCAAGGGACTATTCCTCAGGAGTCAAAGTTAGGGCTGAATCACCTCAGCCCAGGAAAGAGCGAAGGGCAGAATAGGGTTCTGCAAGTTGCTTCCAACACAAGCATACTTGTTGTTGTGAAGAAGTTGAGCTGAGATTTTCTCAACTCAAGTAGCTGCTATAAGTTGTAGTCACTTCCACTTCCAGCAGGAAAAATCCTTGGTATTGTGAAGGAGAAGTTAGGACTGAGTATATCTCAGTTTAATTAAGGTAGACTCAGGATATACTTTCCTGGAGTCAAAGTTGGGCTGAGTCTAACTCAGTCAAGGTAGATTGGCATAGAGAAATTTCTCTTGTGTCCAATCAAGACTCTAACCCACTTTCATCATGTAGGATCCAAGTGTGGATCTGAGTGTAGGGCCTTTTGGCTTTAGGTAGGTGACAAGCTTATCACTGAGCTGTAGGTGCTTGGAAGGGCACTGAGGTAGGTACCTGTTGGGTACTGACCTATAGGAGTGCTGCAGTACTCTGAGAGTAGGGGCTTGTGCCTGAAGTTATATGGCTGAAATCCTGAGCTGTAGGCCTTAGTGATAAGGCTGAGGTAGGTGTCTTGCGGGTCACTGAGTGTAGGAGCACTACAGAGCTTTGAGGTAAGATCCTTGGTGGATCTGAGGTAGGGCTATCCTCCCAGCCTTAGTGTAGGGCTTAACAACCTGAGGTAGGTGGTTTGTTAACCACTGAGTTATAGGCCCTTGTGGCTGAGAAGTAAGTCTTGGAGGAGACTTAGAGATCCTTAGGGATCTGAGGTGTAAGCTCTTTGGAGCAAGCTTTGGATAAGTGTCTAGTCCAAAAAGATAGTTGGATAGGTGGGAGGGAAAGTGAATGTACCCAGTTGGGGAACAACTGTAAATATTTATGTGTTTTTGTGGCTATTTTTTTTCCTTTTCTTATTTGTAGGTGTTAAGGATAAGCTCTAGATCACCCTAAGTTGAAAGAAAAAAGAAAACAACAAGATATAATAAAGAAACCAAAAGATAGTCACTAAGGACTAAGAAACCTATTCACCGCCCTCTAGGTGATTTAGCTATCCTTGAAATAAGGAATTTCAAGTGGTATCAGAGGGAGGTTATTCAAAAAGGACTAAACAGTCTGAGTAGACCTCAAAGGATATCTAAAAGGTTTGCATTGGTGGGTTCAAAAGAGAACCATATGGAGTGGATGTAACATCCCATTTCCGGCAAGACCCTTAGGAGTCGGTCTTCCATGACAGAGCCCTAGGAAACCCAAGAATCGAAGTACATTGGCCCAGATTTAGGGTCACGGGTTGGTCACGCCCGTGACCAATTCGTCACGCCCGTGACCTAGGGCGTGACCCCCTTCGACGATCGTTGGTCTCAGGAAGACGATCGTCGAACGAAGAATTTGCAACCCGGACCTGTCAAGCCTGTGACCGATATGTCATGCCCGTGACCTAGGGCGTGACCCCCTTTGGCGATCGTCGATCTCAGGAAGACGATCGGCGAACGCAGAATTTGCATCATGGGCCTGTCACGCCCGTGACCGATTCGTCACGCCCGTGACCTAGGGCGTGACCCCTTCGACGATCGTCGATCTCGGGAAGACGATCGTCGAACTCAGAATTTGCATCATGACCCTGTCACGCCTGTGACCGATTCGTCATGCCCGTGACCTAGGGCATGACCCCTTCGACGATCTTCGATCTTAGGAAGACGATCGGCGAATGCAGAATCTCCAACCCGGGCTGTCACGCCCGTGACCGATTTGTCACGCCCGTGACCTAGGGCGTGACCCTCCCTTTGACGATCGTCGATCTCAGGAAGATTATCGTCGAACTCAGAATTTGCCACCCGGGCCTGTCATGCCCGTGACCTACGTGTCATGCCTGTGACAAAGGCCGAAACGTAAGCCAGGCTGGAAATTTCTGTAACCCAAGCCATAATTAATTCTGATTATGGGAAGTTACACAAAGAGTAATTATGGGCCGTTTTCTTCTCTAATTACTTAATAAAAATGAGGAAGGGTTGACCCAATAAGAAATAGCCACCTGGATCAGTCAATTCATCTTCCACCTTTTCCTCTCCCTCCACCATAATCGAAATATTATTAAGAGAGAGATTTCATGGCCATGAATGCTTCACCCTTTCCCCTCCCCACTTGGAGATCTATAAAAGCCCCCTTAGAGCAAGATGAGAAGGTTACACTCTTGACCAAACGGATTCAGATTATTGTTCTTGCTGTAGGAGAAGTTCGGGAACGCCACCACCGCGCCATGACAATCCGACGTTCATCTCGCCTCCAAACCGCGAACAAGGTCCTCCTCTACTACTTCTCTTATGGGTAGATCTTAGGATCTTAGAAATGAAGTTCGTGCTCAAAGGAGCCGGGCTTATCTCGAGTTTTCATGGAGAAACCATGAAAAATACATTTTCGGGTATGCCGGAAACCGCCACCTCCGGCGGCCAAACCACCGCCGACCGATAGCCATCGCCTCGACAGAGGTGGTGGTAGTGGTGGCTGGCCAGGGAAGTGACCGGACGGCTGAAGACGGATCACGGAAGAGCTATAGGAAAAATACATTTTCTGAGTTCAGTTCACGGGTTCTGTAGAAGATGAATAGTAAAACATATTTATATTATAAAGTTTTGAATATAATAAATAAGGAAAATATATATAAAATGAGCGTATTTGAGGCTGCAAAACGAGGCACTTGGAGGCCGATTTAGGAAAAATGACCAGTCACGAAAGTTGTAGCCCTTCGAGTCTAGATTAATTTACAATATATTTCAACTCGTTTGGGTAAGCGATTTGACCGCATCACCCATTTTAGTAGAGGCTGTACCTAGAGTTGGGCAGGAACTAAAATGAATGCCCACGCTTCATACCTTGTCCAAATGACTTGAAATTTGGGCAGGAGGTTACCCTTAGCCCTATCTAGAGTGTGTACAAAAATGGGAATTTTTGGAGATACTTTTCCAAAAGTGTTTGTTTTAATTTAATAAAGTTAGAGAAAATTATTTAAGTGGTTAAATGACCTACAAACCCTCCCAAATTTCGGTGAGTGGTCCCTGGCTATAAAACCCAGTTTTGTACAAATTTTCAACTCATTTGGATGAGTTATGGATAGGGAGTCACCTATTCTTAACTAGGCAATAGTGAGGCGTTTTTGAGTAAAAAGTGCACTAGAGGTTGGAACGGTCAAATCATTTCAACAGAGACTGATATTTTGACCACTGACTTAGAGGGGTTATTATAACCCACTTGGAGAAAATGGTATGATTTAGGGTTGGTTTACCCTAGGATCCAAACTCAAACCCTAAATGGAGGGTTTTGAGAGTTGTGAAGGACATGGGGGCAATTGCTCTCGTATTGCCTTCAAATTCTGTATAATTGACGATAGCATGATAAGAATCATCTGGATAGAATCTTGGAGTATTTGGAGACAAGTAGATACCTCAAAACCCTAATCTTAGCTCTAGGGTAAAATACTAATTAAGCACAATCTGTCACCAAACATTATCTAAAGGCTATGGAACTTAGGTAGAGTAAATTTTGGGGCGGGTAGAACCTATAACAATTTTTTTGGAATTTTATGATGTCTATTTCAAGCACTTCATTTGTAATGATTGTTATAGCCCCAATTGATGTTTTAATTATTTGAATTTTTCTGATCATTAAAACCTCATGAAATCTTGGAAGTAAATGTTTTATGACAGAGTGGTTACCATTGAATTTTTTTTATAATTGTTAGTTGAGTAAATCAAGTACTTCCTTCACCAATATTTAAAAAGGGTTTTATGCTTTGAAAATTAATTATGGATGATATTTTTACTGCAAAATTATGAAACTTGGTCACTACTATTTTTAAGGCTGTACCTGCATGCCATAATTAATTTATAATTTTTGGATGGATATACTCTGTACTTGGTTCATAAATAATGGAAGATAGAAAATATTGCTAAAATAGTTTTAGTGTTTTTTTGATGATAGCAAAATTGTGATACTTTGGATTTACCATATTGAGATTACATAATATTTAGTATAATTTTGTTGGACGTCTTGCATGAGTACTTAGGGTAGTTCGTGTTCAAACCGGTAGCCCTTGGAATTTTTGAGGAAATTAATTAAATGCCAGATAAATTAGGAAAATTACCATTTTCTGGATTTATGCTAATTATATCATGATAAGTCTCCAGTAAATAATTTATGGCATTTGGGTGATTATCTAGATTATCTCCTATTCAGTTCGACATATAGTCTAAGTTGGTCTGCATATAGCAAATTGTTAAATTGCAATAGGACATTATCTGGGATAGTTGTTGGAGTTAGTAATTTGTCTAGGTGGATAGATGTGGATGATTTCACAATAGAATGATATGAAGAGTAGTGAGAAGTGGTGTTGGCTAGAGTTAAGAGGTACTCGGGTTCGACGAAAGATCGTCTTTCCCGAAGAGAGGAAGGTTAAAAATCACCCTAGGATAGTCTATCGTAATATGAGAAGGGAATGGGTAAAGGGAATCGACCAATAACAATAAGTGTCTTGCGAAAGGAACGATTGGCTTCAGCTACCATCATAGTTCCTAGTGCCCTTTGAGAGCCCTTCACAGGGAATACCGGGGGCAGTCCTGGGTTAACGTAAACTATAATAACAAACTGAAAAGAGAAACCTAGTAATTAGGATCTCACATTTCACAAACACTGTTAATACATGAAGATTGTTGGGAGCTTCGGCTCGGTTGGTTAAGAGACAGACGGAATGGTCCGGGGAGCTTCGGCTCGGTTGGTTAAGAGACGGACGTTTTGGTCCGGGGAGCTTCGGCTCGGTTTTTGTTTGATTACGATTAAACTTACATGTGCATAAAAAGGAAATAAAATTAAGGTGGTGGGTCTTCGGTATTGGAGGGTCGATGCACCGACGCCAATATGCTGACTCGGCAAGTATGGTTAGCACTTCGCCAACAGAAGTCTGGTGTGCTAGTTGGCAAGAGTACGCAGGAGTCAGCTTAGTACACCAAGCATTGAGGCGTACGATAGGTCTGACCGGTAGTGCTTTACTGGTTTAGAGGTGGGCGAGGCCCAACCCACCGCATCCGTCTGCCACTACGGAGGTATACTGGGAGGTAACAACTCTGAAAGGGGGAACTAATGGTCTGTGTGCATAGAGTCGGGTGTGTGAGTCTCACTTGCATGTTCCATTATACCCACTTGCATGTCATAACATAATCGATTCATTTAACCCTGACACCTAAAGTATAAGTGATATGGGATGCTTATACATTAGGACCTGCAAAACGACCCCTTGGTCTATAAGCTTGTGTGGGCAAGTTTATAAATTAAGGTTAAATTCTATATATATGCCGCTGTTTGATAACCGACACCCCAACGTATAAGTTGTATGGGACAATTTATACAATGGGAGCCTTGTAGAAGATCCCTTTGCTTATGCGCTTCCGCACATAAGTTAAGGTTACTTTTCCTACTTTCTGTTTCTGTCATATTAATTATAGAATTACTAGATTAGTTCCGCTGCCACCTGTTCTTTTGATTTAATCTCCACCTTCATGTCCTTCCCTTTCTTCCTCTCCGCTCGGTACCTAGGAGCCATGGGAGAAGGGGTAGGGGATGATAGGGCTTAGTCTTTATGACTAACGGTTTTCGAACCGCATTATTTAGGGGATCGTGGAGCCCAGCATGGAGGAACAACCCCAGAGACCGGTGTGCTTGGAAATGGGGTAGTCTAGCTCTGGAGTTCATACAACAGGGACCATGAGTCTTGACCTTGAGTAGATGTTTTGTTTTACTTTCGCATGAGTGACCCGTTGTGAGGATTATGATGTACCGGACATAAGCCCGTATTTTAGTACTCTGATGTATCATTTTGTGAAAACTCCCTTCGTGGAGATTTTACATCTTTTTCTATATATGTGATCATTTTGTGGACTTACTTTTACTTCATTTATGGTGCTACCTTTCTGTGATCGAATTGGCCGGCAGAATCGACGCTTTGTGGTGATGACCCTTTAGGGCGTGAAGGTGTCACCGCAAAGTGGCGGTTCTGGGCCTAAGACCCCGGTGTTTTAAAAGAAAAAAAGGGGTGTCTTACAAGTGGTATCAGAGCGAAATATCGATCTGAAAAAGGTAGTAGTCCACTAACCCTTGGTCACCCCCGCTCGAGTTTAGTTTGGGGGCAAACAAAGCAGCGGAAACAGTGGTGTGCCCATAAGGGAAATCACATGTAGAAGTCCACTTCTTCATTAATTGGAATTCTTCTTTGTAGCCAATGGCAAAACCTGCCCCCAGCAGGAAGCACCTCCGGCTGCAAAGAATATATCACATAATTATTTAGTCAACGAGTTAGACCCAGCCCACTAGGACTCACTACTAACCATGACGACTTATGGTATGTCCTAGTCTGAAATAGACCGTGGGTAAGGACTTGGTTAAGGTAAGGAGATACCCAATGAGAATAAAGGAGGAGTTCAACATGAGAATGAAAACCTAATAAATAACTCAGGTGACCTTACGGTCCCTATTAAGGATTATTCAAAATGGTAGACTACTTTAAGGAGAATTGAGACCAATAATACATTAGCAGAATGGTAAAAGACAAGTAGTCTTAACCCTCATACCGGTAATAAGATTACTTGGAGACAACCACCAAGACAAACACCGAGGGTCAGATAGGAATTCAAGTTCGGAAGATACCCATTTGGGATTGGGAACATTTTGGCCCGGATAAGGTTACCGTAAATGTGACTCAGAGAGTTTAAGGTATGGAGTATATCAACAGGTTTCACGTTGTAACCCCAAGTCGGAGATTGATGCCCTAGGGATTGTGCTCCCAGCTACGACGGATATAACATTGTAATAACAAAGATACATAGCCCAAAGTATGTAGGGCCTTATCTTTTGTTTATTGGGGGCTTGCCTTTGTTTATTGGGCTTATCCTTTGACTTGAGATTTTATAGAGCCGCTGTGTACCCAAACAAACAAGAAATTTAATCACCGGAGGTATGATGTATCTCAGAACATGTATCCCCAGAATAAGAAAGACATCATGAATTTGCGACGCACGGTAAGGTGTGTCGGCTGGTGAAGGCGGAGTGCAGGAACCCCGCTGGATTGCTACAGCCACTCCCGGTGCCAGAGTGGAAATTTGAGGACAAAGCGATGGATTTTATTCATGGACTTCCCCGATCGCGGACGGGAAACAACTCGATTTGGGTCATCGTCGATCGGTTGACGAAGGTTGCCAGATTCATTCCGATCAGGAAGGATGAATCTGTGGGAGTACTAGTGCGGAGATTTGTGGAGCAGTTCGTTTGATATCACAGGGTGCCCAAGACGATCGTGTCAGATCGGAATGGCCGGTTCACTTCCAGGGAATGGAGATCCGTGCAGGCTTACTTAGGCACGTGATTGGCCTTTAGTACCGCATTACATCCCCAGACGGATGGGCAGATGGAACGCACCAATCGGATGCTGGAAGATCTTCTGAGGCTATGCATTTTGGACCCGGGGAACCATGGGAGAAGCTCTTCCCCCTGGTCGAGTTCTCCTATAACAACAGCAACTAGTCCAGCATCAGGAGGGCGCCTTACGAAGCCTTGTATGGAAGGAGATGTAGGATCCCGCTTTCTTGGATTCAGGACAAGGATCCGAAGGCGTTGGGATCAGACTTTATTGAAGACACCGAGGCTCAAGTGAGACTGATCAGAGATAGGATGTTAGAGGCACAAAGCAGACAAGCTAAGTATTATGACGCCCAACATCGTCTGGTGGAGTTTCAGGTGGGGGACCGAGTGTTTTTGAAGATCCGGCCCATGCATGGAGTTTCACGGGTGCGTGGTCGGAGGAAGAAGCTCAGCCCTAGGTATATGGGCCCTTATAGATCCTTGAGTGGATCGGGGCCCTAGCTTACAGGCTGGAGTTTCCACCAGAGCTGGCAGCTCTGCACCACGTCTTCTACATTTCTTCGCTGAGGAGGGCTCTACTACGCCCGGAGCAGCAGATTTTGACCACCGAAGGGCCGGTAGCTTCAGACCGGTCTGTTCACTTGGAGCCGGTTCGGATCGATGACAAAGGAGTACGGATCTTGCACCGCAAGAAGATCCCCTTAGTCAAGGTTCTATGGAGGAATCATGGTCAGGAGGAGCACACCTGGGAACCGCAGGACCTGATGAGGCAAAAATACCCGGAGTTGTTCAGTCAGGTATACCTCACCACCTCTCGGTATACTATAAATTACCTTCTTGTATTGAACCAGTAGGAATAGATAAGGGAAATTGAGAACCTAGGCATACGCAGGAAAGTAGGGGCTAATCTTTTGTTTATTGGGGAGATTGCCTTCGTTTATCGAACAAGTAAATCTCGCTTCGACTCAATAGGAAAACCATATGGGATGTTATAAGTTTATCTTATTTCGGTAGAAATCCCCGTAGGCTCAACCTCAATTTCGGGGACGAAATTTTTGTTTTGTTTATTGGGATTTGTAACATCCCATTTCCGGCTAGACCCCTAGGAGTCGGTCTGCCATGACAGAGCCCTAGGAAACCCAAGAATCGAAGTCCATTTGCCAAGATTTCGGGTCACGGGTTGGTCACGCCCGTGACCGATTCGTCATGCCCGTGACCTAGGGCGTGACCCCCTTCGACGATCGTCGGTCTCAGGAAGACGATCGTCAAACGAAGAATTTGTAACTCGGGCCTATCACGCCCGTGACTGATATGTCACGCCCGCGACATAGGGCATGACCCCTTCGATGATCGTCGATATCAGGAAGACGATCGGCGAATGCAGAATCTGCAACTCGGGCTATCACTCCCGTGACCGATTTGTCATGCCCGTGACCTAGGGCATGACCCTCCCTTTGACGATCATCGATCTCAGGAAGACGATCGTTGAACTCAGAATTTGCATCATTACCCTGTCACACCCGTGACCGATTTGTCACTCCCGTGACCGATTTGTCACTCCCATGACCGATTCGTCACTCCCGTGACCTAGGGCGTGACCCCTTCAGCGATCTTTGATCTCAGGAAGACGATCGGCGAATGCAAAATCTGTAACCCGGGCTATCACGCTTGTGACCGATTTATCACGCCCGTGACCTAGGGCGTGACCCTCCCTTCGACGATCGTCGATCTCAGGGAGACGATCGTCGAACTCAGAATTTGCAACCCGGGCCTGTCACGCCCGTGACCTACGTGTCATGCCCGTGACAAAGGCCAAAACGTCAGCCAGGCTGGAAATTTCTGTAACCCAAGCCATAATTAATTCTGATTATGGGAAGTTACACCAGGAGTAATTATGGGCCATTTTCTTCTCTAATTACTTAATAAAAATGAGGAAGGGTTGACCATATAGGAAATAGCAGCCTGGATCAGTCAATTCATCTTCCACCTTTTCCTCTCCCTCCACCATAACTGAAATATTATTAAGAGAGAGATTTCATGGCCATGAATGCTTCACCCTTTCCCCTCCCCACTTGGAGATCTATTAAAGACCCCTTAGAGCAAGATGAGAAGGTTACACTCTTGACCAAACGGATTCAGATTATTGTTCTTGCTGTAGGAGAAGTTTGGGAATGCCACCACCGCACCATGACAATCCGACGTTCATCTCGCCTCCAAATCGCGAACAAGGTCCTCCTCTACTTCTTCTCTTATGGGTAGATCTTAGGATCTTAGAAATGAAGTTCGTGCTCAAAGGAGCCGGGCCTATCTCGAGTTTTCATGGAGAAACCATGAAAAATACATTTTCGGGTATGACGGAAACCGCCACCTACAGCGGCCAAACCACCGCCGACCGATAGCCATCGCCTCGACGGAGGTGGTGGTGGTGGTGGCTGGCCGGGGAAGTGACCAGACGACCGGCGACGAATCACGGAAGAGCTACAGGAAAAATACGTTTTTCTGAGTTCAGTTCACGGGTTCTGTAGAAGATGAACAGTAAAACATATTTATATTGTAAAGTTTTGAATATAATAAATAAGGAAAATATATATAAAATGGGTGTATTTTGAGGCTGCAAAATGAGGCACTTGGAGGCCGATTTAGGAAAAATTACCAGTCACAAAAGTTGTAGCACTTCGAGTCTATATTAATTTAAAATTCATTTCAACTCGGTTGGGTAAGCGGTTTGACCGCAGCACCGGTTTTAGTAGAGGCTATATGTAGAGTTGGGCAGGAACTAAAATGAATGCCCATGCTTCGTCCCTTGTCCAAATGACCTGAAATTTGGGCAGGAGGTTATCCTTAGCCGTATCTAGAGGCTGTCCAAAAATGTGAATTTTTGGAGATACTGTACCTAAAGTTTTTATTTTAATTTAATAAAGTTAGAGAAATTTATTTAAGTGGTCAAATGACCTCCAAACTCTCCCAAACTTTGGTGAGTGGTCCCTGGCTATAAAACCTAGTTCTTTACAAATTTTCAACTCATTTGGATGAGTTTTGGATAGGGAGTCACATATTCTTAACTAGGCAATAGTGAGGCATTTTTGAGTAAAAAGTGCACTAGAGGTTGGAACGGTCAAATAACCTCAACAGAGGTTGATATTTTGACCACTGACTTAAAGGGGTTATTATAACCCACTTGGAGAAAATGGTGTGATTTAGGGTTGGTTTACCCTAGGATCCAAACTCAAACCCTAAATGGAGGGTTTTGAGGGTTGTGAAGTACATGGGGCAATTTCTCTTGTATTGCCTTGAAATTCTATAGAGTTGACGTTAGCATGATAAGAATCATCTGGATGGAATCTTGGAGGATTTGGAGACAAGTAGATACCTCAAAACCCTAATCTTAGCTCTAGGGTAAAATACTAATTAAGCACAATCTATCACCAAACATTATCTAAAGCCTGTGAAACTTGGGTAGAGTAAGTTTTGGGGTGGGAAGAACCTATAATAATTTTATTGGGATTTTAATAATGTCTATATCTAGCACTTCATTTGTAACGATTGTTATAGCCTCAATTGATGTTTAAATTATTTGAATCTTTCTGTTCAATGATGGATCGTCTTTCCCATAGGAGAAAAGTCTAAATACACTTTGGGTTAGATCAAGTGTGAGATCAGTAGACTAGGGATATTGGTAGATACCAAAAATAGTAAGTGCCTCGTGAAAGAGAACGATGAGCTTTATCTACCATCTTAGTTCCTAGTGCCCGCGAGAGCCCTTCACAGGGAATACCCATGGCAGTCCAAGGCTAACCTTAAACCGTAAGACTAAAATGATAAAAAGAAATTAGTAAAAACTAGGGATTCATTGAAAATCACCCCAATGACTCGGGAGGTTATCTTGGTTGGGTTATTCGAACGGTAGGCTCGGTGGTTGTGGTAATGGGCAAGTTAGTCGGCATGCCAAAGGCTTGGAAGGTAGTTATAACAGCCAGGTTAGTCCGGGGAGCTGATCCTTCAGGAATTCAAGGCTGCTTGTGCATAAGGTGGTGGGTCTTCGGTATTTGACATTCGTTCGCACCGACGTCAGTACAATGACTCAACGGGTGTGGTTTTAATTTAGCCAAAGAAACGACTAGCGGGTTTATCAGCATTAGTACGTGGTGACTCTGGTGTGTCCTTTAGTGGCGTACGTTAGGGCTAGGCCTGGTAGTATGGATACCCTCCTATGAGTGGGGTGGCACAACTCACTATCTCCATTGGCCACTACAGAGGCTCTTGGAAGTGAAGCTAGCTTCCAAAATCGGGGAACTAAAGGTCTGTGCGCAGATAGTCGTCTGTGTGTGTGTTGTACTTGCATGAAACTATCATTAAACCAACATAACATAACATATTATGTCATCATCATACATCAACCCTTACCCATAACTTATAAATTTGTATGGGACTTTTTATATGTAAGGCCTTGCAAAATGACCCCTTTGTTTATAAGCTTGTGTGGGCATGCTGATAAGCTATGGTTACTTTTCTTGTGGCTACCCGTTACCTTTCTTTATGATGCACTTTACCTTATACTTTTTACTGCTCTATTACTACTATATTGCAACACTCATTTCTCTATATAACTTTATGGACATTAGAATGAAACTGATAGATTAGGACCACCGTCACCTGCTCTTGTTTACTCTTCACCATCATAGCTTTCCAATAATTCCTCTCACACGGTGCCTAGGAGCAACGAGGGGGGGGGGGGGGGAAATCAGGCTTAGTATTTTGACTAATGGTCGGTGGACCAAATATTTCAGGGGCTCCGAATGGGAGACAAGGAGCGGCAACAGGAGATGCAGCACTAGCGGAGTGCGGTGCACATGGAGGTGGGCCAATCAAGCACAGGAGAACCAACCTCTGGCTCCGTGAGTGTTAGTTTTAGTTAGTGTTGGATCCCTAGTTTGGATTTGGGCTAGGTTCACTAATCTAGGCTAAGTAAGACCCACATTGTATAGCCAGGGTCTAGTCTAGTGTCTTAGGTGTCAGTCAGATCAACAACTCAGTGAGACAAGACCAAGAAATCAGAGACTAAGAAGACAATAGAGAGTGAACAAGCCAGAAATTTTTCTAAGTAAAAAGTTGTTCGACGATCACTGAAGAGAGCTCGACGATCTTCGTTCTGCGCTCGACAATCTCAGGGTTAAATCTCTAAATGCTGAGATCAACGATTGCTGAACTCAGGTCGACGATCTCTGATCTACTTTCAGGATTGAGATCGACGATCAACCATCTCAGTTCGACGATCTTGAAGCCCAGTTTGGAAAGAAGATTTTCAGGTCAACGATCACAGGGCTCAGCTCGACGATAGAGGATGTTTGAGTTCGACGATCTCAGGACCAGATCGACGATTACTGCCAGATCAACATTTTATTCGCTGCAGTTATTGTTTTCCTTATTGACTGTTTATTCTTTTGCTTATATGACTATGAGTGATTAATTCATATATTCTCTTAATATAGCCATTCCTTGGCAAGCATTAAATTACCGGTTTTCACAAAGTTATTATACAGTTTTTCTCGGGAAGGTTAAGGAAATGAGTTAATCCTCTTATTACCCTTGCACAAGTTCCCGTGATTCCGGAAGTCAATCAATGTGGACGATTTAAAATTCAGTTTGGAATTATTCAAAGGAAACACACAGAGAATAAAAGACCCAGAGAATTATTATTCAGCACTTCTTGATGCAGTCGACAGACTTTTGAAAGAAATCACATGGCTGCAAGAAAAAGAAGAAGAACAACTCTCAGTTCCAAAAACAAGAGTTCATTCAGCAAGCTTGTAGAGACAATCATCTTCAATCATTCTACGCTTCCTGGAATTCAAGTTCTATACCCTGTAAAAGGCTCTAATCTCCTGAACCATTCAAATCACAGGACAAGCCTTTATTCCATCAGGATCACTCTCAAGTCTTCTCTCATTTGCTTGAGAAAAGAGAAGACAACACAACTTTTTTCCTTTCTCCTCTGTGTAAAGGGTTTTACTCCCTTCAAAAGTAATTCTTGATTGTGAGGTCTCCTGATCAAAAGACTTCAAGTTGGTTTTCCGGCACCTGATCAAAAGCCAGAAGGGTTGCAATATCTCCCTTGAAATAGATATTATTTGGTGGCAGTCACCTGATCAAAAACCTGAGAGTGATTCCTACCAGGGTAGTAGAAGAGTGGATGTACCTAGATTTGGGGAACCACTATAATTTCTTATGTCGTCTAGTTACACCTTTTCTTCTTGCTCTTGCTATTTTCTGTGATATTTAGAAAAGTTCTCTAGTTTTCCTTCTGCTTAAATATTTATTGGTATCACCTATTTTTGTACTCTGATAGAATAGTTAAAAACAGACTAAAGTTTTTAAAACACTCTATTCACCCCCCCCCCTCTAGAGTAGATCTGAATAACTCCCTCCTTTCAATTGGTATTAGAGGGTTTTTTGTTCCTTGGTTGTACAAGCTAACACTTGAATTAAGATCCCTGCTTATTCAGATTTTCTTTTCTTTAGCTATTCATTTATCATATGGCACAGAACAAGAATTATGGAAGCACCAGACCTCCACTCTGTAACTTAAATAAGTTCAGTATCTAGAAGGCAAGAATAAGACTTTACATGAATTCAATTGATAAAGATATTTTTAACTCAATTTTGACAGGTCCCCCTCAACCAACTGAAGCTACTTCTACATCTACTAACACTCATGCAGTACCACCACCAACTCTGACTGATGCTCAAAAGAACGCAAAAATTGCAGATGCCAAGGCCATGAACATACTAGCCTAGACTATGTCAGATGACATTTTCCAAAAGGTTGTTGACTGCACATCGGCAATGGCCATCTACGATTATTTGAACCAAATGGTGGCAGGTTGAGTGGAAGAAGGAAAAGATAGAAGATCCCTTCTTATTTCCAAGTATGAGAACTTCAGAAAGGAAGATGCTGAATTAGTTGAAGAGATGTAAGGCAGACTGAGTGCCATCATCAGTGAACTAAGAACATTGGACAAGGACATTTCACTGACAAAGATAAATGATAAAATATTGATGTGTTTTCCCAATTCTTGGGACACAAGAATCTGGCCTATCAAAGATGCTAGAAGTATTTCAGAAATTTCCACAGAAACACTTCTGGGTAAGCTCAAATCCTTTGAGCACTTGACAAAGACTAGGGAGGCAGAGCAGAAGTTCTCTACTCCAGTCAGGAAAAAGCAGAACAATGCTTTTAAGGCTATAAAAGAAACAGCAGCTCCTACTGTTAATGAAGAGTTCTTGAGTCTCTTAGCAAAGAGATTCTACAAGTTGGGAAAAAGAGACTTCAGGAAGAAGGTTTCCAGACAAAACGATAAACCCAGGTCTGACAAAACACCAACTAAAGAGGTTGTTTGTTTTTGTTGCAGGAAACCTGGACACTACATCTCTGAGTGTGCAGAGAATCATAAGAAGGAGAAAAGAAAGGACAAGGACTCCAGAAGACAGAAATACCGTAAGCCTTCCTCAAGCATGCATAAGAGGAAAGAGAAAGGCTTTTTAGCAGAAACTTGGAGTGATACAGAAGAGGAATCCTCCTCCTCTAGCTCTAGTGATGAAGATGAAGAGGAAGCAAAGGCAAAGGAAGTTTGCCTAATGGCAATTGATGCTTCCAGCACTCATTAAGAAAATGACTCATTAGATGATGTAGAACCACTCTTTGAAGTGGATCAGGTACTCTCATCCTTTGACTTAAATTCTGAAGATTTTGTACATGAATTCAAAACTATTTGTATGGATTTAATTAGCTCAGAGAAAGAAATTAAACTACTTAGAGAGCAATCAAATAATCAAAGTAATTTAGTTACAGAAAACAATCAACTAAAAGATGATATTACACTTGCAAATGAATAGATAATTAAATTAAAAACTGAACTAGCTAAGGCAAGGCAACTTGAAGAATCCCTTAATGGGAGAAGCCTCAAGCTGATGGAAATTATAAGCACTATTAATGCCAGACTCACTAGCAAGCTGGGCTTGGGTGCTTCATCAAGCCAACCCCCACTGGTTCAGAAAAATATATTAAGGACTCCTGTAAAATGCATTTCTAAAAAGGGTAAAAAACTAATCTTTGAGAAACCCTCAACTACAAATAAGAACAAAACAAACATACAGAAAAATAGAAACAGACAAAATCAAAACAAAAACAATGTTCAGCAATTTTCTTCGAACTCAGATCGACGAAATGTGAACAAATCGTCGAACCCAGGTCGACGATCTTTGAACAAAAATTTCTACTATTATCAATCGTCTTACTGCGATCGACGATTTCTGTATGGATCATCGAGCAGAGATCGACGAACTTGGTGCACAAAGACTGAATATTATCCTTCTCTGAGCAGAGATCGACGATCTCAACCCTTGTCGTCGAACTCAGATCGAAGATCTCACTTCCAATCGTCGAACCCACTGAGAATTAATAAAACCTTTAACTGTAACAGAAACCCTAATTAGAAAATACAAACAATCAATCCTTTCACCCTTTTGGAAATTCTACCTAGGAGATACCATCCACTAGGCTATAAATCTCAGCCAACTATGTCTGTTATCTCAATTTTTTCTTATCAAGAAAACAAAAGACCCAAGGTAACCCGGGTCAAGTACAATTAACCCTTTAATTATTGCAGGTAAAGAACTGTCCACCACACAACCAACAATGGTATCTGAACAGTGGGTACTCTAAGCACTTGACAAGAATAGAAAGACAACTTATCCAACTATAAGTCAAAGCTATGACCTAAAGTTATTTTTGGTGACTCCAACTTTGGCCAGACTGAAGGCAATAGAGAAATCAGGATAGGTGTTGTCACATTCAGGAAGGTTGCATATGTAAGTGGATTGAAACATAACTTGATCTTCATTAGTTAGCTTTGTGATGAAGGATTTCAGGTAACTTTTAATCAGTCCTCTTGCATTATTTCTTCAGCTGACAGCATAGTAGTTTTATCTGGTTCTAGAGTAGGTAACATTTACATTGTTAACTTCAATTCAGCTATAAATGATTTTTGTTTGTTTAACCAATCATGTAATAAAAATGAATTATAGCATAAGAGACTAGGACATGTAAATCTAAAATACATTGCTAGGCTATATAAGGACAACCTTGTAAGAGGATTTTCTTCTTACCCATATAAGAAGGAAAGCCTTTGTAGGGCTTATCAACTAGGCAGACAAACTAAAAATAGTTTCAAATCCATTAATAAGAGTGAATCACCTAGGATTTTGTATTTGCTTCACATGGATCTTTTTGGACCCATTATTGTACAAAGCCTAGGAGGGCAGTCTTATACCTTGGTTATTGTAGATGACTTATCCAGGTTCACTTGGGTGTTTTTCTTAAAAAATAAGTCAGATAACTTCAAGGTTCTTACAGATTTTCTCAAGTGCATACAAAGTGAGTTCTCTACTCAAGTTGTATTGATTAGAACTGATTTTGGTACTCAGTTTGAGTCTCTTCTTATGCAAGAGTTCTGTGAGAAGGAAGGTATCAGACAATTTTTTTCTGCTCCTAGAACTCCTCAACAAAATGGGGTAGGTGAAAGGAAAAAACTGCAAGCTAATTGAAGCTGCAGGTTGTAAGACCCCCTTTTTTTCCTTTTTCAACCACCGGGGTCTTAGCCCAGAATTGCCGCTTTACGGTGGCACCGACTCGCAGGAAGGCCGCCACTACAAAATGCCAATTCTGCCGGCCTTTTTCGATCACAAGGAGAGAGAAGTAACTATACACTGAATATAAACATGTCCACAGAATCGTAAACGAATAGAAATCACAACAAGTCCATCAATATATAATAATAGAAAGTACTGCAAAAGAACAGTTCAGATGAAATAAAGAGACGGGATCGAGCCCGGTACATCAGAGTCCTCACTACAAATCACTCATCGCGGAAGCTATAAAAATACTAAACACTCACGGAGCTGGTCATAGGTGCTCCGGTGTTAGACTAGCCCACCTCCATGCGCACCGTACTCCACTGGTTATTGTCCCTGGGCTGTTGGTCCCTGTCTCCCATCCGGAGCTCCTATAATGTTATGGTTTGAAAACCATTAGTCATAAAGACTAAGCCCTATCATCCCCTACCCCTCTCCCCACGGCTCCTAAGCACCGAGCGGAGAGGAGGAAAGGGAAGCTACAATAGTGGAGAATAATCAAACAGATGACAGTGGAACTAGTCTAATAATTGTTCATGGTGTATAAACAACTAATTAAAATAGATTACATCTAGCAGTTCTACGGTAGTGAGTAATAAAGTAGACTTGTGGTAAGTAGTATAATCATAAGAAGACAAATAGAAAACAAGTAAGTAAGTAACCTTAACTTATATGAATGCCCATATAAACTTTTAAGCTAAGGGGTATTTTGCAAGGCTCCCATCGTATAAAAAGTCTCATACCGATTTATACATTGGGGTGTCAGTTGTATGCAAATATGAGTGTAGTGATATGTTATGCCATAATTCATGCAAGTACAACTCACGCACACGACTCTATGCGCACAGACCTTTAGTTCCCCCTATTCGGGCAGCTAGCTTCACTCCCAGGAACCTCCGTAGTGGCAAACGGAGAAAGTGGGTCGGGCCCCCCACTCCTAAGAGGGTATCCACACTACCGGGCCTAGCCCTTCCGTACGCCCCTAGAAGAACACAACCTAGAGTATCCGCGTACTAGTGTTGGCTATATCCACCAGACATTCTTTGGCAAAGTGTCCCACACCGCCGAGTCAACGTACCGTTGTCGGTGTGAACGACAATCAAATACCAAAGACCCACCACCTTATTCTGTATTCAAACCCTGGAGCCCTCGGCTCCCCGGACTGTCCCGTCCATGCATCTACCTTCAGAGCTACCGTCTGAATGGCAACCAAACCAACTTATTCTACCTCCCTAGCTACCAGGGTGTGTGAATGTGCAACCCTAGATATTCTAGTTTCTCTTTTAGTTTATTATTCCTACGGTTTACGTTAGCCCAGGACTTCCCCCGGTATTCCCTATGAAGGGCTCTCAAAGGGCACTAGGAACTATGATGGTAGTTGAAGCCCATAGTTCCCTTTCGCAAGGCACTTACTTTTATTGGTTATTACCCATTACCCGATCCCATTCAAATTACTTTGGATCTAACCCTAGTGTGTTAAGACTCTTCCTCTCCCACCGGGAAGGACGATCTTTCGTCGGTCCCGAGCACCTCTTATGACTAGACAACCTACCAACCTAACATCATCTTGGTTACTGAGGATGCATTCATACACATTTCCAAACCACTAACCCAATACCCAAATCCTCTAAGTTCATCCTGTAGCCTAATATGACTTCAGCTGTTTTACTAAACGCAGACCATCCTAAGCTATATGAGGTATACAAAGGGAAGGTACTCCAAATTGTCTTCCAAATCTCCAATAAAATTTACTTGAGGTTTATCATGACATAATTAGCCTAAATCCAGAAATTTATAATTTTCCTAATTAATCTAATATTTATTTAATTTTTCCAAAAGATTGGCCATGGGTAATTTTAAACATGAACTACATGATTTTCTCAAGTAATGGCCATCCAAAAATTATGATCACTATATAACAGCAATGTGTCATCAAATACTGATTTTCATGATTTTAAAAAAAGTATTTAGCCTCTAATTAATTTATCCATTATAATTCCATTAATCCTATGTAAAGAAGGAAGTACTGAAATTACTCATCATAAAAATATAGAAAAATTACTGAATATTAATATGGTACAGAAAAGGTCATTGTGCAAAGATAATAATTTTACAGGCTTGCTAGACACCAAAATAGATTTAATTAAGTTTTCATGAGAAACAACACTTAATGAAGAAAGCCTAAGAATTAAACTTCTAAAAATCCCATAAAAATTCATCAAGCTTTAAAACATATTAAAAAGTCCTCTGCCTAAAGTTCATTAATTTTTAGAAAGTATTTTCTCCATAATAAATTTCTAAGCAAATAATACAAACTACGAAATTGTTAATGAAGTATCCAAAATAATAATCCTAAATTCATAATAAAATCTCCAAAGCTTGTACTAACCTTGAAAACTACTCTACCTAAATCCCATCACTGTTCGTAAGTTTTAGTGACATTTTCTATCTCTACAAGTTTTGTGCCCTAAATAAGGGTTAGGGTTTTGAGGGACTTATTTACTTTAAAATCCATTTAGATTTCTACAAGAGGATTCTAGCTACCCTATAATTCTATCTACCAAGTTTCAGATCATAACCAGGTCATTTGACTACTTGCCCTTCACAAACCACCAAGAACCATCCTTAGGGTTTGACCTTGGGTCCTAGGGCAAATTTACCCCAATCCACCTCAAAATCCATGATAGGGTGCTAGGCATCATGCCTAGTTAGTGACCAAAATCTCAGCCTCTGTTGAGGTGATCTGGCCACTCCAATCTCAAAGTGCACTTTTGACCTAAAAACCCCTTAATAGGGCAAAGTTTAGGTTTGTCCATTTCCAATCTAAAACATCTCCAAATGAGATTAAAAATTATATAGAGCCTCATAATGAACCCAGGGACCACTCACCAAAATTTGGGATGGTTTGGAAGTCATTAAGCCATCTAATTTACCCTAAGATTATTAAATATTTCTAAAAACTATAGAAAAACATTCTCCAAAAATTCCCATTTTTGGACAGGCCCTAGGTATAGCTAGGGTAGACTCTTTGCCCAAATTTCAGATCATTTGGTCAAGGGATTAAGGGTGGGCACACCTTTTAGTCTCTGCCTAGCTCTAGGTATAGATCCCACCAAAAGAGGTGGCCTGGTCAAACCAGTTGTCTAAATCGACCCAAAAAAATTTTAAAATAAAGAAGACCCGTAGGGCTACAAATTATATATTGACCATTTCTTCATTTAAAGCCTCTAAGTATTTTTCATAAATTTTATAAAGTGACTTAAATTCTCGTACAAAACATTCATATAAAAGAAAAAGATTAATTAAACAGCACAAATCTTGAAGCAGATCCAATAGTGCTGGGTCTTCTTCTTCCTCCAGCAAAGGGACGAGATTAGCCCGACCTGGAGTGCATTCCAAGCACTGCCGCCGGCCATCCAGCCTCCTCCCTGGCCATCCACCGCCACCACAACCTCCGTTGAGGTGGTGGCCATCGCCGGGCGACGGCGCGGTCGCCGGAGAGGCGGAATCCGGCGAACCCGAGCAATAAAATTTTGCGGGAAAACTAGGAAGAGAAGCTCCCCCCCCCCGATCGGGCTTAGTTGAGCCCGATTCTTAATCCTAAAGAAGGCTAAGATCTACCCGTAGAGAGAGAGAGGAGGGGAGGACCTTGTTCGCAGGCTGGAGGCGGGCAGATCGACGGAAAGCCATTTCCGATGGTGGCGCCGCTCGGCTTTTGCAATAGCACGGTGGGAGGGCTCGAAAGCTTCAGGTAAAGGCTGGGAAAACCTTCCTCTTGGGCCTCTTATGGTGTTTAAGAGCTCGGTTAAGGAGGGAAAAGGCCAAAAATTCAATGGCCATTAATGGTCCATTAAAGCTTGGCTCAGCCATGGTGGTGGGGGCTACAAACGGCTCTGTCCAGCAAGCTAACGGCTGGAAACTCCTCCTCTTCCCTAGAGGAGTTGAATCCAGCCGTAAAAGGGGAGGGGAAGGGCTGTCAGGGCGTCAAGTGCCATTAATGGCCATGATAGCAGGTTCTCGACCATGGCCGTAACCGCTCTTCTTTGCAAAACCGTCGGTCCACGTGGCATACTTGACCGGTCAACATTTAAATTAAGGCTTAACTAAGTCTTAATAAGAGAAAACGGCCCACTTCCTAGACAGGCGCGGTTCAACTGAACTAGAACACAACCAAAAATCCTGCCAGAAAAGTTCTAAGTAAAATGGCGTTGAGTGAGCTCTGCTCACTCAACGCCATCCATGCCGCGGCGTTGAGTGAGCTCTGCTCACTTAACGCCATCCCAGATACGGCGTTGAGTGAGCTCTGCTCACTCAACGCCATCCAGAATGCCCCTCCCAGACTATGGCGTTGAGTGAGCTCAGCTCACTCAACGCCATCCACATTATGGCATTGAGTGAGCTCTGCTCACTCAACGCTATCCATCCTACTTAAGGTGGCGTTGAGTGCAGTCTATGCACTCAACGCCATCTAGCTTATGGCGTTGAGTGAGGTAAGCTCACTCAACGCCATCCAAACTACGGCGTTGAGTGAGCTCAGCTCACTCAACGCCATTCCAGGCCTCAGCAGACGGCGTTGAGTGCAGTCCGTGCACCCAACGCTATCTAGTTTATGGCGTTGAGTGAGCTAAGCTCACTCAACGCCATCCAGTCTATGACATTGAGTGAGCTCGGCACACTCAATGCCATCATGACAACACCAGATGGCATTGAGTGCAGTCAGTGCACTTAACGCTATTCAACTTATGGCGTTGAGTGCACTCGACGCACTAACGCCAACCCGCCTGCAAGTTTATGGTATTGAGTGAGCTAAGATCACTCAACGCCATCAAGTCTACGACGTTGAGTGAGCTCAGCTCACTCAATACCATCCAGACAACACCAGATGGCGTTGAGTGCAGTCGGTGCACTCAACGCCATTCAACTTATGGCGTTGAGTGCACTCGACGCACTCAACGCCAACCCGCCTGTAAGATGGCATTGAGTGTAGTCAGTGCACTCAACGCCATTCTGCTTATGGCATTGAGTGCACTCGACGCACTCAACGCCAACCCGCCTGAGAGATGGCATTGATTGCAGTCAGTGCACTCAACGCCATTCTGCTTATGGCATTGAGTGCACTCGACGCACTCAACGCCCGATTCCTAAAGTTATCTTAAACAAGTTTGACCTACTATTTGCAGACCAAGGTGATTTTCACCTTCCTTCCTAAGCTCTCTTGGTCTTTTGGGTTTCCTAGGGTTTTGTCGTGACCTAGTCATGGCAAAACCACTCTCGGGGGGGGGGGGGGGGGGTCTAGCCGGAAATGGGATGTTACACAGGTACACTACTGGCTGATTCACACTTGCCCTTTTCCTTTTGGGCAGAGGCAGTGAGCACAGCTAACTATGTCCTGAATATAAGCTTAATACATAAGCTTAAGGATAAGACCCCCTATGAGCTAGTCAAAGGGAAGAAACCTAAAGTAGACTATTTTAGAGTATTTGGTTGTGTTTGTTACATACATATTAACAACAGAAAATATACTAGAAAGTTTGAAGCCAAGTCTGAAAATGCTCTCTTACTTCGTTGGTCTCCAAGTAAAGAAGTCATCTGATGGCATTTTTCTATCCAAATCTAAGTATACTAATGAGCTGATCAAAAGGTTTGGGATGGCTAGTGCCTTAGTTAAGAAAACACACATGGCTGCCAATGTTGTGATTGATTCTGATGAGCATGGGAAACCTGTTGATCAGAAATTGTATAGGGCCATTGTTGGGTCTCTGTTATATCTCACAGCAAGTAGGCCAGATATAATGTTTGTCAAGTGTATTTGTGCTAGGTTTAAGGTGAACCCTAAAGAATCCCACCTTATTTTATTAAAAAGGATTTTGAGATATATAAAGAGTTGGCCAAATCTAGGACTCTAGTATCCTGCTGAATCAGAATTTGAGTTGACTGGATACTCAGATGCTGACTTTGGTGGATGTAGAGTAGACAGGAAAAGTACCTCTGGAACATGCCAGTTCCTGGGTGCTAGGCTTGTCTCTTGGTTTTGTAAAAAGCAAACATCTGTGTCTACATCAACTGCAGAAGTTGATTACATAGCAGTTGACAATTGCTGTTCTCAGATGCTATGGATAAAAAATCAGCTACAAGACTATGGATACAACTTAAATAATTCAACTATATTATGTGATAGTACTAGTGCTATTTCTATAGCACAGAATCCAGTCCATCATTCTAGGACTAAGCATATTGATGTAAGGCATCATTTCATTAGGGAGTGTAAAGACAAAAAGAAAATCAATCTCACCTTCATCCCTACTGATTTGTAAAGAGAAGATATTTTCACCAAACCTTTGGATGAAAAGAAACATCTATTCTTCATGAATCAGCTAGGTATGATTAATGAAGATGAGATTATTTGACTTTCTCTCTGAGCTCGATGATTTGTTGACAGATCGGCGAATGGAGATCGACGATCTGCTAACGTTACATGAAGTTGAACGTCGAACGGAGATCGATGATCACTTCTTAGTGAAACAGTTGTCGTCGAACAGAGATCGACGATATTTGGTTCAGAGAATTTACCGTCGAACTGAGATCAGCGATTTATTCCCTCTCTTTGATCTGAGGTTACCGAACTCATTTTATATTAAAATATTTCGCCAACCTTGGTTTTGAAGTCGTTTTAGTAGTTAATATGCTTGGCTATTCCCGTCTCTTCGTTTTCTTAAACATTATAATCTAGGGTTTAGACGGTAATAGTCCCGCGCTTTCCATTTCCCTTATGCACTTAATCTTTGTTTTCTCTGCAGGAACTCTCCAATGGCAATTCCAGCGGCGATTTTTTCAAGCATGAAGTTTGATTCTGGTTTTTATATTGATCTGGATTCATTCAAGCATAGTGATCAGATGTTTTAGGACGTATTAAAGCTATTTGATGCACAGAAATTACAGAAGTTTCTGACAACCAGGATGAAGTCACCAGTATCAGAAATTAAAGAATGGGCTTATACCACTTCTTCAGACGGACAGACGATGATAGGAACTATTTCTGGACAGGAGGTACATCTAACACCTGTCGTTCTTATAGAATTTTTTGGTTTTATTAATGGAGAAGACGATATTGATTTGGATAAAGAAGAATTTGCTGCCATGCTTGCCAGAATGGGTCATGTTGATGCAAACCCTAGCAAGCTTCTGAAAAAGAACTTGTCCCCTCAATACAAGTTCTTGACAGACATTGTGGGTAAAGTGCTGCTTGGGAAGCACACTGCCCATGATAATATATCCAGACAAAAGTTTCTTTTGATGAGTGCCTTTGTTAATCAAAAATCAATTAATTGGTGTCATAACCCGATTTTTCTCAGAAGAAAACAGATTATCAGAGTAGGAGAAAACACGCGTCATGATGCCATGTCGAGCAGGGGATAACTACCGACGCTCAGGCAAACTACTATCAACTATACTTTATGAAAATTCATAATTTATATGATTAGAAAATCAGTTATATTTTTAAAAGGCCGTATCCCTTGGCTCGGTGTTTCACATAGTCCACAATTTAAAAACTATACTTATACGCTGCGGAAAATACTTTATTCAGGTTCGACATCCTAAAAGAGGGCATAAGTGTCCCCAGAGGACAACTTATACTATGTTGGACCCTACTTTTGATTTGTACTATATATAGGAAAATGATCTTTTTACGTTATTTGGAAAATAGTGATGAGTTTTATAAAACATGATGATCATGAGATATACTTATAATAGTGTTTTTAGGTTTAAAAGTAACTAGCAACCTAACATAAATCATCCCAAGATCAAGTAGACTAACTCCAGAAAGGTAGCAGCAAAAAAAAACACATCTAGTATCAAGGTAAAACTACCAGAGGGCGCCAACAAACTGACACGAACCCACTGGCAAATATGTATGTCTGTAAGAAAAACAGTAAAACTACCTCACAAAAATAAGGAACTGATCTCTATAGCACCAGAGACCACCAGCAACTGCACAGCACCACTAGCCGTCAGAACGGCTACTATCCAGAACCTGAGGCATTCAAAGAAGAAAGAATACCTCAGCAAGCAAAATAAGAAAACTGCTCGAAAGTGTCAATCAGAAGATAAGTAAAAGAGGAAAACAAAGTAGTAACAGTCACAACTTCCAAACACAAGGCAAAAAGGAAGTGCACTAAGTGCGAGGACACAACAGTAACTCTGCTAAAAAGCTGTAGAGTCTACAAGGCTACCATGAGCCCAAAACGCTGCAATCTACCAAGGAAGAAATGTCTAACACCCTAAGCTGTGAGAGAAGGTAGTAGCAAGATAAACAACGCGGATCCGGGTTGGATGCAAACTCAGTCCCCCATCCACCATTTCCAAGAAAAAAAAAGCTCAAGGGTCTATATGTGAAAGCACTAGGGACCTCCTACCCCCTTGCCCAGCCCATACCTGGAGAAAGATAAAAAAAAGGATGGCCATGGCTAAATTACACAACACCACCCCCATTAAGAGCTTCGAACCACCACTACTAACCACGACCCACGATTTGGCCTTTGGGAATGAAAACATAGCCGACAAGGAACCTCAAAATCAAGGAATTCACTCGGGAGTGAAAATCAAGGTAAGGGGAAAGTGTTGAGATGACTCAACACGGCTTGGCGTTGAGTGAGCCCCACTCACTCAATGCCTAGACAGACAGTGGCGTTGAGTGAGCTAGTCTCACTCAATGCCAAAACAGCAATGGCGTTGAGTGAGGTTCACTCACTCAACACCTTCTGCAACACTGGCTGTGGCGTTGAGTGAGCTAACCTCACTCAACGCCAAATCAGCTATGGCGTTGAGTGAGGTCCACTCCCTCAACGCCTTCAGCAAAGCAGGCTGTGGCGTTGAGTGAGCTAACCTCACTCAACGCCAAAACAGCTATGGCGTTGAGTGAGGTCCACTCCCTCAACGCCTTAGCACTTAATCGCAAAAACCAACTGTGGCGTTGAGTGAGTCCACCTCTCTCAACGCCAAAACAGCTTTGGCGTTGAGTGAGGTCGACTCACCCAATGCCAAAGTACTTTGCCACGAAAACAAACTACGGCGCTAAGTGCGCCACCAATCTCAACGATTCTCGCCGAATCGGCGGGAATGCAGATTGATTCTCGCCGAATCGGCGTGAATCACTAACGATACTTGTCGAAGTCGGCGAGAATCACCTAGTGATTCCCGTCGATTTTGACTTTAGAAGAATTCTCACCCAACGCCACACTACTTAGCCGCAAAAGAATAGACTGCGACATTGAGTGTGTCCACCACTCTCAACGATTCTTGCCGAATCGGCGGGAATGCAGATTGATTCTCATTGAATCGGCGGGAATCACTAACGATACTCATCGAAGTCGGCGTGAATCACCTAGTGATTCCCGTCGATTTTTTACTTAGAAGAAATTCTCACTCAACGCCATACTAATTAACAGCAAAAGAATAGATAAGGGGAATTGGCGTTGAGTGTGTGCACCACACTCAACGCCAAGCCCAAGCAGACCCGGCGTTGAGTGTGTGCACCACACTCAACGCCAAGCCCTGAAATCTCCAACGCTAACACTAGCAAGTCTAATACTGTAGAAATATTAATCTAACAGCCAAAAACAGTTCTAGAGTTATAATGAGGACTAGCACCATTTTCGAGTTAAAACTTCTAACTCCTACCCGGCTATAGCTACGACATAGGAAAATGCTAACCTAACCCTTACTTCCTTCCCCGGCCCGAGAACAAACAAGCTACAGCGAGGGAAAAAGAACGGAGAACATACACGGCTGTTTTGGGCAAGGTTCTGTACAAGGAATTTTCTAACAGCAAGCTTAGGCATCATCACCGGTTCTTGCACAGGAAAAGAAAGCATCTATACTATAGGAAAGGAATCTGACTATGGACAAAGCAATGCTCGGTTGTATCAAATAGGCTAACTGGGCATATAAGAAAACATGACAACTACATGGCAAGGGTAAGAGTACCACTTGCCTCGATTTCCAGCGGAGCTTGGTCGGCCTCCCTTATCCTCACTCGGCACTAACATCAGCAATACCTAAAGTAGAAATCTGAAGCTTTAATGGCGGAAACGGACAACCCTAGAAAATTGAGACCCCTAGAAACACCACGAAAACTGAATTTCTTACCGTAGGATTGAAGGTCTAGGCGAGAGCAATCCAAATCCGCTTTTGGAATCGAATTCCGTCCACAAACGCTCCCGGAATCGGCGTCCAATGGGGAGCAGTTCCGGCGGTTTCTCTGCTTTCTGCGAACAGGCGCGGACTGGTTCGGCTTCGGGAAGATGAATAGGAGCGGTTTTCCTCTTAAGTCTTAACTATCTTATATATGTAGACCCCTATTAACCTTAATTAACTAATCTATTAAATATTATATAACGAGACACCAACATAACCGCCCAGCATCCGCACCTTTCCAAAATAATAATTAATATAATATTATTAAATAATTTTATTTTTCATAAAATACAAAACGACGCGAAAACCGAACATCCTCGGAATTCGACGAAATTCGCATCGCAGCTAAATATCCACGCTATGAACACAACGGCGAAATCGAAATTCACTTTCGACGAACAAAACTTGAGTTATACCCACCCAAAGCCAAAACACAAGAATCCCCTGAGAGGCCACCACGGGTCACCCAAAACGACTCGGCTTTCTAGGGAGATCTTATCAATAGGCTACAAAATGGGCCACTCAGTTCGAAGGAGTTAAGACAACACTCCACATATGACACAAGTCAAGAAAACACGTCGACGTAACGCTAAGCAATAATTAAATAATCGCAGGAAAATCGGGGGCATTACAATCACTCCCCCTAAAAGAAAGTTTCGTCCCGAAAATTTACACACAACGCCTCAACTATAGAAGGAAAAGTAACAAGCCAAACATTACAGGAGGAAAACAAAACAATCTAATCAGGGAAATAGCTGAGGGTGAGCCTCCCTCATAGCCGACTCTAACTCCCAAGTTGCGCTTTCCAAACCCTGATTCTTCCATAGAACTTTGACCATCGGGATGGACTTCCTTCGCAGCACCTGATCTTGAGTATCCAAAATGCGGACTGACACTTAAATAAAAGAGTGGTTAGGCTCCAACTGGTGCACGACATCCAAGACTTTCCCACTACTGCGCACACACTTCCGCAATTTGCTTACATGAAATACGTTATGAACACCTGGGATGTTGGCTGGCAAATCCAACTTATAAGTTGACACGCCAATCCGTTCAACAATCTTAAACGGTCCCACATACCTCGGGTCCAATTTCCTGTTCTTACCGAACCTCTTAACACCCACCATCGGGGAAACCTTAAGAAACCTAAGGTCCCCTACAGAAAACTCCAAGTCAGACCTATGCCGATTGGCGTTCTTTTCATATCTCTCCTGAGTTATACGAAGCTTTTCTTGAATAAGCTTCACCGCGACTTCCATCTCCTCGAGCGCATCCGGACCCAACAAGGGTCTCTCACCTGCCTCAACCCAAAACAGGGGGGGGGGGGGGGGTTCTGCAGCGCCTCCCATACAAATCTTCAAACGGAGCCATTTTCAAACTTTCTTGATAACTGTTATTGTATGCAAACTCCATAAGTCGCAATCGCTCATCCCACGCTCCACCGTGGTCTAGAATGTAGCATCTTATCATGTCCTCAACTATATAGTTCACCCGCTCTGTCTGCCCATTGGTCTGTGGGTGATAAGCAGTAGAATACCTCAGGTCTGTACCCAAACCCTCCTGCAGACTCTGCCAAAAATGAGAAACCAGGAGTCTCGATCAGAAATGATGCTAATAGGCACACCGTGCAATCTGATGACCTCAGTCAAGTACAACTCTGCTATCTTCTTCATCGGATAGTCAATCTTATATGGCACGAAGTGAGCACACTTCGTCAGTCTATCCACTATAACCCAAACAGAATCAAATCCCCTTGGAGATTTCGGTAAGCCCGTGATGAAGTCAATAGAAATACTTTCCCACTTCCAAGTCGGGATCTCTAGTGGAGTCAACTTGCCACCAGGCCTTCCGTGATCGGCCTTAACATGCTTTCAAGTGTGGCACTAAGCAATAAATCAGGCTATATCACTCTTCATCCCATACCACCAGGCAATCTGCTTCAAATCACGATATATCTTTGTAGATCCCGGATGGTAGGCAACACTGGATCCATGAGCCTCTCTGCATACCATACCCCTGATGTCTCCAACAGCGGGGATGCAAAATCTACCGCAGTACTTCAAAGTACCCGCATCATCGATGGAAAAATCCGGCAACTCCCCTCTCTAAGTCCTGAGGTATAAGTGCAGAAGGTCCGAATCATCCTTCTGGTACAACCTAGTAAGGGAAATCTAAGACGGCTCTGCCACTGCCAAACTACTCTGCATGACACAGCATCCCACTGAGATATCCATAAGGAGGAACTCTTCCACTAAACGATCGGCGGAGAGATTAAAGATCTTCCCCGTCTTCCGGCTCAGGGCGTTGGCCACCACATTGGCCTTGCCTGGATGATACTCGATCTCTACGTCATAATCGACCACACACTCTAGCCACCGCCGCTGGCACAGATTCAACTCCTTTTGCATGAACACGTACTTCAGGCTCTTGTGATCAGTGAAGATCTTGCACTGAGCCCCATAAAGTAGATGCCTCAACAGCTTCAACGCATAAATCACCGCTGCAAACTCAAGGTCATGCGTAGGGTAATTTCTCTCATGAGTCTTTAATTGCCTTGACCCATACGCAATCACTTTTCCAACTTGCATCAACACGCAACCTAGACCAACATGCGAAGCATCCACGTAAACATCATACTCAACAACCTCAGCAGGTTGGGTAAGGATGGGAGCAGTGCACAATCTGTTCTTTAGCTCCAGGAAGGCTTCTTCGCACTTCTCGCTCCAAACAAAGGCCGCGTTCTTCTGAGTCAACCTGGTCAAAGGTGCCGCCAGGGTAGAGAAACCCTCCACGAACCTCCTGTAGTATCCGGCCAACCCTAGAAAGCTCCTGATCTCCTTGGGCATGCCCGGCCTACTCCAATCCATCACTGCTGCGATTTTTTTTGGGTCGACCGAGATCCCTTCCTTGTTCACCACGTGGCCCAGATACGAGACCTGAGGCAACCAAAACTTGCACTTGCTCAACTTGGCAAATTACTTGTGATTCCTCAACTCCGACAGAACCAAGCGCAGATGCTGCTCATGCTCCTCAACGTTGCGGGAATAGAACAGCACGTCATCGATGAAAACCACAACGAACTTATCGAGGAAATCCTTGAACACCCGATTCATCATATCCATGAAAGTTGATGGTGCGTTGGTCAATCCAAACGACATCACCAAGAACTCAAAATGACCATGCCTCAATCTAAACGCAGTCCGTGGAATATCTGCCTCACGGATCCTGAGCTGGTAATAGCCAGAATGAAGATCGATCTTTGAGAACATCGTGCTACCACGCAACTGGTCAAATAAGTCATCGATCCTCGGTAGAGGGTACCTGTTTTTAATAGTGACTTTGTTCAACTCCCTATAGTCGATGCAAAGCCGCATCGACCCATCCTTCTTCTTTACAAACAAAACAGGAGCACCCCAAGGCGATGAACTCTTCCTGATAAACCCTTTTGCCAACAACACATCTAGCTGGACTCGCAACTCCTCTAGCTCACGAGGGGCCATCCGGTACGACGCATTAGCAATAGGACACGTACCCGGTTCCAAATCAATCACAAATTCGACATCCCGATTGGGAGGAAAACCAGGAAGGTCATCAGGAAACACATCAGCGAAACCACGAACAACGGGAATCTCCTCTAAGCGCGATACACTAACAACGGTCCCCACCACCGAGACTAAACAATCAAAACAATCAGAAAGAAACAACTTCTGAGCACATACCGCAGAAAAGACAGGAGAATCTTGGCACGGATCAGCATACACACTTCCCGACTGACCATTGTCCTTGATGAAGTCAAGCGCTTCCCTTTGCACTGAATGACCGCATCATACTTAGACAGCCAGTCCATGCCCAGAATAACATCGAAGTCCTCCAGGTCAATCATCTTCAAGTCTGCCTTCACAAGAAAATCCCCTAACAAAACAGGGCAATCTAGAATGCCCAAATCTGATAACACAGATTCACCAGAAGGGAACTTGACGCGGAAGGTATCACGAACTCGATCTAGAGTTAACCGATGTCGCTCCACAAAGGCTCTAGCCACAAATGAGTGGGAAGTGCCGGAGTCGAACAGAACACACGCCCAGTGGTTCTTCACCTTAAATTTCCCTAGAGGAGTATATACAACTAAGGAACTACCAAAACCAAACTGTAACCATTCTAATAAATAAAACCTTCAGGTTGGAAGAACAACTAACCTGAGATGACCTGAGCCGAAGCTTGAGCCTCCTTGGAAGATATCACGTTCAACTTTCCTTTACCCTTATCCACACGCTGAGGCGGAGGTAGTGCCTTAAGTTGAACTGCATGAAGAACAAGCTGGACCTGAGGACACCTCGACTTGATGTGACCCTTCTGCCCGCACTGATAGCAGACATTATCCTTGGACAAGCACTGGGCAGCATCATGCCCTGGTCGCTTGCAAACAGAACAGGAAACATCCCTCCTAGGAGCACCCTGAATAGCATGAACTTGCTCCTTCTTCTAAGCTGCTGCCTTCTTGAAACACCTCTCAACAGGGTGGCCTGACCGGCCACAGAAGCTACACACCACCTTGCTCTTCTTTCCCAAAGCAGCACCGGGTACCTGGGGTTTCTTCTCCTCAACAAACTTACTCTTGTCCTTCCTCATTTGCTGGCCTCTGCACTTTGCAGTCTCGATAGCCTCCACCTTCAGAGCAGCCTCCACTACCCCTGCATAAGTCTCTGATCCATAAGCACTGGTCAACTGCTGCACCTCGCTCCTCAAGCCACCAAGGAATCGCATGACTCGATCAGCCTCAACACTCACTAACCCAGGAGCAAACCAGCTCAACTTGCTAAACTCTACCTCATACTCACCGACCGTGAGTTGCCTTTGCTTCAGGTGTAGGAAGTCGTTCATAAGACAGTCACGCTCGACCGAAGGCAAGAACTTCCTTAGCAGCATTTCCTTTAACACTTCCCAAGAGAAACCAGCTCCCAAGCTCTCCTTTTCTCTAAGCCACCAAATCTTCGCCAAACCCTTGAGCTGATAGGCGGCAAACATCACTCTCTGATCATCTGAAATACCGGAGTACGAGAACATCTCCTCCATAGAGATCAGCTAATTGTCTATGACCATGAAATCTGCCTTCCCATCGTAAGTAAGAGGGCTAAGTCTCTGAAACTGCGAGATGACTGCCATCTCTACTGGCACCACCACTGGAGGTCTCAAGGGTGCAGGAGGAGGAGGAACAGCTAACCCTCCTGCAGGGCCTTGCACTCCCTGAGTTTGTCCTGTCATAACTGCCACCAAAGACTGGATCTGGGCTCGCACCTCCACCATCTGCCTGCTCTAGGAATCGTTGTTCTATCGCAGGCTCTCGATTACCGCATCATTCTGCGCTCCCGATGACTCACCCTCAGATAGGGGGGTCGATCTAGTCGAAGGGCGTCTCGCCATCCTAAAATCATAACAACCTTAGTAAGATCCTAGTACGACAGCTGCAACTAACTACAAGTACAGACAATACATACATAAATATGAACTTAAAGCTGCTAAACTTGCTCTGGGAGTTTATATATTTTTTTTTACAAGAATTGATGTTATGCCTTAACCTAGGATGGTTAACCACCACCATAGTAAATCTTGTGCCTAGATCGGGAATGCATGACTTATATTATTTTTGACTCGAAAACTTATGTGTGTACATATGTCATCCTGCCAGTCTTTAGCTTGGCACGTTGTGCTTATGCAATGTTATGCTATACATGTTTGTGCTATGCATTCTAAAAAGGCCCTAATGCATGTTATGAGCGACGTACACATGAAAATGTTATGCATCCCATACTGCATAACATCCTCATGCAACGAAAAAGAAAAACGAGCTAGTCGCAGCCATGTGGTGAGGTTATAAATCCCATACTACATAACCCTCACATGTTTCCCCTATGGTGGATCCATATATGAACACATATTATGCATCTCATACTACATAATATGCCCCGTATACTTCGTGTTATGCTATAAGTATAGTGTTTGTGCTGTTGCCAAGACGTGCTGATGACATATCGGTGTGTGAATGACCTGATGCTGAACCACTAATGAAATCAAAAGGGAAGGATGCCTGACTAACTTGTCAAGCAACCTCCCTCTAATACAAACTGTCACAACCCGCATTTTCTCCAAAGAAAACGGATTATCAGAGTAGGAGAAAACACGCATCATAATGCCACGTCGAGTAGGGGATAACTGCCGACGCTCAGGCAAACTACTATCAACTATACTTTATGAAAATTCATAATTTATATGATTAGAAAATCAGTTATATTTTTAAAAGGCCGTATCCCTCGGCTCGATGGATCACCTAGTCCACAATTTAAAAACTATACTTATACGCTGAAGAAAATACTTTATTCAGGTTCAACATCCTAAAAGAGCGCATAAGTGTTCCCAGAGGACAACTTATACTATGCAGGACCCTATTTTTGATTTGTACTATATATAGGAAAACGATCTTTTTACGTCATTTGGAAAATAGTGATGAGTTTTATAAAACATGTTGATCATGAGATATACTTATAATAGTATTTTTAGGTTTAAAAGTAACTAGCAACCTAGCATAAATCATTCCAAGAGCAAGTAGACTAGCTCCAGAAAGGTAGCGGTAAAAAGTAACACATCTAGTATCAAGGTAAAACTACCAGTGGGCGCCAACAAACTGACACGAACCCACTGACAAATATGTATGTCTGTAAGAAAAACAGTAAAAATACCTCACAAAAACAAGGAACTGATCTCTATAGCACCAGAGACCACCAGTAACTGCACAGCACCACTAGCCATCAGAGCGGCTACTATCCAGAACCCGAGGCATTCAAAGAAGAAAGAATACCTTAGCAAGCAAAACAAGAAAACTGCTCGAAAGTGTCAATCAGAAGATAAGTAAAAGAGGAAAACAAAGCAGTAACAGTCACAACTGCCCAAGGCAAGGCAAAAAGGAAGTGCACTAAGTGCGAGGACACAATAATAACTCTGCCCAAAAGCTGCAGAGTCTACAAGGCTACCATGAGCCCAAAACGCTGCAATCTACAAAGAAGAAACGTCTAACACCCTAAGCTGTGAGAGATGGTAGTAGCAAAATAAAAAATGCGGATCTGGGTTGGAGGCAAACTCAGTCCCCCATCCACCATTTCCAAGAAAACAAAGCTCAAAGGTCTACATGTGAAAGCACTAGGGACCTCCCACCCCCTTACCCAGCCCGTACCTAGGGTAAGATAAAAGAAAAGGGTGGCCATGGCTAAATTAAACAACACCACCTTAATTAAGAGCTTCAAACCACCACTACTAACCACGACCCACGATTCGGCCTTTGGGAAAGAAAACATAGCCGACAAGGAACCTCAAAATCAAGGAATTCACTCGGGAGCGAAAATCAAGGTAAGGGGAAAGCGTTGAGATGACTCAACATGGCTTGGCGTTGAGTGAGCCCCACTCACTCAATGCCTAAACAGATGGTGGTGTTGATTGAGCTAGCCTCACTCAACGCCAAAATAGCAATGGCGTTGAGTGAGGTTCACTCACTCAACGCCTTCTGCAACACTTGCTGTGGCGTTGAGTGAGCTAACCTCACTCAATGCCAAATCAGCTATGGCGTTGAGTGAGGTCCACTCCCTCAATGCCTTCAGTAAAGTAGGCTGTGGCGTTGAGTGAGCTAACCTCACTCAACGCCAAAACACCTATGGCGTTGAGTGAGGTCCACTCCCTCAATGCCTTAGCACTTAATCATAAAACCCAACCGTGGTGTTGAGTGCGTCCACCTCTCTCAACGCCAAAACAGCATTGGCGTTGAGTGAGGTCGACTCACCCAACGCCAAAGTACTTAGCCGCGAAAACAAACTACAGTGCTGAGTGTGCCACCAATCTCAACGATTCTCTCCGAATCGGCAGGAATGAAGATTGATTCTCGCCGAATCGGCGGGAATCACTAACGATATTCGTCGAAGTCGGCGAGAATCACCTAGTGATTCCCATCGATTTTGACTTAGAAGAATTCTCACCCAATGCAACACTACTTAGCCGCAAAAGAACAGACTGCAGCATTGAGTGTGTCTACCACTCTCAACGATCTCGCCGAATCAGCGGGAATCCAAATTGATTCTCTCCAAATCGGCGGGAATCACTAACGATACTCATCGAAGTCGGCGAGAATCACCTAGTGATTCCCGTCGATTTTGACTTATAAGAAATTCTCACTCAACGCTACACAACTTAACCGCAAAGAATAGACAAGGGGCAATGTCGTTGAGTGTGTGCACCACACTCAACTCCAAGCCCAAGCAGACCCGGCGTTGAGTGTGTGCACCACACTCAACGCCAAGCCCTGAAATCTCCAACGCTAACACCAGCAAGTCTAATACTGTAGAAATATTAATCTAACAGCCAAACACAGTTCTAGAGTTATAATGAGGACTAGCACCATTTTCGAGTTAAAACTTCTAACTCCTACCCGGCTACAGCTACGGCACAGGAAAATGCTAACCTAACCCTTACTTCCTTCCCCGGCCTGAGAACAAACAAGCTACATCGTGGGAAAAAGAACAGAGAACATACACGACTGTTTTGGGCAAGGTTTTGTACAAGGAATTTTCTAACAGCAAGCTTAGGCATCATCACCAGTTCTTGCACAGGAAAAGAAAGCATCTATAGTACAGGAAAGGAAACTGACTATGGCCAAAGCAATGCTCGGTTGTATCAAATAGGCTAACTGGGCATATAAGAAAACAAGATAACTACATGGCAAGGGCAAGAGTACCACTTGCCTCGATTTCCAGCGGAGCTTGGTCAGCCTCCCTTATCCTCACTCGGCACCAACATCAGCAACACCTAAAGATGAAATCTGGAGCTTTAATGGCGGAAACGGACAACCCTAGAAAATTGAGACCCCTAAAAACACCACGAAAACTGAATTTCTTACCATAGGATTGAAGGTCTAGGCGAGAGCAATCCAAATCCGCTTTCGGAATCGAATTCCGTCCACAAACGCTCCCGGAATCGGCGTCCGAAGGGGAGCAGTTCCGGCGGTTTCTCTGCTTTCCGCGAACAGGTGCGGACTGGTTCGACTTCGGGAAGATGAACAGGAGCGGTTTTCCTCTTAAGTCTTAACTATCTTATATATATAGACCCCTATTAACCTTAATTAACTAATCAATTAAATATTATATAATGAGACACCAACATAACCGCCCAGCATCCGCACCTTTCCAAAATAATAATTAATATAATTTTATTAAATAATTTTATTTTTCATAAAATACAAAACGACGCGATAACCGAACATCCTCGGAATTCGACGAAATTCGCATAATATCTAAATATCCATGCCACGAACATAATGGCGAAGTCGAAATTAACTTTTGATGAATAGAACTCGAGTTATACCCACCCAAAGCCAAAACACAAGCATCCCCTGAGAGGCCACACCGGGTCTCCCAAAACGACTCGGCTTGCTAGGGAGATCTTATGAATAGGCTACAAAATGGGCCACTCAGTTCTAAGGAGTTAAGACCACACTCCACAGATGGCACAAGCCAAGAAAACGCGTCGACGTAATGCCAAGCAAGAATTAAATAATCGCAGGAAAATCGGGGGCGTTACAATTGGGATGAAGTTTTGTTTGAGTTGATAAGGAAGAATGAAATAAGAGAGAGGTCTCTCTTGGCAGGATTTTTGGGATTTTTCTCACTGAAAAATGCCCTGAGTTGTTGACATCCCCAACAACATTCATCAATGCTTCCAAGAGGCTGACCCCAGCTCTCTTTGAAAAGTGGGAGAGGACTATCTAAAAGCCCTCCAGGGATCCCTCCACACACAGGGTTTCTGAGGACACAAGGAAAGCTCCAGTCACTCCTCACCCTAGAGAAGATGAGCCAGAGATTCCTCCTTCCCAATTTAGACCAACTTCCCCTTTGCCACATCAACTAACTCCACCTTAAAGCCCTCCTCTCGTAACTCCTACTCCTTTGTCCCCTCTACCACATTATCTTAAAGAGATCCCCTCCACCAACATCTCAATCCAAACCTCACCAACTTTTGATCTTTATTTCTCTTCACCAACTCCTTCACCACCTCATTTACCTTCTCATGAGCCCTCACCTCATGTTTCCCCCTATCAGGAACAAATGTTTATCCCTGAATCCACCACTCAACCTACCATCTCCAACATCTACACAGCTTGTGGTTATTCCACTTCCTCTCTTCCATCAACACCATCTACTTCATCTACTCTTATTGCACTCCTCACCCCTACCATCAAAGCTATTGTAGAGGATGCCATTGCACCTTTACTAGTCTCTTTTAATTCTTTAGCTACCTCTTTTTATGGCCCTTCTTCATCTATGGGCCTGGCAGCAGATATTATTGCTACTAGGCAGGGGGAGATGTCCAGTGAAGAAGTCCCTCCTCCTCCAGCAGTTACAATAACTGAGGCAGATACAGTTTCAGCAGAGGCAGATACAATTTTGGCAGAGGAAGACACAGGTTTGATAGTTATAGATACAGAGATTGTAGATACAGTTTGTGTAGATACAGAGAATGTAGATATTGATATTCCTGATGCAGAAGTTATTGTATTTTTGGAAGATGACATTGAAATCCCTGAAGAACCCTTGGAAATTATTCATGGAGATTGTTTCATCTCTCCAGCTTTTGAACTGACCTCAGTTCTAAGCTCTTTTGATCTTTTGTATAGAGAATGTTTTCCCCCTGCTGCTTTTCAATCTTGTATAGATATAGTATGTTATACTGCTCCTATGAGCAAAGATCTTTTACTTCAGCTTCTTTAGAGTTTTGCTGTTCCAGTGCCTGAGCTCTTGGAAGCTCCTGAGCCTGAGCCTTCTGCAGCTCCTTCTGCAGTTCCAGTGCTGTAGTTGATCAGTATGCCAGAGGTTGAGAGTCCAGAGCCCAAGGCCTTCTCTCCTCCAACCAATGCTTGTTCTACTTCTCCAATCCCAGCCTTGGATGAAATTATGGCTGCTGATGCAGCTGAAGAACTTTCAGTTATCAAAGAGATTGATTATTTGTATGATAATCCACTAGGCTCATCTGATAATTATTTAGATTCAGATTCAGACTCAGATCCAGATGTCAAAAAGAAGAAGAAAGTGACCAAGAAAAGAAAAGCCCAGTGAAGGAAGTGCCTAATTATAATCCTTAAGATGACATTCCTTACTTCATCAGGCACAATATTACTCTCACATCAACTACTCCTCACTAGATGAGTTTTTCTAAGAATGAGATGAAGGCTCAGAAGAAAAGGAGAAAGGCTGGTTCCTCTCCTGTCAAAATTTTATGGAAGGATCCACCTCCTCCTCCACCCTCAGCAAGTGATAGTGGAAATATTGCTTCTAAGACTGCTACCTCCTCCCAGCAGCAGACTTCTTATGCTCCTCACTCTCACAGCAGACCATCCAGGTCTTATTCAAGGGGCTATTCAAGAAGGAGAGGTAGACAGAATGATCAGGCTGACAGAGAAGAAATTTCATATTCGGGCAGGAGATTCAATATTCCTGGAAAATTCAGTCAAGTCAGACCTCCTCCAAATCTTCATGATAGTCATTTTCAACATACATCAACAGAAACAAAATTCCAAGAACAATCAATCAAGCACAAGAAGCTTTAGAATACCTCTCATGACTCTAAAGAAGAATCATCACAGTATGAACCTGAGCTTGATCTTAACTTCAGGATGGCTAGGTTTTATGAATTGATTGCTCTCTCTCAAATAAAAAAAGCTAGAAACGAAGGTCCTTCTCAATTCTCAACCATGTATAAGTATAGGGAGAAAGAGCTGGAACAATTTGAAATTAATAAGAATATCTTTGATGTTAATGCCTATATGTAGGTACATCCTGAGGCAATTATTCCCAGAGCAGCTACAATTAAAGTTCTTGGTGAAGCAGACATAAAAATGACAAAACAGCAAGCAATAGATCCAAAAAGAAGAATTGAATTTATTAAGCCAGCTTCTGGCAAGTCTTAATACTCTTTTTTTGTCTGTATCTCTTATTATAAATATCGGTTGAATTTTTCTTATCATTCATGACAGATATCATGTTGGTTTTCTTTTATTGTTGTTTAGTGACCTCACCCAAATAGGGGGAGATTGTTGGATGCCTAGTTTGGATTTTGCCTAGTTTCACTAATCTAGGATAAGTCATACACACATTGTATATCCAGGGTCTATTCTAGTGTCTTAGGTGTCAGTCAGGTCAACAACTCAGTGAGACAAGACCAAGACATCAAAGACTTAGAAGACAGCAAAGAGTGAACAAGGCAGAAATTTTTCTAAGTAAAAAGTCATTCGACGATCTATAAAGAAAGCTCGACGATCTACGTTTTGCGCTCGACAATCTCAGGGTTAAATCTCTAAATGCTGAGATCGACGATTGCTGAACTCAGGTCGGCGATCTCTGATCTACTTTCAGGATTGAGATCGACGATCATCCATCTCAGTTCGACGATCTTGAAGCCCAGTATTAAAGCAGATTTTCAGGTCAACGATAACAGGGCTCAGCTAGACGATAGAGGATATTTGAGTTCGACGATCTCAGGACCAGATTTACGATTACTGCCATATCAACATTTTATTCCCTACAGTTATTATTCTCCTTATAGACTGTTTATTCTTTTACTTTTATGACTCTGAGTGATTAATGTATATATTCTCTGAATATAATCGTTCCTTGGCAAACATTAAATTACTGGTTTTCACAGAGTTATTATACAGTTATTCTCGGGATAGTTAAGGAAATGAGTTAATTCTCTTATAGTCATTGCACAAGTTCAAGAGATTCCGGCAGTCAATCAATGTGGACGATTTCAAATACAGTTTGGAATTATTGAAAGGAAACACTCAGAGAATAAAAGACCCAGAGAATTAATATTCAGCACTTCTTGATGTAGTCGACAGACTTTTGAAAGAAATCACAAGGCTGCAAGAAAAAGAAGAAGAACAGCTCTCAGTTCCAAAAACAAGATTTCATTCAGGAAGCTTGTGGAGACAATCATCTTCAATCAGTCTCAGCTTTCTGGAATTCAAGTCCTACACCATGTACAAGGCTCTGATCTCCTGAACCATTCAAATCACAGGACGAGCCTTGATTCCTTCAGGATCACTCTCAAGTCTTCTCTAATTTGCTTGAGAAAAGAGAAGACAACACAACTTTTTTCCTTTCCCCCTCTATGTAAAGGGTTTTACTCCCTTCAAAAGTAATTCATGGTTGTGAGGCCTCCTGATCAAAAGACTTCAAGTTAGTTTTCTGACACCTGATCAAAAGCGAGAAGGGTTGCAATATCTCTCTTGAAATAGATATTATTTGGTGGTAGTCACCTGATCAAAAACCTGAGAGTATTCCTACCAGGGTGGTAGAAGAGTGGATGTACCCAGATTTGGGGAACCACTATAATTTCTTGTGTCATCTGGTTGCACCTTTTCTTTTGCTCTTGCTATTTTCTATGATATTTAGAATAATTCTCTAATTTCCTTCTGCTTAAATATTTATTGGTATCACCTATTTTTGTACTCTGATAGAATAGTTAAAAAGAACCTAAAGTTTTTAAAACACTCTATTCACCCCCCCTCTAGAGTAGATCTTAATAAATCCCTCCATTAAGTTAGCTTTCGCGAGAGTGTTGTAGTGAGGTCATGATGTATCAGGCATGAGCCCGTTTATATTTCTACACTTCCGTTCAGTTTCAGTACTTCTATATCAAGTGGACTTTGCTATGATTTTCATGCTCATTTATATATATATTGTGATTTTTGTAGACATGATTATATTTGTCTTAGTTGTTATTTCTACTTCTTTGGTGATCACTAATGCCAGCAGGATCGACGTTTTGTAGTGACGACCTCCCCGAGTGTTGGTGTCACCGCAAAACGACAATTCTGGGCGTAAGACCTGGTAGCATAGCAAAAAAAGGGGTTTTACACGAGAGCCACCCCCCGGCTTGCCTGCCTCATAGTCAGATGCATGACATATCCCCTGGCTCTCCCGCCTCCTGGGAGGATGCGAGCTAGCTTAGCATAGCTTGCCTAGGGCATTTTATCCTCTGGCTCATTTCAAGGGCTTCGCTCTGACTCGTTGGGTCCACTCGGTGAACACGGGGTTGTACACAATCCCCGCTCTTTATGAGCTTTTACAAAACTCATAAAGTACCATCCAACCCCAAGTGCTCGGTGAGCGCTTGCTGAGCTGGATAGAATCTTTTTTGTGGGTCCCACCTTCTTACTCTACATATATTGTTGGCCTTAAAGGAATTCACCCACTTACTTCCTCCCCCATTTCTGCACATTACTATAGGGATGCGCATAATGCCTATCTCGGTGGAGGTGCGAGCTCGCTTGGAGGCTGCGAGGGAGGGTGCACAGTTGCAGGTTGCCGATGTCGCCCCCTAGCTAGTTCGGAGGTCGCCCAACTCATCCTTCAGACTTAAGAAGGCCAAGATGGTCAAATGACCTTCTTTGGGTGAGTCCCACTCCTCTAGTCCGGTGGCTGGTTCTGAGGCCATCAATCAGGTAGGCGGGCCGGTCTCTCTTATCCCATGTTGCGCTAATTCTTACAACTCCCCTTTTGTAGGAGACACCACGCGAGGATGTAGGAGGGGGCTCGGGCTCAGGACATCCTCCCCCGCGCTTGTCTGAGTGAGTCTTCAGCCCCTCGGTCGCTGGATCTGCCCTTCTTGTGGTCCCGAGCATTCCTCCCCTCCAGACTGGTGAGTCTCAGCTTCTCGCCCTTGCCTTCCGCCTTGTCCCCCTTTATTTCTGATTATCCTTATTTTGCAGATTGCACCCCAGGGACCGCCCAACGGGCTCCACAATTACTAGCTCGCCCTCGGTTAGGAAAAACCTTTGGAGGTCTAGGCGGTGAGACATTTCAAGGTCAACCAAATACCTCTCTCCCGCACTTTGACGCGTGAGATGCGCAGATCCCGGGTGAGTTCATATTCTCGCATGTTCCTTATTGTCTTCCTACCCCGCTAACCTTTCTCCCTCCTTCTTAGGCTTTCATGTGGTCTCATTCTCCAACATGGATATTAGCGAGGAGTACTCGCCTCCCTGATGAGTCCCGTTTATATAGGGATTTGCCGGCTCATCTAGGATGGTTATCATGCCTTGCACATCACTATTGCGTAGTTTTCACTATTATTTCTTTCCTTATGTGTTTCTCGTGTTGTGTGCCTTTCTAGCGCTCGGGTGAGCAATTGCACATTTGATTGTTGGGGGTATGCACGTGGTGCTCCCAGGGGATCGTTCCAGTAGATTTACTGCAATTTTATTTTGCTAGAGGAGGCCCCATTGTTTAGGTTTCATTGCTTACATGTGGTCGTTTTTCACATTTCAGAATTCTGAATTGAGGAAAACGCACGGTCGTGCATTTCCTTAGCGCACGGCTTCGTCGTGGTCGTGCATTTGATGGCGTCGAGCGGAACTCGACGAATGTAAATGCACGATTAAACGCAAGGTTTCACCATAACCGTGCGAGAAGATAACACACGGTTGTCCTGTACATTTCATTTTAGCACCGATCTGTGGTCAATCGTGTGTTTTCCTTCACGCACGGGCGGAAGCGCCCGTGCGCGACAAAAACACATGGTTCCCCTGTTTTTCCTGCATTCCTTCGTTTTGTCGTTACCCGTGCGATTTCCTTCACGTACGGGCGAAATCGCCTGTGCGCGGGTAAAACACACTGATCAACGCTTCATCTTCTCAGGTTATTTTTTTCGCGCGAATTTCACACGGTTCACGCACGGTCGTGCGTCGAACCGTGAAAGGCAATTTTTCTGATGATTTACTATATAAGATTTAGATTTTGCCAATGATGGGATAGTTCGTCCATCCCGCTTTTTCTTATCCCTTGAGTGGGAAAACAAACCTTCAGCCCTTTTTTTCTCTCTCTTCCTTGGAGGGAAGATCCGGCTACCCGCTCAACTCCATTGAGCTTGCAAAAGCTTTGACTTAGGCCTCCGTTGCCATTGCTACCTTCCAAGCTCCGATTCAAGATACTTGCTGCAGCCCGCCATGCTTCAATTCTCCTCCACAACCTCAACACAATGAAGACAGGTTTGAAGGAGGAAGTGACAGCTCCTCTCGGATCCTGGACTCCTTTCAAAGACCGAGCACGGTCGAGGGTTGACACCCCAAGTTTTCGGCCGAGAACCATGGAAAGCTTCTACGTTTTGGTTGTAATTTCTTTTCTATTTTATGGATTTCATTTCTGCTGAACTCCTGCTAGTGATATTGTAGTTTCATAACCTTGTTTTGCTCAAGATTTCGATGTGTGTTTGTTTGGTGATTTCCTGAGCATTATATGTGTTGGAAAGCTTTATCTTTGCGCTAGTATAAAGTGCGTTTGGGCCATTCTAGCCTTTTCTAAAAGTGTGCGCTGGGAAGAGGTGTTTTCGACCCTCACTTGTTCATTCGCTTCCGCTATTACTCTTTGGAGTGATTCACCCGGGCGATGCGGTGAAGGAAACCGCGCTTGATTTATATTGTTTTAGTGTAGGATATCCAAAACAAACCCCCCTTGTTCACTTAGCACTTGCACTCGTTTGTCTAAATGCTAAAAACCATGCTCACTACTTGCACTCCGCGAGAGATCGATACTCGGGGATGCTTCTCCTCATTATTATTACTTGGACGTGAACGATAGACTTACCGCAAGCACATCAAGTTTTTGGATCCATTGCCGGGGAGTGCAACCATTGCGTGTGGTTTTCGCTTTTTGGTGAAAAGTCTGTAGGTGTTTAAGTGTGTTTTAATTTTTTTTGTGTTTTGTGAGTTTACGACAGATCTGAACCCCGCTGAAAGGGTTGAAGACTTAGGAACTGACGCTGACACTGTAAGAGCGAGAAAAGCTCGTTTACGCACTACTACTGTAGAAGTGAAAGGATGATCTTATGCGTGGAGGAAACGGTAAGGGAGATAGAGTGGTTGATGCACACGAGGTGGTCCAACCTCGAATAAGGACGATGAGGGATTTCACTACCCCTACAGCGGGGAGTGTTTATCCTTGGTTTGGGCCAGCAATCGCCAACCACCACTTTGAAATCAAGCCGGCAATCCTAAATATGATTAGGAACAACACCAAATATTCTGGGCTGCCGAGTGAGGATCCTCAGCTACATTTAGTTGAATTTTCTGAAATATGCGGAACCTTCCGTTATGTGGGAATCTCTGATGAAGTTGTGAAGTTAAAGTTGTTCCCTTTCTCGTTGTGGGATAGGGCCAAGACTTGGTTACATATAATTTCTCCAGGAACTGCTATAACTTGGGAAGCCTTGTGTAACACCCCAAAATGTTGTAGGAGCGACGGGGATCGATTTTGGCCAAGATAAGGTTTTGGTGCAGGTGACACGGGCCCCGACACGGGCGTGTCGGAGGCCGTGTCGGGCGTGTCGAGCTCGGGCCGTGTAGTCGACCAGTTCAGGTCGACGATGGTCGTGTGGTGGAACACGGCCTAGGACACGGGCGTGTCCCAGGCCGTGTCACACCTGGGCTGTGCGGTGGGATACACGGGCAGTGATACGGGCACGAATACGGGCGTGTCTAGATTGACACGGGCGTGTCTGATGCTGTGTCACCAAGCCGTGTACCTCTCTGACTGCGAATTGTTGGCCGATTGCACACGGGGGGCGTGACACGGGTCCCGACACGGGCATGTCGCCGGTGACACGGGAGTGTCGGAGGCCGTGTCACATGCCGTATTACTGGTTTTCAATTTTGGTCGAGACGGCGAATGAGCTACACGGCCAGGCACACGGCCGTGTGTGAACCCGTATTCGGCCCAGATTTTATGATTTCAGATCTAATCTTGGTCGTTCGTTTCCTTGGCTTTGGATCCAACGGTGGGGGGCTGTTCCTGAGAGGTTCTAGCTGGGTTTTAGGGTTAGAATCCCTCATTCCATCCAAGTAAATCTCTCTCTAAGTTTTAGAGAGAGGGGAGAACAAGTTTGGAGGAGGAGACCAAGATCCGGCCGCCGGATGAGCTTCGGAGCTCCGAATCGCGATCCGAGTCCAGATCCGTGGAGGTGACGCCGTTGCGGTGCTTTCCAACTGCATAGTTTTCGATGGCGTCGCGGAGGAACACAAGGGTAATGATTTCTCATCCTTGGGCATGTGAAGCCCTCTTTTCCTTTGCATAGGAAGCCCTCTTTTCCTTTGCATAGGAAGCCCTCTCTCGCGAGTGAGCGAAGAGTTGGAGCGTTCCTTGGGGTAGATATGTAAAGTCCCCCTTGTGTAGAGTCCGTATGCGAAAACGGACATAGGCATTGTGTGTGAAGCCTATCCGGACAAGTAGAGCCGGATCGGTGATGTTGCATTGCATATGAACCGGGGAAGACTCCGGGTGTTTGGGCGTTTTTCGGGTTTTCTACGTGGTATATTGCATCAGGGAGCCTTGGAGATTAACTCCAAGGTGCACCCGGAAAACTGGGCAAAAGCGGGTTTTGCCAACACGGTGGCCGGGGAGCCAACGTGAACATAACCGGGTTATGTGATTATTGTGGTGGAAACGGGACTCGGTGAGTCTTGGCCTGCGCATATGGCTTAAATTGTCATTGCGGTGTGAGCACGGGTCAGGCGGAACCATACCCGGTCTATGTCGTTCGGTAGGACCGTTGGCATGGATGAGGGTCTTCGGCGGTCTTTGGCTTAAATTGCCGTGACCAAGGCCAGGAAGGCAAAATGCTCATATGGATGACCGTCCAAGAGGCGGTGGTGGATTGGGAACGTCTATGGCTTGAATTGACGTGACGTTGGCCGGTTCGCCGAGAATGTGCCCTGAGTGCACGAGGTGTGTGGCCGTGCGAGCCCACGCCTGTGGTGATGTGCAAATACTTTATATAATTGCCTATGCTAATAAAGTGCAGGGAAAGAGCATTGCCGCCCCGAATGTGGGGGCGGGATCGTTATAATTTGGTCAGCATTGCTGACCGTTGCTATTGTTTGTGGCTTGCAGGTGCTGCGGAGCAGAGCGGGAAATAGCGGGCTAAAGCCCTTGTTGCTGTGCCGGCCCTCGAAGGCCTAATTTCTTATGTTTCTTTCCCGTTTTTCATGTATGGCCGGCCTGCGTGCCGAGGTTTGAAAACACTACTTTTGTTAAGTGAATAGTGTAAGGCCTTAAGGCCATTTCTCTTTTGGTGTATGTATACATTCCTGAGGTTGTAGTGGACATTCATGCTGTTGTGGCTGGGTTCTTAGTTCTCTTGCAACCTAATAAATTGCTTCCGCTAGGTGTTGTGTAGGACGTCATGATTGGTTGAATGGTTTCAACGCGTAACCAACCGGTCTGTCCGTAGTATATGGCGTCGAGCCCCGGCCGGACCTACTGCTATATGCTATGCGACGGATAGGGGTGTTACACCTTGTCTTCCTTATTTTGGGCTAAATTTCATCATGTCGATAAGATTGTTAATGCGCGCAGGGAGATAGCCATGTTCCGACAGCAGGAAAAGACGTCCCTTTCCGAGGCATGGGAGAGGTTTGCCGATTTGCAGCACCATTGTCCGCAACACGGATGTGAGCCTTGGAATTTGGTAGAGATATTTTATTTTGCCGTTGAACCCAATCTCCGGGCGATGATCGATGCTGCTGTAGGAGGCACAATTATGAATTTGGCTCCCGAGGAAGCGTTGAGGCTTCTAAGAGATACAGCCTCCCAAAACACTTATTGGACCGCTGGGAGGAATGCCTCAAGAGGGGAACGAAATTTTTTCGATGTGAACGTCGTGGTGCAACACACTGAACCTTGACATCCTTACTTTGAATGAAAAATGATGCTGACAAGATCTAGTCCGCCACCAGCACATGTGATGAACATCTCGTGCCAAGGTTGTGGGAACCCCGGGCACTACACTTATGAGTGCACTGCGGGGGAGCATGCTTGTGATCCGGCAGGTATGAGTTTTGAAGAACATGTTAATTTTATTAATAATAAAAATCATGCTGCTCCTTATAACAATGCTTATAACCCGAATGCGAGAAATCACCCGAATTTCTCGTGGAATCAAAATGCTCCTGGTCAAAGATGGCAAGGAGGCCAACATCAATTTGATGCTCAAGCATCTGGTAGTCAACTGCGACCACCTCATGCGGGTTACAATCAAAACTTGCAAGGGACACGCAAAAGCGCTTTAGAAGAGATGATGGAGAAGTTTGTGGAGATGACACGGTCGAACATGGCCACTCAAACCGCCTCCATGAGGAATTTGGAGACGCAGCTTGGGCAGCTTGCCCAGGTGTTCTCCGAACGCACTCGTGGCACCCTCCCAAGTGACACGGAGAAAAATCCCCGTGAACAAGGGAAGAGTGTTGTTGAGGTGGGCGAGTGCAGTAGCAATGAACTAGCCGTCAAGTGTGAGATAAATGAAATAGAAATGGTAGCTGCTTGTGATTCTGGTTCTACGTGCAACATCCTTGCCTTACAAGATGTTGTGAAATTGGATTTAAATGTCGAAAATAATATCCAAAAAATCACTTGTGCTTGCCGATGGTTCGGTTGTGGAGGTGAAACATAACGGGGCTGTTGTAGTCACCAACTTTCAGGTACTGGGACCAGAAGGAAATCACTCAAGACCCATTTTGGGGGTTCCATTCCTGAAAGCCAGCCATGTTTTAATGCTTGCGGAATTACCTTTGCTTTTAAGGATGATTACCGCCTTCGCAATCACTTCCCCTCTAGTCCCATGTTAATCTGAAAATCTGTGAAAAGTTAATGATTTGCTATCTGACAAACTATCTAGTGCTGATAAGGCAGATGTGGTGCTTAGCGAACCAGATATAGTTATGCAAGTGAAGGATTCGCTGAAACCCGCTGAAGCAAAATCAAGTTCGAAGCTGCTGAGTGTAGAATGAGATAAAGTTAAGAAGGAATGCAGAATGTGCACGGCTACTGAAAGCGTGCAGAAAGTCGATTTAAAAACTGTCATTGGACTAGGTAAATTTTGTAAAACTTTTAAACAGGTGCCGTGGGCTGATTTTCCACCTTCTGCGGGTGAGGAAATTATGCCCTCGGTTGTGGATGTTGATCTGGATGCTAAAATACCGGGGGTGAATTTACAGCCCTAGCGTTCTCCTACGGTTGAATTGCGATGAAAGGAGTTGCTCCTGCCCAAGGCGCAGAGTTTTCCTCGCCGACGCGGCAAGGAGGAGGGTAGGGGCAAGGGAGATTTGTCTTATTTGGGCCCTAAAGCTTTCCCATCTTCCTCATTCCACGTGTCAGGAGAGATTTATCACAAATCAGCGTTTAACTGAGAAGTGGTTGATCTCCGGGGCCGTCTCCTTTGTCCAGTTGCTCTTGATGTTTGTGTTGCTATAAATGTTGTTTTTAATTTTGGATTTTTCCTCCTATCTGCTTGTTATACTTTTGTTATCTGAACAATTCTATATAACTGCTAATACAGGTATTTGGTCCACCTTAAGGACTGTAAAGAAAAGGGCTTATGGGAGATAACCCGAGTTTGCCGCCTTTAGCCTTGTTTCAAGGATATTGCTTGCCTTTATTTGCTTATTTTGCTTTTTGCTTGAGATGCCTATTTTTGTTTGGTTGGAGATTGGCTCTTGCAGGTGATTTTTACTTGTGTCGTAGGCTGGTTGATCAAGTTTAAAAGCCATACTTCTGGTATGCTCATCTCTGAGCATTGGGTAACCTCTTCCCTCACCTCTTTTTGATTTCATTTCCAAGATCATTTGTTGTATTGTCTAGATTAAGTCTGGGGGAGAGTCTGTCGTTGTTACCTATTGCAATTACACTACACGTGTATACCAGTAGTTGCTTTTATTTGAATTTTATAGTTCACTGCATTGCGCACCTACACCGCATGAGCGCGCACTTAAGCATGCGCTCGGCCCAAGTTTAATTTGTTTCTTTATTGTTAACTCTAAGATAACGGTGTTGGCTTAGGATTTTAGGATAGAGTAGTTCGAAACTCAGGCAGTGCTCCTAATCAAGTACTCATGGTGTGTAGAAATAGTATAGATTCAATTTTTCTTTATGCTCTAAATTTATACTTTTCTTCATTTGTAAAGTTTGTTTGCACTACTCAAAATTGCAGAATCCAGAGTGATCGAACGGTAGAGTAGGAATGTGTATAGCCGCCACTAGCCTCGTATTGCTCGAGTCGGGAGGAAGGATCACCTTTTTCGGTGACTAAGAACTTCCCTAAGCTACTCTCGAAGAATTGGTGCAGGGTTAATCAAGCGTGAGTGTGAAGTGGGCCGTCATTTGTTTAGTTTGAGCCTTATACCATTCCCTACGTCTATCTGTTGATATCCCGGTTGAGCTTATCCCTTCCTTTGTCAACCCTACGCCTCGCTACCAAAGCCTTATAAGCCTCACCTTCTCGCACATCTAGATGTGAGCGCTCGGTTAGTTTGTCTTATTGTCCATTGTCTTTTGTATCCATTCTGTGTGGTTGTCAAGTGGTATTAGTGCAGCTTGTGGTGTTGCTGTGTTTTTGTATTTAGTTGCGGCTATTTGATTTTTTTTAGAAGAAGAAAAAAAAGGAAAAAAAGAGATGAAACGAGATTTCCCAGTTGGGAATAGCTTGAATATTTATGTTGTCGTTAAGTTATGATTTGAAGTTTGTTTTGTAATTGTGAATGGCATGCACGCAACGTAGAAAAATCCAAGTCTGGTGGCGCGTCGCACGTGTTTGCCGTTGTTTATAGCTGTGAGTGTTTTCGGGCAGTCTCATTTTGGATGTGCGTGTCCGTCTTGTTAACCCTTTGTATATCCCTCATTCACCTAAGCCCCATTCTATCCTATATGCTTTGCTGATTAACGTTTGAGTCTGACTAGCATCATGGAGAGAGTGTAGACGGGCAAGCGTATGGTTCCCGGCATTGGAGGATTCCTTTGGAGGTGATCTCGGGCCCCGATCTTTGGCAATGTTCAACTGAGTGGCCTGCCTACTTTCTCCCTACTTAGGACCGAACGATTCTCCATCATTCTATTTTTGAGTGGTTATAATATATATTTACCTCTGATGAAATTTATAAGCTTAGTAGCATAAGTAAGAATTTTATCTATTATATTTTCTACGCCCATGAGTATGTGATTTCTCGCTTTACTTTATTCTGAAATTTCTAAGCCAGCTAGTTATTTTCGAGTTCACGGAGAGATGATTTGCTCGAGACGAGCAAATGTTTAAGTCTGGGGGTGTAAAGAGTCCCGTTTATATAGGGATTTGCGGGCTCATCTGGGCTGGTTTTCATGCCTTTGCACATCACTATTGCGTAGTTTTCACTGTTATTTCTTTCCTTATGCGTTTCATGTGTTGTGTGCTTTTCTAGCCCTCGGGTGCGCAATTACGCATTTGATTGATGGGGGTATGCACGTGGTGCTCCCCGGGGATCGTTCCAGTAGTTTTACTGCAATTCTGTTTTGCTGGAGGATACCCCATTATTTTGTTGTCATTGCTTACAGGTTGTCGTTTTTCCAATTTTAGAATTTTGAATTGAGGAAAACGCAAGGTTATGCGTTTACTTAGCGCATGGTTTCGTCGTGGTCGTGAATTTGATGGCGTCGAGTGGAACTCGACGAATGTAAACGCACATTTAAATGCACGGTTTCACCATAACCGTGCGAGAAGATAAAGCACGGTTGTCCTGTACATTTCATATTAGCACCGATCTGTGATTAATCGTGTGTTTTCCTTCATGCACGGGCGGAAGCGCCCCTGCACGAGTAAAACGCACGGTTCCACTGTTCTGCCTGCTTTCCTTCGTTCTGTCATTACCCGTGTGATTTCCTTCACACACGGGCAAAATTGCCCGTACACGGGTAAAACGCACAGGTCAACGCTTCATCTTCTCAGGTTATTTTTTTCGTGTGAATATCGCACGATTCACGCACAGTCGTGCGTCGAACTGTGCGAGGCCATTTTTCTGATGATTTACTATATAAGATGCAGATTTTTCCAAAGACCGGATAGTTTGTCCAGCCCAGCTTTTCTGCTCCCTTGAGTAGGAAAACGAAGCTTCAGCCCTTTTTTTCTCTCTTCCTTGGAGGGAAGATCCGACCACCCGCTCCACTCCATTGAGCTTGCAAAAGCTTTGCCTTAGGCCTCCATTGTTATTGCTACCTTCCAACCTCCGGTTCAAGATACTTGCTGCAGCCCGCCAAGCTTCCATCCGCCTCCACAACCTCAACACAACGAAGACAGGTTTGAAGGAGAAAGTGACAGCTCCTATCGGATCCTGGACTCCTTTCGAAGATCGAGTACGGACGAGGGTTGACACCCCTAGTTTCCGGCCGAGAACCTTTGAAAGCTTCTATGTTTTGGTTGTAATTTCTTTTCCATTTTCTGGATTTCCTTTCTACTGAACTCCTACTAGTGATATTGTAGTTTCATAACCTTATTTTGCTAAATATTTCGCTGTGTGTTTGTTTGGTGATTTCCTGAGCATTATATGTGTTAGAAAGCTTTATCTTTGCGCTAGTATAAACTGCGTTTGGGCCATTATAGCCTTTGCTAGAATTATGAGCTGGAAGAGGTGTTTTCGACCCTCACTTGTTCATTCGCTTCCGCTATTACTCTTCAGAGTGATTCACCCGGGCGATGCGGTGAAGGCGACCCATGTTGGTTTTATATTGTTTGTGTAGGATATCCAAAACAAACCCCCTTGTTTACTTAGCACTTGCACTCGTTTCTCTAAATGCTAAAACCCATGCTCCCTACTTGCACTCCACGAAAGATCGATACTCGGGGATGCTTCTCCTCATTATTATTACTTGGCCATGAACGGTAGTCTTGCCGCGAGCGCTCACTTAGCACTTGCACTCGTTTCTCTAAATGCTAAAACCCATGCTCCCTACTTACACTCCGCGAGAGATCGATACTCCGGGATGCTTCTCCTCATTAGTATTACTTGGCCGTGAACGATAGTCTTACCGCGAGCGCATCACTCCCCCTTCTCCGGACAAGATCACAGACAACCTGGGCAACCCTCGGGATGTCGAGGGGATTAATACACAAGTGGCCGAGTTGTTTAGGAAATAATTCCTGATGCTACGGGAGATCATTGGCAGGCTGGACGAGGACAAGGCCGAGATAGAGGCGCGCTTTGGTGCCTTGGACGGGAGGTACCAAGAAGTGGGAGATGGGATCACCTCGCCTGGAGTGCATCTCGCACGGGCTGAGAAATGACTATGGAAGGCAGCGGAGCTGGTGAGCCTGGCCTAGCAAGAGCATGCAGTGGTTCATGAGTAATACTACCATCGCCTACCACCTCGCTCCGGGGCACGAGTCTGGGCTAGGTGGAAATGGATTCAATACTGAATCCACTGCACACTTGCTACCAGCCAACATACCTTGGCCATGCTCACCTTCGGGATCTCAGCTCGCATCGCGCGGTTATGAAAACAAGTAACTTATTTTCTTATTTTACCTCTTCAGGATGCTCTCCACCCTCCGCATTTCATTTAAGACTATTCTCCTGCCGATAGGGCTGTTTATGTTTATATGTATGTAAGAGCTTCTATCGCTTGCCCCTTAGCTCGATGTCGCTTAGTTTTTATTATGTTAGGACCACGGAGAGCAAGTAGAAGGAATAAGGGGGGGGGGGCTCGGGTATCGAAGCATCAAACCATTATTTCGATATACGCACACCTCCCGCCAAAAATGAGTTCCCCCGCCTTTTTTCTCTCTATAAATACCCCACCCCCTCTCCACCTACCACATTAACTCCACTCTACAGTTTCTTCGTTCAACAGTTTTGATTCTTAACTCGCCGATATTTGCTAGAACTCTGGCATCCAACCCGCCTTCCTGCTCGCGAGATGGGAGGAGATGGTGGTAATGCTTAGGGGAGAGGAAAGTGTGCATGGACTTTTTCATAGTATGTCTTCCAGTTCGCCAACATCACTGAGAAAGATTTCCTCTCGGTGGCCTCCAATTTCATTTCGGCCTGGTTCGAGGAGAGATGGCCGAGAGAGTCCGAGAAAATCAATGACCGCTTCGACCCCCGAGCTCGAGATCCTCAACGCCCACTTTGACGTCGGGTATTAACTTCCCCTATGGCCTGAGGTGCAGCAAGTGTTGAAATATTTTTGGGTAGTTTTGGGCCAACTAACCCCGAACAAGGTCAGAGTGGTGGTCGCGTTCGCCTGCTTCCTGCGAGAGGAGCAGATCGAGTTCAGCCTTGCAGTATTCCGCAAGCAGTTCTCCATCCAGGTGAACAAGGACGGCACTGCTTACTTCTCCAGCAACCATATGAAGGTACGGGAGATGGTGAACAAGAGCCATAATTAGCTAAGGAAATTTTTCTTCGTGAAGGGGGACTTCAGCAACATCCTTGTATCGCCTGTGTAGCTCTACAATCCGAGCAACCATCCTCCCTCCTAGGGGGCTACGAAGCCAACCTTATTATGTTATTCATGGGGAAGAACTTCGAGGTCACGTTCCTTCGAAGGAATGTGGACACCTTGGTTCCCGCTCCTCCTAGGGAAGGTAAGGCTACTCGCACTCGCCTCCCTTTCCCCTCACTTCAAGTTCTCATTAACCACTGATAATTGTAGGTGAGAGAGACCTCCCCCTACACCCATCGTATGAGAGCTCCCGGATCGCTCCTGCTGGCCTCACCCTCGCAGAAGAAGTTGTCGTTGTGCACTATGAGGTCCTGGTCCCCTCTTGTCCCACTAAAGTAGGCTACTCGTGAGTAGTCTGCTATAAAGCCCGCGTTAAAGAAGACCCGGAGTGAACCTTTCGTGTCCTGGGAAAAAAGAAAAAAACACCAGCGTTCTCACTCCCTGAGGAGGCCGCGACCTCTCAATCTTTTGCCAGTAGGACCCCTAGAAAGGTCGCCGGAACCTCTAAGTCGTGGGATCTGGAGCCGACAAACAAGCCTTTCCCGAGGGGGCACCATAACTTTGTCTACGACGAGAAGCATCTCAATGAGCTCGGAACCCCCCTCCTTCTGTGGGATAAGGGGGCAAACATGGCCTCAATCTCTACCATCTAACCATCCTGGCTAGAGTAGGACATCTCCAGCGGGGAGGCCTTATCCTTATCCTTTGGGCTCTACTCGCGGGTGGATGATTCCATCTTCGATGAGGAGTCAACGCGGGTACTAGTGTACGAGACCGCGTGAGTGCAGCTCCGCACCTTAGAGCTGGCTCATATGGTGGGCCGCCTTTGCATGTAGATGGAAAGGAACTCTGTGGCACACTTGAAGGATGTTACCAAGAAGGATCAAGCAAGCCATCTCGCGCTCGATGAGGTGGAGCACCATAAGAAGAAGGCAGACTCCTCTGACTCCCTTCTCGTCGAGTACTTAGGAGAGGTAGTGAGTCCCAAAACCCATAACGCCCTTTTTCAAAGCATTCTTGCCCTAAATCATCCTTTCACTGCTCTCTGCAGGACGCAGAGATGACAAATCTTCCCAACTCCTGGATCGCCGACCTGGAGAAGAATAATGAGGAGCTGAAGGCCAAAGTTCTGGATTTGGAGTCTTCAGCTCTCCCGCCGCCCTCTAGCAGCAGTACGAAGCTCACGCGATACTCCGAGTATGAGGTCAACGAGCTGCTACTGCTCAACTTGACTAAGAAGGAGAAGTACACCCTCTAGACGATGCAGCGGGCGGGCCTGGTGACAAGCAAGGGCGCGGGGCTTTTGGCAAAGTACATGGTTCTAGAGTTATTCATCCCAGTCCCAAATCCATGCGATGACTCCTAACTTCCCATGCGGAGTAGCGCATTGCCCGAGTGCTCGTCGTGAAGAGTCTGCGGGCTGGGTTTACTCTTGTTTGTTAAACATGTATTTTTTGTAGCTATTTTGTAATTTTGAACACACAGGCTGAGCCTGCATTTTGTAATTACTATTTATCAATGTACATACTCTTTTAGTGAATGGATGTTCGTTGACCTCACAACCTTTACTGTTACTAAATCTTCATTTCTTCTTCCATCTTCTTCTTATTTTTTTTCTTTATGCACGACCTGGCTTGGTCCTCTCACTCGCCGCATGTGAATCCAAACTTTGATAGTGCGCACGTGTGATTATTAAGTACTTAACATAAAGAGTGACGAGACCTTCGGCAATCGGCCCGCGAGTGGCGACCTGATCCCATTCATCCAGGGAGCTTCTACCGCGGTGCTGGCAAGATCTAGGTTTAGGAACCTTCCGACCCACCCTATGGGTGCTCAGTTCGCGCGAGCCATGCATCACTTGGTAAAGATGGTGGTTGCGAGCCCCGCATGGCTGAGGCCTAGGTTCTATGCGCCTTTTACAATTTATCCCCTCATGTGAGCTCGTGACTTGGGTAGTCTTATGGGAGGGGGACTGGCCAAACAGGCACTAGAGGGGCCTTTCCTAGCTCACCTGTAGTGCTCTCCGGGAGTGCTCCCCTTGAAAGGTCGCCTTGAGTACTCGCCCCGAGAGCTCGCATTAAGTGCTTGCCCTGAGATCTCGCAATGAGTGATCGCCCTGAGAGCTCGCATTGAGTGCTCTCCCTAAGAGCTCGCATTGAGTGCTCGCCCTAAGAGACCGCATTGAGTGCTCACCTGGAGTGTTCGCCTTGAGTGCTTTCCCTTGACGATGCTCATTCTGTAACACCCTCATTCATCTTATAGCATATAATAAAAGGTCTGGTCGGGGCCCTACGTTATATACTACGGACAGTTAGTGGAGTTACTTATTGAAACTAGCATCCATATTCGTATCCTAACTCAGAGTTGATTCTAGCAGAATAAATTTAAGAATACAATTAGAACCCAACCAACTGAATGTCCACTAAAACAAAAAGGGAATGATAAACTAAAATACAAAAAATATCATTGGCCATGTAACACCCCAAGATTTTAAAAGCAGGAAAAAATGGTTATCTGGAGGTTACCGCCCGATGGTAGGGATAATACCGGCGGTAGCTCGAAGATAGTTGACTTCAGGCACTGAGGGCGTCGAGAGCGTTGATTGAGGCGAGGTGACTCAATGCCTAGTCTACTGTGTGGCCGTAGGTTGTTAACGCATGATGTTAGCCATTTAATTGGCCGAGTCTCGGGAGGTTAACGCTCAGCGGTAGAGTTACCGCAGGAAGTACACTGGCAATTTAATTGCCCAAGCTATTGGGCTTCTATGGCGCAGCGGTAGTAACTACTGTACGGCGGTAGCGGTACCAGAAGTGTCGTAACCGTCGCAAGCTACCGCGAGGCATTAACATCTTATCTTATGGAGATAAAGATTATGTAACCGTGTGGACTTGTATCAACCTATTATTGGAGGGCATGGGCGGTTGCGCTCGAATCGAGGAATTGAATAAGAGTTACCATGCGATAGTAGTTAGCAACCGCACGGCGGTAGCTTTCTTTATATTCCTGGATCAGTCGTTTCACTTCATCTTCTTGTAGTTGAGACTTGGTCGTGTCTTTTGGAGGAGGAGCATCAACGCTGTAAAAGGGAGATTTCGCCGCCGTTCGTGATTTGGAGTTTGGATTCGCAAAGCAAGTTCGGATCTACGGAGGCAAGGCCGGAGCGGTTGATCTCAACCGTCTAGATTTCTCCCATGGCTCCAAAGATGACTATAAGTGTAACGATCCTCTTCCTTGGACATGTCAAGTCCTTTGTTTGGCATTTTAGGGTTGACGTTCCATGAGCACGTGGATGTGGCTCTCCCAACGGGTAGATACATGTATCCCCGTAATTTTGCATTCAGATCCGGAATCGAAGTTCGGAATAGGAATGTTGTGCGAAGCCCATCCGGACGATTTGGTCTGGATTGGTGATGTTTATATATTTTGTATGCCGGAGAAGACTCAGTGGTAAACGCATGGATTTCGGAGTCGTGGGGTGTGCAGATGACTACGTTGAAATTATTTGGGGTAGTTGATGCGTTGACCCGTACGTTTTACTCGCGGACGGGCACTTCCGCCTGTACGTGAAGGAAATCGCTCAACAAGTGTACCTGTCATACAAGTAATATAAAATGGGTTTCTTTCCCAAGTATCGATCTCTTCAAGGAACACAGTAAGGGGGGAGTTAATACCGAGGAGGACTTGAGATTGAAGTCCTTGGGTCGGAGTTATCTATGGGGGTTTTGATGGTTGCGATAAAATAAAGCAAAACACTAACAACTACTCCTATGCAACGCCGTTATACGATGCTTCGCCAGGCGGGATAGAAGATTTCACGGGACGCTATGCACCGAATCGCTAGGCAGATGGGCGAGTAGACAAGCATAAGAACTGAACGAATCGAGGAATATGAGGCTCTTAAGCACCTCTTCGCTACGCGCGCCACTAACAATCGCTAGTGCGGCAAGAACAGATGGATGGAGGATGGACAAACATGCGCACCTTAAGAAAATAACGAACACATACAATCATATAGACATGATTACATACAAACTTATAACAAATGTAAGATTACTTTATCTAATACAAAGACTTCAACTAAACTATCAACAACAAGAGAAGAAAAATATGCGAAATCGACCGGATCCGAAGTTTTGTCGAGGATTCACGGTTGGATTCGTCGGGATGTCAATCTGCATCGTAGCTCGGTCCTCAACTATGTCCGGGGTAGAGGATACTGTCACTCACTACCAATGGACCCGTCTTCTTCGTGTCACGAGCCGGTGGAGGATGGAACAAATTTCCTAGCTTGGTGGAGAAAGCTAGATAAAATCCCCTTTTGAAGCTCTAGGATGAAGGAGGAGGCCGGGAGGAAGCTCCGACTTGGATTCGGCGTTGAATGCCCTACTGGATCTTCTCCCCTTGGTGGAACGGCGGATTTCTCCCTAAAAACGTGGAGAGAGTGGCTGGAATGAAGCTATCCCCCAATGGCTAAAAATCTGCGCTTAAATATAAAAAGATCAGAAAAATGGTCACGCATGGTCCCGCGCACGACCGTGCGCTCACCGTACATTATTAACTTTCAGATCTTGATCGTGGAAGATGATGCGTTGACCCGTGCATTTTACTCGCGCACAGGCGCTTCTGCCCGTGCATGAAGGAAATCACACGGTTAACCACAGAATGCAGAAAAACATGGGAAACAGGGGAACCATGCGTTTTACTAATGCATGGGCTCGTTTGCCCGTGCGTGAAGGAAACACATGATTTACCCTAGAATGTAGGAATAAACAGAAAATTTGTAGACCGTGCGATTCCTTCTCGCGTGATTTGGCCTAAACCATGCAGGAAAAAAATGCACGGGTAGAAATAGAAGTTCCCAGAATTGCTATATGAAACACACGATTGCACTGAAACCGTGCGCGAAGAAATGCACACGACCGTGCATTTTTTACAGAAACTGGAAAAAGAATCTTGGACATCCCGACTACCTGCATAACAATGAAACCAACTAGAGCACCAGCTCCCAACAACAAAATGGAAACAACAACAACAAAAAGAAACATGGGGAGCACCATGTGCTTACCCCCAACAAAATAGTGCGCAATTGCACACCACAATGAGCAAAAATGTGCACTTCACATGATAAGCAGAATAAATGAAATATCAACGATAACATACTAAAACTGAAGTGCAAGAGTGAGAAAACAAGCCTAGATGAGTCTGAAAAACCCTATATAAATCGGACTCATCACACCCCCAAACTTACCTGTTTGCGCGTTCCAAGCAAACACAATCTATGCAGATAGGGAAAATAATCTAGCTAACATAGAAATTGAAACACAGAGTACCATGCGAAGTCGCATGCTCGCGCGCATAAAAATATAATATAAGAAATTTTGAAGTATACAAAATAGTTTATACTTTTCACAATATGTATCAAAATATAATTACTACTCCAAAAATGGAATCACAGTAAATCTTCCTGTCACGTGTAGGAAGAAAGTAGACAGGCCACTAAGGTAAGCTTTGCCAAAGATTAAAGCTCAATATCACCTCCAAAGGAATCCACTAATGTCGGGGACCATACGCGTGCCCGTTCACACTCTCTCCACGGCACTAGTTTGACTCAAGCGTGAATCCGTAGGACTTAAGGATAATCATGAGGCTTGGGTTACGGTGAGGTAAACAAAGATAAATACGAAGGCTATGCACCTAACCCAAATGAGCTAACATAAAAAGAATCCCTCTGCTAAGCAAAATACACGCGGGTACACTACACCTCCAGACATAACTTTTAACATATGGTTGTGTGCACCTCCTACTCCAAATATAATCACATCTCCAAAAGGCTTTTCAATAAAAATTTTTATTTTTATTTTTACTTTTCATTTTCTTTCAAATCATTTTCTTTATTTCCACAATTTCAGCAAATAGAAGCTTTGGAGCACATCCACATATTCACATGAATACCACCACATCACATCCAAAAATGCAAATGTAAAACACTAAAGCTCGACTTGGGTGTTCGACTAGGATTGGCTATGAGGATTCGGTGAAATAATGGAGGAGCTGAATCAAAAGAAGGGATATGCACAACGGGGCTAGCGAAGGTAAGACGTTAGGAATGGTACAAAGCTCAACCAGGCAAAAATGATGGCGTACAACACGCTCACACTAGACTAACCATGCACCAATACTTCGAGAGTAGCTTGGGGCAAGTTCTTAGCCACCGAGAAAGATGATCCTTCCTTCCAACTCGAGCAAAATGAGTCTAGTGACGGCTACACACATTCCTACACTACCGTTCGATTCACAGCGGATTCACCAATTTTTGAGTAGAATAAAAAGTATTTATGCAAATAAAAAAACATAAAACTATAAGCATACAGAAAAATTAAATCTACTCTAATTTCTACATGAGACGAGAGCACTCGACTAGGATCACTACTGGAGTCAACATTTTACTCCGTCTCACAATCCTATGCTAGCACAATAATTTTCCCAAATCATACAAAAGAAACGAGTTTAACTCGCAGCACGCTAACAGCTAAGCACGCGCTCATGTGGGTGCAGTGGTGTGCGATGCAATCAACTAATCAAAATAAAACTATAAAAGCTTCTAGTATGCAAATGAAATGTGCGCGTGCAAAAGGTAACAAATACTTGCTCTCCCCCAGACTTAAACTAAGCTATACAACATATGATATTAAAATTAAAATCAGATAGAGATGAGGGAAGAGGTTACCCTATTCTCAGCTAGTGAGCATACCAAAAGACGCTTGAAAAACAGAGACAGGCCCTCCATACGAAGAATCACAACCCCGCCAATACGAAGTTACCAAGAATACCTGCAGGGGTGAGCTCCGAAAAAACAAAAGAAAAATATACAAAATATAAAGAAATACTAAAACTATTATAGACATGAAAAATAAAAGAGCAGGAAATATAAGATAACTACTAGGGTTATTGTCCTCCCAGCACGGCTTATTAAATTTTATACATTTCTAGCTAACGGGCCTATGAAAAGAAAAATGCACAAGTAAATGTTCCATTACCCGTTTCGGTAACATGTACCAATACGGTGATAAAACAGTTACCCCTCTACCTAAATAATGATACCTGCCCAACTCAGGTAGGGAAATAAGAAATAATAAGAGAAGGAGCGCTGGTCCTCGCTCATCTTATCACAAAATTCTTATCACAAAATACATCCTTGCCCAGCAAGGTATCGTCTACTACAAGGAGATGGCAGGAGGAAAAGGAAATCATTGGGGCTTCCTCAACAGAGGAGGAATCAACCTCCTCGCAAAAGAGGATGCTATCATCGATGATTGGAGCAGAAAGCTCCAATTACTCCTGAGGCACCTGCAAAAATTCAACTCGCAAGGGCTCAGATAGAGAAAGGGGATCAAGAAATAAAGGAGATGAAAAACTAAAATAATCAGAAATAAGGGGAGTGCTCCCTGTCTCACTCCCAGTAGGATTTAGGCTTCGATCACTATCGGTGTCATTTGAGTCATGATGAGTGGAATCTGAGAACAGGAGGTCCTCGGTGGTGGTTTGGACCCCCTCATCCAACAAGGAAGTGGAAACTTCCTCCTCAGAGAGGATATCCTCGTCAACACATCTCGGTGCGTCCACATGTTCCAAGATATAATACTCTCCATTGATGAGAATAACATCCTCATCACACATGGGCACAACCTCAGGCTCAAAATTACCATCGGGCAAAACATCATCCACCAACTTACAAGACAGAGGAGTAGATAATTCATGCCAAAGCAGAGGAACAACAACATCAGAGAAAATATGTGTGGGTTCCTCCGGGGGTGAATCAACAAGAGGGGAAGAATGCATAGGTAGAGACGACACCGTAATGTTGTCACACCGATCAGTAGAATGTCAGATGGGTATATCCGCAGCAGCCCTCCACGAACAAGGTGGTACTGTGAATGCCTCATCAGAATCAGAAGGAGAAGCCATTTGAGAGGATGATAGAATGAATCGGATACCCGGTTCATCATCCTCCGCCAACTGGAGCTGAAATTCTGCACAATCTTTCAACACGTGCTCGGTGCTACGACAACACAAACACAGTTTTCCATTACTCCTCGGTCTAGGTGGAACCGGAGAGGAATAAGAAAAAGTTGAAGGCGTAGAAGAGAAGTGACCATAAGACCTAGGTATTGTGTATAAAGTACCATATGACGACGGTGCTCCGTACACTGAACCACTAGAATTATGCTCCCAATCTTCAGTGGGGCACTCATCACTACCATGCCTATAATCCCCACACCATCGACAACGGATATTCATATAAAAATACATGGTGCAACAAGAAATAATTCACCTGCAACAATATTCTAAGCAAAAATAAACTACACACTAGCAGATAAAAGAAAAGGAATGTCTGCAGCTAAAAAAATAAAACTAGAAGAGGAACAAAGAAAAACACAGTAAATTTTAAAAAAAACCAAAGCAAAGAAAAAAAATGGAATGAACAAATGGAAAAGGGCTTCTATCTCCTATCTCCCTCTACAAAAACTCACACGACTGTGTTCCCCTACAATGACGCCAAAAACTTTATGCATTTAACGGTAAGTGTACCGGTCACACAAGTAATATAAAATGGGTGGCTTTCCCAAGTACCGATCTCTTCAAGGAACACAGTAAGGGGGGAGTTAATATCGAGGAGGACTTGAGATTGAAGTCCTTAGGTCGGAGTTATCTATGGGGGTTTTGATGGTTGCGATAAAATAAAGCAAAACACAAACAACTACTCCTATGCAACGCCACTATGTAATGCTTCGCTAGGCGGGATGGAAGATTACACGGGCCGCTATGCACCGATTCGCTAGGCGGATGGGAGAGTAGGCATGTGTAAGAACCAAACGAACCAAGGAATATGAGGGTCGTAAGCACCTCTTCGCTATGCGTGCTACTAATAATCGCTAGTGCTGCAAGAACAGATCGATGGCTGATGGGAAAATAGCCGCACCTTAATCAAATAATGAACACGTACAATCACATAGACATGATTACATACGAACGTAAAACAAATGTAAGATTACTTCATCTAATAGAAGGAGTTCAACTAAACTATCAACAATAAGAGAAGAAAAGTGTGCGAAATCGACCGGATCTGAAGTCTTGCGGATGATTCACGGTAGGATTCGTTAGGATGTCAATCGGCGTCCTAGATCAGTCCTCAACTGAGTTCGGGGTAGAGGAGGCTATCACTCACTCCCTATGGACCCATATTCTTCGTGTCACGAGCCGGTGGAGGATGGCACAACTTCCCTAGCTTGGTGGAGAAAGCTAGATAAAATCCCCTTTTGAAGCTCTAGGATGAAGGAGGAGGCCAGGAGGAAGCTACGGCTTGGATTTGGCATTGAATGCTTGCCTGGATCTTCTCCCCTTGGTGGAACGACAGATTTCGCCCTAAAAATGCGAAGAGAATGGTTGGAATGAAGCTGTCCCCCAATGGCTGAAAATCTGCGCTTAAATAGAAAAAGGTCAGAAAAATGGTCACGCACGGTCCCGCGCATGACCGTGTGCTACCGTGCGTTTTTAACATTCAGATCTTGATCGCGGAAGATGATGTGTTGACCCATGCATTTTACTCGTGCACGGGCGCTTCAACCTGTGCATGAAGGAAATCACACGGGTAACCACAGAACGCAGGAAAATAAGGGAAACAGGGGAACCGTGCATTTTACTCACGCACTGGCGCGTTTGCTCGTGCGTGAAGAAAATACATGATTTACCCCAGAATGTAGGAATAAAGAGAAAATGTGCAGACCGTGCGATTCCTTCTCACATGGTTTGGTGTAAACCGTGCGGGAATAAAATGCACGGGTAGAAAAAGAAGACCCCAGAATTGCTGTGTGAAACACATGATTGCACTGAAACCGTATGCGAAGAAATGCGTACGATCGTGCGTTTTACATAGAATCTGGAAAATGAATCTGGGACATCCCGATTTCCTGCACAACAATGAAACCAGTTGGAGCACCAGCTCCCAACAACAAAATGGAAACAACAACAACAAAAATAAACATGGGGAGCACCATGTGCTTACCCCCAAAAAAATTGTGCGCAATTGCACACCACAATGAGCCAAAATGTGCACTTCACGTGATAAGCAGAATAAATGAAATATCAATGATAACATACTAAAAGTGAATTGCAAGAGTGAGAAAACAAGCCCAGATGATTCCGAAAAACCCTATATAAATCAGACTCATCAGTAGTCTCCAGTAAAACACCTGTGAGGGGGGAAGAACCGATAGTCTATCCCCTACCACGCGGTGGTAGTGCTACCGCCAGCGATATCTTCCAGTAACCTATGTGTTGTTTATGAAGCTTGTCTCTGGGAGACCAGAGGGCTATAATTAGATTGAGCGTGAGCTTAAATTGCTCAGCTATTGAGGCTTGTTTCTCGAAGACCTGGGGGCCTATTTTGTGGAGTGTGAGCTTAAATTACTCATCTAAGGTAGCCATGAGAGCTAACCTAAGATCATAATAGGGTTATGAATTGTACGGAAATGGGAAAGGGGATGCTAACTCTCGTCATGGCTGACGCGCTTGAGGAATTGAGGATGGGAAATGGCTGAACTGTTGTCACAACCTTCATTTTCCCCACATTTAACTATATATTAGAGTAAGTGAAAACACATGTCATGTTGCCATGTCAGTAGGGGATAACTGTAGATGCTCAGACAAAACTCTAACTAAACACTTTATGAAAGATTTATAAGTTATTTAAAGAAAATCCAGTTTAAGTTAAAGGATTAGCCGTATCCCTCGACTCAATGGGTCATCTAGTCCACAAGGAAAAAAGATAGTTATACGCTGCAGAAAAAATACTTTATTTATAAAATTAGACATCCTACATGAGTATAAACGTCCCCAGAGGACCACTCATGGTATGCAAGACACTACATTTATAATAGTAATTAAGTATGCTTTTATGGTCGCTAAATATAGTTACTTAGATTTTAAATATGGTATGTATGAAGTAGTAATAGTAATTTTTATACCCTAAAATATCTAACATGCAACCTAGCATAAAACCTTCACAAAGAGTAAGAACAACTAACACAGAAAGGTAAACAAGCAGGTAGCAAAGTATTCAATATTCCAAAAGAAAACTACTAGTGGGCGTAAACAACCTGACATGAACCCACTAAGAGTATGCAAGTTTGTCTAACAATTAAAAACAAGAACTACCTCTCAATGGAGAGGAAAACACTACAACCACAGTAGTCCATAAGTAACCACCAAACCTAGCCGCTCAACCGGCTACTGCCCTTAACCTGAGACATTCAAAGAAAGAACACATCAGCAAGAAAATACAAGTGGAAAAAGGAAGCAATTAAATAGTAATCAAGTAAAAACAAAAGGGGTTACCAACCCCTAATAAGAAAAATGCTGACAACCTCAGCTAATAGGATCAACCAAAGAGAAACATATGATAAAGTATTTATCAATAAAGTGAGCAAATTGCACCAAGTGCAAAGAAGTTACCATGCTTCGCTCAAACCTGCAGAATCAAACAGCCAACAAAAGCCAACACTATAAAAGGAAAATGAACAATACAATCCTATACATATGAATCATTAACACTGGTTAAACCACGGATCAGAGTCGGCGACCAAAACATCCAATGCCGAACTACCAGACCCAATTATCTTAGAGGCACCACGGTGTAACGCCCCCGATTTTTCTGCGATTATTTAATTCTCGTTTGACGTTATGTTGACGCGTTTTCGTGGCTCGTGCCATTTGTGGAGTGTGGTATTAACTCCTTAGAACTGGGTGACCTATTTTGTAGCTGGTTGGCAAGATCTCCCTAGCAAGTCGAGTCGTTTTGGGTGACCCGGTGTGGCCTCTCAGGGGATGCTTGTGTTTTGGCTTCGGGAGGGTATAACTCGAGTTCTGTTCGTCAAAAGTTAGTTTTGACTTCATTGTTGTGTTTGTAGCATGGATATTTAGCTACGGTGCGAATTTCGTCGAATTCCGAGATAGTTTGGTTTTTGCGTCGTTTTTGGTGTGCCATTAAGAAAGCCTATTAGAGAATTCTCTTAATTTAATAAGGGAGCCGGCGGTTAGGATTCGGTTTTGCTGAACCGATGCATTTAAAGCTTATAAAAAGGCTTTATTAAGAAGTGGCGGGCCACTCTCTTCTTTCTTCCCAAGACCGAAACCGTCGCCTGCTCCTATTCGCGGAAAACAGAGGAAACCGCCGGACCTGCTTCTCCTTCGGACGACGATTCCGGGAGTGTTCGTGGATGGATTTCGATTCCGAAAGTGGCGTTGTCTTTCTCTCGCTCAGATCTACAGTTCGACGGTAAGAGGTTTGTTTTTTGTGGAGTTTTAGGAGACTTGGATTTTCGGTTTCTTGTGGTTTTCCGCCATTAATGTGCGGGTTTGCTTGTTAGGTGCTTCTCCTTCTAGTGCAGAACGAAGAGGAGGGAAAGCTGACCAAGCTTCGCCGGAAATCGAGGCAAGTGGTATTCTTGCCCTTGCCATTATTGTTCTTTTGAATTTTGGAATGTTTCCCGATTAGCCCTAGGGTAGAAACCAAACATATTCTCCTTTATCTTGCTAATTTTAGGGCTTAGATTCTCCTATGAGCCCCCTCCTTGGGTTGTTTGCTTAACCCGATGGTTGTTTTGACCATTTAGAATCCAAATTTATAGTTCTAGTTGGGTGCTTTTGCGGGTGGAGCCGAGAGAGAGAGTGAGGGAGGTTGTTGTGGTAGGGCTCTGGTTAGAACCAGTCTTGGTAGACTCTCGGGTTTTGGTGTCGAGTGTGGTGCACACACTCAAAGCCAAAAGCCGCCCGGACTTGGCGTTGAGTGTGGTGGACACACTCAAAGCCATAGTTCGGTTTGTTCTTTGGGGCTGATTGGTGGGGTGATTGAGTGAAAATTTTCATCTAAGTCAAAATCGACGAGAATCATCCTTGATTCCCGCCGATTTCGACGTGATTCCCACCGATCGGCTAGAATTATCCTTGATTCCTGCCGATTCAGTGAGAATCATCCTTGATTCCCGCCGATTCGGCGAGAATCATCCTTGATTCCCGCCGATTTGGCGAGAATCATCCTGCATTCCCGCCGATTCGGCGAGAATCAGTCGGCATTCCCGCCGACCTCCTCTTGTTGGCGTTGGCTTAGGGTTTTCCTGTGGGAATGAACTTTGGCGTAGAGTGAGTTGACCTCACTCAACGCCAAAGCTGCTTTGGCGTTGAGGGAGGTGGACTCACTCAACACCATTGTTAGGTTTTGTGGTTTTGCTGAAGGCGTTGAGGGAGTGGACCTCACTCAACGCCATAGCTGTTTTGGCATTGATTGAGGTTAGCTCACTCAACACCGCTGCCTCTTTTGCTGAAGGCGTTGAGGGAGTGGACCTCACTCAACGCCATGGATGTTTTGGCGTTGAGTGAGGATAGCTCACTCAATGCCAGAGCTGTTCTTGCGGAAGGCGTTGAGGGTGTGGACGTCACTCAACGCTATGGTTGTTCTGGCGCTGAGTGAGGCTAACTCACTCAACGCCAAGGTCTGGTTAAGCATTGAGTGGGTCCCACTCGACGCCAAGCCGTGTTGAGTGATTTCAACACTGTTTCCCTTACCTCGATTTTCGTTCCCGAGTGAATTCCCTGATTATATTTGTAAGTTTCTTGTCGGCCATGTTTCTCTTTCCTAATGGCCGAATCGTGGGTCGTGGTTAGTAGTGGTGGGTTGAAGCTCTTCATGGGGGAGGTGTTGTGCAATTTAGCCAAGGCCACCCTTATTCTTCTATCTTTCTCCAGGTACGGGCTGGGCAAGGGGGTGGAAGGTCCCTTGTGCTTTTACATGTAGACCCTTGAGCTTGTTGGCTTGGAAATGGTGGTTGAGGGACTGAGTTTGCCTCCAACCCGGATCCATGCTGTTTGTTTTTGCTACTACCATCTCCCATAACTTAGGGTGTTAGAAGTTTCTTCCTTGGTAGATTGCAACATTTTGGGCTCTTAGTAGCCAAGTAGACCCTGCAGGATGTAGTTTCTGGGCAAGGTTGGTGCTGTTTCCTTGCACGTAGTGCATTTCTTATTGTCTTGCCTTGGGCAGTTATGACTTTTACTGCTGTGTATTTTTCTCTTTTATTTAATCCCTGGTTGACACTTCCTTGTAGTTTTTTTCCTTGTTTTGCTTGCTGAGGTATTCTTTCTTCTTTTGAATGCCTCAGGTTCTGAGCAGTAGCCGGTTTGGTAGCTAGGTTGTGGTGGTGTTGTTGTTGGTCTCTTGGACTTTGGAGATCCTGTTGCTTTGTTAGTAAGGTAGTTTTTCTGTACTTTTCTTACAGACATACATATTTGCCAGTGGGTTCGTGTCAGGTTGTTGGCGCCTACTGGTAGTTTTTACCTTTGTACTAGATATATTACTTTTACTGCTACTATTTTCTGGAGATAGTCTACTTGCTCTGGGGAGAATTTATGCTAGGTTGCTAGTTATTTTAAAACTACATTTATTATTATTGTAAATGTATTGCTTGATCGGAATGATTTATAAAAGTAAATCACTATTTTCCAAGCAGCGTATAAAGATCACTTTCCTATATATAATATAAATTAAATGTAGAGTCTTGCATAGCATAAGTGGTCCTCTTAGGGCTCTTATGCTCTTCTTAGGATGTCAAACCTGAATAAAATATTTTTCCACAATGCTTAAGTATAGTTTTTAACTATGGACTAGGTGATCCACCGAGCCGAGGGATACGGCCTATAAAGTATAACTGATTTTCTAATCATTAAACTCATAAATTTCTTTCATAAAGAGTAGTAGTTGGTTTTGCCTGAGCGTCAGCAGTTATCCCCTGCTTGACGTGGCATCATGACGCGCATTTTCTCATACTCTGATAATTCTTTAATTCAGAGAAAATGCGGGTTATGACACCACGGTGGCGGCCACAAGGTCCAACACACCTAAACAGCCTATAAACAGAGACCCAAAACAAACTACCACGTGCAATGATTCACGATACGGCGTCCAATAGGCGGTCCTTTATCCACTGCCCTAGCCGTAAATCATAACCTAAAACCCAGCAAAACCCAAATACTAAAGCCTAAACACTTCCCATGATAAACGGGACAAAAATAACCAAAATATACCCTAAGGACAAAACTCGATGAATCGGACAAAAACGGCAAAAAATTTCTAAGTCCAGGCAAATTCGGTGAGAATACCCGACATTTTACAGCGATTCTCGAAAAATTCTATACTACTCGGCGAAAATGAACTAATGATACTCAATTAATTCCTATGATATATGTCGAATTTTACTTGGCTGCTTTACAATATTCGATGGTTGACGATACTCGACAAAAATCCCTTAGGCTGGTTTACTTTACTTGTCGAATTCCGACACCTATACATGATGACTTACCACCCGATACCCGCCAAATTCTAGTTGGTGAAACCCGGTGAATATATAAACGATACTCGTAGAAATTGTCAGTAGAAACTTACCGAATTATGCTACCTACATTCGACAAATTTTAACCCTATACCCGCCAAATTTCACTTAGTCCTAAAACCTAGCTTCCTTAGTTGTGGCTGAAATCTTGCCCTAATCTAGGGGGGTACTTCTAAGGCTCATCCTACACTACTCCTACTCTGTAAGGGAGGAGAAAAAGGAAAGAAAATGAACTAAAAATGGGCATGCAAGAGGAGAAATTCCACTTGTCTTGAACCTCCGAAAAAATGCCGCCCGGTCGCACCACGACAAGGATCGGCCATGAAAAGGCCCTAACAAAGTTTCCTGAAACTTTAAACGGAAAAGTGGTCAAAAATGCTAACCCTAATGCCAAGAAATCAGGTAAATGAGGAAAACTTACCACGATCGCATAGCCCTTGCCGAGAGCTTTCCGAATCTCTAATCTATTGACGAAACTGAGCACCAGAGCTCTCCCTATCATCGGTCGAACACACGCACCGTCCGCTGCTCGCTCCTCTTTCACGAAAAAATTGCCATCAAGTTTAGGAAGAAGATGAATAGGGTTTTGACGCGACCATTCCTATTTAAACCTTTCATATATATATAAAAAAATATTAATTATTTAAATAACGTCAAAAAACCCAAAATCCAAACCAACTCGAAATCTTAGGAAAATCACACCATAGCTAAATACCGATGCTACGAATCCAACATCGAAGTCAAAATCCAAATTTGATAAACCAAACTCGAGTAAAACACCACCCGAAGATAAAATGCCACCACATCCCTAAAAAAGCTCCACCGAGTCACCAAAACAGACCCGACTCGCGAGCGATGGTGCACAACCAAGCCAACACCAATCATATAAGAAAACCCACTGAGCAAACCCATGCTCCAACAAATGACATCCATTAACTATGCGACAACGTAATGCCCTAACATCAAAAATACATCACTATGGGATTTAAAATAAATACAGAAAAATCCGGGGCATTACAGCCACCCCCCTAAAAAGAAGTTTCATCCCAAAACTTAATATAAATAGGATCAAATCCAAAACAGAAGAGAAGAAATCATATTATAACAAAGAAAACACTTACTAAAGCATCAAGAGAACAGATGAGGAAGAGCCTCCCTTATAGCTGACTCCAACTCCCAAGTCGCGCTCTCCATGCCTGGTTTCCTCCACAAAACCTTAACCATGGGTATTGTCTTCCTTCATAATATTCGATCCTGAGCATCTAGAACACAAACAGGAACTTCCACATATGAAAGATTAGGATCCAACTGGGGCACAACATCAAGAATTTGTCTGTCGCTATGCACACACTTCCGCAATTGACTCACGTGAAAAACATCGTGCACTCTAGAACAACTTACTGGAAACTCCAACCTATAAGCTGACACACCAATACTCTCAACAACTTTGAAAGGTCCCACATACCTAGGATCCAACTTATGGTTCTTCCCAAACCTATTAACACCAGACATTGGGGAAACTTTAAGAAAAACCATATCCCCAACAGTAAACTCAAAATCTATCCTATGCGGATTTACATTCTTTTTATAACACTCTTAAGCTATCTGAAGCTTCTCTTGAATATGCTTTACAGAAATATCCATCTCTTCTAACGATTCAGGACCCAACAACAGCCTCTCACCAACCTCGGCCCAAAACAAGGGAGTCCTACAACGTCTCCCATACAAAGCCTCAAACAGGGCCATCTGCAAACTCTCTTGGTAACTGTTATTGTATGCAAATTCCATTAGTCTCAAACGCTCATCCCACGCTCCTCCGTTGTCCAAAATATAGCACCTGGTCATATCCTCCACGATCTGATTTACTCTCTCAGTCTGACCATTTGTCTGCATATGATAGGCGGTGGAATACCTCAAATCGGTACCCAACCCCTCTGGTAAACTCTTCTAAAATCGAGACGTAAACCATGAGTCTCGATCTGATACAATACTATCAGGCTGTAAGGCCCCATTTTTTCTTTTAAACCACCAGGGTTTTATGCCCAATACCGCCATTTTGCTGTGACACTAACACACCCGGGAAGGTCGTCACTACAAAATGTCGATCCTGGCGGACATACCGATCGCAAAAGAGTAGAATAAATATAAGAGTAATGTAAAACTCAAATACTAGTCCACAAAAATCACAAGTAAATAAATCTCCACGAAGGGAGAGTCTATAGTTACAATAACTCAAGTACTAATAAAAAGGGCTCCTTCCCGATACATCATGATCCTCACTACAACTCACTCAACACGGAAGCAAATCTATGATCCATCCTCGACCTGTCGTCGTGTAGTAGTGGTAGTGCGAAGCAACTGCTCCACATGTCCTTCCTCCTTATCCTTCCGGTGCTGATGCTCTTATTGCTCGGTCCCCTAAAATGATGTGGTCACTGACCGTTAGTCATAAAGTCAAATTCACTATCATCCTCGCGTCACCCCCTCAACTAGGCATCGTGCAAGGAAAAGGAAAGGGAAGGTATTTAAGGTGGAGAGTAACAAAAGTAAGCAGGTGACGGCGGAACTAACCTAACATGAGTATAAATAAAAGAGCCATAACTAGAAGCAGTAAAGTAAACAAGTAGGCAACATTCAGTACATTAGTAAAGAGTGCATTTATTATCTACATAGATAAAGTAAATTTAAGTAAGTAACCATGTTCTATAGGAAAGCCCTTACAAACCGATAGACTAAGGGGTCATTTTGCAAGGCCTATTGTATAAAGAGTCCCATACCAATTTATACAACAGGTGTCAAGGGTTATATATAATTACTATGTTATGTCATGCAAGTATGTTATGGTATGAACATACAAGTGCAACTCACACACCCGACTCTGTGCACACAGACCTTTAGTTCCCCCACTTTGGAGCCTAACCTCCCAGGATACCTCCGTAGTGGCAAACTGAAGCGGTGGGTTGGGCCTTGCCCACCTTTAAACCAGTATCAGCCCTACCAGTTAGACCTAACGTATGCCTCAACGCTAGTGCACTAAGCAGAGCTCCTGCGTACTGTTGCCGGCTGTGCATCGAAATTTATTTGGCTAATTGTTAAATAACACTTGTTGAGTCAACGTATTGGTGTCGGTGCGACGACTCTCCAATACCGAAGACCCACCAACTTTTTATTTTATGCACATGCAACATTAAAAAATTCTCCCACTAAGCCAAAGCTCCCCGGACTATCCCGTCTGTCACAATTATCTACTGAGCCATCGGCTTGTAGGGCTAACCTGCCCATCACCAAAAACCATCGAGCCTACCGCTTGTGAGACCCAACCTAACTCCCATAACACCGGGGAGTGTTAGTGTAAGTGTAATCCTAGTTATACTAGTAACTCTTAAACATTGATTATTCTTACGGTTTAGATTAGCCCAGAACTTCCCAAGGTATTCCGGTGAGGGGCTCTCATAAGGAACTAAGAACTATGATGGTAGCTAAAGCCCATCGTTCCCTTTCGTAAGACACTTATTATTATTGGTTATTGCCCAATCCCCGATCCCTTTTAATATTATATTGCATCTTACCCTAGTGTATTTTGACTCTCTCTCTCTCCATTAGAAAGACGATATTTTGTCGATCCCGAGCACCTTTTAACACTAGCCAACCCAGCACTCTCCTCATCATGAGTCCTAATGAAGCTCTCTTTTTCACCTTACCAAATCAGTAAAGTAACAACCACATCTCCCTATGTCCATTTCACATGTTATCAAAATCTAAGCTATATGATGTACATGACAGGAGGTACTCCAAATTTCCATCCAAAAGCCCTAAGATAACTATTGTGGGTCTATCATGACACATTTAGCCTAAATACAGAAACTTGTAATTTTCCTAATTAATTTAACATTTATTAAATTTTCCCCAAAATTAGACCATGGATAGTTTTGAACATGAGTTACTAGATTTCCTTAAGTTATGGCCTTCCAAAATTTATGATCACTATATGATGCCAAAATATTAGAGAGTACCAAGTTTCACAAACTTTGATAAAAGTATTAGCCCCTAAATAATTAATTCAAGATAAATACAATAAATAAAATTAAAGAGAGAAGTACCTCAAAATATTATGCACAAATTACACAAGAATTACCAGGGCTTTAATATGATCATAAATCATCAGTGACTATGTTTTATAACATTCTAAGATAGCTTAACCATGATTTTATAAAAATCTTCAATATGGGCAACATAAATGTCATAACTACTAGTATGAGTTAATGTCTTCCAAACATCCTACAATAAATTTCAGAGATTCATAATGATATAAAAACTCTTCTACCAGAATTTCATAAGGATTCAAGGCCATGTGACTGTTCTGAAAGTGCGGGATAAGATCAATCCTAACTCTAGAGGGGGGTGAATAGAGTTATTTAAAATAGTTTTGCAAATAAAAACTTAAGTGGAGAGAAAGTTTAGATTTACTTAGTATATGGTGCTATAGCAAATAATCAGAGTAAAAAGAAATTCACAGCACAAAGCAAAACACAAAGAAACAAGCAATCCAGACGACACAAGGAGCTATAGTGGTTCCCCAAAATCCTGGGTAGTCCACTCTTCTATCACCCTTGATAGGAATCCACTTCAAGATGAGTTGATCAGGTGTCTTGAGCACCAGAGAGTTTTTGACCAGGTTCTCACAAACCAAAGGAGCTGATTTTGACCAGGTTTCAGCAAAACCAAAGGTAACTTTTGAAGGGAGTTAAAACCCTGTACAGAAAGAAAAAGAAAAAGGGGTGATGTTGTCTTCTCTATCAACAAGTAGAGAGAAGCAAAGTGGATCTGTAGATGTTGTCAAAGCTCCCCCTGAGATCAAGAAGTAGTTCAGGAAGGAGAGCTCTGCACAAGGGTAACAGGTCTTCAAAGATCTGATTTGCTCCAGCAAGGGATGATCCAAGAAAGTTGGATGGTTGTGTTTGAAGCAATCAGAATTCCTATGAGTGAGCTTTCAAAACAATATCACAGAGAGAGAGAGAGCTGAAGTCCTGTATATGTTGTTCTATATATCTCTGTCTAACTGAATGAATAATAATCTGAGTCTTCTTCTTCCTTTTTCTTTGATAGCCGTTGGCAGTCAGCATTAAATGCTTTCCTTAAATGTCCATGCCTCAAAGGAAATGTCAGGCAAACATTCCTTAGAAAATTCCTTGAGCCATGCACCAGATATGCTGTAACGGCCAATAAATCTTCAGCATTAATTGTCTGACAGAAGGAATTTGAATTCCTATTCAAAACTGACGGAAGTCTGGAAAACGTCGAGCTCACAGTAAAACGTCGATCTGAGCACGACACACGTCGGCCAGAGAGTGTTTTCTGTAAGCAGAACTGGGTTCGACGGAACGTCGAGCTGAGGTCGACTCCACGTCGAGCTGAGGTCGACTCTGCGTCGAGCTGAGATCGACTCAGCGTCGAGCTAAAGTCGACTCTGCGTCGAGCTGAGATCGACTCTACGTCGAGCTGAAGTCGACTATGCGTCGAGCTGAAGATTACTCTAACTAGCCTATGTGACCTTTATAACCACAAGGAGGTCACAACACAAAATCCCTATAGAAATATAGTCATCCTGATCCAAATAGTAATAGGGTGTTCCAACAATCTCCCCCTATTTGGATTAGGATTACTATTTACATGAATTTAGGGATTCAAAGAGAAGTAAAGCAAAAATACAATACAATACAACCAGACATATGACAGAATAAAAAGCAGCATATATATAACACTATATAGCAGCAGTAATGTTTAAATGTCCTGTGTCCAGCAGATAGAAAGAATTAAAACACCTTACTTTACTTTTCCTGTGGGGCTTTGTCTTGATCACCTTTCTTGAAGATAATTTCTCTGTTAGGATTTGAAGCCTCCTTCTTGGATCTGTAATCATCAGCTGCACCTAAGGATTTCTGATCTCTTGCACTAGGTGGTACAACTGCAGGATGGAGTTGCATATATCTCTCTGAGTCAAAGAACTTCTTTGAATTATATTTCTCCAATTCCTCTCTCCTTTGGTCTGACATTGTGCTGATGTGAGATGTGTCCAGACCTCTTTCTCTAGCTTTGTTAATCTCATTTAGAGCAGCCATCTCAGTCATTCTAGCTTTCCAGTAAGCTGGAGTTTTGGTGGGATCTTCAAAAGGTACTGCTGGTTCAAATCTGTTGGAGGAGAGTTCTTGAGTAGTTCTTGGGGTGAGGTCAGCTCTAAGTCTATAAGGATAGGGACCAGAGGTTGGATCAATGGATCTTCCCCTTTGATAAGGTTGAGAACCTGATCTTCCTCTGGACTGCCTGCCTCTGTTGTGTCCTCTTTGCTGATTTTCCCTTTGCTGACTATCTCCTTGGGATCTTCTTGCTTGATAGGTCTTTCCATGTAGAGATGATGGGGCTGGATTGGAAGATAGACTTGCACTGACACCTGCATCTGGAGGAGGTGGAGGTGGAGGTGGAGGCTGATGGACAGGCTTGGTGGGTCCTTCATTGAATTTTCTTTTCTATTTCATTGCCTTTCTTTGATTTTGAGAATACTGCATCCATGGCTCTGTAATTTCACAGTTGTATTTGATGTAGTAGGGGATGTCATGGTCTGTGGCTCTAGCCATTGGAACTCTTTTCATAGCTTTTGATCTTGCTTTCCTCTTCCTTGCAATGGTTGCAGAGGAGTCATCAGAATCAGTAGCAAGCTCATCTTCTGAACTCTGAGATTCATCATAGGGATCTATGTACTTTCTTTTGGAGATAGGAAAAGTGATGGAGGTTGGAGCTGCTGAGGAGGTGACTGGAGGAAGATCTGCTGTCAGTGGGGAGGAGGAGTCTACCACTGCAGGAGAGGGAATAGCCTCAGGAGCCATAGAGACTGAAGAGGCTGGTTCCTGAAGGCCTGGTTCCTGAGGGCCTTGGGAGACATGGGTCTCAACTGCATCAGGTGTCTCAATTACTTCACCTGAAGTTTCAGCAGCTACTATTATTTCAACTTCATCACTAGCAGGAGCCACTGCTACCACTGCTACATCAGGGATCATGGTCTTCTGAAAAGGGATAATATCCTTAGACAGGTCTTCTTGAAGCTGTTCTGAATTTTGAGGAGGAGCCTCAGATGCCATAGATAGGTCTTCTTGAAGCTGAGCTGGAGGAGAGAGGCTCTGGACAGAAGATGCCAATGACTGAAGGTCTAAGGCACTGCTGATTATCTGAATTGAATCTGGAGGAAGAGCCTCAGATGCTATCTGAACTTCTGCTGGTGAGACTGTCTCTGAACAAGTCTGTACAAACTGAACTGTTGAAGGATGCAGCTCTTCTTCTGCTGACATCTCCCCCTGCCTAGAATCAGTGGCAGCTGACTCCAGGCCCCCAGAAGAAGGGCATGCCAGATGAGAGGAGAGGGAGGAGACAGAGGCAGAGAGAGTTCTCAGGGAAAGGAGGAGAGGATCCAGCTTGGCATCCAAGAGGGAGGAGAGCCTAGGGGCCAAAAGGTTAAAAATCTGATTGGCCAAGGGCAGGAGAGTTACTTGCTCAAGTGGGACTTGAGTAGAGGTAGAGGGAGTAGCAGAAAATGTAAATGTAGAAGATGTTGTGGGTGGTGCAGACAAGGGAGGGGTAACTAGTTCATGGATGGAGGAAAAGAGCAGTTCTGAAAAAGTTGATGAATGGAGGAAGTCATGAGGAAAGGAGGTAGAGGCATCCATGAAGGAGTCTTCATGAATGTCAAAGGAGAAGAGGTCCTCATGAGATGAGGAATCCAAGCTTATGGGAAGGAAAGTTGTGTGTGGAGGAAGGGAGGATGCAATAGTGGAAATGGATGAAGGGATGGGTTGAGTGGATGAGAGGATTGTGGTTGAGGGGATGAAGGTGGATGGGAAGGAGAGGGAGGGAGATGGCAAAATCCCTGCTTCTGGACCAGTGGACTGAGGGAGAGTGACCTCTACAGTCCTGGTGTCTGCAGAAGTCCTCATTGCTGCTGCTGCCCTGGGATTCACAATTTTTCTGTCCCACTTGCCAATCAGTGCACAAGTGAGCCTCTTGGAAGCATTGATGTGCTTCTTTGAGGACACAAGCAGCTGGGGGCAGCAGTGGTTCAGAATCAACCCAAGAACCCTTCCAAAGTGGACAGAGTTCTTATCCAATTTCTTCTTAATCATATCAAAAACAATCAATCCCCAGTTGGGATGTTTCTTATCCAAGATTGCAGCCATAAGGCAAAACTGATGCCTAGTAATGGCATCATGTGCAGTCCTCTTTGCACAGATTACTTTGCCTGTGATGTCTGCTAACAACCTATACTCAATAGCTAGGTTAACTTTTAGGAGTTTTGAGGGGTTACCAGCAGCAAGCCCCATCCTGTCCAGCATCAAAGCATACTCTTCCACAGAGAGTTCTATTCCATCATCTCCAGCAGCAAAACTGAAAACTTCTGAGATGATTTGAGGTGAGATGGCTACCTCATTCCCTGAAATTTTCCCGGTCAATGTATTGTTATCTGAGTTAACTGCTGTAAGAGTCCATTCTTTGATTTCCGACTCTGGAAGAGGGATCCTGGTTGTCATAAAGTTGACCAGGTGCTGCTCCTTGAAAAGTTCCAGAATATCCAGAAAGTACTGTGGTGATCCATCAAATGAGTCGAAGTCGATGTCGAAGCCTAAATCGAACTTCATGGCCGCCAAAGCACCTGCAGTGATTGCCATTTTCCTGCAAAAAAAATACCTTCCAAGATCAAGAGTAAAGTATTTGGAGGGAGAAAGCTTGAGCAGAAAATATGAAAGCGCAACTGCGAACGACGGAGAAAAATGATTTTATACTTAGGGTTCGACGCAGAAATGGAAAGAACGTCGAGCTCAGTTCGACGCTCTAAGGCTCTAGGAGAACTGAAACGACTCAACAGCGTGCAGCTTAGGTCGACGTTCGACGCTTGGGCTGATGCTATACGTCGAGCTCAGGTCAACGTTGAACGAAGACGTCGACCGGAGAGAGAGAAACTCAAGAAGCTAGGGAGCTGTGAACTTAGTTCGACGCTAGAAGTTGAGTTCGACGTTCGACACTTTTGAGGACGACGGACCGTCGATCTCCGTTCGACGCAGCGTCGAGCTTAGTTCAGAGCTCAGAAAAACCACTCAGACAGGGAAATTTTGAAATGAAATTTTTCTTATTCCTGTTAATTATGGGTTTCAAAATCTTGGAGTTTTAATTTATGCTGTCTCCATCTAGCATTCCCAACTGATTGAGGAAGAAGAAGTGCTTCTTTTCATCCAAGGGCTTGGTGAAAATATCTCCTCTTTATAGTTCAGTGGAGATGTATTCTAGTGCAATTTTCTTCTTTTCTACATTATCCCTTAAGAAGTGATGTCTGATCTCTATGTGCTTGGTCCTACTATGGAGAACTGGATTTTGAGCAATTGATATTGCACTGGTATTATCACAAAAGATTTTAGACATCTCTAAGTTGTAGCCATAGTCTAGGAGCTGGTTTTGAATCCACAAAATCTGTGAGCAACAACTGCCTGCAGCCATGTATTTAGCTTCAGCAGTTGATGTGGACACAGAGGTTTGTTTCTTACAGAACCAGGAGACAAGTCTATTACCAAGGAATTGACAAGTTCCACTGGTGCTTTTCCTGTCTACTCTACATCCAGCATAATCAGAATCTGAAAATCCAGTTAGATCAAATCCTGAGTCATGTGGATACCAGAGACCTAGATTAGGACAACTTTTTACATACCTAAGAATCCTCTTAACTAATGTGAGGTGGGACTCTCTAGGGCTTACTTGGAATCTAGCACAAATGCATGTGGCAAACATTATATCTGGTCTAGTAGCTGTTAGATAAAGTAATGAGCCAATGATTGCTCTATAGCTTGTCTGATCAACTGGTTTTCCAGATTCATCAGCATCTAAAACAGCATTTGTAGGCATAGGTGTTTTCATAGAGGATGCTTCAGACATTCCAAATTTCTTAACCAGTTCTCTTGCATACTTGGTTTGAGAAATGAAAATGCCATCCACATGTTGTTTAACTTGCAATCCTAGAAAGAAAGCAAGCTCACCCATGCTACTCATTTCAAACTTTGAGTGCATAAGTTGTGAGAACTTTTTGCATAAGTTTGAATCAGTAGACCCAAATATGATATCGTATACATAAACTTGTACTAGTAGGGTATGGGACCTATGGGTTCTAACAAAGAGAGTTTGGTCTACTCTACCCCTTTTAAAATCATTTTCCAACAAAAAACAAGCTAAGGTCTCATACCATGCTCTAGGGGCTTGCTTGAGACCATATAAAGCTTTATGCAGTTTAAAAACATGATCAGGAAAGGTTGGAGAGATAAAACCTGGAGGTTGCTTTACATAAACCTCTTCCTTGATGTCTCCATTGAGAAAAGCACTCTTGACATCCATCTGATATACCTTGAATCTCTTGTGAGCTGCATATGCAAGAAAGATTCTTATGGCCTCCAACCTTGCAACTGGTGCAAAGGTTTGGTCATAATCAATTCCTTCTTCTTGGCAATATCCTTGTGCAACAAGTCTTGCCTTGTTTCTCACAATTATTCCTTGATCATCCAACTTGTTCCTGAATACCCATTTGGTTCCAACAATTTGCTGGTTCCTTGGTCTTGGTACTAATTCCCAAACTTTATTCCTTTCAAATTGATTCAACTCTTCTTGCATTGCAATGATCCAGTTTGGATCTTGCTCTGCATCTTGTATGGTTTGAGGCTCAATTTGAGAAAGAAAGCAAGTGTGCATAATATTTTGATTAACTTGATTCCTTGTTTGCACACCTACTGAGATATCTCCAATTACTTGAGACATTGGGTGATCTCTTGTTGTTGCAAAGTCAATAAGGGGTGTTGATGATGCACCAACCTGTGTTGTTGTTTCCTCTTGTGGAACAACAACTGGTTCTTCACTTTGTTGGCCTTTTGAACTTTCCAGAACCTGAGATTCCTCTTCATTATCACTAAGTTCAGTGTCTTGCTGAATTGTTGAAGGTAATGACCCTTTGTCTATGATGGTAAGCTGCTTCAGATTTTCTGAAATTGAATGTTCCTGCAAATTGCTTATGGTAGAAGTCTCCTTCTCCTTATAAAACATGTTAGTTTCATCAAATGTAACATGCATGGATTCTTCAATTTTATTTGAGCACTTGTTAAAAACCCTATAAGCCTTGCTAGTCATGGAGTATCCCAGAAACACTCCTTCATCAGCTTTGGCTTCAAATTTAGCTAGGTATTTCTTGTCATTATTGTGAATGAAACAAATGCAACCAAAGATTTTGAAGTAATTTACTTTAGGTTTCTTCCCTTTGAGTAACTCATAGGGAGTCTTACCCTTCAGTTTATGTATCAGGCTTCTATTCAAAACATAGTTGGAGGTGTTCACAGCCTCTGCCCAAAAGGTTAGAGGAAGGTGAGCATCTGTCAACAATGTTGTGCCAGATTCAATAAGGGTTCTATTTTTCCTTTCAACTACCCCATTTTGTTGAGGAGTTCTTGGAGCTGAGAAAGTGTGCCTGATACCTTCTTTCTGACAGAACTCTAGCATAAGAAGAGAATCAAACTCTGTCCCATGATCACTTCTGATCAGGGCAATGTGAGTATTGAACTCAATCTGTATGCCTTTGAGAAAATCTGTCAAAATCTTGAAGTTATCAGACTTCTTTCTCAGAAAGAACACCCAAGTGAATCTTGAGAAGTCATCTACAACTACTAAAGCATAAGATTTCCCTCCTAGACTTTGTACATTAATTGGTCCAAAAAGGTCCATGTGTAGTAAGTACAAAATTCTAGGTGAATCACTCTTATTAAGTGACTTGAAACTATTTTTAGTTTGCTTGCCTAATTGACAGGCCTTGCAAAGTCCTTCCATCTTGTAGGGACCAGAAGGTAGTCCTCTAACAAGGTTGTCTTTGGATAACTTAGCAATGGTTCTAAGGTTCACATGACCTAATCTTTTATGCCAAAGTTCATTAGGTTTACTAAGGGAGTTAAATAAACAAATATCTACTTTAGATGAATTGAAATCAACTAGATATATGTTATCTTGTCTATTACCAATTAAAACAATGTTGTTGTTTAATGCAATATTACATGCTGAGTTGGTAAACCAAACCTGATACCAGCATCACATAGCTGGCTGATGCTGATTAAGTTGTGCTTTAGTCCTTCCACATAGGCCACTTTCTTGAATGTAATTGACCCTATTTTGACTTGGCCATAGCCTTTTGTTTGTCCAAAATTTGAATCTCCAAAGATTACTTTGGGTCCATGTTTGGCTTTGAAGGACACAAGGTTCTCCTTGTTGCCAGTCATGTGCTTTGAGCACCCACTATCCAAGTACCACTGCTGGTTCTCACTCGGATAGGTCTTTACTTGCACATATAACAAATCAATTGTTTTTGACCCAGTTTACCTTGGGCCCTTTTTGATATCCTTTAAATTCTGAAATAAAAGACATCTCAGGTTGGCTCTTATAGCCTACAGGATGATATCTCCTAGGAGGTATTATCCATTCAGCATAAGGGTTAAAGTGATGAGATGTGGAGCTGGAATTAAATCTTGAATTAACCCCTGAGAACTGACTTTTGCTCTGAACTTGGCTCGACGCACGTCGAGCTTCGGTCGACGGACTCTGGTGAGTGCGTCGAGCTCCATTCGACGGCAAAGTCTTGCTTTGTTCAGAAGTTAGAAGGCGTCGATCTAAGTTCGACGTTTTCTTGCGATTACGTCGAGCTCTGGTCGACGTCCGTCGAGCTTCGTTCGACGCTTTTTGTCCAGATTCCTGGGTTAAGTCAGCATTCTTCCTAGCCACTATCAAGACTCCTTTACCTTTGTCACTGGTAAATTTGATTGGAGTTGTCAGCACTATGGGTTGGCTGGATGAAGCACCCAAGCCCAGTGTACCATTCAATCTTGAGTTCACTGTACTTGTGATGTCCATTAATTTGATACTTCTCCCATTAAGGGTTTCTTCAAATTGTTTGGCCTTAGATAGTTCACCTTTCAGTGAAGCTATCTCCTCCCCACATTGCTTCAACTCTTCTAAGAGTCTAAGATTATCTGAGTTAATGGATTTGCATTCACTCAATTGTTCTCTAAGAGTTATAATTAACTTTTGAGATTCAATCAAGTCAATGCACATAGATTTGAATTCAGATTTAAATTCATCAGAATTAAAATCAAATGAATCTATTACCTGATCCTTAGTAAGTTCCTAATCAGATAGGTAGTCAGCATCAAGCTCTGAATCAGTGTTCTTTTGAGATGCATTGATGGCCATCATGCAGAATCCTTTTTCTTCTGCATCATCCTCATCATCACTAGAGCTGGATGATGAATCAGACTCATCTGAGTCACTCCAGGATTCAGCCACAAATCCTTTTCTGGTGTGCTTGCTGTTGCTGGAGGAAGGCTTGTCATGGTATTTCCTTGACTCCTTATCCTTCCTTTTATCTTTTCTTTCCTTCTTGTCCCTTCTGTCCTTATCTTGATTTTCTGGACAGTTGGGGAAAATGTGTCCTGGTTTCCTTTTGACAAGTAGGCTCATAAGCTCTTCATCTCCCAACACCTTTTCTTTAGGTTGTTCTTCCTGTGCCTTGAAGGCAATGGTTTTCTCAACCTTTTCTGTTGGTGTGGATGTCTTCTGCTCTTCTTCTCTCTTCTTAATGAATTGCTCATAACTCTTGAGCTTTCCTAGAAGAGCTTCTGTGGATAACTCACAGACATTTCTTCCATCTTTAATCGACCAGATTCTTGAGTCCCAAGAGCTAGGGAAACAAGTCAGTATCTTGTCATTTATCTCAGTGAGAGATATGTCCTTTTCTAGTGATCTAAGCTCACTGATGATTAGACTCAGTCTGTTGTACATGTCAGCAATTGACTCAGACTCTGCCTTTTTGAAGTTCTCATACTGGGTGATGAGGTAGGATCTCCTATCCTTTCTTTCATCTGCAGAACCTGATACAATTTCTGAAAGTTTTTCCCAGATCTCTTTGGCAGTATTGCATTCAGCTACTTTCTGGAAAATGTCATCTGACATGGTTTGAGCCAAGATGTTCATGGCTTTAGCATCTGCTGCCTTCCACTTTCTAATGTCAGCATTAGTTCCTAAAGGAGGAGGAACAGCTGATGTACTTGTTCCTGTGGGAGGTCTTGGACAATCTGTCAACACAGAATTAAAAATGTCTTCATCAAAAGAGTTCATGTAAAGTCTAATCCTTGTCTTCCATAGCGCAAACTTAGAGAGATTGCACATAGGAGGTCTGGTGCTAGCAAAGTCCTTGTTTTGTGCCATGAGTTTTAAAGATAAGTAAAACTAAGGAAAATAACCCTTTGAGAGAAATGATCTTATCAGGGATCTTTTGATCCAGGTGTTAGCCTGTATGAATGATCAACCTCCCTCTGATACCAATTGAAAGTGCAGGATAAGATCAATCCTAACTCTAGAGGGGGGTGAATAGAGTTATTTAAAATAGTTTTGCAAATAAAAACTTGAGTGGAGAGAAAGTTTAGATTTACTTAGTGTATGGTGCTTTAGCAAATAATCAGAGTAAAAAGAAATTCACAGCACAAAGCAAAACACAAAGAAACAAGCAATCCAGACGACACAAGGAGCTATAGTGGTTCCCCAAAATCCTGGGTAGTCCACTCTTCTATCACCCTTGATAGGAATCCACTTCAAGATGAGTTGATCAGGTGTCTTGAGCACCAGAGAGTTTTTGACCAGGTTCTCACAAACCAAAGGAGCTGATTTTGACCAGGTTTCAGCAAAACCAAAGGTAACTTTTGAAGGGAGTTAAAACCCTGTACAGAAAGAAAAAGAAAAAGGGGTGATGTTGTCTTCTCTATCAACAAGTAGAGAGAAGCAAAGTGGATCTGTAGATGTTGTCAAAGCTCCCCCTGAGATCAAGAAGTAGTTCAGGAAGGAGAGCTCTGCACAAGGGTGACAGGTCTTCAAAGATCTGATTTGCTCCAAGGGATGATCCAAGAAAGTTGGATGGTTGTGTCTGAAGCAATCAGAATTCCTGTGAGTGAGCTTTCAAAACAATATCACAGAGAGAGAGAGCTGAAGTCCTGTATATGTTGTTCTATATATCTCTATCTAGCTGAATGAATAATAATCTGAGTCTTCTTCTTCCTTTTTCTTTGATAGCCGTTGGTAGTCAGCATTAAATGCTTTCCTTAAATGTCCATGCCTCAAAGGAAATGTCAGGCAGACATTCCTTAGAAAATTCCTTGAGCCATGCACCAGATATGCTGTAACGGCCAATAAATCTTCAGCATTAATTGTCTGACAGAAGGAATTTGAATTCCTATTCAAAACTGACGGAAGTCTAGAAAACGTCGAGCTCACAGTAAAACGTCGATCTGAGCACGACACACGTCGGCCAAAGAGTGTTTTCTGTAAGCAGAACTGGGTTTGACGGAACGTCGAGCTGAGGTCGACTCCACGTCGAGCTGAGGTCGACTCTGCGTCGAGCTGAGATCGACTCAGCGTCGAGCTGAAGTCGACTCTGCGTCGAGCTGAGATCGACTCTGCGTCGAGCTGAAGTCGACTACGCGTCGAGCTGAAGATTACTCTAACTAGCCTATGTGACCTTTATAACCACAAGGAGGTCACAACACAAAATCCCTATAGAAATATAGTCATCCTGATCCAAATAGTAATAGGGTGTTCCAACATGTTCAAATTTTTTAATAAAGGGATAGGCCTAAACAATTCCAAATTGATTTAAGATTTGTGCCTAAGTCTAAATTTCACCAAAATCCTTCTTAGGTCTATTCACCACTCTATGACCTCAAGGACAAAACTCCAAGTTCATACAAGGACATATCACTCCATGTCCTTCACAAACAACCAAAGTTTAACCTTAGGGTTTTAACTAGGGTCCTAGGGCAAATCCACCCCAATCCATCTCAAACTCCATGAGAAGGTGTTTTAACTAATCTTGGGGCTCTGGCCAAATCCCAACCCCTTTGGGTGAAAATTGGCCCATCCATGCCCCAAGCTCACTCTTGCCCAAATTAACCCTTAAAGGGCCACACTTTGGTCTCACCAAAATCCATTCAAATCAACCCCAATTGGGCTGAGATTTTTATCAGAGTTATAATATGACCCTAAAAGATAGACACCAAAATTTTGTTTTGTTTAAAGTTCCTTAGACCCTCTAATTAAATCATACAAGGTTTATTAAATTATTAAAATAACTATAGGAAAATATTTTTCAAAAATTACCATTTTTGGATATGTTGTAGGTATAGGTAAGAGTGACCAGCAGCCCAAATTTTAAATCATTTTGATGCCTGGATTAATGGGGGCACTCAATTCAGTCTCTGGTCAAGCCTATGTATAGGCTGTACCATTTTAAGTGTTGTTGTCAAACCACTTACCCAAATGGGTTGAAATAATTTTTAAATAAAGTAGACTCCAAGGTCTACAATTTTTATGTTGACTACTTCCTAGAACGGCATCTAAAGACCTCGTCTAACAGCATCAAGAAAAGCATGTTTAAGGGGCAATTTATCACAAAATTATATAAATGATTTTTAATAATATATTAAGGAGCACTGTTCATCTTCCTCATTGAACTCGAACAGAACAAAAAACTTTAGCCTTTGCGTGAGCCACCACAGGCCTTCCATCCACTTCCCTAGCCAGCGCCACCACCACCTCCGTTGAGGTGGTGGCTATTGCTGAGCTGCGGCACTGCCGCCGGAGGTGGCGGTTTCCGGCAAACCGAAAATCCATTTTCGTGGCTTTTTCCATGAAAATTTCGAATTGGATTCGGCTCCTTTGAGACCGATTACGACTCCTAACACCTTAGATATTAAGCACAGAGGGAGGGGAGGAGAAGTGGACCTTGTTTTTGGTTCGACGACGGTGGCAGCGGCGGTTGGCCATAGTTTTTTTCCTCTCCGGCGACCTTGCCCGATTACTCAATCCTCCACCAAAACAATTGATCCAATACATTTGTACAACCTCAGGCTCACGGAAGCAAAAGTCCCAAGGAATTGAGGCAAGTAGAGTTTTTAGGAGAAGGCTATTTTACTAGGCGAGAAGGCCCAAGCAATAACTGACTCGCTAGGCAAGCGGATCCCAGGGAAAGGGCCACTCGCGGGGCGAGAGGGGCCCAGGAGAGAGCCGCGCCATGGTCCGGGCGAGCGAATTCCCAAGAAGGGGCATTCGCAAGGCGAGTGCCGACTCTCTAAGCGAGAGGACTCCAGGGGGATCTCTCGCCCGCAAGACGGTGCTCTCGCCAAATGCCGATTCAACGAGAGGCCTAGTACCGGTTCGGTGTTCTGTCAAGGGCCGGTTCGGGTAGGGCTGGGTTTATCTTTTAGCCCCATGGGATTTTACACTTTTACCCTGTAGGCTCTGCATGTAACCCTTCAGAACATCAGAGTTAGGCTGTTGGCAGACCAGACTAAGTTATTCTGGTAATTTCAGGTTAGTTCAATTTTGTTATTGGCAGTTCAGGTTCAGAGGCCTATAAATAGACTGGTAAGGTGCCTTGTTGAAGCAGGCTGACCCTTCTTCTCTTCCACTAAGGCACCTAACTCAGCATTGGCTAGGGAGGGGAAGAATCTTTGATTCTTCCAGGTAAGAGGTGGGACCTCCGAGCTGAAGCCCACGGTCTTTTCTTTCGAGAATCTTGTCAGGAGAGAGATCCAAGGAGAGTAAGTGTGAGGTGCATTTTTAGATCCGATCTTTAGGAGGGGATGACATTGTTGGTTCCAACATTTTTGGCGCGGTGAGCGTGGAGAGTGACCAGCATAGAAGATCTCGGGAGAGAGGTGCTCCCCCTTCTTTCGAACTATGAGGGGGGGGGGGAAGAAATTTGAATGGAACCCTGAATGTGAGAGGGCCTTTCTAGATTTAAAGCAACAGCTTACCCAGACGCCGCTACTTTAAGGGCCGCGACAGGGAGAGAGTATGTTGGACGGGGGCGGTAAGTTCGGTCCTCGTACTAGAAGAGGGTAAGAAGCAGTTCCCAATATATTACGTGAGCAGGGTACTCAAAAATGCAGAGCTAAAATACCCTATCCTTGAAAATCTAGCCTTTGCCCTCATCATCTTAGCTCGGAAGCTCAGGCTATACTTCCAAGCCCATTCTATCCAGGTCATGACGGATCACCCTCTTCGCCGCATTCTAGAGGGGGTGGAGCATTCGGGGAGGTTAGACAAGTGGTCGATAGAGCTCAGTGAGTTCAACCTCAACTACATCCCTCGAGTGGGCATTAAGGCGTAGGTGATAGCAGATTTCTTAGCAGATGACGTGGTCAAGGTCGAGGAGACGGAAGCATCTGCCATGGTAGCTTGGGAAATGCTCGTGGATGGGGCCTCGTGAAGAAGTTCTTTCAGAGGAGGGGTGATCTTAATGAGTCCTGAGGGGACAAGGATCGAGTAGGCTTTGAAGATCTACTTCGCCCTCACAAACAATCAGACAGAGTATGAAGCCATCATTGTAGGGATCAGGCTTGCTCATGAACCTGGTATACAGGACGTCAAGGTCTCCACGGAGTCAATGGTGGTCGCGGGGGATGTCAACGGGGAGTTTTAAGTGAGGGAGACAACCCTCCAACTATACATAGTAAAGGCAAAGGGTATCATCGGCAGTTCTGCAGCTTCTCAATTCGACATGTTCCAAGGGAAGAAAATACTCGGGCGGACCTGCTCGCTAAACACGGCCCTCAGGCCGGAGGGACTATGATGGAGCTCTTCAAGCCTTCCATAGAGGAGAGAGAATTGAAGGAAATTGACCAGGAGGGTCCTGGATGGACCCATTTGTGACTTTCTTGACATCAGGACATCTACCCGAAGGGGACCTTGAGAGGAAGCGGGTCAGGTACAAGTCAGCGTATTACCTGTTGAAAGAAGGAATCCTCTACCGAAAGACGTTATCTGGCCTACTAGCTCGGTGTGTATCCGAGAAGGAGGCCTTGAGGGTACTAGAAGAAGTTCACTCGGGAGAATGTGGAAGCCATTCTGGGAGTCGGACCCTAGAAGGGAGGGTGTTGAGGTCGGGCTACTTCTGGCCTACCCTCAAGAAGGATACTGAAGAATTTGCAAGGAGATGTAGAAAATGCCAGGAGTTTTCCCCCCTTCAACTCCTCTCAGCTCATAGATTGCGCACGATTACGGCTCCATGGCCCTTCGCCATATGGGGCTTAGACCTGGTGGGCCCATTTCCCCAAGCAAGTGGCCAGAGGAAGTTCCTGCTGGTCATGGTGGATTACTTTTCAAAATGGTTAGAAGTGAAAGCATTAGCAAAGGTGACATCACAGGTAGTTAAAAACTTTGTGTGGGGAGAGATCATCAGCCGACATGGGCTCCCTTTGGCTATTATCACGGATAACAGACCACAGTTCGCTAGTAGAGAATGTGTAGACTCTTGTGACCATCTTGGCATAGATCTTCGGTTCGCCTCGGTTCATCATCCCCGAAGTAATGGATAGGTAGAAGTCGCGAACAAGATCATCTTGAACCTCTTGAAGAAGAAGGTAGAGAACTTGAGGGGAAGTTGGGTGGAGCAGCTCCCCTCCGTTTTATGGGCTCTGAGGACTACACCAAATACTGCCACGGGAGAGATGCCCTTCAAACTCTCCCATGGCTCGGAGGCCGTCATACCTGTAGAGTTCAAGGTTGAATCTCCCGGGGTGGCAGCAGCGAGGAGGGGAGATGAAGGGTGGCAAGAGGACAATGGAGAGGAGTAGAGGCTCTCTCTCAACCTGGTAGAGGAGCTCAGGGATCTAGCGTCAATCCGATAGGAGGAAGTCAAGCATCGAATGTCCAAGTACTTCGATAAGCACATCAGGATCAAGCAGTTCTAGAAGGGGAACTTGGTCCTCAAAAAGGTAGATGTCAAAGGCAGGGGGGCCTCCGTGGGAAAGCTCAACCCCAATTGGGAGGGTCCCTTTATAATAAAGGAGGTCTTGAAGTCAGTAGGGTACCACCTCAAGGATATGGACGGGATACCCCTTGATCGAGCCCAAAATGGCAATGACTTGAAGAGATTCTACCCCTAAGGTTGTCCTTTTTATACTTTTTAATCATATCTCTAATGTTCTTCCTATTTGTAAGCGTGGCGCAATTTCCTAATACAATGCATTTCTGAGTTTTTTTTATCATGAGATGAGATTGTTGTGGTTAAGGAGAGGAGACCCCGAGAAGACCCGTTAACAAGGCTCTCATCAAGCTGATAGGGCTATAGGCTCACTCGGTAGTGGGAGTTGGTTGAGGAGAGGAGACCCCGAGAAGACCTGTTGACCAGGCTCTCATCAAGCTGGCAGGGCTGTAAGCTCACTCTGTGGTTGGAGTTGGGTTAGGAGAGGAGACCACGAGAAGACCCGTTGACCAGGCTCTCATCAAACTGGCAGGGCTGTAGGTTCACTCAGTGGTTGGCGTCAGTTGAGGAGAGGAGACCCCAAGAAGAACCGCTTACCAGGCTCTCTTCAAGCTGGCAGGGCTGTAGGCTCACTCGGTGGATGGCGTTGGTTGAGGAGAGGAGACCCCGAGAATACCCGCTGACTAGACACTCATCAAGCTGGCAGGGTTGTAGGCTCACTCGGTGGTTGGCATTGGTTGAGAAGACGAGACCCCGAGAAGACCCGCAGACCAGGCTCTCATCAAGCTGGCAGGGCTGTAGGCTCACTCGATAGTTGGAGTTTGTTGAGGAGAGGAGACCCCGAGAAGACCCGATGACCAGGCTATCATCATGCTGGCAGGGTTGTAGGCTCACTCGATGGTTGGCGTTGGTTGAGGAGAGGAGACCCCGAGAAGACCCGCTGACCAAGCTCTCATCAAGCTGGCAGGGCTGTAGGCTTACTTAGTGGTTAGAGTTGGTTGAGGAGAGGAGACACCGAGAAGACCCACTGACCAGGCTCTCATAAATCTGGAAGGGTTGTAAGCTCACTCGATGGTTGGAGTTGGTTGAGGAGAGGAGACCCCGAGAAGACCCGCTGACCAGGCTCTTATCAAGCTGGCAGGGCTGTAGGATCACTCGGTGGTTGGCATTGGTTGAGGAGAGGAGACCCCAAGAAGACCCGCTGATCAGGCTCTCATCAAGCTGGCAGGGATGTAGGCTCACTCGGTGGATGGCGTTGGTTGAGGAGAGGAGACCTCGAGAAGACTCGCTGACCAGGCTCTCATCAAGCTAGTAGGGTTGTAGGCTCACTCTGTGGTTGGAGTTGGTTAAGGAGAGGAGACTCCGAGAAACCCCGCTGACCAGGCTCTCATCAAGCTGGCAGGGTTATAGGCTCACTCGGTGGTTGACATTGGCTGAGGAGAGGAGTCCCCGAGAAGACCAGCTGACCAGGCTCTCATCAAGCTAGCAGGGTTGTAGGCTCACTCGGTGGTTGGCGTTGGTTGAGGAGAGGAGACCTCGAGAAGACCCACTGACCAAGCTCTCATCAAGATGGCAAGGGTGTAGGCTCACTCGATGGTTGGAGTTGGTTGAGGAGAGGAGACCCCAAGAAGACCCGCTGACCAGGCTCTCATAAACCTAGCAGGGTTGTAGGCTCACTCGGTGGTTGGAGTTGGTTGAGGAGAGGAGACCCCGAGAAGACCCGCTGACAAGGCTCTCATCAAGCTAACAGGGTTGTGGGATCACTTAGTGGTTGGAGTTGGTTGAGGAGAGGAGAACCCGAGAAGACCCGCTGACCAGGCTCTCATCAAGCTGGCAGGGATGTAGGCTCACTCGGTGGTTAGAGTTGGTTGAGGAGAGGAGACCCCGAGAAGACCCGCTGACCAGGCTCTCTTCAATGTGGCAGGGCTGTAGGCTCACTCGGTAGTTGGAGTTGGTTGAGGAGAGGAGACCCCGAGAAGACCCGCTAACCAGGCTCTCATCAAGCTGGCAGGGCTTTAGGCTCACTCGGTGGTTGGAGTTGGTTAAGGAGAGGAGACCCCGAGTAGAGCCGCTGACCAGGCTCTCATCAAGCTGGCAGGGTTGTAGGCTCACTCAGTGGTTGGCGTTGGTTGAGGAGAGGAGACCCCGAGAAGACCCGCTGACCAGGCTCTCATCAAGCTGGCAGGGCAATACGCTCACTCGGTGGTTAGCATTGGTTGAGGAGAGGAGACCCTGAAAAGACCCGCTAACCAGGCTCTCATCAAGCTTGCAGGGCTATAGGCTCACTCGATTGTTGGAGTTGGTCGATGGGATAAAGGAGACCCAAGTCATTATGGGTAGGGTACGAAAGTTTCCTGCCTAAAGAAAAAGAAGAGGTGAAGTCGACCCCTCGATCAGAGTTTGGAAAAACCTCGAAAAGAGCGAGGTTTGTGTATAACCTCAGGCTTACGGAAGCAAAATCCCCAAGGAATAGAGGATAGCAGAGTTTTTAGGAGAAGGCTGTTTTACTAGGCGAAAAGGCCCAAGCAATAACCGACTCGCTAGGCGAGCGAAGCCCAGGGAAAGGGCCCTTCACGGGGCGAGAGGGGCCCAGGAGAGAGGGGCCCAGGCTAGAGCTGCGCCATGGTCTGGGTGAGCGGATGCCCGAGAAGGGGCACTTGCAAGGCGAGTGCCGACTCGCTAGGCGAGAGAACTCCAAGGGGAGCTCTCGCCCGCGAGACCGCGCTCTCGCCAAACGTCGGTTCAACGAGAGGCCTAGTACCAAATCGATGTGCTGTCAAGGGCCGGTTCGGGTAGGGTTGGGTTTATCTTTTTAGCCCCATTGTATTTTACACTTTTACCCTACAAGGTCTGCATGTAACCCTTCAGAATAGCGGAGTTAGGTTGTTGGCAGACCAGACTAAGGGTATTCCGGTAATTTCAGGTCAGTTCAATTTGGTTATTGGAAGTTCAGGTTCAGAGGCCTATAAAAAGACCAGTAAGGTGCCATGTAGAAGGAAGCTGACCCTTCTTCTCTTCCACTAAGGCACCTAGCTCAGCATTGGCAAGGAAGGGTAAGAATGTCTGATTCTTCCGGGTAAGAGGTGGGACCTCCGAGCTGAAGCCCATGGTCTTTTCTTTCGAGAATCTTATCAGGAGTGAGATCCAAGGAGAGTAAATGTGAGCTATAATTTTAGATCCGAGCTTTAGGAGGGGCTGACTTTGTTGGTTCCAACAATATTATTTTGACTTCCAAGGACGTTTTGAAGGTGATGGGATGGTTAAATGTGGGAATAGGGGGCTGTATTGGGAGATTTATATTTTTCATGGGAGGGGAGGTGAAGGGGTGGTTGGCCATGGTGGTTGGGCTCCCCCCATTAGTGTTGGCTGGCTGGAATTGATAACATCCTAATCCCAAGAGGCAAGGGAGATGAATGGGGGCAATGGCGAGATGAATGGAGTGACCCATGACCTCCCTCCGTAACTCCTCTCTCTCTTTCTTCTTTCTTTCTCCTCCATTAAAGGGAGAGATGCAGCTTTCTCTCTCCTAGTTATTATCTACAGGAAATGAATAGAAGATTATGTCACTACAAACCTCATGAGGCTAGTGGGCCACCTCAATTAGGCTTAGCCAAAGTGGATTGGACTTGGTTAGGTCAAAATAGGTCATTTTGACCTAAAATTTAGGTGGAGTGGACTGGTTAATTTGACCTTTTTAGTTGACACCAATGGGTCCATAGTGACCCATTGGCCTCTTCTAAGGTCAAGGGATACTTGGGTATGGTTGGTTTGACACCTTGTAGGCCACTTGACCTTTAATTAGGGCACTTCGACCACTTTGAAGCTAGGGTTGACTTTGGTCAACTTGATCTCTTTAGTTGACCCTAATGGGTCCTTAGTGACCCAATGAGACCCTTTTAGGGCTAGGGAGGTTTAGATGGGGTCAAATTGTCTAAGGGAAGGTCTTCTGGCCCTAGATAGGGCACTTTGACCATTTTAGCGTTAGGGTTGACTTTGGTCAACTTGACCTTTTTAATTAACCTCAATGGGTCCTTGGTGACCCAATGAACCTTCTAAAGGGGTAGGAATATTATGGTAGGTTCAAAGAGTCAAGGTTAGGCCCTAAAGTCAAACCCTGAGTTAGATAATTGGAAAGTGTTATTTGTAGACCATGGTGATCTCACCTTCATTCCTAGGCTCACTTGGTCTTCTTGGGCTTCCTAGGGTTTTGTCATGACCTAGTCATGATAAAACCATTTTAAGGGTCTAGTTGGAAATGGGATGTTACAAATCCCAATAAACAAAAATAAAAATTTCATCCCTGAAATTCAGGTTAGGCCTGCGGGGTTTCTACTAAGAGTAATTGAATGTAAGATTCCTCAGAACTTGGAGTTATACCTGATGCAAAGAGGTCCATGTACTTTTGTTGTATCAAATCAAGTGGCTCCCAGGTATGCTACTTCTGTCCATGATTTGCCCACATGATCTTTACCACCAGAACCATCTCGTGCCGCAAGACTCACACTAACGTATCATCTATCCTGACTGGCTCTAAGCGGACCGACCGATTAGAAGTTGTCGAGCCATCTATACTAGGAACCTATTGTTCTGGCCATAGTAGAGCCTTCCTTGGAAAGGAGACGTGGAAGATATCGTGCAAACTCACTAACTCCTACGGTAGCTCCAGTCTGTAAGCCAATGGACCGATCAACTCTAGGATCCTGTAGGGCCCCATATTACTAAGACTGAGCTTCTTTTGCTCACGTACCCGCGAGACTCCAAGCTTTGGAAGTATCTTCAGGAACCCACAGTCTCCATCCTGAAACACTACTTGACGATGTCGCACATCGTAATACTTTGCCGGTCCGCTCTAAGAGTGGAGAGTTGTGCTGAATGTCGACTGGGAGCCAAGATAATCCTGGACAGATCTTCTCTCCTTGGATGTAAACCGTCCATTCTGATCCGCAATGATCGTCTTGAGCACACCATGATAACGTACAACTACTTCTAAATCTCATGAAACACCAACGGGAGCTTTCTTCCGGATTGGAGTGACCTGATCTACCTCGGTCAATCTATCCTTGATGTTGCAATTAAAATTGTTCCCGGAGTGGCAATGTGGTAACCTGTACGTGAAATTCATAATTATACCCTCGAACTTCCACTCTAACTCTTGAAGTGATTGTAGTAGTTCATCAAAAAACTTTGCACTTGTCCTTCACAAGCAGATAACCTCACCGTACATCACAAAGTCCATGACGTCTTTCTTTATTCCGAGGAAATACACGTTCTTGTAAACACAATTCACTTTAGGTAATTTGAATTCTTGTTAAACATGACTATAATGTGATCAAACATGTATATCCTGTTCCCTGATGTTATCCAAGTCATGTTTGCAGAGTCGTACCTAAGGTATACGTCTTTCAATATATTGTCTGCTGACTTCTTGCAGTTTCCTAGAGTCATCATACTTTCGATGTTACAATCATAACAATTTAGTCTTATCTTCCAAACTATCTTGAACCTTACTACCCATCATCAAATTCACATGGTATCTTGTAATGGTTAAGTCTCGTTATTACTCTTCCTTGTTGGATCCCTTGTTTGGATTTGGGCTAAGGTTCACTATTAGGATGTTTTACCCACCTTATATAGCCAGGGTCAAGTTTGTCAGTCCTAGAGTTTAGGCTAGTCATTAGAATCAAATTTCATGGACAAGCCTGCAGTGGACTTCAGGAGACTCAAGACTTAGAATAATTTAGAGTTCAGATTATTAGTTCGAAGTTCTTCAAACTCAGATCTACGATTGTCGATCTCAGATCGACAAACTCAGAGTTTTTTCTCTGAGTTGAGCTTGACGATATTCGAGCTTAGGTCGACGAATTCTTCTATCAAGACAAATTCTTTGGTCGACGATATTCTACCTCTGCTCGACGAACTTGGAGCTCAGCTTTAACAGTTTCTTTCCAGATTATTTCTTCTCTGAGCTCAGGTCGACGAAGACGATTTCTTAGCTCGACGAACTTTGAGTTCAGTTCGACGAAATCTGTTTTGAGGTCGACGAAATCTGTTAGTTCAGTATTTCCTTCTCTGCAGTTCATTTCCAGATTGACCAAGAATGATTTAATATATTGTTGCATATATTGCTCTGAGTAATTAAATGCATATATTCTTATGAATATAGCTGTTCATTGGCATCGTTAATTACTGGATTTCACAGAGTAAAAACTCAGCTTAATGACTGGGACAGTTGAGGAATCAAATTAATGCCCTTCAAGTCATTTGTCCAAGTTCCAAGAATTCAGAAGTCAATCAAGGAGTAAATTTCAAATTCAGAACATATAAAGAGAAGAATTATCTGCTATCAACTATTTAATATAGAAAATGAGAAGTCAGAAAATCAATTAAGCGATAGAGGCAGACACAGAAAGATATTCTGTCAAAAAATTCATTCTTTCTTCATCATCAGCAAATCTTCTCCAAGCTTTCTAAAGATATCAAATATAATAAGTATAAAAAGCTTGTTGGAGATCAACATCAATCTGAAGACCTACACCCTGTGCAAAGCTTCCAGCATTTCCTGAACTATAATCTTCTCAGGGGGAGCTTTGACAACTGCAATCCACTAAGTCTTCTCTGTTGTTTAGAGAAAGAGAAGACAACATCACCTTCTTACCTCCCTATAAAAAGGGTTTATTGACTCCCTCAAAAGTTCTTGTGTTTGTTTTTGGGCACCTGATCAAAAGCCTAAAAGGTTGTGAGATCTCCCTGCAAATAGATCTTGTGGTGACAGGGAACCAGAGCAAAAACTTATGTTGGAAGTCACCTGATCAAAAACCTGTTAATGGATTCCTACCAGGGTGGTAGAAGAGTGGATGTACCCAGAAATGGGGAACCACTATAAAATCTTGTGTTGTCTGTGTGTTCATTCTTCTTTGTTTTGCTATGCTGTGATTATGTAGTTTAGCCTAGTTTCTATTTCATTTCATATAACTACTACTATCACTTTTTACTAGTATAGTTTTTAAAAGTAGCCAAAGTTTTAAATCACTCTATTCACCCCTCCCCCCTCTAGAGTAAATTAGATCTATCCCCTAACATTCAATTGGTAATTGAGGATTATCAATTGCCTAAGTTGTCTTTCAATTGGTATCAGAGGGTAGTTCATTTAGTTGTACAAGGTAACACTTGAACCAATAATTCCTTCTAAGATCTAAATTTCTCTTAAACATTATTTACACCATGGCACAAAACAAGGACTATGCAAGCACCAGACCTCCAATTTGCAACTTGAATAAGTTTTATATCTAGAAGGCAAGAATTAAATTATATATGAACTCCATTAATGAAAATATTTTAAATTTTATCTTGACAGGTCCACCAGCTCCAATTGCTACATTTACTGCAACTTCCAGTACTCATGATGTTCCACCTCCTGAGTGGATAGATGCATAGAAGAAGTCTAATATAGTTGATGCCAAGGCCATGAACATTCTAGCTCAGACAATGTTAGATGACATTTTCTAAAAAGTGGCAGAGTGCACCTCAGCTAAAGCCATCTGGGTTTCCCTAAACCAGATGGTTGCTGGATCTATAGATGAGAGAAAAGACAGGAGATCAAATCTCATTTCCCAATATGAGAATTTTAAGAAAGAAGAGTTAGAGTTAGTGAGTGATATGTACAATAGACTCAGCTCAATCATCAATGTGTTGAAAACTCTGCATAAGGACATAACCCTCACTGAGGTCAAAGATAAAATTCTCATGTTCTTCCCCAGCTCATGGGATTCCAAAATCTGGCCAATCAGAGAGGCCAGAGGTCTGAATGAGATTTCCACTGAATCTCTACTAGGAAAGCTCAAATCATATGAATAGTTCATACAGACTAGAGAAGCTGCTGAGCAGAAGACTCCCTCATCAGCTAGAAAGGAGCAAAACATAGCATTCAAGGAATCTAAATATACAGAAGCTCCATTAGCTGGTGAAGAATTTCTGAGTCTCCTAGCCAAGAGATTCTACAAAATGGGCAAGAAGGATTTCAGAAGGAAGTCATCTAGACAGGATGACAAACTAAGGTATAACAAAACACCTACTAAAGAGATTGTGTGTTTTGGATGCTGGAAACCTGGACATATCATTTCAGAGTGTCTAGAGAATAAGAATAAGGAGAAAAAAAGAGAAAAGGAATCTAAAAGGCATTACAGCAAGCACTCCTCCAACAAGTACAAAAGAAAGGACAATGGTTTTGTTGCTAAAACCTGGAGTAATTCAGAAGAAGAATCCTAATCTTCCAACTCAAGTGAAGATGAACAGGAAGCAAAAACAAGAGAATTTTGCTTGATGGCTATCAATGCATCAGGCAACCTCTCTGAAAATGAGCAATCATAAAAAGAATTTGAATCTGAAGAAGATCAAGTACTGTCCTCTTTTGATTTCAATTCAGATGATTTTATAACTAAATTTAAATCACTATGTATTGATTTAATAAACTCTTAGAAGGAAATAAAACTCCTTAGAGAAAAACTAACTTAACAAGATAATTTCCTTTCTGAAAACATTAAATTAAAGATGAATTAACTTTAGCTAATGAACTAATAATCTCTTTAAAAACTTAATTAGCTTAGGCTAGGCAACTTGAAGAATCCGTAAATGGGAGAAGCATCAAGTTGATGAACATCACAAACACAGTAAATGCCAGACTTAATGGAAAGCTAGGCTTAGGTGCTTCATCAAGCCAACCCCCATTAATTCAGAAAAACATATTGTCAACTCCAATCAAATTTGTTTCTGAAAAAGGCAAAGAAAAGGTAGATGATCATAGTATTAAGCAAATAGAATTAAAACAGAAAAATAAGAAAAAGAGAAAGAACAAGAAAAATTCTAACTATAACAATGTTCAGCAGATTTTGTCAAACTAGAATTGACGAAATGTGTACAGTTCGTCGAACTCAAGTCGATAAACTCTGAATGCACACTTTTATTATAATTATTCTCTGAACTGCGATCGACGAAACCAGTATGGTTCTTCGAGTCAAGATCGATGATATCGGGGTACAGAGAATGAATACTTTTATTCTCTGAGCGGAGTTCGACGAACTAATCCCCATTTGTTGACCTCAGATCGACGAACTCACCAGAATTCGTCAAACCCAGTTCAAGATAATAGAAATTTTAATTCTTTCAGAAACTTTAATCAACCTAAGGAATATCTCAATCCATTCACCAAGTGGATAATACCACCAAGAAGATATCACCCCCTAGGGTATAAAAATCAACCTGGATGTTCTTTTATTTCCAGTTTTAAGTATGAAAAGCAACAAGGACCCAAGATAATCTGAGTCAAGAACATCTAATCTATTCTTATGCAGGTGAACTCCATCCTACCACAAAGGAATAGTGGTACTTGGATAGTGGCTGCTCAAGGCACATGACTGGCATCAAGGAAAATCTAACCAACTTTAAGTCTAAGCTAGGTCCAAAAGTAATCTTTTGTTGCTCCAACTATGGCCAGAATAAAGGCTATGGGAAAGTAAATATTGGAGCTGTCACCTTCAGAAAGGTAGCTTATGTAAGTGGACTGAAGCACAAACTAATCTCCATAAGTAAATTAAGTGATGAAGGGTTTCATGTATCATTTAATAACTCTTCCTGCATTATCACTTCTGTAGAAAATAAAGCAGTTTTAACTGGAACTAGAATAGGAAATATTTACATTGTAAACTTTAAGTCTGCTAAGTTAGAAATATGTCTGTTTAATCAAAAAAGCAACAACAATGAACTATGGCATAAGAGATTAGGACATGTTAATTTGAAAAACATTGCTAAATTATCTAGGGACAACCTTGTAAGAGGATTGCCTTCTTACCCCTACAAGAAGGAAAGCCTGTGCAGGGCTTGTCAATTAGGCAAGCAAACTAAAAATAGTTTTAATGCCATTAATAAGAGTGATTCACCTAGGATTCTATATTTGCTCCACATGGATCTGTTTGGACCCATTGCTGTATAGAGCCAAGGAGGGAAATCTTATACCATAGTGATTGTAGATTACTCCTCAAGGTTCACTTGGGTGTTCTTCTTGAGGAACAAGTCTGATAACTTTAAAGTTCTTTCAGACTTTCTTAAGAACATAAGGATTAAGTACTCTACTCCAGTTGCAATGATCAGAAGTGATCAGGGTACTTAGTTTGAGTCTCTTCCCATAAAAGAATTCTGTGAGAAGGAAGGTATCAAGCATTGCTTCTCTACTCCTAAAACTCCTCAATAAAATGGGGTAGCTGAAAGGAAAAATATGCCCTTGATTGAAGCTGCAGACACATTACTTGCAGATGCTTACTTGCCACTATCCTTTTGGGCAGAGGCTGTAAGCACAACAAATTATGTACAGAATAGGAGTCTGATACACAAGCTTAAGGGAAAGACTCCCTATGAACTACTCAAAGGGAAGCAGCCTAAAGTAGATTATTTTAAAATTTTGTTTGTTTATGCTAAATTCATAATAATGACAAGAAATATCTTAGAAAGTTTGAAGCCAATGCTGCAATGGGAATTTTTCTAGGATACTCTCAAGTCAGTAAGTCATATAGGGTATATAATTAATCTACTATAATAATGGAAGAGATTGTACATATATCATATGATGAAACTAACATGTCTTACAAGGAGAGGAATCCTTCTACCAGTGAAACTTTGTAGGTAATACACTTGTGTGAGAAGTTGGATGAGTTGACCCTCAAAAATAAGACTGTTGCTCATCCCTCTCCACATATAAATGAAGATAGTGAAGATGAATCCACTGAAGTGGATGTTGAACCAACAACAACTCCCATAATTCCATAAGAGAAATTAATTCCTCAAGTTGTTGCTGAACCAACTCCACCTACTGAGTTTGTCACAATTAGAGATCTTCTTATATCTCAGGTGATTAGAGATATGTCAATAGGTGATCATACCAGGCATCAACTCAACCAAAACTTGATGCATGCCTGCTTCATATCTCAAATTGAGCCCCAATCCATTAAATATGTTGAGCAAGATCCACACTGGATTATTGCAATGCAAGAGGAGCTCAACCACTTTGAGAGATGTAGAGTTTGGAATTTAGTTCTAAGACCCAAAGACTACACAGTCATTGGAACTAAATGGGTATTCAGGAATAAACTAGATGCCCAAGGAGTTATTGTCAGGAACAAGTCAAGTCTAGTTGCTTAAGGCTATAGAAAAGCAGAAGGCATTGACTATGACTAGACATTTGGACCTGTTGCATGGCTGGAAGCAATCAGAATCTTCCTTGCTTATGCTACCTACAAAAAGTTCAAAGTATATCAAATAGATGTCAAGAGTGCATTCTTAAATGGTGAACTTAAAGAAGAGGTTTATGTGGAGCAACCACAAGGATTTATTTCTCCATCCCATCCTTCTTATGTAGTTAAATTACATAAGGATCTCTTTGGTCTAAAGCAAGCTCCAAGAGCTTGGTATGAAACCTTAGCTAGCTTTCTTCTAGAGCATAAATTCTCTAGGGGCATAGTAGATAGGATGGTGTTCACCAGACAACATAAGGATCAAATCTTATTAGTAAAAAATTATGTAGATGGCATTATCTTTGGCTCTACTGATTCCAAACTATGCAAGAGGTTCTCTGACCTAATGCATTCCATGTTTGAAATGAGTAGCATGGGTGAGCTCTCTTACTTTCTTGGCCTCCAAGTAAAGCAACTTCCTGATGGCATCTTCATATCCCAGTCCAAGTATGCTAAGGAGCTAATGAAAAAGTTTGGGATGTCAGATGCCTCAGCAAAGAAAACACCCATGGCTTCTAATGCTCTGATAGACTCTGATGAACAAGGCAAGCCTGTTGATCAAAAAATATATAGGGGCATTGTTGGGTCCCTGTTATATCTCACAGCAAGTAGATAAGACATAATGTTTGCTACATGCCTTTATACTAGGTTCCAGGTGAACCCCAAAGAATCCCACCTTACTTTTCCAAATAGGATTTTAAGATATATAAAGAGTTGTCCTATTTGAGGACTCTGGTATCCAACTGAGTCAGAGTTTGAGTTGAAAGGATTATCAGATGCAGACTTTGCTGGATGTAGAGTGGACAAAAAAACACCTTAGGGACATGCCAGTTCTTTGGTGCTAGACTAGTGTCCTGGTTTTGCAAAAAGCAGACATCTATGCCCACTTCAACTGCAGAAGTTGAATACATAGTAGCTAGCAGTTGGCTTTCCTAGATACTGTGGATTTAGAACCAACTCCTAGATTATTGTGTTGGAACACCCTATTGCTAATTTGGGTCAGGATCACTATGTTTATAGGATTGTTGCTTTGACCTTGTTGTATAGAGTAAAGGTCAACTAGTTAGGTCTAAGGCTTAGGACTTAAGTTGGAAGCTTTCCCCAAGACCTCCTAGTTCAGATAAGAAGCCCAGAAGAAGAATTCAACTTATCGTCGAGCTCAGATCGACGAAGCGTCGAACACAGTTCGATTATCTTTGAGTTCAGGTCGACAAAGCGTCGAACCCAGTTCGACGATCTCTGAGCTCAATTCGTCGATGCATCGAACTCAGTTCGACGATCTCTGAGCTCAGATCGACGATTTATGTCTTAGACTAATTCCAATATCTCGGAGCTCAGTTCGACGATAGTTGAGCTCAGATCGACGATTATCTTTGGAGATCGATGATTTCTAGAATTTTGTCAGTTTGATAAGGATTTCAAATGTCTTCAACTCAGAGCATTTATTGCAGAAGATTTCTAGCCGTTATAATAAATCTGGAGCAAGTTTCAAGGAAACAAAGGAGGAATGTTCTTAGATTTTTTTCATTTAGAGACAGTTGATATTTAAGGAAAGTTTTTATGACTTTGCTAACGGTTATCAAGATTTTTTGACAACTGGATTTCTTATTATCATTCAGAGAGAACAAGAATATATATACAGCAGTATACACAGAACAGATACACACAGAAAAAAAAAGAAGATTAATAACTCAGAAAACAAGACAAGTTTTCTTTCTGATTCCTGCTGATTAAAAGTCTTTATCATTCACACTCCAGACAACAAACATTTCAGTTCTTGCTGAAATCATCTTTTGCGGGAGCATTCTTTTCATTGAAGACCTATCACCCTTGCATAGCTTCCAGCTCCTGAACTCTTGCTAATCTCAGGGGGAGCTTTGACAACATCTCATCCACTTGTGTTTCTCTTTGATTATTGACAGAGAAGACAACTTCACCATTTTTCTTTTCCCTTTCCTGTAAAAGGGTTTTTTAACTCCCTTCAAAAGTTTTTCTTTGGTTCCTGAGACCTGATCAAAATTCAGCGGTGGCAAGACACCTGATCAAAAAATCTAGTTTGGTTTTTGAGCACCTGATCAAAAGCTCATTGGTGCCCAGGACACATGATCAACTCATCCTGCAGTGGATTCCTACCAAGGGTGGTATGAGAGTGGATGCACCCAGGTTTTGGGGAACCACTATAGTTCCTTGTGTCTTCTGGTTGATTGCTATCTTATTTGTTGTTTGCTGCGGATTTGCTCTTTTACTTGTTTTATTTTGATTTCTGTCAAGCACTCTACACTAACTAAATTAAGTCTTCCACTGCTAGAATAATTTTCATATTTGCAAAATTATTTTAAAACACTCTATTCACCCCCCTCTAAAGTGAAGGATTTATCTTACACTCACTTTCAATTAGTATCAGAGGCAGGTTGGTTATTCATACAGGCTAACACCTGAACCAAAAGATCTCTCTTAAGATCTATCCGTAATAGAGGGTTATTTTTATTATATTTATTTTAATCTAAATCTATGGCACAGAACAAAGATTATGCTAGCACCAGATCTCCAGTGTGCAATCTCTCCAAGTTTGCATTTTGGAAGGCAAGGATATGATTATACATGAATTCCATTGATGAAGATATCTTTAATTCTATTTTGACAGATTGCCCCAAGCCTCCTGCAAGCACAAGTACAAATGATGTTCCACCACCTTCAGGAACAGATGCTGATATAAAGAAATGGAAGGTTGCTGATGCTAAAGCTATGAACATCCTAGCTCAAACAATGTCTGATGACATCTTCCAGAAGGTAGCTAAATGCAACTCAGCTTAAGAGATTTGGGACAAACTATCTGAGATTGTATCAGGATCAGCTGATGAGAGAAAAGATAGGAGATCTCATCTTATCACTCAATATGAGAATTTCAAGAAAGCAGAAAATAAGTCAGTAGCTGACATGTACATCAGACTAAGCCTAATTGTAAGTGAACTCAAAACATTGGATAAGGAGATCTCTCTCACAGAGATAAATGACAAGATCCTAATGTGCTTCCCCAGCACTTGGGATTCAAGGATCTGGCCCATCAAGGATGCAAAAAGTCTGAATGAGATCACTACAGAAGCTCTATTGGGCAAGCTTAAATTTTATGAGCAGCTCATCAAAAATAGAGAAGAAGAGCAGAAGACAACTTCTCCAGCAATCAGGAAGGAGAAGTCAATTGCTTTCAAGGAAACAGAAGAACAGTCTGAAGAAAAAGTCACATGCAATGAAGAACTGATGAGCCTCCTAGCCAAGAGGTTCTACAAAATGGCCAGGAAGGATTTCAGAAAAAGGTCATCCAGAGGCCATGAAAAGCCAAGGTATGATAAATCAAGTAACAAAGAGATTATTTGTTATGGTTGTAGGAAACCAGGCCACATACTGCCTGATTGTCCAGTAAGTCAAAACAAGGACAAGAGAGAAAAGAGAAAAGATAAAGACTCCAGAAGAAATCACTATGACAGATCCTCTTCCAGCAAGAACAAGCTCACTAGGAAGGGATTTGTTGCTGAAACATGGAGTGAAACAGAAGAAGAATCTGATGCATCATCAAGTTCAAGTGATGATGAGTATGATGCACAATAAAAAGAATTCTGTATGATGGCAATCAATGCATCTCAGAACAACACTGATTCAGAACATGAATCTGAATCTGAATCTGAACCAGAGCTAGAAGAAGACCAGGTAATTGATTCTTTTGATTTTAATTCTTAGGACTTCAAGTCTGAATTTAAAGCACTGTGTTTAGATTTACTTAAGTCTGAGAAAGAAATTATCTCTCTCAGAAATAAACTATCTGAATACAGTACCTTAAGTTTAGATAACCTCAAACTATCAGAAGAGTTAGAATGTTGTAGGGAACAGATAGCTTCACTGAAAAGTGAACTATCTGAGGCCAAGAAGTTTTAAGAAACCCTCAATGGCAGAAGTATCAAACTAATGGACATCACAAGCACAGTGAACTCAAGACTCAATAGTACACTGGGCTTGGGTGCTTCATCCAGCCAAGCTATTGTGTTAACAACTCCCATTAAATTTATCTCTGATAAAGGAAAAGGAGTTATGGAGGTAGCTAAAAAAAATTCTGATCTACCCAAAAAGAACAAAGTTCAACAGAAATCGTCGAATAGAGCTCGACAATCTTCGAATGGAGCTCAGCGATTTCATGCTGAATCGTCGAACTCAGGTCGATGATCTCTGATCTCTGAACACAGGCAAGATCGATCGTTGAACGGAGCTCGACGATCTGACTCAAGATCGTCGATCTCAGATCCACAATCGTCGTACGGAGCTCAGAAATATGACCAGTTCTCAAGAGGTATGTCAAAAATTAATTCTAAATATCCTACATCTCAAGGGTTCAACCCTTATACAGAATGTATAATTCATCCTAGGAGATATCATCCTGAAGGATATAAGAGCCAACCAGAGATGTCTTTCATTTCTGATTTCAAAGGTTATCAAGCTAGACCCAAGGTAAACTGGGTCAAAAACAAATGAACTGTTATTTGTGCAGTTAAAGACCTATACAACCATGGACCAACATTAGTATCTGGATAGTTGGTGCTCCAAGCACATGACTGGAAGCAAGGATAACCTAATATTCTTCAAGGCTAAACATAGACCCAAAGTCATGTTTGGAGATTCAAACTCTGGACAGACTAAAGGTTATGGTGCAGTCCAAATAGGATCAGTAACATTCAAGAAGGTGGCATATGTGGAAGGACTGAAGCACAATCTTATAAGTATCAGTCAGCTATGTGATGAAGGCTACCAGGTAACATTCAACAAGTCTTCATGCATCATCAAATTAGAAGACAACACAACTGTGTTGACAGGTAACAGAAGAGGTAACATCTATCTAGTAGATTTTCATTCAACCAAGGTAGATATCTGTTTATTGAACTCTCTTAGCAAACCTAATGAACTATGGCATAAGAGATTAGGACATGTCAACCTTAGAACCATTGCTAGGCTATCCAAGGACAACCTTGTTAGAGGGCTATCTTCTGGCCCCTACAAGAAGGAAGGACTCTACAGGTCTTGTCAATTAGGCAAGCAAACTAAAAACAGCTTTAAGTAACTTAATAAGAGTGATTCACCTAGGATTTTGTACTTGTTACATATGGATCTATTTGGATCCATTACTGTACAAAGCCTAGGAGGGAAATCTTATACTTTAGTAGTTGTAGATGTCTTCTCTAGATTCACATGGGTATTCTTTCTGAGGAAGAAGTCTGATAACTTCAAATGTTTGACAGAGTTTCTCAAATGTATACAGATTGAGTTCAATACTCACATAGCCATGATTAGAAGTGATCATGGGACAGAGTTTGATTCTCTTCTTATGCAAGAGTTCTGTTAGAAGGAAGGGATCAGGCACACTTTCTCAGCTCCTAGAACTCCTCAACAGAATGGGGTAGCTGAAATGAAGAATAGAACCCTTATTGAATCTGCCACAATATTGTTGACAGATGCTCACCTTCCTCTATCCTTTTGGGCATAGGCTGTGAACACTTCAAACTATGTTTTGAATAGGAGTTTGATACATAAGCTAAAGTGTAAGACTCCCTATGAATTACTCAAAGGGAAGAAACCTAAATTTGATTATCTTAGAATTTTTGGTTGTATTTGCTACATTCATAACAATAACAAGAAATACTTAGCAAAATTTGAAGCCAAAGCTGATGAAGGAGTATTTTTGAGATACTTCATGATTAGTAAGGCCTATAGGGTTTATAATAAATCATCTCATAAAATTAAAGAAACAGTGCATGTCTCTTTTGATGAAACTAATATGTCTTACAAGGAGAAGAGCACTTCTACCATAGACCCTTTGTAGGTACATTATCTATCAGAGAATTTGGACAGGCTGAATATCATTGTAAAATATCCATCACCCTCACCCACTCAACAAGAAGCTGAAAGCAGTGAAAATGAGATGACAGTCAGATTTTAGCAAGTCATGGTGACAATCCAAATGAAGAGCCAATTGTTGTTTCACAAAAGGAAATAAAAACACAGGTTGATGAACAATCAACACCCATTGTTGATTTAGTAACATCAAGAGACCATCCAATCTCCCAAGTGATTAGAGACATCTCAGCTGGTGTGCAAACCAGAAACTAATTTAATCAAAATCTGATGCACACTTGCTTTCTTTCTCAAATTGAGCCTCAATCTATACAAGATGCAGAACAAGATCCAAACTAGATTATTGCAATGCAAGAAGAATTAAATCAATTTGAAAGAAACAATGTTAAGGAGCTAGTGCCAAAGCCAAAGAATCATCCCATTGTTGGAACAAAATGGGTATTCAAAAACAAGTTAGATGATCAAGGAGTTATAGTAAGAAACAAGGCAAGGCTGGTTGCTCAAGAATATTCTCAAGAAGAAAGCATAGACTATGACCAATCCTTTGCACCAGTTGTAAGGTTAGAGGCCATAAGAATCTTCCTAGCATATGCAGCTCACAAGAAGTTTAAAGTATATCAAATGAATGTCAAAAGTGCATTCCTCAATGGTGATATCAAGGAAGAAGTTTATGTAAAACAGCCTCCGGGTTTTATCTCTCTAACTCACCCTGATTTTGTTTATAAATTGCATAAAGCATTATATGGTCTCAAACAAGCTCCTAGAGCATGGTATGAGACCCTAGCTTGCTTTCTCTTGGAAAATGATTTTAAAAGGGGTAGAGTAGACCAAACTCTTTTCATTAGAACCCATATGTCCCATATCCTACTAGTACAAATCTATGTAGATGATATTATTTTTGGCTCTACTGATTCAAATTTGTGCAAAAGGTTCTCCAACCTAATGCATTCCAAATTTGAAATGAGTAGCATGGGTGAGCTATCCTTCTTTCTAGGATTGCATGTCAAACAAAATGTTGTTGGCATCTTTACTTCTCAAACCAAGTATGGAAAAGAATTGGTTAAGAAGTTTGGTATGTCTGATGCATCCTCTATGAAAACACCCATGCCTACTAATGTTGTATTAGATGCTGATGAACATGGGAAACTAGTTGATCAGGCCACATATAGAGCAATGATTGGCTCCTTTTTGTATCTTACAGCTAGTAGACCTGATATAATGTTTGCTACATGCATATGTGCTAGATTCCAAGTCAGCCCTAGAGAGTCACACCTCACATTAGTTAAGAGGATTCTTAGGTATGTGAAAAGTTGTCCAAATCTAGGTCTCTGGTATCCAGCTGATTCAGGATTTGATTTAACTGGATTTTCTAATGCTGATTATGCTGGATGTAGAGTAGACAGGAAAAGCACCAGTGGAACTTGTCAGTTTCTTGGTGACAGACTTGTCTCCTGGTTTTGCAAGAAACAAACATATGTGTCCACATCAACTGCTAAAGCTGAGTATATAGCAGCAAGTAGTTGTTGCTCACAGATATTGTGGATTCAAAATAAGCTCCTGGACTTTGGCTACAATTAAAGAAGTAAAAAATATTTTGTGATAACACTAGTGTTATTTCAATAGCTCAAAATCCAGTCCTCCATAGTTGGATAAAACACATAGAGATTAGGCATCATTTCTTAAGGGATAATGTAAATAAAAATAAAATTTAATTAGAATACATCTCAACTGATTTACAAAGGGTGGATATTTTCACCAAACCCTTGGATGAAAAGAAACACACTTTCTTCCTTAATCAGTTAGGAATGTTAGATGGAGGTAGTCTTAATTAAGTTCCAAGATCTTTAAACCTAAAAAGAGAGAAAGACTAGGTTTAAAGTTTGAGTTTCCTAGTGTCTGTAGATTTTCTATGAACTCTGAACTGCATTCGACGTTTTTCATGAAGATCGTCGAACGGAGCTCGACGTTTTCTTCTCGGTCAGCATTCTCAATATCGTCGAACGGAGATTGACGATATAAAATAGCGTCGAACGGAGATCGACGATGTTGAGACCCTTCAGTTTCCCCTAGAGTCGCAGATCGTCGAACTGAGTTCAACGATCTTTCCCTTTCTGCGTCGAACCCTAATATAAAATCATTTTTTAGGCGTCGTTCTCCTTTGCGCTTTCATACCTTCTACAAGAACTTTCTTTCCCTCCAAACTTTTCTACACTTGATCTTGTTTGTTTTGTAGGAAATATGTCGGTGTCAGTCGCCGTTCTAGCCGCAATGAAGTTCGACACTGGCTTCGATATCGACATGGAATCATTTGAGGGTACAAATCAAATATTCAGAGACAATCTGGAACTTTTTAAGGAGCAACAACTTGTTAACATTATGATTTCAAGAATCAAGCTAGCAGCAGATGAGATTAAAGAATGGGTCGATACTGCCCTCAATCTGGATCAAAACACAGTTATTGGAACCATCTCAGGGACACAGGTATCCCTAACCTCAGCCATTCTTACAGAAATTTTTGGATTAAGTACTGGAAATGATAGCATTGAAATATCAGGGGTAGAATTTACTGAAATGTTAGATAGAATGGGTCATAATTCTGAGAACCCTAAAAAGTTGCTGAAGAAAAATCTATCTATGGAGCATAGATTTCTAGCAGATGTTGTAGGCAAAGTGATATTGGCCAAACATTCAGCCCATGATACAATATCTAGACATTAATTCTATCTAATGGCTGTAATAGTAGATAAGAAACACCTGAATTGGGGAGCCATTTTATTTGACTTGATTAAGAAAAAGGTAAATAAGAACTTTGTGAATTTTGGAAGGATCTTGGGCCTATTCCTGCAGAATAGGTGACCTTAGTTGTTAGTGTCCAATGGGATGCACATCAATGCTTCCAAGAGACTTTCTTTTGCTCTCTTTGGCAAGTGGGAGAGACAGATTGTCAAACCCAGCAGGGCTCCTACAGCTAAAGCTTCTTCAGGCACAAGGACTGAAATAGTCACTTCTCCTCAGTCCACTGCCCCAGCAGAAGTGTTACAATCCTTTTCCATATCCTCTCCTCCCTCTCCACATCCTGTTACACCATCCATTCCTTCACCTCCAATAACTTCTCCACCTCCTCCAGCCACCCATCAAGAAGCTTTCCATCCACTACATTTCTTCTAATCCATAGATTTAGAATCATCCTCCAATCTTCCATCATTCAACCTTTTAGATGATTCCTTCATGGATGATTCTCCATCTTCACCCCAAGACATTCCATCCACCTCAACATCCTTTCAACAAATCCTACATGACAACATATCTTAACCATCTTTCCCCCTACCATCTCCTCATTTCTACCAATAGTAACTATCCCAGCTCCATCTATTATATCTATCCCCATCTCTCAACCATCCATACCACTTCACTCTGAATCCATTCCATCCATCTCTGCAGCCACTCCCTCTACCTCTACTCAAGTTAATCTTGAGCAAGTAGATCTTCTTCCTCTAGCAGATAGATTATATGAGTTGTTAGCACCCAAGCTAACTCTCCTACTGGATTCAACCTTGGCTCTCTTAGTCAATACTTTTAATGAGTTATCTATTAGAATATCTTCTTCCTTCTCCCTTCAGGCCATCCCTTCTTCTGGGGGCCTAGATTCAGTTGTCACGGAAACTAGGCAGAGGGAGATGCCTTATGAAGAAGTGCTGCTCTCAGAGAATTTTGTTTCAGAAATGCAAATATCAGAAGTTCTAGCTTCAGAGATTCCATCTTCAGAGAAAGTTTCAGTTTCAGTTCCAGCTCCAGCTCCAACCATCAGTCCTGTAGTAGATCTACATTCTTTATTATCATTATTTGATTCATTTTATAGCTGTTATCTTCTAGCACCTCTCCCTGCTGAAGATCTAACCAGGGCTATAGTTCCCTTCTCCAGCTGTGATCCAAATCTGATAGAAATATATATAAATTCTGCTAAGACTGTGGAAAGTATTCCTTTGGTTCTTGATGCTGCTGCTGCTGCTGATGTTGCTCTTTTAGAGGCTGTTATAGAGCCAGTAGAGCCAGTTTGTTCAGTTTCTGCTCCTGCTGTTTCAGATGTTACTGTTATTATTTCTACTACTGCACCTCCTGCTTTAAAGGAAATAGAGGTTTTATATGATGATCCTCAGAGTTCTGATGATGATGATGAATTCAGAACTGACTCTGATGATTCATCTACAACTATTGCAAAGAAGAGGAAAGCTAGAAGTAAAGCTATGAAAAGAGTTCAATTGTCCAAGACTACTTCTGATAATGACATTCCATATTATATTCTGCACAACTGCCCTATAACTGAGAACTGGATGCAATTCTATAAGAACCAGTTGAAGGCCATGAGGATGAAAATGAAATATAACCAAGGAACTTCTCTTTATCATCCTCCTCCTCCTCCTTCTCCAGGTGCAGGATCTGGTGGAAACTCAGCTCATCAATCCTCATATGATTCATCTTAAAGATCCTCTTAGTCTCAAGGAAGATCTCAATCCAGAGGATATCAGTAAAGAGGTAATCAGTCAAGAGGAAGTCAGTACAGAGGCAAACAAAGAGATTATCAAGTTTATTCCAGAGGACAGTACAGACATCAACCTTATCAAAGGAAAGGACAAAGCCCAAGTGATTCCACTTCTGGTCCTTTTCCTTACAAGCTTAAAGAAGGCTTTCATCCAAAAGCTCCTCCCACTGACACCATCAATAAGTACGAGCCACCAGTTCCTTTTGTAGATCCAGAGAATAATCCAGTCTTCTGGACAGCCAAACTAAAAGAAATGGATGCTCTAGATCAAATAAAGAATGCAAGAGAAAAAGGCCAAGATACTTCCAATATCTCAACTCTATCAGATCAAAGAAGATAAGAACTTGAAATATACAGCTCTAAGAAATTCTTCAATACTGAGGAGTACATGCAGCTACATCCTGAAGCTGTAATTCCTAGAAGCAGAAGCCAGAAGACTCTTGGTGCTGCTGATGACTTCAAATCAAAGAAAGATTCAGAAAATCCAAATAGAGAAATCATTTTCAAGAAAAGAACTGATGATAAGCATTAATCTGGGTGTAAGCTGAAAACTCTTTCATATCTCTGCTGAACTATTTCGTATGATATAATTATATATCTGTGGTTCTGCAATGCCTTTTGTATTTCTATTTTTGTTGTTTTTATTTCCTATAACTCATTTAAATAGTAATCCTAACCCAAATAGGGGGAGATTGTTGGAATACCCTATTACTAAATTGCGTCAGGATCACTATGTCTATAGGATTATTGCTTTGACCTTGTTATATAGAGTAAAGGTCAACTAGTTAGGTCTAAGGCTTAGGACTTAAGTTGGAAGCTTTCCCCAAGACCTCCTAGTTCAGATGAGAAGCCCAGAAGAAGAATTCAACTTGTCGTCGAGCTCAGATCGACGAAGCGTCAAACCTAGTTCAACTATCTCTGAGTTCAGGTCGACAAAGCGTCGAACCCAGTTCGACGATCTCTGAGCTCAAGTCGTTGATGCGTCGAACTCAGTTCGATGATCTCTGAGCTCAGATTGACGATTTCTGTCTTAGAATATTTCCAATATCTCTTAGCTCAGTTCGACGATAGTTGAGCTCAGATCGGCGATTATCTTTTGAGATCGACAATTTCTGGAATTTTGTCAGTTTTATATGGATTTCAAATGTCTTCAACTCAGAGCATTTATTGTAGAAGATTTCTAGCCGTTATAATAAATTTAGAGCAAGTTTCAAGGAAACAAAGGAGGAATGTTCTTAGGTTTTTTCCCTTCAGAGACAGTTGACATTTAAGGAAAGTTTTTATGACTTTGCTAACGGCTATCAAGAATTTTTGACAACTGGATTTCTTATTATCATTCAGAGAGAACAAGAATATATACACAACAGTATACAAAGAACAGATACACACAAAAAGAAAAAAGAAGATCAATAACTCAGAAAATAGAACAAGTTTTCTTTCTGATTCCTGCTGATTAAAAGTCTTCATCATTCCCACTCCAGACAACAAACATTTAAGTTCTTGCTGAAATCATATTTTGCTGGAGCATTCTTTTCATTGAAGACCTATAACCCTTGTAAATATTCCAGCTCCTGAACTCTTGCGAATCTCAGGGGGAGCTTTGACAACATCTCATCCACTTGTGCTTCTCTTTGATTGTTGATAGAGAAGACAACTTCATCATTTTTCTTTTCCCTTTCCTGTAAAAGGATTTTTGAACTCCCTTCAAAAGTTTTACTTTGGTTCCTGAGACCTGATCAAAACTCAGTGGTGGCAAGACACCTGATCAAAAAATCTGGTTTGGTTTTTGAGCACCTGATCAAAAGCTCATTGGTCCCCAGGACACCTGATCAACTCATCCTGCAGTGGATTCCTACCAAGGGTGGTAGAAGAGTTGATGTGCCCAGGTTTTACGAAACCACTATAGTTCCTTGTGTCTTCTGGTTGTTTGCTATCTTATTTGTTGTGTGCTGTGGATTTGCTCTTTTGTTTGTTTTATTTTGATTTCTGTCAAGCACTCTACACTAACTAAATTAAGTCTTCCACTGCTAGAATAATTTTCATATTTTCAAAATTATTTTAAAACACTCTATTCACCCCCCTCTAGAGTGAAGGATTGATCTTACACTCACTTTCATATTATATCAACTTAAATAATTCAACCTTACTATGTGATTATACAAGTGCAATTTCCATTGCACAAAATCCAGTCAATCTTAGTAGAACTAAGCATATAAAAATAAGGTATTGTTTCATTAGAGATTATGTGGACAAAAATAACATTATGCTTGTCTACATCAACACTGATTTGCAAAGAGCAGATACCTTTACCAAACCCTTGGATGATAGGGACCATATGTTCTTTATGAATTAGCTAGGTATGATTAATGGAGAAGATTTAATTTAATTTATGTCTGCGTTCGAAGAATTTATCAAAGTTCATCGAACAGAGATTGACGAACTGAGAAATCTTCTTGAGATTTTTCGTCGACCTGAGATCGACGATATCTCTGTGTGAAATCATTTTTGTTGACCTGAGATCGACGAACATGCTTCAGAAAATATTTCGTCAACCTAAGATTGACGAACTATTTTCCCTCCTCTTCAAACTGAGTTCGACGAACTTTCAGCATTCGTCGATTTGAGATCGAAGACTTTCTATTTTTTCACAGGACAAAGCTCATCGCATCATATTCAAAAAACCTTATAATAGGGTTTTTCTTCGAGCTAAATCCAGTGCTTTTAGATTTCTCTTGCACTTGATCTTTCTCGATTTTGTAGGCAAGCCATGGAGATTCCATCGATTTCTCTTTCAGAAATGAAGTACGACACCGGATTTGATATTGAATTTGACTCCTTCAGCCAATTGGATAATATCTTCACCGACATGCTGCAACTGGTTGAAGAATAGTAGTTACAAAAGTTTATGACAACAAGGATGAAGTGGCTGGCGGTTGAAATAACGGAAAGAGTATATACTTCAACCACACCTGATGATGAGACAATGACAGGAACAATAGAAGGATAATAGGTTATTCTTACTCCTTCCATTCTATCTGAAATTTTTGGTTTTAATAATAGAGAAGAAGATCTAGAAATAGACAGTTCAGAATATAATGATATGCTGCTAAAAATGGGCCACTCCGAGGGAAATCCTAACAAATTATTAAAGAAAAATTTATTTGGTGAATATAAGTTTTTCGCTGATGTTGTGGGAAAAGTCTTGCTGGGCAAGCATACTGCTTATGACTATATTAATAGGCACCACTTCTTGGTGATGTGCATGTTAGTAAATAAGAAGCAGGTGAATTAGGGAAAGGTTTTCTTTGAGGTTATTAAAAGGAAAAATAGCAAGAAAAAGGTGTGCCTTGCTCATGAACTACTTGTCACTCCAACAGTGTTCATCAATGCCTCAAAGAAGCTAACTTGTGCCTTATTTAGCAGATGGGAGAGGACCATCACCAAGCCATCCAAAGCTTCATCCTCTTCTAGAATCTCTGAGGACATAAGGGCAGTAATAGCCACTCCTCCCCCTCTAGAAGAAAATCCCTCCATCTGTATTCCACCACCTCCCTCTCAAGAACAACCTCTTCCTCCACAAGTTTCACTTCCCTCATCAACTCCCCTCCAACAACCATCCACTGCCTCAACATAACAACTTCAATCTCCAACAACACCTGCCTCACCAATACATCAACCAACAGCCCCCCCCCCCGCATCTCCAGAAAACATCACACCACCTTCATCTCCTCTTCCACCTCACCTTGCCAACATAACACCACAAAATCTAATGTCCTACAAAAACTTTACTCTATTATCTCCACATTCATCTCCACAACACAATCATACTTCTTCCCCTTCACATACTCCTCCATCTTCACCCATCCAAGATGACGATATGACTAATATCATTCCCATCCCTCCTGTCATTCCATATCCATCGACCATCATCCATCCATTTGTATCAACTCAAACATCACTTGAGTTAACGCAACTGGATTCTCCATCCATTGCCACAATCTTTGATCTTATCACTCCAACCCTCAGGAATCTCATAGCAGATGTAAGACCCCATTTTTTTCATTTTCAACCATCGGGGTCTTATGCCCAGAATTTCCGCTTTGCGGTGGCACCGACACTCGGAAAGGCCGCCACTACAAAACGCCAATTCTGTCAGCTTTTTTTGATCACAAAGAGAGAGAAGTAAATGCAACATGTCGAAATAATTAGATATGAATAAAAATCACAGCAAGTCCATCAATATATAGAAAGTAGAAAGTAGAAAGTATTGCAAAAGAGCAGTACAGATGCAATATATAAATGAGCTCAAGCCCGGTACATCAGAGTCCTCACTACAAAACACTCATCGCAGAAGCTATAAAAAGACTAATCACTCACGGAGCTGGTCAGAGGTACTCCGAAACTAGACTGGCCCACCTCCATGCGCACCGTACTCTGCTGGTGCTTGTCCCGGGACTGCTGGTCCCTATCTCCCATCCAGAGCTCCTGTAATATTGTGGTTCGAAAACCATTAGTCATAAAGACTAAGTCCTATCATCCCCTACCCCTCCCCCCATGGCTCCTAAGTATCGAGCGGAGAGGAGGAAAGGGAAGCTACAAAGGTGGAGAATATGCAAGGCGGGTTGAAAGTGAAGGGATAGATACTACTCTAGAGGGGGGGTGAATAGAGTTATCAAATTTTGCACTAGACAAAACCTAATAGTCTACCCAACTCCCTTGGAGTGAAATGCGGAATGAAAAGATTATAGATAAGGAGATAACCCTAAAGCCTAACACAAGTGTTGTGCACAGACTCAAGCTAACTGTAATTACAGTTAAGGCTTGGATATCCTAATCAGCAACTAGCAAACCTAGTTATATCTAATCACAGCCACAATGCAAGAATTTAAACAAGGCAATCCAAACGACACAAGGAATTTAAGTGGTTCCCCAAACAACTTGGGTACGTCCACTCTTCTACCAACAAGGTAGGAATCCACTCAGGTTTTTGATCAGGTTCCCTGCCACTAACAAGATCTGCTTCAGGTAGATCAAGAGACCCTTTAGACTTTTGATCAGGTGTCTAAAAACCAAACACAGGTTTTTGATCAGGTGCCCTGCCACAAAGGGATACTTTTGAAGGGAGTAATAACCCTGTACAGGAGGGGGAAAGGGGTTAAGGTGTCTTCTCTATTTTACAATAGATTAGAGAAGCACAATAACTTACACTGAGCTAGACAGCTCTAAAAGAATCAAGGCTCCCCCTGGCTCAAAGAACGTCCAGGTGAAGTCTTGCTTCAGTGCAGAAACTCTTCAGTAAGAACTGAAGGAAGAACTACAAGAAGATATAAAATAATAAAAGAAAATCTTCTAGCAGCTATCTTCTTCTTCTTCTTCAAACGATCTCTGAGTTAGAACTTCCTGGAACAGGAGATCTCAGGTTGAAGAAGAGCAGAAGAGCTAACACTTCTCAGTTGAATGAATATTGCTGAGAGCAATGAACTTGGACTTGATGAAAGCTTGAATGCTAATTGAATAACTCTTAGAATAATTGGTTAGCTAGCTGAAATCCTTCTCCAAAGGATTCCTTTTATAGCAGCAACAAGCAACTGCTCTTTTCAATTTGAACTGTTTGTCTTCTTCTGAAACTTGAAACCTGGGCTGCAAATATCACAAAGACAAACAAACTCTGCACCAAAATATTCTATAAAAGGGATAAACCTTTTTCAAAGAAGCTGCAGGAAGCAATCTGATAATAAAGGTACTAAATAAAATCACATCAGAGACAAACTCTTTATAGCATAAGGAAGACTTTTCAGTCTAACGGCTATAAAGGACTGACAGCAGATAAAGTAAAATACAATGACAACTAATAAGACAAACAACTTTATCTGAAAAGATTTTACTCAGGCAAAAGGATGGAGCAGATATTGCCTGGAAATATTATCATAAAACAACTGAAATAAAATGCCAGATAATGTATTAATTTATTAAATAGAATAAATAAATACAAAATAAAAAGGCAAACAGAAAACGTCGAACGACCCTCGGAGATCATCGACCGAAGAACGGAGATCGTCGAACTATCGGACAGATAGTCGAACGATCCAGATAGTCGACCTATCAAAGAAGATAGTCGAACTACCTCGACAGATAGTCGACCTATCAGAACAGATAGTCGATCTATCAGATAGTCAATCTATCCGGACAGATAGTCGAACTATCAAACACAAACAGATTGTCGACCTATCAAGCAGATAGTCGACCTATCACAGAAAACAGATAGTCGACCTATCAACAGATAGTCGACCTATCAAAACAAAACAGATAGTCGATCTATCAACAGATAGTCGAGCTATCAGATAGTTGAACTATCAGGATAGATAGTCGAACTATCAAAGACGACAGATAGTCGACCTATCAACAGATAGTAGACCTATCAAAGCGGAACAGATAGTCGACCTATCAACAGATAGTCGAGCTATCAGATAGTTGAACTATCAGGACAGATAGTCGAACTACCAAACCAAGCAGATAGTCGACCTATCAATAGATAGTCGAGCTATCAACGCAGACAGAGCGTCGACCAACTGATAGACGATAGTCGATCAGCCGATAGACGATAGTCGAGCGACGTTCGACTATAGTCGAACGAAAAACTACTTAACCAAATATTCATCTGGAAAAGCAATTCTACACAACTAGGAAATCTAACCTATCAACTAACCTTTGACCATAGATAGATCAAGGGTCAAGAGACTAAAAAGACAAGACTAAACTCAAATCAAACTAGGGTACCAACAATCTCCCCCTATTTGAGTTAAGTCTCTCAAAAACTAAAACACAGAGCTAGCTATAGAACAATAAAATCAATATAGAAAATAGTTAAACAACTAACTAGCAATTAACAATCAGTCAGATATATAATAGCAGTCAATCAAAATTAAGAATCTATAGAATCAGGTTTGGGATCAGAAGAGCTAGGAACAAAAGAAACTTTCCGCAAGGGATCAATGGCTTCTTTCTTAGACATCTTCAAATCTTGCACGCCAATAATCTTCAGTTCTGCAGCCCTTGGAACAACTGCTTCTGGGTGCTTTTCCATATATTTAGAAGGATCAAATACTTCAGGGCTAACCTGGATTTTATCGAGTTCCTTCATTCTGAACTTTGACATTGTAGAAAATCCTACAGAGTCCTTTCCTTCAGCCTTAGCTTTCTTTATCTGGGCTGATCCAACAAGTTCTAGAAATCGAGCCATCCTGAAATCAGGATCTAACTCTTGGCTTTCATACACATTTTCAGATGATGTATCAATAGGCTTCACAGCTTTAAACTTAACAGATAAATCTAATAAACTTTCAGCTGTATCTTTAACTTCTTGAATAACAAAAGATGATGGAGGAGCAAACTCAGCAAACTTGTTACTGGATTTTTCAGAGAAAACAGTTCTTTTACTTTTTGAAATAACCTTAGCAACATGAACTGGTATAGCAGGAGAAACCTTTTTCTTGGGAGAAGGAGGAGGTGAAAATGTTGGCTTTTGATATACAACCTCCTTTACTTGCTCTTTAACCTCAGTATCATGCCTTTGAGTACCAATATATGATTTGCCTTGGTGGCTTTGAGAACTTTTCCTTGAAGGAGGCTGAGAAGGTGCAGACTTGCCAGAAGGAACAGATGGATTTGCTGAAATATTGCCAGAGGCTCCTGCACTGGGAGGCGGAGGAGGAGGACCTCTGGGTGTCCATCTGGGAGCAGGACTATCATATCTCTTAGATTTCTTTCTCTCCTTTTGATGGTTCTTAGAGAACCACATCCAGTGCTGGAACTCTTTCGACTTTGGATCAATTCCTTTCAGAATGTAATAGGGAATATCATGATCTGGATTGGGAGGAGGAGGAGCCACAGCTTTTCTTTTCCTCTTTGCAGCTTTCTTTCTCTTAGAATCCTCAGACAAATCTGAATCATCTTCATCCTCAGAATGAGATGAGGGAGGATGATCATATGGATCATAGGCTTCTGAAATAGCCTTTTTCTTTTCTTTCAGGGCAGCTTTCTCTTTCTCTTCTTCCATGGCATCCTGTGCCAGAAGGAGGTCTAGGTATGGTCCTGGTGAATCATCCCAAACAGTAGACTTTTCAGCTTGCAAAACTTTTTCTTTCTCTTCCAAATCAGCCTTTACTCTTTGTTGCCAAGCAGCTTTTGCTTTCTCTTCTTCCAAACTCAGTTTTGAGGTGTCATCTTTATTTTCAACTTGGCTTTCAGAAACATCTTCTATATCAGCTAAAAAAGAATCTAATTCAGGATCATCTTGCATATCTGACTGAGCTGGTAGAACAGACTCAGTGTCTTGAGCATCAGGCAGATGATCAGCTGGAGCAATTGAAGCATGTTCAGGCACTGTCTCTAAGACATCTGGAACTACTGGAGCAGATTCAGCAGGCTCTGGAGTAACTAGTTCTTCTTGAACTTTATCTGTGGATTCATGAACATAGATCTGCTAAATAAGATAAAAGCATTCCTTCTAGGTATTCACAAACTAGCAAGTCAGTTGACTCGTCAATAAAACGAATGAGTGAATTACCTTCAAACTTTATTATCTCCCAAGATTCATCTAGATAGGCAGTAATTACTCCTTCTAGGAATTGAGTAACAAAAGGAGTAGAAGCTTCTTCTTAAACTACTTTGACAACGAATTCTGATTCCAATATAGCATCAGAAATTTCTTTTTCAGACAGTAGAGGAGCTACTTCTTCTTGAACTGGAACTATCTCTTCTGGAACTGTTATCACTGGAGCTATAACTGCTAATACTGATTCTGTTATAACTGGAGGAACTGCTGGAAGATAGATTGGGAGCTGCTCAAAGACATCTTCATTGAACATCTCCCCCTGCCTGATTTCAGTGGGAACTGAAACCAGGCCCCTGGATGAAGAGGGCTCAGCAGAGTTAGAGAGAATTTTGATGGCATCAGTCAAAGAAGCAATGGAGGAAGCAAGTGGAGCAATTGCCTCTTCAATCATGATTTTAATTGAAGGGGTAATTAACTCCAAGATGCTGGAGATGAATGCAGGAGATATCTCAAAAGATGGTGGGGGAAATGTAGTGGATGGAAGATCAGCAGGAGGAATATATTCCTGATGAACTGGAAAGCGAACTGGAGATGGAGAAGGATGTGGAGAGTTAACTGGAGATAGATGGGTAGAATCGGGAAGATCAATATGATCTGAAGATTGAACTGGAGAACGAATAGGGGTAGAAGGTACAGAAGCTAATAAATCAAAACTAGGATTAGATATCCTAGCAAGATGATGAGGGATAGGAGATGCTGGAGGAGAAGATGGAATTGCAACTATTGTTGAATCATGAACAGGAGAGGCAGAAAGTCGTACTTCAACTGAAGTAGACAGCAGAGCAGAAGAAGATGAAGGAAGAGATAGAGGAGCTGAGCCAACTTCTTGAGGGTGGGGAGCGACAGAGTCAGTCCTTGTGCTCTCATATGCAGCTGGAGCAGCCCCTGCAGGAGCGGGCTTCACGAATGTCCTCTTCCACTTTGAGAACAAGTTGGGATCCATCTTCTTACTGGCATTAATGGTTGTAGCAGCTGAAACTAGCAGATGAGAATACTTCTCTTTCAGAAAAATCCCAATAACCCTGCCTAGGGTAACCTCTTTCTTACTGTTCTTCTTCCTTATCAAATCGAACAGAACACCAGCCCAGTTTATTTGCTTCTTATTAACAATTTCACACATTAGTGCAAATTATTGTCTGGTGATATTATCATGGGCTGAGTGCTTTCCTAGAAGCACTTTTCCAACAATTTCTGCAAGGAACTTGATCTTGAAGGGAAAATTCACCTTGAGGAGCTTGGAGGGGATGCCTTCTACATGTCCCAGCTCTAACAACATTCTTCCGAATTCTAGAGCATCTTGCTCATAATCTTCTTCGCCATTAATCAATCCAAAAACTTCAGTCAAAACGGCGGGAGACAAAATTACCTCTACTCCGCCAATTGTTCCTGTCATTGATTCTTCAGTAGAAGATGAAGTAAAAGCCCATTCCTTTATCTCTGGGATGTTTAACTTGATCCTTGTTGACATGAGCCTTTCCAGACCTTGATCTTTGCAGAGCTGAAGAATTTCCACGATACCGGGCTCGCAGCAACTGAATGTGTCAAAGTCCACACTGAAACCGGCGTCGAACTTCACGACTGCGAGGAGTGCTGGAGAAATCGCCATTGAAGTGCTGGAGAATGCGCGAGAAAGACGGAGAAGATGAATCGGCAGAAAATCGCAAGACGAGGAGCAAGCGGGAAGACGGAATGCGAAAAGACGCTCTCCGTCGACGATAAAAGCAAAGATCTTTTAACCTAGGTCGACTATCGGCTTTATATTAGACCGGAGATAGTCGATCTATTCAAAAGATACTGGAGACGATGGTCGAACGGTCGTTCGACGATCGGTCCAGAAGCAGAGTAGTCGAGCAATCGTTCGACTATTTCTGGCTTCTCAAACAACAAGCTGTCGTCATCCAGAGATCGACGATGAGCTCGACTTGTTCGACTATGGTCGAACGCCGGTCGACGATCTTCAATCAGACAAGCTTTCATCAACCATAGGTCGACGATGGGCTTGACCCGATCGACTATCTTCGAACGTCGTTCGACTATCTTCAAACAAGTTTCAACAAGGCAGAAGTCACACTTAGTCTCTTCCATTGATCATGCCTAGTTGAACCAAAAAGAACAGATGCTTCTGTTCATCTAAGGGCTTGGTGAATATATCACCTCTCTGAAACTCAGTGGATATGAACTCAAGACTAATCTTGTTCTTTTCCACACAATCTCTCAGGAAATGGTGCCTGATCTCAATGTGCTTCGTTCTAGAGTGGTGCACTGGATTTTGTGCAATTGAGATAGCACTGGTACTATCACACATGATTTTGGTGTTCTTGTGTGAGTAACCATAATCCACAAGCTGGTTTTGAATCCACAGGATCTGTGAACAACAACTGGCAGCTGCTATATATTCAGCCTCTGCAGTTGAAGTTGAGACAGAAGCCTGCTTCTTACAGAACCAAGAGACCAATCTCTCTCCCAGGAACTGACATGTTCCTGAGGTGCTCTTCCTGTCAACTCTACAACCAGCATAATCAGAATCAGTATATCCAATTAATTCAAATTCTGACTCTGCTGGGTACCAAAGTCCTAGATTTGGACATCCCTTCAGATATCTCAGGATTCTCTTGAGAAGAATCAGATGAGATTCCTTGGGGTTGACCTGGAATCTAGCACAAAGGCATGTAGCAAACATTATATCTGTCCTACTTGCAGTTAAATATAATAGGGAACCAACAATGGCCCTATAATTCTTTTGATCAACTGGCTTGCCGTGATCATCAAAATCAATAACTACATTAGTAGCCATAGGTGTAGGCATTGCTGAAGCATTAGCCATCCCAAATTTCTTTACCAATTCCTTGGCATATTTGGATTGGGAGATAAAGATACCATCAGTATCTTGCTTAACTTGGAGACCAAGAAAGTAAGACAGCACACTCATACTACTCATCTCAAACTTAGAGTGCATCAGGTCAGAAAACCTTTTGCAAAGTTTGGGATCAGTGGAACCAAATATAATATCATCCACATACACTTGAACTAACAGGATTGTGTCCTTGTGGTGCTTGACGAAAAGGGTTCTATCAACTACTCCCCTAGTAAAGTTGTGCTCTAAAAGGAAACTAGCTAGAGTCTCATACCATGCTCTTGGTGCTTGTTTTAGTCCATAAAGAGCTTTCTGCAACTTGAACACATGTGAGGGCAGAGTTGAAGAAACAAACCCTGGTGGTTGTTCAACAAACACCTCTTCCTTAAGCTCACCATTTAGGAATGCACTTTTGACATCCATCTGAAAGACCTTAAACTTCATGAAGGCTGCATAGGCCAAGAAGATCCTTATTGCTTCTAGCCTTGCAACAGGAGTAAAGGTTTGGTCATAATCTATACCTTCCTCCTGTCTGTAGCCCTGAGCTACAAGCCTAGCTTTATTCCTTACAATAATTCCATTTACATCCAACTTGTTTCTATACACCCACTTGGTGCCTATGATCAGTTGGCCTTTAGGTCTTGGAACTAAAGTCCAAACTTTACATCTCTCAAACTGATTGAGTTCCTCTTGCATAGCAATGATCCAGTGGGGATCTAGCTCAGCATCTTTAAAGGTGAGGGGCTCAACCTGTGAGAGGAAACAAGCGTGCATCACATCATATCTTAATTGATGTCTTGTTTGCACACCAGCTGATATGTCTCCTATCACTTGAGATGTGGGGTGATCTCTAAGTGTGACAACATCAGCAGGTGGGATGTGATCTTCAGCAACAGTTGGGATTAATTCCTCAGGAGGAATTTGATCTACTGTTGGTGGAACAACAACAGCTTCTGCAATGTCTTCATCACTGTCTGATTCAGTGATCTGAAGAGTTGATAGTTGAAGAATCTCTTGAGTAGCATCAGGTACCTGCAATGAACTTGAGGAAGGAGAATTTTCCTTCTCCCTGTAAAACATCTGAGACTCATCAAAAGATACATGCACAGATTCTTCAATTTTACAGGTTGATTTGTTATAAACCCTATAAGCTTTGCTTACTTGGGAATATCCAAGCATAATTCCCATTGAAGCTTTTGCTTCAAACTTTCTAAGGTATTCTTTATTGTTATTGTGAATATAAACAACACAGCCAAAAACTCTAAAATAGTTTATTTTAGGTTTCTTTCCTTTAAGCAACTCATAAGGAGTTTTACACTTAAGCTTGTGTATCAGACTTCTATTCAAGACATAATTGGCTGTACTAACAGCTTCTGCCCAATAAGAAAGAGGCATATTAGCATCTGCCAACAATGTTCTAGCAGCTTCAATGAGTGTTCAATTTTTCCTTTCAACTACCCCATTTTGTTGGGGAGTTCTAGGAGCTGAGAAGCTATGTTTGATACCTTCTCTCTCACAGAATTCTTGCATGAGAAGAGAGTCAAACTCAGTACCATGATCACTTCTGATCAAGGCCACATGAGTAGAGTACTCAGTCTGCACACATAATAGAAAGTTTGTAAGGGCTTTGAAGTTATCAGCCTTAGTTCTCAAAAAGAAAACCCAACTGAACCTAGAGAAGTCATCTACAATGACTAAGGTGTAATACTTCCCTCCTAAACTCTGTACATTTATTGGGCCAAAAAGGTCCAAATGTAATAAATACAGGATTCTAGGAGAATCACTTTTATTTACAGATTTAAAAGAGTTTTTGGTTTGCTTGCCTAGCTGACAAGCCTTGCATAGTCTCTCCTTCTTGTAGGGGCAAGAAGGTAAACCTCTAACAAGGTTGTGCTTAGATAACCTAGATATATTTTTAAGGTTAACATGACTAAGCCTCTTATGCCACAAAGAATTGTTATTAAGTGTTAATTCATTAAACAGGCAGATTTCAGAATGAGTTGAATTGAAATCTACTAAATAAATATTACCTAATCTAATGCCTACTAAAACAACATTATTATTTAAAGTAATATTACAAGAAGAGTTAGAAAATGAAACCTGATAGCCAGCATCACATAGCTGGCTGACTGAAATCAAATTGTGCTTCAGTCCTGTCACATATGCAACTCTCTTGAAAGTAACAGCTCCAATTGTGATTCTGCCATAGCCTTCTGTCTGACCACAGCTTGAATCTCCAAAGATAACCTTTGGGTCGAGCTTAGCTTTGAACTTTGACAGATGATTTTTATTTCCTGTCATATGCTTGGAGCATCCACTATCCAAATACCACTTATTTTGAGTGATAGGATAGGCATTCACCTGCAAGAAATTCATTTAGACATTGTGGACCCAGATAACCTTGGGTCCCTTGTTTTTCACATAAGAAAAGCTAGAAATAAATGAAAATGCAGGCTGAGGGTGATAACCTAATGGGTGAGATCTCCTAGGTGGGATTCTCCATGCAGATGATGGGTCAACAAACCTAGGGTTTCTATTTTCATTTAGGTTTCTACGGGTTTGATGATGATTTTGAAAATCATATTGAAAACGTCGATCGACGTTCGACGATGGGCGCTCAGATCGTCGAGATTCGTTCGACAATTGAGCTTCTGATCGTCAAGCAGCGTTCGACGCTCTTTGTATTTCTTTAAAAAATTTCTTCCTCTTTTCTCTCTTAGCTTTATTTAAAGTTTTATTAACTTGATTTACTTGCTCAGTGTTCTTTATCCCATCAGCTGAGATAAAGTTCACTGGAGTTGAAAGATTATTTTTAAGAATAACTGGGGGTTCACTGGGAGAAGCTCCTAAGCCTAGTTTGTTATTACCTGACCTAGTGTTAGTCATGCTGGTTATCTCTAACAGCTTAAGGCTTCTACCATTTAGAGATTCTTCTAACCTCTTAGATTTAGCTAACTCAATTTTAAGAAACTTAATTTCTTCACTATAATTAGTGAGATCTTCCTTTAACTTAATATTTTCAATAGATATGATTTCTGATTCAGCTAGCCTATGTCTAAGTTCTTTAATTTCTTTTTCAGAACTAATTAAATCTAAGCATAAAGATTTAAAATCTAATTTGAATTCTGCAGAAGTGAAATCATAAGAAGATAGTACCTCATCTTCTGTTGGCATTTCTTCCTCTGAATCTGAACTCTCTGCAGCTGAGTGATTGCTGCAGGCATCTATTGCCATCAGGCAAACTTCCTTTGCCTTCTTCTCTTCCTCATCCTCACTGGAGCTAGAGGAGGAAGATTCTTCATCAGAATCACTCCAGGTTTCAGCAATGAAACCTCTCTCCTTCTTCTTGTTCTTGTAGGAGGATGGCTTGGAGTGCTTCCTGTGTTGTTCCTTTTCTTTCCTCTTATCTTTGTTTTTCTCCTCTGGACAATCTGGTAAGATATATCCAGGTTTCCTGCAACCATAATAGATAATTTCTTTAGCAGGTGAACAGTCATACCTTGGTTTGTCTTCAGAGCGTGAAGACTTCTTTCTGAATTCCTTTCTCCCCATCTTGAGAAACCTCTTGGCAAATAATGCCATTAGTTCCTCATTGGATTGGCTGCCTTCAGAAGCATCAGCAGCCTTAAGAGCTAGATATTGCTCTTTTCTAGTTGGAGTGGGGGTCTTTGCTTCAGCTTCTGCTTCCCTTGTCTTTAGCACTTGCTCAAAAGACTTGAGCTTGCCGAGAAGGGCTTCTGTTGAGATCTCTGTTGTACTTCTGGCTTCCTTGATGGGCCAGATCCTCAGATCCCATGTACTAGGGAAGCACATAAGAATCTTATCATTGACCTCTGTCAATGAAATGTCCTTGTCAAGGGTCCTCAGCTCATTGATGATTGAGCTGAGCCTTGTATACATAGCTTCAACTGATTCAGCATCAGTTTTCTTGAAGTTCTCATATTGTGAGATAAGGTTGGACCTTCTGTCCTTCCTTTCATCAGCTAAACCAGCTACAATCTGGTTCAGTGTATCCCACATTGCTTTTGCTGAAGGGCAGTCAGCAACCTTCTGGAATACTTCATCAGACATTGTCTGAGCCAGTATATTCATTGCCTTGGCATCTGCTATCTTTGCCTTTTTGTACTCGTCATTGTAGTCTGGAGGAGGCACTGTACTCATATCAGATGATGAGGCAGAAGCAGCAGCAGGTGCTCTTGGGGGTCCTGATAAAATAGAAGCAAAGATGCTTTCATCAATAGAATTCATATATAATTTGATCCTTGCCTTCCAGATGCCAAACTTAGCTAAGTTGCATGCTGGAGGTCTGGTGCTAGAATAATCCTTGGACTGGGCCATGATAGTGACAGTGAATATCTATAAACTTTGGTATCTATCAGGATCTTGTGACTTAGGTGTTAGCCTATTCAGTCAGTCAACCTCCCTTTGATACCAATTGAAAGTGAAGGGATAGATACTACTCTAGAGGGGGGTGAATAGAGTTATCAAATTTTGCACTAGACAAAACTTAATAGTCTACCCAACTCCCTTGGAGTGAAATGCGGAATGAAAAGATTATAGATAAGGAGATAACCCTAAAGCCTAACACAAGTGTTGTGCACAGACTCAAGCTAACTGTAATTACAGTTAAGGCTTGGATATCCTAATCAGCAACTAACAAACCTAGTTATATCTAATCACAGCCACAATACAAGAATTTAAACAAGGCAATCCAGAAGACACAAGGAATTTAAGTGGTTCCCCAAATAACTTAGGTACGTCCACTCTTCTACCAACAAGGTAGGAATCCACTCAGGTTTTTGATCAGGTGCCCTGCCACTAACAAGATCTACTTCAGGTAGATCAAGAGACCCTTTAGACTTTTGATCAGGTGTCTAAAAACCGAACACAGGTTTTTGATCAGGTGCCCTGCCACCAAGGGATACTTTTGAAGGGAGTAATAACCCTGTACAGGAGGGGGAAAGGGGTTAAGGTGTCTTCTCTATTTTACAATAGATTAGAGAAGCACAATAACTTGCACTGAGCTAGACAGCTCTAAAAGAATCAAGGCTCCCCCTGGCTCAAAGAACGTCCAGGTGAAGTCTTGCTTCAGTGCAGAAACTCTTCAGTAAGAACTGAAGGAAGAACTACAAGAAGATATAAAATAATAAAAGAAAATCTTCTAGCAGCTATCTTCTTCTTCTTCTTCTTCAAACGATCTCTGAGTTAGAACTTCCTGGAATAGGAGATCTCAGGTTGAAGAAGAGCAGAAGAGCTAACACTTCTCAGTTGAATGAATATTGCTGAGAGCAATGAACTTGGACTTGATGAAAGCTTGAATGCTAATTGAATAACTCTTAGAATAACTGGTTAGCTAGCTGAAATCCTTCTCCAAAGGATTCCTTTTATAGCAGCAACAAGCAACGGCTCTTTTCAATTTGAACTGTTTGTCTTCTTCTGAAGCTTGAAACCTGGGCTGCAAATATCACAAAGACAAACAAACTCTGCAGCAAAATATTCTATAAAAGGGATAAACCTTTTTCAAAGAAGCTGCAGGAAGCAATCTGATAATAAAGGTACTAAATAAAATCACATCAGAGACAAACTCTTTATAGCATAAGGAAGACTTTTCAGTCTAACGGCTATAAAGGACTGACAGCAGATAAAGTAAAATACAATGACAACTAATAAGACAAACAACTTTATCTGAAAAGATTTTACTCAGGCAAAAGGGATGGAGCAGATATTGCCTGGAAATATTATCATAAATCAACTGAAATAAAATGCCAGATAATGTATTAATTTATTAAATAGAATAAATAAATACAAAATAAAAAGGCAAACAGAAAACGTCGAACGACCCTCGGAGATCGTCGACCGAAGAACGGAGATCGTCGAACTATCGGACAGATAGTCGACCTATCAAAGAAGATAGTCGAACTACCTCGGCAGATAGTCGACCTATCAGAACAGATAGTCGATCTATCAGATAGTCGATCTATCCGGACAGATAGTCGAACTATCAAACACAAACAGATAGTCGACCTATCAAGCAGATATTCGACCTATCACAGAAAACAGATAGTCGACCTATCAACAGATAGTCGACCTATCAAAACAAAACAGATAGTCGATCTATCAACAGATAGTCGAGCTATCAGATAGTTGAACTATCAGGACAGATAGTCGAACTATCAAAGACGACAGATAGTCGACCTATCAACAGATAGTCGACCTATCAAAGCGGAACATATAGTCGACCTATCAACAGATAGTCGAGCTATCAGATAGTTGAACTATCAGGACAGATAGTCGAACTACCAAACCAAGCAGATAGTCGACCTATCAACAGATAGGCGAGCTATCAACGCAGACAGAGCGTCGACCAACTGATATACGATAGTCGATCAGCCGATAGACGATAGTCGAGCGACGTTCGACTATAGTCGAACGAAAAACTACTTAACCAAATATTCATCTGGAAAAGCAATTCTACACAACTAGGGAATCTAACCTATCAACTAACCTTTGACCATAGATAGATCAAGGGTCAAGAGACTAAAAAGACAAGACTAAACTCAAATCAAATTAGGGTACCAACACGGGTGACAACGGAACTAGTCTAACAGTAAATATATATTTTATAAGCAGCTAAGTATGAAAGGTACATCTAGCAGTTCTACGATAGTGAGCAGTAAAGTAAACATGTAGCAAGCAGTATATATATAAGAAGTCAAATAGAAAATAAGTAAGTAAGTAACCTTAACTTATATGAATGCCCATATAAACATATAAGTTAAGGGGTCTTCTGCAAGGCTCCCATCGTATAAAAAGTCCCATACCGATTTATACGTTGGGGTGTCGGTTGTATGCAAATATGAGTGTAGTGATATGCTATGCCATGATTCATGCAAGTGCAACTCACGCACACAACTCTATGCCCACAGACCTTTAGTTCCCCTTGTTCTGGCAGCTAGCTTCACTCCCAGGAACCTCCATAGTGGCAAATGGAGATAGTGGGTCGGCCCCCCCACTCCTAGGCAGGTATCCACACTACCGGGCCTAGCCCTTCCGTACGCCCCTAAAAGAACACAACCTAGAGTATCCACGTACTAGTGCTGGCCGTATCCACCAGACTTTCTTTGGATAAGTGTCTCACACCGCCGAGTCTACGTACCGACGTCGGTGTGAATGACAGTCAAATAACGAATACCAACCACCTTATTCTGTATTTAAACCCTCGAGCCCTCGGCTCCCCAAACTGTCCTGTCTGTGCATCTACCTTCAGAAGCTACCATCTGAATGACAATAAAACCAACCTATTCTACCTCCCTAACTACCGGGGTGTGAGAATGTGCAACCCTAGTTATACTAGTTGCTCTTTTAGTTAATTATTCCTACGATTTATGTTAGCCTAGGACTGCCCCCGGTATACCCCGTGAAGGGCTCTCAAAGGGCACTAGGAACTATGATGGTAGCTGAAGCCCGTCGTTCCCTTTCGCAAGGCACTTACTTTTATTGGTTATTACCCATTACCTGATCCCTTCCAAATTACTTTGGATCTAACCCTAGTGTATTAAGACTCTTCCTCTCCTACAGGGGAGGACGATCTTTCGTTGGTCCCGAACACCTCTTATGACTAGACAACCTACCAACCTATCCTCATCTTGGATACTAAGGATGCATTCACACATTTCCAACCATTATCCCAATATACAAATCCTCTAAGTTCATCCTGCAGCTTAATATGATTTCAGCAGTTTTTACTAAACACAGATCATCCTAAGCTATATGAGGTATTCAAAGGGAGGTACCCCAAATTGTCGCCTAAATCTCCTATAAAATTTGCTGGAGGTCTATCATGACATAATTAGCCTAAATCCATAAATTTATAATTTTCCTAATTAATTTGATATTTATTTAATTTTCCCAAAAGATTGGCCATGAGTAATTTTAAACATTAACTACATGATTTTCTCAAGTAATGGCCACCCAAAAATTATAATCACTAAATAACAGAGAGATATCAATAAATATTTATTTCCATGATTTTACAGAATTGATTTAGCCTCTAATTAATTTATCCACTATAATTCCATTAACCATAAGTAAAGAAGGAAATACCAAAATTATTCATCAGAAAATTATATAAAAATTACAGAATCTTAATATGGTATAGAAAGAGTCATTGTGCAAAGATCATAATTTTACAGGCTTTCTAGTCACCAAAATAAATTTAATTAAGTTTTCATGGGAAATAATACTTAATGAAGCAACCATTAGACATAATCTTCCAAAAATCCCATAAAAAATGTCAGAGCTTTAAAACACAATAAAAAGTCCTTTGGCTAAAGTTCATCAATTTCCAAAAAGTAGTTACTCCATAATAAATTTCTAAGTAAATATTATAAATTACTAAATTGTTAATGAAGTATACAAAATAATAGTCCTAAATTCATAACAAAATCTCCAGAGCTTTTACTAACTTCAAACACTATTCTAACCAAATCTCATCACTGTTCAGTGAGTTTTAGTGATATTTTCTATCATTGTAAGTTTTGTGCCCTAAACTAGGGTTAGGGTTTTGAGGGACTTATTTACTTTAAAATCCATTTAGATTTCTGCAAGAGGATTCTAGCTACCCTAGAATTCTCTCAACCAAGTTTCAAATCATAACCAAGTCATTTAACCACTTGCCCTTCAAAAACCACCAAGAACTATCCTTAGGGTTTGGCCTTAGGTCCTAGGGCAATTCTACCCTAATCCACCTCAAAATCCATGAGAGGGTGCTAGGAATCATGCCTAGTCAGTGGTCAAAATCTCAGCCTCTGTTGAGGTGATTTGACCACTCAAATCACAAAGTGCACTCTTGACCTAAAAATCCCTTAATAGGGCAAAGCTTAGGTTTGTTCATTTCTAATCTAAAACATCTCCAAATTAGATGAAAACTTATTCAGAGCCTTATAATGAACCCAGGGACCCGGCATCAAAATTTGGGAGGGTTTGGAAGCTATTAGACCACCTAATTAATTTATATAAGGATTATTAAAATTTTCTAAAAACTATAGAAACATATTCTCCAAAAATTCCCATTTTTTGAAGGGCCCTAGGTATAGATAGGGTAGACTCTCTGCCCAAATTTCAGATCATTTGGACAAGGGATGAAGGGTGGGCATCTATTTGAATCTCACAATAGCCCTAGGTATAGGTCCCACAAAAATGGGTTCTGTGATCAAACCAATTACCCAAACGAGTTGAAATAAATTTTAAAATAATTTAGACTCAAAGGGCTACAACTTCTGTGACTAGCCATTTTTCCTAAATCAGCCTTTAAATACCTCGTTTAACGACATCAAAATGTCAAAGTAAAAGGGGTAACAAATAGCAATATTATATATATAAATATAACAATTAAGTATTATAAGTTACTGTTCATCTTCTTAAAAACCAGAACCAGCAACCCTAAAAATGCTTAAAACCTGTAGCTTTGCTTGAGCCACCGCCGGCAATTTGGCCACCTCCCTAGCCAGCCACCGCCACCACCACCTCCGTCGAGGTGATGGCTATCGGTCGGCGGTGGTTTGGCTGCCGGAGGTGGCGGTTTCCGGTGAACCCGACCACTATGTTTTTTGGAAAAACCATGAAAATAAAAACTTGGATCGGCTCAATTGAGTCTGATTCTTGTCCTAAACGATTCCTACGATCTACACACGAGAGAAGGAGTAGAGGAGGACCTTGTTAGTGGTTTGGAGAGGAGCCGATCGTCGGGATGCCATTGACGCGGTGGTGGCGTCGCCAGAATTCTTCTATCGCACAACACAAAGCTCCAATCCATCGGGTCAAGGTGGAAACTTCATCTCTAAGTCCAGGGAGTCTTTTAAAGGGAAGAAATGGGGATGCGGGTGGGTATAGGTTGTCCAGCCATTAATGCTTCCTTAAAAGCATGCTTCGGCCATGGTGGAGGGGAGATGAAACGACTCAAAATAGCTGGAGAAAGGCTGGAAACTCCTCTCCCCATGAGGACTTGAATCCAGACGTTACTTGGAAAAACGAGGGGCCAAGCTTGAATGCTAATTTACTAGCCATGCAAGCCGTCGTTCGGCCATGGCTGAACTAGTGAAACTTCATCCTCGTTTCCAAAGCCGACGGCCACGTGGCATTGATGATGGCGAGGATTCCCCGCCATTTGCTCGTGCCTACATGGACCTCTCTTTTGATCGACGCTGCTACATGTTCATGGATATTGATGGTCGTTGCCGTAACCGTCGTCGCCTCCGCCACATGGATCTCTCTTTTGATCGCCGCCGCTACATGTTCGTGGACATTGATGGTCGTTGCCTGAACCGTCGTCGCCGCTGCCACCGCCGCTGCCATCATTTCGTCACGTCATTATGATTATAATGTTATTTCATTTTTGAAATAATATTATAATCCTACTACTTTAATTATAATTTTATTAAAATTAGATTTATAATTTATAGGTTTTAGTATTATGTTATTTTAATTTTTGTTAAACATTAGTGGCTAGGATTTGTTTTGTTTTGGATGAAGGGTGGAGGAGTGATGTATCATTTATATATATATATACATATATATATATATATATATGTATATGTATTTGGAGTGGGAGAATGAATTGAAGAAAAAAAAAGACAACCTTAAAGAAAAAAAACCGGCTCACGGTTTTGCTGCAGCCCCCTCTCTCGGCTCTGTCGAATCCACCCCGACGCCTCCGGGAAGCCGCCGTTTGCTTGCTGCCTCCCTCCATTCGGTGGTGATCTTGCTGCTCCGGCAACCTCCATCTTCCTCCGGTGTGACTCCGAAGAAGGCGGCTCGGTTTTCCTCATCCGGTGTGACTCCGGTGAACCCGTGGAAGTGCAACTCTTCCACCACTATCTTGCTCTTCCTCCTCCTCACATCTTCTCTAATTTCTGGTTTGGGTAACGAATTCCTTTTCTTGAACTTGTGTGAACTTCATCTTGTATTGTCAGTGTTGTGGAAACTTTGATTTCAAGTTTTATCCCAAATATTGAATCCATTGTTGCATTTATAAAATCTGAAATTGTTATTGCTTTTATATCCGATTTTCACGAAGATTTTCGTAAGGGTAGGTCCCCTTGGACGTTTGCAAACCGGGGTTTGTGTAGCCTTTGGTTTCGAATGGATCAAGAGGATTTGGTATATCCTCGTTTAGTTTTGTTTTGAGGGTTGCATTTGGACTATTTTCTGAATCGAAGCTTTAGTCCGGATCTCTCTCTATGTGGATGGAAATAATGTGATGCGATGCTAGATGTATGGTTTGGTTATGATGTTAGTGTATGTCTATGTCGTGCAGGTTTGGATGAGAGTTTTCCGCTTTGTGAGATCGCAATATTTTAAACGAAACTCTGCCGAAATTCAGAGTTTTGCGCGCACACCACGTGTTCGCTTAAATTCCCCTTAGGAATCCATTTGTCTTTTGGTGCCTTAATTCCATTTAGGGAGTGGCCTACATCAATTTGGTATCAGAGGGAGGTTCACGTCAATTTCTCAATTGACACCCCTCCCCCAATTTTTAGGACATTATCACGCACTTCGTAGGCACACCTTAGAGTCAAAAAATTACAAAAAAAAATTGTTTTACGTGTTTACTTAGTTTGAGTATTCTGTTGGTCCATTATGGCATACATTGGGAGCTCCGAACACTCACTTTCATTCGTTGAGCGAAACGTTATGTTATCACAATATTTGACACCACCACCGCGCACCTCTAGACCTATTAGAGTTCCTGCTCCGACCTATGATGGGTTAGGTGATCTGCGAGTATTTTTATGTTGGGTGAAGGATATGGAGCGCTATTTTGAGAGTTATCAGATTGTGGATCCCCACAGGATTCCCGTTGCGAAACTACAATTATTGGGTCGAGCACAAACCTTCTGGCTCAATGAGGAGCGACGTTTTGGGACATCCCGCGACGACTCACTTGCACCTTGGAGGATTATGAAGAATTTATTAATCGATGAGTATTACCCTCCATACTGCCACTCTCCGTCTTCTGATTATTTGAGTGAGTTGCCGCCTAAGATTTTGCCTACGTCGAACTAGTATGTCCCCTCGTACTCCCATACTCGGATATCTCATGATTTTGTTTCTCCCCGCCAGGGCACTAGACCCATCTGATCGTAGGGGTGACTATAAGCCTCATGCTAGACCCTTGCTCCTCCAAGATCATACTATTTCGAGCACTTGTACACCTACCGTTAGTGAGAAGGAAAAGGTTAGGTCCTCTGTCCCGCCACCTGTCGTTGTCTCAACTAGGGATGCTATAAAACCGCGGGATAAGCCTAGGTAAATAGTTAAAAGTTGCAAGGAGAACGATACATGCTATGTTTGTGGGTTGATTTGCCACTATGCCGTGGAGTGCCCCACAAAGCCTAGGGCTTTGGCTCTTTTAGCTTCGACGTCTGAGCCCGCCACTGAGGGCGATGCCGATTGTTCTGACGACTGTAGTGATGATGAGGAGATTAAATATCCTAATGACCTGGATGATGATGTCTTCTCTGGGGTATCCCTCCCTGAGATTAACCCACCTCCCCTCGACCATATTTCAGGCCCGTCTCCTATGTTAGTTGAGGAACCGTACAATGGCCCAGAGTTAGCTGACGTAACTACTGAGTTGGAAGATTTACCTTGCGATGGATCCATCCTTTTGGATCGATCAGCAGACTTGTTAGGACACGACTTGATTTTACCTAGTCCGATCCACTTAGTTAAACCGTCGTTATTAGCACTTTTGTTTGATATGACTAGTGGGCTATGTATTGGTGAGTATCCGCCGGCGGGCATGTTTTTATTTGCGACTGTGTATGATTTCACGGCGACTGTGCCTATTGATTTGGTGCCCTCACGACATTGTTACCTGCCAAATCAAATTGCACATGTCTTTCGTCTATCCTGGTCTGAACTGCATGTAAACATATCGATGCCTTATTCCAGTGTCTATGAGTTGCATCACTTTCACGTCCGTTCACCTTCGAGAGCTTCTGACTGCAGAATTGTTGATTCTTATTTAGTCTAGTTAGCCCCCGAGTGTATACCTTCGAGTTCCGTAACAAAATTATTACATTGGAGCGCCGATCCTTTCATGATTTTCAAGAATTTTGGATTTAATGAAATTTATTTGGATTTTTACGATGCAATCGGGTTTTCACCGCATTTCAATTTTTCGGATTTAAATTTGCAAATCTGGTCTCCATATGAGCGGCTTTCTCCAACGTTTCTCTCTTCAACTTCAAATTCTCGTGGGTTGAGAGGTGAGATTTTTTCCATGTCGCTCTTCCATTTGGGTTTCCTAGTTCTCACATTGGATAGAAAGACCTACACTGCTATTCTTTATGCTGACAAATCTACGAGGTTTCCTGCTATTCTTGTTCATGACAGGTTCTGTTCAATTGTGGATACCCGCACTGCTTGTCTTGCCCCGTGGATGTCCGATCTTACAATGCTACCTGCGGGCGCTGTTGTCTCCTGCTATTCTCTCCCTGGCCACTCATCGGGGATGAGTGATTTTGAGCGGGGGAGGATTGATGGGGAGGATGCCCTGCCATTTGCTTGTGCCTACATGGACCTCTCTTTTGATCGCCGCCGCTACATGTTCATGGATATTGATGGTCGTTGCCGCAACCGTCGTCGCCTACGCCACATGAATCTCTCTTTTGATCGCCGCCGCTACATGTTCGTGGACATTGATGGTCGTTGCCGCAACCGTCGTCGTCGTCTCCACCGCCGCCACCGTCATTTAGTCACGTCATTATGATTATAATGTTATTTCATTTTTGAAATAATATTATAATCCTACTACTTTAATTATCATTTTATTAATATTAGATTTATAATTTATAGGTTTTAGTATTATGTTATTTTAATTTTTGTTAAACATTAGTGCTTAGGATTTGTTTTGTTTTGGATAAAGGGTGGAGGAGTGATGTATCATTTATATATATATTTGTATTTGGAGTGGGAGAATGAATTGAAGAAAAAAAAGACAACCCTAAAGAAAAAAAACCGGCTCATGGTTTTGCTGCAACCCCCTCTCTCGGCCTGGCCGAATCCACCCCGACGCCTCCGAGAAGCCGTCGTTTGCTTGCTATCGCCCTCCATTCGGTGTTGATCTTGCTGCTCTAGCAACTTCCATCCTCCTCCGGTGTGACTACGAAGAAGGCGGCTCGGTTTTCCTCATCCAGTGTGACTCCGGTGAACCCGTGGAATTGCGACTCTTCCACTACTATCCCACTCCTTGTCCTCCTCACATCTTCTCTAATTTCTGGTTTGGGTAACGAATTCCTTTTCCTGAACTTGTGTGAACTTCATCTTGTATTGTGAGTGTTGTGGAAACTTTGATTTCAAGTTTTATCCCAAATATTGAATCCATTGTTGCATTTATAAAATCTTAAATTATTATTGCTTTTATATCCGATTTTCGCGAAGATTTCCGTAAGGGTAGGTCCCCTTAGATGTTTGCAAACCGGGGTTTGTGTAGCCTTTGGTTTCGAATGGATCAAGAGGATTTGGTATATCCTCGTTTAGTTTTGTTTTAAGGGTTGCATTTGGACTATTTTCCGAATCGAAGCTTTAGTCTGGATCTCTCTCCATGTGGATGGAAATGATGTGATGCGATGCTAGATGTATGGTTTGGTTATGATGTTAGTGTATGTCTATGTCATGCAGGTTTGGATGAGAGTTTTCCCCTTTGTGAGATCGCAATATTTTAAACGAAACTCTGCCGAAATTCCGAGTTTTGCTCGCACACCACGTGTTCGCTTAAATTCCCCTTAGGAATCCATTTGTCTTTTGGTGCCTTAATTCCATTTAGGGAGTGACCTACATCAATTGACAAGTCAATATTTTCAAGTGAGACTTAACTAGGTCTTAATAAAAGAAACGGCCCAATAACACATTCTGGCCCACTTCCTAGAATGGCTCGGTTCAACTGGACCAGCAACCAAGCCAGACTTCTCAAAAATTTCTAAGTAAAATGAGCTCACTCAACACCATCCAGGCTATGGTGTTGAGTGAGCTCTGCTCGCTCAATGCTATCCAGGCTGCGGCATTGAGTGAGCTCTGCTCAGTCAACGACATCCAGGATACAGCGTTGAGTGAGCTCATCTCACTCAACGCCATCCAGGATACGGCCCTTCCAGACTATGGTGTTGAGTGAGCTCTGCTCACTCAACGCCATCCAAACTATGGTGTTGAGTGAGCTCTACCCACTCAATGCCATCCAGACTATGCCGTTGAGTGAGCTCAGCTCACTCAACTCCATCCATATTATGGTGTTGAGTGAGCTCTGCTCACTCAACACCATCCAGACTATGGCGTTGAGTGAGCTCAGCTCACTCAAAGCCATTAAGATTATGGTGTTAAGTGAGCTCTGCTCACTTAATGCCATCCAGACTATGGCGTTGAGTGAGCTCAGCTAACTCAATGCCATCCAGATTACGGTGTTGAGTGAGCTCTGCTCACTTAACGCCATCCAGACTAGGGCATTGAGTGAGCTCTACTCACTCAATGCCATCCAGATTATGACGTTGAGTGAGCTCTGATCACTCAACGCCATCAAGACATTGGCGTTGAGTGAGCTCAGCTCACTCAACGCCAACCATCCTTCATAGGATGGCGTTGAGTGCAGTTAGTGCACTCAATGTCGTTCAGCTTTTGGCATTGAGTGCACTCGACGCACTCAACGCCCAATCCCAAATCCTGTTTTAAGTAAATTTCTGCCCTACTATTTGCAGACCAAGGTGATTTTCACCTTGAGCCCGGGTCACTTGGCCTTATTGGGCTTCCTAGGTTTTTTTCATGACTTGGTCATGACAAAACCTATCTTAGGGGTCTAGTCAGAAATGGGATGTTATAGCAGAGGCAATTGCACCACTTGCTAATTCCATCTCCTCCCTCTCTGCTCTCTTTACTGCTGCCCACTCTGTCCCTTCTTCTTCTGGGGGCCTGACTACAAGACCTTCTGAAACTCGGTAGGGGGAGATGTCCTGTGAAGAAGTTCTAATTCTTTCTCCTCCAGCAGCAGTAGCAGCAATAGCAACAGTAGATGTACATATGGATATAGTAGTTATAGAAAGTATAAATACAGATACAAAGCTATTAGATTTTCTTGAAGCAGATCTTCCAGAACTTGATATTGAGCTCACTGATGTTGAGATTGGAGAACCTTTGGCAGCTGCACCATTCTTTTACCTAATCCCTTTTGTGGAATTAGCTGATTTATTAAGATTTTTTGACACTCTTTATCATTTTCTTTCTCTTCCCGAGCAAGCTTTCTCCAAAGCCATTGTATGCTATTCTGCTCCAGTAAGTCTAGCAATTATGGACCAAATAAGAGAAAGTTTTGTGGCCCCAATCCTTTCAAATATTTTAGTTACTGAGAATGTTTTTGTACCAACTTCTGTTCCTGAGCAAAATTCTATCTCTCCTCCAACTTACAAAATGGATGAAAGTTGTATACCATCCTTGGATGATATTATGATTGCAGATATAGGAGAAGAAGAAAAATAAAATCAGAGTGTGCTGAAAAGCAGATCTCTAAGGAAGCATTGAAAGAAATTGATGACTTATATGATAATCCACTTGGATCTTCTGATGACAATGATGATGATGACTATGATTCTGATGAATCAAAATCAAAGAAGAGCAAATCTAAGAAAAGGAAAGCACCTTCCAAGGCCATTCCTAAACCCAACCCCAATGCAGACACACCATATTACATATTGAACAAGATTACTCCTTATCCTGGTATGCCTTAGTGGATGTGGCTATCTGAGAGTGAAGAAAAGGAAAAAAAGAAGAGGAGAAGATATAGGTCCCCTCCTAAGCAATTCAGAAAGGATCTTCCTCCTCATCCTCCTCCATCAGTAGGGGCCTATGGAAGTGTTTCTCATAAATTAACTCCAATCACTAAAAAATATCAAAGACATTCCAAGCCAAGTTCTCAGAGCAGCAAGAATCACCAGCAGCAGTCTATAAGAGGCAAGCCACCTTCAACTATAGAGCTAAAGAGTTCTCCAATATCTCATGATGAACCAAAGAAGGATAGCAGTCCAAAAAGGCCTAAATCTCCACATATTCCCTTTGTTGATCATGAACAGGAGAATACTGCTAAAATGGCCAGATTTCAAGAGCTAGTTGGACTTTCTCTGATAAACAAAGCTAAAGCAGAAGGCAAGGATCCCTCTTAATATTCTACCATGTCTTCCTACATAAAAGAAGAATTAAAAAGGTATGATAAAGCTAATAAGGTTCTTCAATGTTGATACTTACATGAGTCTTCACCCAGAAGTTGTTGTCCCAAGAGTAACTCCTGCAACATTATTGAGGTAGCTGATATGACAATGTCCAAGAAAGAAGCTGCCAATCCTAACAGGGAAATCATATTCAAACAACCTTCTAAGAAAGCTGACAAAGGAAATTCCAAGAAACCTAGATAAATTTTTGATTAGTTTATTTTCTGAACTATTTATGTTAATTTGTCACAAAGTGCTTGTTGTATATATCTGCTAGACTTTTCATTTTCTGCCAGATATTTGTTGTCTTGCTTTGTGATTATTTCTTATATTTTATTTATTAGTGACCTCGCAAAAATGGGGGGGAGATTGTTGGATCCCTAGTTTGGATTTGGGCTAAGGTTCACTATTAGGATATTTGACCCACCTTGTATAGCTAGGGTCATGTTTGTTAGTCCTAGAGTTTAGGCTAGTCATTAGAATCAAATTTCATTGACCATCCTGTAGTGGACTTCAGGAGACTCAAGACTTAGAAGAATTAAGAGTTCAGATTATTAGTTCGAAGTTCTTCGAACTCAGCTCGATGATCGTCGATCTCAGATCGACGAACTTAGAGTTCTTTCTCTGAGTTGAGCTCGATGATATTCGAGGTCAGGTTGACGAATTCTTCTCTCAAGATAGATTCTATGGTCGACGATATTCTACCTTAGCTCGACAAACTTGGAGCTCTGCTTTGAAAGTTTCTTTCTAGATTATTTCTTCTCTGAGCTCAGGTCGACGAAGACGAGTTCTTAGCTCGACGAACATTTAGTTCAGGTTGACGAAATCTATTCTGAGGTCGACGAAATCTGTCAGTTCAGTATTTCCTTCTCTGTAGTTCATTTCTAGATTAACCAATGCTGATTTATTATATTATTGTCTATATTGCTCTGAGTAATTAAGTGCATATATTCTTATGAATATAGCCGTTCATTGACATCATTAGTTACTGGATTTCATAGAGTAAAAACTCGGCTTAATGACTGGGACAGTTGAGGAATCAAATTAATGCCCTTCTAGCCGTTTGTCCAAGTTTCAAGAATTCAGCAATCAATCAAGGAGTAAAATTCAAATTCAGAACATATACAGAGAAGAATTATTGGTTATTAATTATAGAAGATAGAAAATGAGAAATCAGAAAATCAACTAAGAGACAGTGGCAGACACATAAAGATATTCTGTCTAAAAATTCATTTTGTCTTCATCATCAGCAAATCTTCTCCAAGTTTTCTAGAGACATCAAATACAATCAGTCTGAAAAGCTTGCTGGAGATCAACATCAATCTGAAGACCTATACCCTGTACAAAGCTTCCAGTATTTACTGAACTATAATCATCTCAGAGGGATCTTTGACAACTGTAATCCACTAAGTCTTCTTTATTGTTTAGAGAAAGAGAAGACAATATCACCTTATTACATCACTATAAAAAGGGTTTATTAACTCCCTTCAAAAGTTCTTGTGTTGGTCTTTGGGCACCTGATCAAAAGCCTAAAGGGTTGTGAGATCTCCCTATAAATAGATCTTGTGGTAACAGGGCACCTGAACAAAAACCTGTGGTGGCAGTCACCTGATCAAAAAACTGTTAGTGGATTCCTACCAGGGTGGTAGAAGAGTGGATGTACCCAGATTTGGGGAACCACTATAAAATCTTTTGTTGTCTGTGTGTTCATTCTTCTTTGTTTTGCTATGATGTGATTGTGTAGTTTAGCCTAGTTTCTATTTCATTTCATATAACTACTACTATCACTTATTTTACTAGTATAGTTTTGAAAAACAACCAAAGTTTAAAATCACTCTATTCACCCCCCCCTATAGAGTAAATTAGATCTATCCCCTAACTTTCAATTGGTAACAGAGGATTATCAATTGTCTAAGTTATCTTTCATTCCATATTACCATGGAATCGTCGGAGTAACATCGAATAGGACCAGCTTCAACATCACTAAGTTTGGGACAACACATTTCAATAACTAATTTACACAATAAACAAAAGACAAGCCCCCAATAAACAAAAGATAAGCCTCTACCTACCTTTGGCTAAGTATCTTCGATATTACCAGGTTATGTTCGGGCTAGATATGCACACCATCCTTAGGGCATTAAACCTAAGACTTGGGATTCCATCCTGAAACTCGATGATATACTCCACACCTTTAAAATCTCCAGGTTAATATTTCTGACCACTTTCTTAAGGTCAACTTGTGACCCAGTCCCAAATGGTTCTATTCTGAACCTGAATTCTTATCTAACCCTTGGTATTTTTGTATGATGTTGGGTCAACCATATTGTGTTATCAGTACGAGAGTATAGTCTACGAGTCCCCTACTATTCTGTTAATGGATTGTATGACTCAATTGTCCTTAAGGTTGTCCTATTAGTTTAGATAATAGGTGATAGTACTACTTGATGAGTAAAGTAGGGACATCAGAGTATAAGCCTTAAGTACCTTCTTTCGCATTACACTCTTCCTCTAGTAATTTCAGGTATCCTCGTACCTTAACCGAATTAAACCTAAAGTCCATTTTGACTAGGGTATAATAAGAATCATCTTTGTGAGTAGAGTTTCCTAGTTGGGTTGGCCTAACTCATTGATATATGGACTATATATTGTGATTTTTACCCATGGGCACACTGTAAGACCCCATTTTTTTTGCAACAACCACCGGGTCATAGGCCCAGAACCGCCATTCTGCGGTGACACCATCCTCCAGAATGGTCGACACCACAAAACGCCGATACTGCCGGCCATCTCGATCGCCTACGATAGAATATATAATGATTGGAAAAGCTAAAACAATCAAGTCCACAACATAGAAAGAGTAAATCACATGACAAATAAAGAGTCCACACCATGATATACAGGCTTATGCCCGATACATAAAGACCTCACTACAAGCCACTCATAAAAGTAAAACAACTACTACTCAGCTCCACTCACGGATCCGGATGCATGTTCACCCGAACTACACTGGCCTGTCTCCATCTGCACCATACTCCGCTGGTGCTGCGTCTCCTGCGGCTGCTCCCTGTCTCCCATCTAGAGCACCTAAAATGTGGTGGTCAAACGACCGTCATTCAAACTAGACTCAGTAAACAGTCCCCCACCCCTCTACCTGTGGCTCCCAGGTACCAGGCGAAAGGAAGTGAAAAGGAGGACCAAATAGCAGGGCATAATCAAGCAGATGACAACTATACTAATATGAGTGTTATAACAATAAAAGTGTAGCAGGAGTTAATCAAAAAATGGTAATGCATAGTAGTAATGTAAGCATGAAGAACTGAAAGTAAGAACTGTACAAATAGTAATTAAGTAACCATTGATTTATAGGGATTACCCCTATAGACATAGGGGTCGTTCTGCAGGGCCTATCGTATAAACAGTCCCATACCAATTTATACGATAGGTGTCAGGGGTTAAATGCAATGACTATGCTATGACATTCAAGTATGCTAGGGTATGAACATGCAAGTGCAACACACACACACAACTCTATACGCACAGACCTTTAGTTCCCCAATTTGGAGTTAGCTAAACTCTCAGGAGCCTCTCGTCGTGGCCAACGAAGACAGTGGGTTGGGACTCTCCACTCCTAGATTGATAATCACACTACCCAGCCTATCCCCTCTCGTACGTTTCCGTACTATTCCTAGCAAACCAACTAGTCTCCCCGAGTAAACGTACTGACGATGGTGTGATCGATCGTCCAATACCGAGGACCCACCACTATTATGCACATCCAAGCTCGTACATTATACCATACATAAATCTCCGAGCCTACAACTCAAAAAACCATCAAGTCTAAAACTAGTCCCCGAGCATACAGCTCCTCAGACTACTGAATCAATTCCAAGTCCATTTAACTCTACCAGTAGGCCCATCGACCATGGGTCTATGCTATCCATTCATTACCAATTTGTCTCACCATGTGTACAAGTGTGAGTGCAAAGTGGAGGTATTATTGAGGTTGCTCTTGTCCATATTATCCCTAAGGTTTATATTAGCCCAAGACTCCCCAAGGCATACCGCGTGAAGGGTTCTCGAGGGCACTAGGAACTACGATGGGCTGAAGCTCAAAGCTCCCTTTCTCAAGGCACTTCATATTATTGATTTCTATCCATAACCAATCCTCTCTTTTATTTCAGTGTGACTCCCCTAAGTCTGTTTAAGCTCTCCGAGCTAGCCTATTTCAGTTCTACGTACTATATGCAGACCGTGCTAAGTTACATGATGCTCCAACTAAGGGGTACTCCATTTACTCATCCAACAAAACCAAAACAATTACTGGGAGTTTACCATGACCTATTTAGACTAACTCCAGAGTTTCATAATTTTCCTAATTAATTGGGCATTTAATCTAATTAACCTAAGACTCTGGATGCCCTACTTTGAACATGAAATGCACTTTTAAATCAGTAACATATCACCACAAAATTATGATAAATACTAGGTAACATTTCTACAATAAATCCATGGTCTAAGAATTTTCAGAATTGTTTAGGCCCCAAATCCACAATTTAGAACATAAAGTCGATATTACCATTTTAAGAAGCAAAGGCCATCAATATTGTTCTAAAAATGATGATAAAAATTCAGTAAGACCATCGTGGCCTAAAAACACTCTAGAGGTACTCTCCAAATTTTACAGTGAACAATAACCCCTAATTTAATTTTAAATCAATAATACCATAGTCATTGGTTATTGAAGCAAGTACTATAAAAATTCAACTAATAATTACAAAAAAATTCCAGGAGATAGATAATTATCTAAAACTAACCCTAACTAAGTTTTGCAATTTTTCCAATACATGAGGGGCTCTGAATCTAAATAAAATTAATCTTCCAAATTTACAACTTTGTGAAGCAAGGACTGTGTTGAATCACCTAAAAATAATGGGAAAATTCTAGAGCCTACACATTGACATAGAACACTCACTGACTAAGTTTCATAATTTTCAAAGCAATATTGTACTCCACATCTATTTTTGATCAGAAATCCACAATTCATAAGTTATAAAACAATTACTTAAAATAATCATCTAAAAATTTCAATAAAAATACAGAGGGGACTAGCATGATTTAAAACTTCCAAATACCAAATTTCACAACTTTTTAGTGTACAAAAATATCATAACAAGCAAAATAAACTTAAGGACACAGCTAGGGTTATAAAGGAAGTACTGAGTTTATTAGTCAAAAAATTCCACCAAAATTATTTTAGGACTCTTTTTATCAGAGAAATACCCTGCCTAAGTTTCAAGTTATTGTGAGGTGTTTTGATTGCCTAAACCCAAATATTTGGCTTTGTGCCCTAAACTAGGGTAGACATTTGAGGGGGTTGAAGGCTTCCAAATTCAATAAAACTTCAACCAAAGGACCATAGCCACCCTATGATCCCTTCTACCAAGTCCCAAGTCATTCCAAGGTAATTTGACCCCATGGCTTTCAAGCCCTAAAAAATCTCCATAAAATGGGCCTACCCTAGGGTTCAAGGTCTACCCTACCCCAAACCACCCCAAATCTCACTCGAGGGTGTTAGATGCCATATAAAATAAGTGGCCAAAATAACAGCCTCTGTTGAGGTGATTTGACCACAGAACATCAAAAATAGCTCTTTGACCTAAATAACCCTATAAGGGTATACCTAGGGTTGGATCAATACCTAACCAAAACATCTTCAAATGAGGTGAAATTTTTACCAGAGACCTAACATGGCCTCTAAGACCACCCAACCAAATTTAAGGGAGTTTTGAGATGTTTAGGATACCTAATTAATTTATTCATGGATTATAAAATTTTTCTAAAAACTATAGAAAAATGTTCTCCAAAAATTTTGATTTTTGGATAAGTCCTAGATATAGATAAGAATAGCTGATACTCCAAATTTCTAGTCTTTGGGAGGTCTGGTTTGGGGTGGGAATCCAATTCATTCTCTAGTCAGCCCTATGGATAGACTCCACCAGAATGAGTGCTGATGTCTAACCAGGGCTCCAAATGACTTGAATTTTTTTTAATAAACTAGAGACCTATAGCTATACCTTTGTTGTTGATCACATTTCCAGCAGGAGCCTCTAAGTATTTTTTAAAATTTAAAGAAAACACTGTTAATTCCTACTAAGAAAAATACCAATAATAATAAACTAATTAAAGATCTTGCACAGATATTAAAGCATGATCGACAGTATTGGAGTCATCTTCCTCCTTGAGCCAACGGCTCAGATTAGCGGCGCCTAGAGAATTTTCCAGGCCGAAATCCCGATCATCCGACCACCTCCCTGGTCAGCCACCGCCGCCACCACCTCCGTCGAGGTGGTGGCTATCGCCTGGCAGCGGTACGGCCGCCGGAGGGGCCTATTCCGGTGAGCCCGATAGGATCATTTTCATGGAATTTTGGTGAGAAATTTATCACCGATCGGGTTCAATTGAGCCCGATCTCTCAAGCTAATGGATCCTAGATCTAGCACAGACAGAGAGGAAGGGGATTGGACCTCATTTGGAGCGTTTCCTTGCTCCATTCGCCGCCCGCCATTGCTCCTCCTAAAAGCTTTCGGTACCATGGCTTTTCCTCCTCCGAGAGCTCTAAGTGTTCAAAAAAGGGGAAATTCTACTCCTCAGAGGTCTCTAAAGGTTATGGAGTGGTCGGTAGGGGGTGTGGGGGCTTTAACTCTCTTGGCCATGGTTGACCTCATCACCTCCCCTCCCATGGCCAACCCTATGCATCCCCCCTTCCATTAAATAGCTCTGGAAACTGCTGGAATCCCCTCTAATTCATCAGGGAAGATGAATGGGAGCATAGTGGAGGGATACCAAGGGGTATATCACCTTAATGGCCATGAATGGCCACTTTCTCTCTCCTCCAAATTGGGGGAAAACCCCCCATTTCTCTCTCCTAATCACTATGGCCGAAATTCCACTCTCTCCCCTTATTCATTATCAGTCAATTAGGCTGGTTGACCACTCACTTTGGACCTAGCCCAAAGGGTTGGGCTAAGTTTAAGTGATTTGTCCTAATTTGATCAAGTTTGTCTTTTGGTCAAATTGGGCCCTAGGGTTGACCAAACAATGGAATTTTTGTGCCATTGGGCCCTTATGAGGTTATGACCCCAGGAGTGTGGTCAACTTGAGGTTGTGGTTTTCAATAGGGGTGTTTAATGGAAAATCACCATTTTGACCTAGTAGGGGTATTTTGGCCATTTTGCCATGTGGTGACCCTAGGATGGGGCTTTTTTGGTCTAATTAGTCTCTTATGATGTGTTCGACCTAAAAGTGAAGTTACTTCCACATGGTGATGGTCAATTGGGCCATTGATTGGGAATTGACCATTTTGCCCTAATTAGGGTTAGGGTTGACCTTGGGTCAACTTGGCCTATTTGGCTTGCCCCAATGGGTCATGAATGTCCCCCTAGGCTCTAAGATGGCCTAGGGATGTTATGATGGGATCACTGAGTCAAGTTAAGGCCCTTAAGTCCAACGATAGGTTAGATATTTTGAAATTACTATTTGCAGACCAAGGTGTTTCAACCCCTAGTTTTGTATAAGTCCAAGGGGTTCCTAAGCTACCAAGGTCTTATCATGACCTAGTCATGACAAATTCACTTGGGGGTCTAGTTGTCTGGAGGATGTTATAAATCCCAACACATAGTAAAAAAAAAATTTCATCCCCGAAATTAAGGTTAGCCCTGCGGTTTTCTACCAGAGTATTAATTGTTACATTCCAATATTTAACTTAAATTTTTTTACCTAAGGCGAAGAGCTCCGGGTAAATCTACTGCATCAAGTCGTGTGTCTCCCAAGTGTGCTCATCCTGACCATGATTTCTCCAAAGAACCTTTACCAATGGGATCTTCTTGCGGCACAAGACCCGCATACCCGTATCGTCAATCCGGACCGGCTCTATGTGTACTGACCGATCAGATGCTACTGGACCATCCGTGGTGTCTATCTGCTGCACTGGACATAATAGGGCCCTCCTGAGGGTGGAGACATGGAAAACATCATGCAGGTTGTAACACCCCAAAAAGGCCCCAAAAGACTCAACATGAAGTTTGAGTAGCAGGTCAGGTTACACGGCCTGGGACACGGGCGTGTCGGGTGTACACGGCCTGGGACACGGGCGTGTCCCAGGGCATGTTCGAATTATTTTGCGAATTTGGCCTATTCAAGTCAGAGCCGGACACGGCCTTGAACATGGCCGGGAACACGGGCGTGTCAGGCTAGACACGGGCGTGTCAGCTGCCGTGTTCCGACCCGTGTACTGGTTGCAGCTCGATGTAACAGGAGACACGGGCATGTCAGGTTCGACACGGGCGTATCGATGACCCGTGTTGTGCAGTCGGTTCAAACTGTGTGTGCCGCTTAAAGGGTACACGGCCTGTGACACGGGCGTGTCACAGGCCGTGTCGGCCAAAAAATGGGTTTTTGGGAAAATCTTGGCCGTTCAGTTTTCTCTCTTTTGATCCAAGGGCTCAGGTGGTTTCTTGGGCTGGAGAAAGTCGTGAGAGAAGGATGAAGATTCATTCTTCATTTGTACTTAAGGAAGAGAGAAAGAGAGAGGAAGAGAAGAAGGAGGAGGAGAGCAAGCCACCGGCGGAGCTCCCGTGGTCCGATTCGTGATCCGAAGCCAGCGTTGTGAAGGCAAGGCTGCTGCGGTTCTTTCTCACCGGCTAGTTTTCGATGGCACCGAAGAGATCGACAAGGGTAACGATCTCCCTCCTTGGACATGTGAAGTCCTTCTTTTCTGCATTGCATAGGGAAAACCCTTCCCCGCGAGTGTGCGGTGGGTTGTGGTGTCCCTTGGGGTAGATATGTGAAGTCCCCCTTGTTAGAGGCCGGAATTGGAGTACGGCTCTAGGCATGCTGTGTGAAGCCCATCTGGATGTAATCTGGATTGGTGATGCTTGTTTGCATATCGGAGAAGGCTCCGTGATTATGGCTTGTGATGCCTATGGCTTGTGATGCCTTGTTCCTACCTGTTGCTTGGTGTGGCAGGAAGTACTGGACGATGTCTAGGAAATGAAGAGGGTTGGATGCAACTCTTGTGGCCGTGGGTTGCCACTTTGTGAATGGTTGAGCCGTTGGGCTGCAACTCGATGAAAAGGCAGATTGCCGAACAGGAAAGGTGAAACCGACCCGCGCCTATAAAAAGCCATGGATACTTCCGTATTCGAGGTGGCTCGGCGACTTGAGCAACGGGGGGTGGCTGATCCGTACCTGCGTTAGGTCCGTCCGACTTGGAAGCCTGGTATAGGTTTTGTTGGAGCGCCTAATGAGAGTCTTAGGCCCGCGCGCCGGAAAGACTAGAAATGCTCAAATACCGTGTAGACGGTGGTGTTGACCCTGGTATTCCGGTACACCGAAAATGTGCCCTGAGTGCACGGACTGTCGGGCCGGGTGGCCGATGGTTGTGATGGCTTGAATGTGCCTGCGCGCACATAATTGCTATTTGATGATGCCATGCTTGCAGGGAAAGAATGCTCATGCCCCGAGAAAGGGGTAGGATTGTTATAATTGGGTCAGCTGAATGCTGACCGTTGCATTGTTTGCCACCGGTTGGGTGGTTTGTTCCCGTGCAGGTGCTGGAGAGCCAAGTGGGAAATGATGGGCTGAAGCCCTACTGCTGTTGCTGCTGCTGCTGCGGCTAGCCCTTGAAGGCTAAGCGAATGGCGTGGTTTTGTTTTCTCTTGTACTCATGTATGGCCGGCCTGCGCGCCGAAGTTTGTAAAACATGTTGTCTGTACAGAGGAACTGTAAGGCCTTAAGGCCAAACTCTTGTGGTTGTGTACATTCCGTGGCTTATATATAAAGGTGGTTTTATATATTGGACATTCCGGTTGAGAGTTCAAAGTTGTAACTTAAAGCTTCCGCTAGAATGCTCTGAGTTAGGATTCGTATTTGGTTTGGTATTATCCTGGGACCTCACCGTCTGTTTGTGGCATATAGTGTGGGGCCCCGGCCGGACCTTCTACTATACGTCATCTAACGGATGGGGTCGTTACATTTTGGTATCAGCTTTCGTCGGTCTTCCTCTTTCGAATTCGTGGTCGAATTCTTTTGTGGGGTGGCGAGCACATGTTTGTGCGACCTGCTGTAACGCTAATGAACTCTGGAATGTCCATTAAGGAATGTACAAAATCTTGTTTGAGGAATCTGCGCGTTCCTTTTTGTGTTGTTTTGCTTGCATACGTTCGCTAATGTGTGTCTTGTCCACCTATAGGTGACACGTAGTGGTGCTGGGCAGTCTGAGCCCCAGCGCTCTGATGAGAGTGCGGCACCAGCTGAGGTGCCCACACCTCCTCCATCTGCGGAAACTGTTCGCTTAGTGGCTGAGGCGCTATTTGCCATGATTCAGCCGACCGGGCAAGCGCAGCCGGCGGTAGTGCCAGTTCGTGTTAATGTAAGACCCGAGCCGGTTGAGGCTGTAGATCCACGAGCAGCTGACCGACAGTTGAAGCAATTCATGAGCTTCAGTCCTCCTACGTTTGCGGGAATGGGATCCCCAACGCAGGCGGAAGATTGGTTATCGCGTGTCAAGAGGATAATGACAGCGATCAGGGCGGAGGAAACTCTAAAGGTCATCTTAGCCACCTTCATGCTTGAAGGGGAGGCGCGGTTGTGGTGGGATGAGGTTGAGCTACATCATTTGGCGGGCAGGCAACTAACACAAGTGTCGATTGAGGAGTTCTCTCGAATATTTCTGGCGAAACATGTCCCAGCGGCACAATGCATTGCTATGGAAAATGAGTTCCAACGGTTAAAGCAAGGGGAAGATAGTGTGGATGTCTACTTGCACGAGTTTACCAGGTTGGGACGATATGCGGGAACAATCTTCGCGGACGACCAAAGGAAAACGAATCGGTTCTATGAAGGATTGCGGGATGAGTTGAGATTCCTGCTTTCGAGTTCTGTGAGCCAAGGGTTTCAGGCGTTGGTTGATACTGCGTGCGCGTTGGAGAAGGACATGAGGCGAGTGCAAGGGAATAAGGGCTTGGTGGTGTCTAAGCCAGAGTTTCAAGCACCTCGCCCAAGCAAGTCGTTTTACCAGAAGAAAGGGGGCAAGAGGTCCAAGCCATCTGGGCAAGTGACTACGACCGTGGTGTCGGGAGCGACATCAAGGCCGGATGCTCGTACGTGCTATAACTGTGGCCGGGTGGGGCATATTGCTCGTGACTGTCGGGTTGTGCAGCCCAAAGGGGAAAAGAAGACGGGTGCGTCGTATGCTGAGAAGGGCAAAGCGGTGGTGGATTCCTCTGCTTCCCAGGCGCAGCCCCGAATCTATCAACTTGGCCAGCAGGAAGCGATTAAGCAAAGTGACGTCGTCACAGGTACGAGTTGAGTTAGTTTACTTGCTGTGCTTTTGGTTTTGGTTATGTTTAGCTTGTGCATGATGTGTGTGTGCTGCAGGCTTTGTCCTGATTCGGAATAATTTAGCGAGAGCCCTGTTTGATACGGGTGCTTCGCATTCTTTTCTGTCTGAGGATTTCGTATCTCGAATTGGGGTACCAAGTCATGTGACGGTGGATAGTACAAGGGTGCTATTGCCGAATGGCTGTGTGATGCTTGCGGATAGGGCTTGCGATGTGGATGTGCAAATAGGAAGTCGGGATTTCGGTTTGAGTGCAGCTGTGCTACCGTTATCGGAGTTTGATGTGATCTTTGGTATGGACTGGCTCTCGGAGCAGCGTGCCATTATTGATTGCAACTCCAAGGAGATTACACTGGGCCAGAATACCGGGCTTGTGACGAAGTTCGCTGGTATGCGAGGAGTTGGCGGAACGTTGTTGTCTGCACTCCAAGTCGTCAATGCTGTGCGGAAGGGCGCGGAGTTATTCTTCACGCTAATTCAGGCTGTTGAGCCAAAGGCCAGTGTCGGTGAAGTGCCAGTTGTGTCAGAGTTTGCCGATGTGTTTCCTAAAGATCTTCCTGGGTTGCCACCCCAGCGGGAGATTGACTTCTCTATTGAGTTGGTGCCAGGTGCGAAACCTGTGGCCCGCTCTCCATATCGCGTCGCGCCAAAAGAGATGGCTGAGTTGAAAGTCCAATTGCAAGAGTTGTTGGAGCAGGGATATATACGCCCAAGTATGTCACCTTGGAGCGCGCCTGTTCTCTTTGTGAAAAAGAAAGACGGTAGCTTACGGTTGTGTATTGACTACCGCGAGTTGAATAAGCTGACGGAGAAAAACCAATATCCGATTCCGAGGATTGATGACCTCTTTGATCAGCTGGCGGGATCAACGGTCTATTCTAAGTTGGATTTGAAATCGGGATATTATCAGCTAAGGATTCGGGAAGGTGACATTTCCAAGACGGCGTTTGGAACACGCTACGGTCATTATGAGTTCACGGTAATGCCGTTTGGCCTATGTAATGCGCCTTCGGTATTTATGGACCTAATGCATCGAACGTTCCGAGAGTATTTGGATTTGTTTGTTATTGTATTTATCGATGACATATTAGTATACTCTCAGTCAGAAGAGGATCACGCAAACCATTTGCGGTTGGTCTTGCATACCCTGCGGAGGAATAAGCTTTTTGCCAAGTTCTCAAAGTGTGAGTTCTGGCTCTCTTCAGTAGCCTTTTTAGGCCATGTGGTAAGCGGAGAGGGTATCGCGGTGGATCCGTTGAAGATAAGTGCCATCCGAGATTGGCCAGTGATGTCTTCAGTGGCCGAGGTCAGGAGCTTCCTTGGACTTGCGGGCTACTATAGACGGTTTGTGGAAAACTTCTCACGGATTGCTTTACCTCTCACCACGCTGACGAGAAAAGATCAAAAGTTCATATGGACGCCGGAGTGCGCGCGAGCTTTTGAAGACTTGAAGAGTCGTTTGACCACGGCGCCTGTGTTGACATCGCCATGTGGTACCGATGGGTATGAGATCTATAGTGATGCATCTGGGAGCGGCTTAGGCTGCGTTCTTCTGCAGTTTGGGAAAGTGATTGCTTATGGCTCGCGTCAGTTGAAAGTGCATGAGCGGAACTACCCCGTCCATGATTTGGAGTTGGCGGCGGTAATCTTTGCGCTCAAGTTGTGGCGGCACTATCTATATGGCGTGAAAGTGGATATCTATATGGATCACAAGAGCCTAAAGTATTTGTTGGATCAGAAGGATCTGAATATGCGACAACGAAGATGGATGGAGTTCCTCGGGGACTACACCTTCGAGATTCACTATACTCCCGGGAAGGGAAATGTGGTCGCTGATGCTTTGAGTTGAAAGACTCCGGTACGGGCAAGCTGGTTGCAGAGGCATGATCAGCGTTTGATCCAAGAATTGGAAGCAATGGAGATATCGTGTGTTGACAAGGGTGCGTCAACCGATGCATGTTTGAACTGGACGGAGGTGCAGTATGACCTTACGGACAGAGTCCGGCGAGCAACGGAGCTTGATGAAAGTCTCCAGCGCTATGCTAAAGATGGGCCGGAGGACCAATTCTCTTGGGATAACGGGTTGTTACGGAGAAATGGTCGAGTGTGCGTCCCAAGTGTGGGTAAATTGAGGGAAGAGTTGATGTACGAAGCGCACTTTGCAAAGTACTCAGTTCACCCAGGGAGCACAAAGATGTACAGGGACATGAAAAAGCTGTTCTGGTGGCCCGGACTAAAGAAAGATGTGGCTCGTTATGTGGCTGAATGCACTACCTGTGCATTGGTGAAAGCAGAGTGCCAGAAGCCTGGCGGTTTCCTGAAGTCTTTACCTATTCCGGAGTGGAAGTTCGATGATATTTCGATGGATTTCGTGCACGGGTTGCCGAGATCTCAACGCGGTCATGATTCAATCTGGGTGATTGTGGACCGGTTGACGAAAGTGGCGCACTTCCTTCCAAACAGAAGAGACGATTCAGTGGAAACCTTGGCCAAGCTGTATGTGGAGCAGGTTGTTCGACTGCACGGTGTTCCTCGGAGCATCGTTAGTGACCGTGATGGGCGGTTCACATCGAATGATTGGCGGCTCGTTCATCAAATGTTGGGTACAAAATTGGCGTTTAGTACGGCCTTTCATCCCCAAACGGATGGCCAGACTGAACGAACCAACAGGACGATGGAGGACATGCTCCGCATGTGCGCCCTAGACTTTGGTAAGAGATGGGAAGATTATATATTTCTCGTCGAATTTGCCTATAATAATAGCTACCAAGCGAGTATTGGTATGGCACCATTTGAGGCGTTGTATGGTCGGAAATGCCGTACACCGTTAGCTTGGGCAGAAGCAGGCGAATCGAAGCTGAGTGGGAAAAAGGAAGTCGAAGAAGCTACTTCGCTCATACGCTCTATTCGGGAGAGGCTAGTGATAGCCCAAGATCGTCAAGCAAAGTACTACAATGCCAAACATCGGAACGTGGAGTTCACGGTGGGTGATTGGGTATATTTGAAGATCAAACCCTTCAAAGGTGTGTCCAGGATTCGGCATTTGAAAAAGCTAAGTCCGAGGTATCTTGGTCCGTTTGAGGTGGTGGAGCGAGTTGGGGAAGCTGCTTATCGACTAGCACTTTCAGCGGACTTGGGTGGATTACATGATGTTTTTCACATCTCAGTCCTTCGTAAGGCGGTAAAGGATCCAGCTCAAGTAGTGGAGAATGATCGGGTAACGGTCGAGTATGGGCTAACGACGAGGGTTAGACCCATTCGGATCGAGGATCGAGCCGAGAAACAGTTGCGGAACAAAGTGATCGGGATGGTCAAGGTCCGATGGGACAATTGTGGCCGTGAAGAGCTAACATGGGAGCGAGAGCAGACCATGTGAGCTGAGTTTCCCGAGTTGTTTGTATAAACTGTAGACCGTGTACTTTTTGTTATAACAGAGTTATAGCATTGCTGGGTTTTGTTTCCTTACCGTGCAAATTTCGGGATGAAATTTTGATAGGGGGGAGGGTTGTAACACCCCAAAAAGGCCCCAAAAGACTCAACATGAAGTTTGAGTAGCAGGTCAGGTTACACGGCCTGGGACACGGGCGTGTCCCAGGGCGTGTCGGGTGTACACGGCCTGGGACACGGGCGTGTCCCAGGGCGTGTTCGAATTATTTTGCGAATTTGGCCTATTCAAGTCAGAGCCGGACACGGCCTTGAACACGGCCGGGAACACGGGCGTGTCAGGCTGGACACGGGCGTGTCAGCTGCCGTGTTCCGACCCGTGTACTGGTTGCAGCTCGATGTAACAGGAGACACGGGCGTGTCTCAAGTTCGACACGGGCGTGTCAGGTTCGACACGGGCGTGTCGATGACCCGTGTTGTGCAGTCGGTTCAAACTGTGTGTGCCGCTTAAAGGGTACACGGCCTGTGACACGGGCGTGTCACAGGCCGTGTCGGCCAAAAAATGGGTTTTTGGGAAAATCTTGGCCGTTCAGTTTTCTCTCTTTTGATCCAAGGGCTCAGGTGGTTTCTTGGGCTGGATTAAGTCGTGAGAGAAGGATGAAGATTCATTCTTCATTTGTGCTTAAGGAAGAGAGAAAGAGAGAGGAAGAGAAGAAGGAGGAGGAGAGCAAGCCACCGGCGGAGCTCCCGTGGTCCGATTCGTGATCCGAAGCCGGCGTTGTGAAGGCAAGGCTGCTGCGGTTCTTTCTCACCGGCTAGTTTTCGATGGCACCGAAGAGATCGACAAGGGTAACGATCTCTCTCCTTGGACATGTGAAGTCCTTCTTTTCTGCATTGCATAGGGAAAACCCTTCCCCGCGAGTGTGCGGTGGGTTGTGGTGTCCCTTGGGGTAGATATGTGAAGTCCCCCTTGTTAGAGGCCGGAATTGGAGTACGGCTCTAGGCATGCTGTGTGAAGCCCATCTGGATGTAATCTGGATTGGTGATGCTTGTTTGCATATCGGAGAAGGCTCCGTGATTATGGCTTGTGATGCCTATGGCTTGTGATGCCTTGTTCCTACCTGTTGCTTGGTGTGGCAGGAAGTACTGGACGATGTCCAGGAAATGAAGAGGGTTGGATGCAACTCTTGTGGCCGTGGGTTGACACTTTGTGAATGGTTGAGCCGTTGGGCTGCAACTCGATGAAAAGGCAGATTGCCGAACAGGAAAGGTGAAACCGACTCGCGCCTATAAAAAGCCATGGATACTTCCGTATTCGAGGTGGCTCGGCGACTTGAGCAACGGGGGGTGGCTGATCCGTACCTGCGTTAGGTCCGTCCGACTTGGAAGCCTGGTATAGGTTTTGTTGGAGCGCCTAATGAGAGTCTTAGGCCCGCGCGCCGGAAAGACTAGAAATGCTCAAATACCGTGTAGACGGTGGTGTTGACCCTGGTATTCCGGTACACCGAAAATGTGCCCTGAGTGCACGGACTGTCGGGCCGGGTGGCCGATGGTTGTGATGGCTTGAATGTGCCTGCGCGCACATAATTGCTATTTGATGATGCCATGCTTGCAGGGAAAGAATGCTCATGCCCCGAGAAAGGGGTAGGATTGTTATAATTGGGTCAGCTGAATGCTGACCGTTGCATTGTTTGCCACCGGTTGGGTGGTTTGTTCCCGTGCAGGTGCTGGAGAGCCAAGTGGGAAATGATGGGCTGAAGCCCTACTGCTATTGTTGCTGCTGCTGCGGCTAGCCCTTGAAGGCTAAGCGAATGGCGTGGTTTTGTTTTCTCTTGTACTCATGTATGGCCGGCCTGCGCGCCGAAGTTTGTAAAACATGTTGTCTGTACAGAGGAACTGTAAGGCCTTAAGGCCAAACTCTTGTGGTTGTGTACATTCCGTGGCTTATATATAAAGGTGGTTTTATATATTGGACATTCCGGTTGAGAGTTCAAAGTTGTAACTTAAAGCTTCCGCTAGAATGCTCTGAGTTAGGATTCGTATTTGGTTTGGTATTATCCTGGGACCTCACCGTCTGTTTGTAGCATATAGTGTGGGGCCCCGGCCGGACCTTCTACTATACGTCATCTAACGGATGGGGTCGTTACACAGGCCTTCCAGCTCTGGCGGCAGCTCTAGCGTGTATGCCAAGGGGTCGATCCGCTCCAGGATCCTGTAGGGCCCCATATATCTCGGGCTGAGCTTCTTCCTCCATCCGCGATCTCGAGAGACTCCATGCATCAGTCGTATCTTCAAAAACACTCTGTCTCCTACCTGAAACTCAACCTGACGATGCCGCACGTCGTAATATTTGGCTTGTTTACTCTGTGCCTCTAACATCCGGTCCGGTATCAGTCTCACCTGGGCCTCAGTGTCCTCCATAAATTCCGAGCCCAGGACCCTTGGGTCTTCATCCTATATCCAATACAACAGAGTCTTGTACCTCTGTCCATACAAAGCCTCGTAGGGAGCCATGCCTATACTGGACTGATGGCTGTTGTTATATGAGAACTCTACCAGTGGCAGCATCTTCTCCCATGGCTCTCCTCGGTCCAGAATACACAGTCATAGCAGATCTTCCAATGTCCGATTGGTGCGCTCTGTCTTCCCGTCCGTCTGAGGTGGAAGGCTGTGCTGAAAGTCAGGCGGGTACCAAAAAATGCCTGAACTGACCGCCACTACCTGGATGTAAACCGCCCATCACGATCTTACACTATCGACCTGGGCACGCCATGATAGCAAACGAACTGCTCCATAAACTTCCGCACCAGCACTCCGACTGAATCTTCCTTCCTGACCGGTATGAATCGGGCCACCTTCGTCAGCCGATCGATGATCACCTAGATCGAGTCATTCCCTGTCCGAGACCGGGGAAGCCCATGTATGAAATCCATGGCTATGTCGTCGAACTTCTACTCTAGCACCGAGAGTGGCTGTAAAAATCCGGTGGGGTTCCTGCACTCCGCCTTCTTTAGCTTACATGTCTCACAATGGGTCACGAAGTAGGTGATCTCCTTCTTCATGCCCGGCCAATACATCGTCTTCTTCAAATCCGCTGCCATCTTCGTGATTCCCGGGTGTACTGAATACCGGCTGCAGTGTGCCTCCGCCATAATCTCCTCCCAGATCTGGCCTCCCTCCGGTATATAAACCCATCCTCTGAAATAAACCAGGTCATCCCTCATTGTGTAGTCTCCTACAGTGCTTGCCTCCAAGTCCTGGAAGATGGGCTCTAGTTTGGTATCCTGCCTCTGTCCTTCTCTGACTCGGTCTCTAATGTCATCGGTGATGCCCATCGCGGCCAAGTGTTGGGTACATTGGAGAATGTGTACCTGATTTGGAGAAGCCTCACTTAGCTCAATGATATACATTAAGGTGTATTTGATGTTATTTTGAGTTTATATGTGCAGGTTAAGAATGCGCTAGAATGTAGGAAAAAGATTCTAAGTCCATATGTCGACACCTGAGGAAGCTGTGTCGACACTTCAGTAAGATTGCGTCGACACTTGGAAATGGCTGCGTCGACACCTCAGTGAATTTGTGTCGATACCGGGAGGCAGTGTCGACACATAGAAATAGTCAATCGACATCAACTGTGTCGACACCTGGAGGCAGTGTCGACACACGCAATGTTCTGAATCTACATCAACTGTGTCGACACACAGGACTTGTGTCTACACACACCTGAGTCTAGAACAAGTTGATTACTGATGAATGGTGAAGTGTTTGTGTCGACACAAATAATCAGTGCTGACACATTCTCAAGAAGCAGTATCAAGAGGCTGTGTCGACATCAAGGAAGCTATGTCGACACCACCAAAGTCTGTGTCGACACTTAAGTCACTTGTCTCGACACATATTGACAGATGGTCTCGACACATATTGACAGATGGTCTCGACACTTTATGATAGACATACTCGACGCTTTTCTGACAAAGACGAAGGCTCAAGATCTGTTTGATGACTTGACTGCTGTGAGTTACAACAGGTTTACTGAAGCTGTCAGACTTGTCAGAAGTTAGTTATAAACCGGATCAGCCGGTTACCATGGATGAAGTCTATAAATAGATGGATTCAGAAGAAGGATGAAGATACAGATACTAATTAATTGTCACCACTAACACAATTAGAGATTGATCTCTGATTAAGTAAGTAAAGAAGAAGATCTTCGTAAGAAGATCTAAGGAGACATTCTGATGTGATCATCCACTCAGATTCAGTCTAAGTTGAATTCAATCTAGAATTCAGAAGTATCTTCAAGAGGTTTGGAAAGAGAGAGTTCCAGCTATTTGAATTCAAGAAGGAGGCAATCACAGGTCTCTCAAGAAGCAGATACTGAACTATTCTGTCAAGAAGATTCAGATCTATTTCTGGAATCTAAGGAGAAAGCTGTCAGTCAGTGATATTCAAAGGAAATCAACCCAACTAAGTTCAGATTCAAGAAGCTTTGAAGAAAGCTAAGATCAATTTGATTTCAGCCATCAGCCTCTTCAAGAAACTGATCAAGAAAGTTCTTATCCCTTCTCTCTCAACAGGGGTAAGAGGTTATAAAAATTCCTTATCAAATTTTGTAGGATCTATTCATAGATCTAAGTTGTAAGCCTATTTTTATAAAGACTGAGTGTAGGAGATTTGTTCTCTGAGTGGTAGGGTTATTTATGCCTGAGTGTAGGAGATTTGTTCTCTGAGTGGTAGGGCTGTTTATGCCTGAGTTGTAGGAGAAGGTATTCTCTGAGTTGTAGGCCTTGTGGGAATGCTGAGGTAGGGCTTGTTAGCCTGAGTTGTAGGAACCTTATAGGGTTCTGAGTTATAGGAATCCTTCTAGATTCTGAGCTGTAGGATCTGAGGATCTGAGTTAAAGGAAGAAGTTAGGCCGAATCTAGCACAATGCTAGATAGGTGAAGGGCGAAAGTGGATGTACCCAGACCTTGGGGAACCACTATAAATTCTGTGTGCAATCTGTGAATTGTGTAGCTGTAGAATCTGTGATTGTATGTGCTGAGTTTGCTGCAGAATTTTTTGTTCTATATTACAACATTGTAGTTATATTCTGCTTTAAGTTAAAACAAGAATTAGTACCTATTCACCCCCCTCTAGGTGTTTAGGTAGTCTTGAAAGTAAAACTATCAAGTTGTATTAGAGGGAGGTTGCTCAAAGAAGGACTTAACAGTCTGAGTTAGATCCCAAAGGCAGAATCAAGAATCAAGAAAATTTGTTCTGGAGAGAATCATAAGGAACTAGGGTCAATGAAATTACCTATCTGCAGGAAAGAGATTTTTGGAATCTAGAAAGAAAGGGTTAGGTTTTATGGAGGCCTCTGACCCAAGGATATATATCACAGTAAAAGAAGGTCCATATATCCCAATGAATGTGTCTGCTCTAGATGAAAATCAGAGAACTCCCAAGGATTTTTCTGAAATGACTAAGGATGAGATTATACTGACAACTATGGATAAAAGAGCTCAGAATATCATAGTGAGTGCCATAGATGATTCTACTTTCCAAAATTTGATTCACTGCAAAACCTCCAAGGAAATGTGGGACACTTTGATTGTCTACATGGAGGGTTCTGAAGAAGTTAGACAAGACAGAAAGTCTATGCTCAATCAAGAATATGAGAGTTTCAGACAAGGGAAGTCTGATAGCATATCTGAATGCTACAAGAAATTCTACAGGATAGTGAATGAACTAATGTCCAATGAAAGGGTCTTCAGTACATATAAGCTGAATGACAAATTCCTAAGATCCCTAACAAAGGATTGGGATACTAAGATTTGTGCCATTAGAGAAGTGGCCAAACTAGCAGACATTTCTCCTCCAACCTTATTTGGAAAGTTATTATCATATGAAATGCAACTAATGGCTAGGAAGGAGGAAGAAAGAAATACTAAAGGAGAGCATAGAGAAAAGTCAGTGGACTTCAAGGTTGAAGCTACTAGAAAGAGCAGGAGGATGTCTCCATCACCTCCTAAAGAAGTTGCTGAAGTTATGTCAGAGAATTCAGACAATAAAAACTCAGGTAGCAGTGATTCAGATGCAGATTTTGCTGCCTTTACAAGGCAGTTTCAGAGGTTCTTGAAGAAGAAGCAGTGGAAGATAAGGCCCTCCACATCACAGCCAGTTGATGACTACTATTAAAAGAGAAAATCATCAAGAAAGGAAAGGAGCAGGTCTAAGCCCAGCAAAGCTACAACATCAAAAATTGTTTGTTATTGCTGCAATAGGCCTGGACATGTGGTGGCAGAATGTCCAGAAAAGAGGAAGGAGTCAGCAGACAGAAAGAAGACTCAACAAAAGGGCAAGAAGGAGAAATCCTTTGTTGCTAAGAAGGAGAAGAGTCTTACAGATCAATCCTCCTCAGAGTCAGATTCTGAAGCTGAAGCATGCATTGGACTTTATGCAGCTAGTGAAGAAGATGAGTTTGTGCAATTGCTGAAATCCATATATGAACAAGAAGACCATCAGTACATGGGACTGATGGCTGAATCAGAAGACAACAAGTGTCAGGATTAGCCTAGTCCCAGTAAGGTATAATGTTTGTCTAGTAATTCAGTTTGTAGTACTGGCACAGAGTTAGATACATCTGCATCAAGTGATGTGGATGGATCTGAATCTGAAGGAGATATTCATCAGTTGATAAATGAATATGGGGACTTGTTGCAGGCTCTAAAGAAAAGCAAGAACCTAGCCAAAACAAAGGCTAAGGAAATTGCAAGTCTTAAGATGACTGCATCTGGCTTAGAGAAAGAATTGGATCAGAAAATGAATGAGGTTGCCAAGCTGAAAACAATTACTGTTATTCAAATGGGTACAATCACATATAAAAATGATCTAATTAGAAGTCTGGAAGTCAGACTTCAAAAGGAGAAAGATTTGGTGGCTAGTTACTCCAAGCCAAAATCTGTCTTACCCTAAATAGATGAGTTTGTGGCTCAAAAGGGTAAGGCAGGAATAGGCTTTAAAGGTAACACCAGGGCTGCCCATTTCAAGAGAAAAGGCAAAGCACCAGTCCAGCAAATAAATTTTAAAGTTCCTGTAAAGTTTAGAAAGGTACAAGTGTCTTCTAACAAAAATGATCTTGAAAACATTCATGGTCATAATAAGACTGATGTTCTGAATAACAAGGGTGTTAATGCCAATAAGTCAGCCCATGTTCATAAACCCCATGGTTATAAGAAACATGTGGGTGTAGCTGCAGCAGCACCAGCACAGAATAGAAATTCTTCTGTCAACAATGTATCTAGACCTAGATACAACAAGTATGAATGCTGGTGATGTGGCAAGACAGGCCATTTTGCCTTAGACTGCTGGCATAACATAAGTGTCAGGAAGAACAACAGTCTGCCAGTTAGAAGAGCTGTTGGTAGATTTGATATGAAGGAAGCTAACTTGAACCAAGGACCCAAGACGTACTTGGGTTATAAGGGAAAGTAATTCTGTATTGCAGGAAAGTCCAAGTTGCCATGCCCCCATATGGTACTTAGACAGTTGATGTTCCAGGCACATGACTGGAACAAATGGGCTACTGAAGGAGTACACACCTATCAAGGATGGACCTAAAGTAATCTTTGGTGGTTCTGAAAGAGGAATCATCAAAGGATTTGAAGGCTCAACTGCAGATGAAGGATTGGAAAATGATGGCTACTGTCCAGGGGGAGTACAAGACTCTCTAGAAGCTGATGACAACCAAGAGGTGCATCATAATGATGAAACTGGAGGTGTTCAGCCAGAAGGAATTTTACCTCCAGCTGTAAGACATCTAAAGGATCATCCAGCAAATCAGATAATTGGTGATCCAAGACATGGAGTGCAAACCAGAAGTAGAAATCTGAATACAGTCCTGCACTCAAGTTTTCTATCTCAACTGGAGCCAAAGAAATTTGATGAAGCTATCCAAGACCAACACTAGATTAATTCTATGCAAGAGGAGCTTAATCAGTTTAGAAGATGCAAGGTCTGGGAGTTGGTTCCTAAACCAAAAGACCACAACATCATTGGTACAAAGTGGATTTTTAGGAACAAGTTGGATGAGAATGGAGTTATTGTGAAGAATAAAGCAAGATTGGTTGCAAAAGGATACAGGCAGGAAGAGGGAATAGACTTTGATCAAACATTTGTCCCAATAGCAATACTGGAAGCAATCAGAATGTTCCTTGCCTATACAGCATATCAAGGCTTCAAGGTATATCAAATGGATGTGAAATCAGCATTCCTGAATGGTAATCTAAAAGAAGAAGTCTATGTAGAGAAACTGAAAGTTAGGTGATAAGATCTATCTACCTCTAGAGGGGGGGGGTGAATAGAGTAAGTTCAAATAGATTGATGTATTTAAAACTTTTGATTTACTTAGTGTAGAAAGTGAGTTATGCAATGGTTAAATATGTGATAAAGCAAACAGCACACAGCACACAGCAAGAAGTAAACATAAACCACAGAAGACACAAGGAAATTATAGTGGTTCCCCAAACTTGGGTAGTCCACTCTTCTATCACCCTTTGATAGGAATCCACTGCAGGATGATTGATCAGGTGTCCTGGGCACCACCAGATTTTTTGATCAGGTGTCTTGCCACCACTGATTTTGACAAGGTCTCAGCTAACCAAAAGGGTAACTTTTGAAGGGAGTTAAAACCCTGTACAGATGGAATAAGGTAAAGAAAGGATGAGTATGCTTCTCTGTCAACTATCAAAGAGAAGCTTGTGGATTTTGATGATGTCAAGGCTCCCCCTGAGATGTAGATGAGTTCAGGTAGAAGAAGCTTTGCACAAGGGTGACAGGCTCTTCACTGCTTGTCCTTCTTCAGCAATAGATAACTCAGACACTGAGTGTTTGATGTCTGAAGGTAGAAGGCAGTCTGTAGAAGAGTTGATTGCAGAGCAGAAGAGAATCAGAAAGAATTGATGATGATCTTTTTCTGAGTGATGTTCTTCTCTTTGAATTCTCTGCAGCAGATTCTGTGAGAGAGAGAAGATGAAGAATGTTCTCTGTAACAAATCTGAATAACTGTGTATATCTCTCTCCAAAAATCTCTAAGTAATAGAATTACTACTGTCTGATAGATAGCCGTTGGCAGGGCATTCAATGCATTCCTTAACTGTCCATGCCTTGGAAGGAAGTGCCTTAATTGATTTCCAAAGAAAATTCCTTGAGATATGGACCAATTAAGTCTTGAAACGGCCAGGGGATCTCTTGTAATAACTGCTTTGATGATCTTTAATTTGAATTTCAAATGACAACCGACGGGAGAATCCAAAACATTGAATTCATCATAAGTCGTCGATCTGAGCTCGACTATCCGTTGATCAGAGAGTGATTAAGGATGCAGAGAGAATCATGCCAAAACGTCGAGCTGAAGTCGACGTTACGTCGAACTGAGGACGACGCTGCGTCGAGCTGTGATCGACTATGCGTCGAGCAGCGGTCGACTACGCGTCGAGCTGAGGACGACGATACATCGAGCTGGGGTCGACTATCCGCAGAGCTGAGCAGAACTAAAATCTCAAATATCCTAAGTTCTAAACTCACACTCAATGACCTATGCTATACAATGAGGTCATGAATCCTTAGCATAGTTATCCTGACCCAAATATAAAAAGGGTGTTCCAACAATCTCCCCCTATTTGGATTAGGATTACTATTCACATGATTATAAGGAAATAAAATGCATACAGAAGATTGAAACACAGACAAAACCATAAACCACAGATAGAAGCAGGAGCAGATATATAAATATCAAAAGTGTTTATGGCAGTTGTAAAGAGGTGGAGCCATCTTACATTACTTCTTCTTTGGTTCTTCTTCAACGCTTTTCTTGAACTTGATTTCTCTCTGAGGATTGGCAGCATCTTTCCTGGATCTGTAATCCTCAGAAGTACCCAAGGAAGTTATGCTTTTTCCACTGGGAGGAACAGCAGCAGGATGCAACTGCATGTACCTATCAAATTCAAAGAATTTGCTGGAGTTGTATTTGTCCAATTCTTGTCTTCTCTGCTCAGACATAGTACTGATATTTGATGTGTCCAGTCCTCTTTCTTTATTCTTCTTAATCAGGTCTAGAGCAGCAAGCTCAGCCATTCTAGCTTTCCAAGCAATAGGGTTGTTGACTGGATCATCATAAGGGACAGGAGGTTCATATTTGTTGCTTTGATCTGAAGGAGGAGGTTTTTGCCTTACACCATCATTGAGCTTGAAGGGAAAAGGACCAGAGGTTGAAGCAATGGTCTTTCCTTCCCTTTGATATGGCTGGTGTCTAGCTTAACCTCTTGATTGGTTTCCTCTTGAAGATCCTCTTTGCTGATAACCTCTTGGTTGGCTACCTCTTTGTCCTCTCCTGGATTGATATGTCTTGCCTTGGAAGGAGGATGAGGGAGGTTTGCTGACAGGGTTAGCACTGCCTCCTGCACCTGGAGAAGATGGAGGAGGAGGAGGAGGAAGAATAGATTTACAGGGGCCTTTGAAATACTTCTTCTTCTGTTTCATAGCCTTGAGTTGGTTCTTGGAATATTGCATCCAGGGCTCTGTAATCTCACAGTTATGAAGAATGTGATAGGGAGTATCATGGTCAGTGGTCCTTTCCATTGGAACTCTCTTTAGAGCTTTGCTTCTAGCTTTTCTCTTTTTAGCAATGGTGGCAGATGAATCATCTGAGCTAGTGGCAATCTCATCAGAGGAGCTGCTTTGCACATGATCATAAGGATCATAAAAATCCTTCTTGAAGGCAATTCCTGAAACAGGACTAGAAGCAGCTGTCAGTGTAGATGATGTATCTAACACTGCAGGAAAAGAAATGGCTTCAGGTGCAACAGACATAGGAGCAGCTAAGTCACTGATAACTTCAGATATTACAGCCTCAACTGAACTGGCTGGATAGATCTTATTAGCAGGAGCATCAGCTACCACTGCATCAGAAACTTGAGAAACAATAGAACTGGCAGGAGCAACAGCTACCACTGCATCAGAAGTGTTGGGCAACTCATCAACAGTCATATTATCAACAGAATGATCAACAGAACTAGCATCAACATAAGAACAAGCAGGAACAGCAACATCACTATGATCAAGAGAATCATTTGCAGGAGCATCAGCTACCACTGCATCATCATCAAGGATCATTTCATCAAAAATAACAGTAGCAGCAGCAGAAAAGGGAACAATAGCCCTGGACAAATCTTCAGGAAGCAATAATCTGTATGGGCTGAAAGACCTTTGGAAAAAGCATGCTGGCACTGCCACTGTAAAGTCTTCAACTGAAGGCTGAACAAACTCTCTATCTGTAGGCTGAATTCCTGAAACTAACATCTCTTCTCTATCAAAAGGAGGCAGCTCTTCTTCTACAAAAATCTCCCCCTGCCTAGAATCAGTAAGAACTGACTCTAGGCCCCTAGAAGAAGGGCCAGCCACAAGAGGAGTAAGGGAGGAGAGTTTAGATGAGATGGAGTTCAAAGAGAGGATTATTGGAGCTAGGGAAGCATCCAATAGAGAAGAAAGCCTTGGAGCCAATAGCTCATAGAGCTTGTTGGCCAAGGGAAGCAAATCTACTTGCTCAAAGGGATGTTGAGCAGAGGTAGAGGGAGGAGAAACAGATGCAACATAAGATGATGTTGGGATAGATGAAATGGGGATGGTAGGTTCAATGATGGATGACATGATGAGGTCAGAAAATGATGGTGTCTTAGATATGTCATCAGGAGAACCATCCAAGAAAGAATCATCTGGATTGTTGATCTCAATATCCATTGGAGGGAAGAAGTGAAGAGGATGAAAATCTTCAGATGAGGTAATGGATGGAGGAATGGAAGAAGCAATTGTAGCAATTGATGATGTTGTTGGCATAGGGGATGAAAATTGAGATGTGGATGGAGAGAAGGTGGTTGGAAAGCTGAAGGAAGATGAAATGGTGATGGATGGCATGGCTTCTTCTACTAGATCAGAAGGCTGAGGTGAAGTGACCACAACAGTCCTTGTTTCTGTAGAAGTTTTCATAGCTGCAGCAGCTCTGGGATTGGTGATTTTCCTGTCCCATTTACCAATGAGGGCACAGGTCAGTCTCTTAGAAGCATTGATATGCTTAGAGGATGCCAGAAGCTGAGGGCAGATATGATGAAGCAGCAAACCCAACACTCTTCCAAAATGGACATAGGTCTTGTTGACCTTCTTCTTCACTAGATCGAACAGAATTTCTCCCCAATTCACGTGCTTTTTGTCCATGAGAGCAGCCATGATGCAAAATTGATGCCTGGAAATGGCATCATGTGCTGTTCTCTTAGCACAGATAACCTTGCCTACCACATCAGCTAGAAGTCTGAATTCTATGGCAAGGTCTACTTTCAACAGTTTGGAGGCATTCTCAGAGGAATGACCCATCCTGTCTAACATTGCAGCGTATTCTTCATTGGACAGCTCCATACTGTCATTGCCATTCTCCAATTCAAATATCTCAGTAAATATAGCAGAGGTTAAGGATACCTGAGTCCCTGAGATTGAACCAGTAATGGTGCTTTCATCTTGAGTGACTGCAGTATAAATCCATTCTTTAATTTCTGTTTCTGCTATTGGCATTCTGGTTGTCATGAACTTCTCCAATTTCTGTTCCTTGAACAGTTCCAGAATTTCCAGAAAATTTTGGGATGATCCTTCAAAGGAATCCAAATCAATGTCGAAACCGCAATCAAATTTCATCGCTGCCAAGATTGCTGCTGGAATCGCCATTTCCTGTAGAATACCTCTCGAAAACAAGTGTAAAATCTTTGGAGGGAGAAAATACTTGCAGAAAATATGAAAGCGCAAATGAAATCGACGCCGAGAAGATGATTTTATATTAGGGTTCGACGCAGAAAAGGAAATAACGTCGAGCTTAGATCGACGCTAAGAAGCTCTAGGGGAAACGAAGAGACTCGATGGTGTTCAGCTTAGATCGACGTTCGACGTTTTTAAGGTCGACGGTCGGCGCTAATTGGGATGCTGAACGTCGAGCTCTGGTCGACGTTAATTAACGTCGTCGACCGAGACAGAAACTTAACAGATTCTAGACAGGGTCGATCTCTGGTCGACGCAAAGATGAGGTCGACGGTCGACGCTTTTTAGCGGTCGACGATCAGTCGATCTGGAGTCGACGTTTTCAAATGAAAAGCGTCGAGCGTCGAGCAGAGTTCAGACAGAACCTCTAGACACTTAAGAAAGAGATACATTTGCCTAGACTTTGTCATTTTTATGGTTTCAAAATCTTGTAGATTAACTTATGCTATCTCCATCTATCATTCCCAACTGATTAAGAAAGAAGAAGTGCTTCTTTTCATCCAAAGGCTTGGTGAAAATATCTCCCCTTTGTAAATCAGTAGAAATGTACTCTAGTGCTATTTTATTCTTTTCTATATTATCCCTTAAGAAGTGATGTCTGATCTCTATGTGCTTTGTCCTACTATGGAGAACTGGATTTTGAGCAATGCAAATTGCACTAGTATTATCACAAAGAATTTTTGACTTCTCTAAGTTGTAGCCATAGTCTAGGAGCTGGTTTTGGATCCACAATATCTGTGAGCAGCAACTACCTGCAGCCATGTATTCAGCTTCAGCAGTTGATGTAGACACAGATGTTTGCTTTTTGCAAAACCAGGAGACAAGTCTATCACCAAGGAATTGACAAGTTCCACTGGTGCTTTTCCTGTCTACTCTACATCCAGCATAGTCAGCATCTGAAAATCCAGTGAGATCAAATCCTGAGTCATGTGGATACCAGAGACCTAGATTTGGACAGCTTTTTACATACCTAAGAATTCTCTTAACTAATGTGAGGTGTGACTCTCTAGGGCTCACTTGGAACCTAGCACATATACATGTAGCAAACATAATATCTGGTCTGCTAGCTGTAAGATATAAAAGAGAGCCAATGATTGCTCTATAGTTAGTCTGATCAACTGGTTTACCAGATTCATCAGCATCTAAAACAGCATTAGTAGGCATGGGTGTTTTCATAGAAGATGCATCTGACATACCAAATTTCTTAACCAATTCTTTTGCATACTTGGTTTGAGAAATAAATATGCCATCAGCATGTTGTTTGATTTGCAATCCCAAGAAAAAGGAAAGCTCACCCATGCTACTCATTTCAAACTTTGAGTGCATTAGTTGAGAGAACTTTTTGCATAAGCTTGAATCAGTAGACCCAAAAATTATGTCATCTACATATATTTGTACTAGTAGGATATGGGACTTATGGGTTCTAATAAAAAGAGTTTGGTCAACTCTACCCCTTTTAAAATCATTTTCAAGCAGAAAGGAGGCTAAGGTCTCATACCATGCTCTTGGAGCTTGCTTGAGACCATATAAAGCCTTATGTAATTTGAAAACATGTTCAGGAAAGGTTGGAGAGATAAAACCTGGAGGTTGCTTGACATAGACTTCTTCCTTGATGTCTCCATTGAGAAATGCACTTTTAACATCCATTTGGAATACCTTGAATTTCTTGTGTGCAGCATAAGCAAGGAAAATTCTTATGGCCTCCAACCTTGCAACTGGTGCAAAGGTTTGGTCATAATCAATCCCTTCTTCTTGACAATAGCCTTGAGCAACAAGCCTTGCCTTGTTTCTCACAATGATCCCTTGATCATCTAACTTATTCCTGAATACCCATTTAGTTCCAACAATTTGCTGGTTTCTTGGTTTTGGAACCAATTCCCATACTTTGTTTCTTTCAAACTGGTTTAGCTCCTCTTGCATTGCAATGATCCAGTTTGGATCTTGCTCTGCATCTTGTATTGTTTGAGGCTCTATTTGGGAGAGAAAACAGGTGTGCATCAGATGTTGATTTATCTGATTTCTGGTTTGCACACCTTCTGAGATTTCTCCAATCACTTGAGAGATTGGGTGATCTCTTATTGTTACTAAATCAACAATGGGTGTTGATTGTTCACCAACCTGTGTTGTTGTTTCCTCTTGTGGAACAACAACTGGTTCTTCAAGTTCTTCATTGTTTCCTTCCAAAATCTGATCAGTGTCTTCATTGTTACTAACATTTGGTTCTTGTTGTGTAGTGGAAGATAAAGGACCATTATCCATGATGGTTAACTGATTTATATTTTCAGCTAGAGATTGTACCTGCAAATGGTCTATGGTAGAAGAATTCTTCTCCTTATAAGACATATTAGACTCATCAAAGGTAATATGCATGGATTCTTCAATTTTATGGGATGACTTATTATATACCCTATAAGCTTTGCTGTTCAAAGAGTATCCCAGAAACACTCCTTCATCAGCCTTAGCTTCAAATTTTGCTAAATATCTCTTGTCATTATTATGAATGAAGCAAATGCAACCAAAAATCTTGAAAAAGCTAACTTTAGGTTTCTTCCCTTTGAGCAATTCATAGGGAGTCTTATCTTTTAGTTTATGTATCAGGCTTCTATTCAAAACATAATTGGAGGTGTTCACAGCCTCTGCCCAAAAGGTTAGAGGAAGATGAGCATCTGTCAATAATGTTGTGGCAGATTCAATTAAGGTTCTATTTTTCCTTTCAACTACCCCATTTTGTTGAGGAGTTCTAGGAGCTGAGAAAGTGTGCCTGATCCCTTCATTCTGACAGAACTCTTGCATAAGAAGAGAATCAAACTCTGTCCCATGATCACTTCTGATCAGGGCTATATGAGTATTGAACTCAATCTGTATGCTCTTGAGAAAATCTGTCAAAATTTTGAAGTTATCAGACTTCTTTCTCAGGAAGAACACCCAAGTGAATCTTGAGAAGTCATCTACAATCACTAAGGTATAAGATTTCGCCCCTAGGCTTTGTACTGTAGTGGGTCCAAAAAGATCCATGTGCAACAGATACAAAATTCTAGGTGAATCACTCTTATTAAGTGATTTGAAACTGTTTTTGGTTTGCTTTCCTAGTTGACAAGCCTTGCAGAGTCCTTCCTTCTTGTAGGGACCAGAAGGTAGTCCTCTAACAAGGTTGAGTTTAGACAGCCTAGCAATAGTTCTAAGGTTAACATGACCTAGTCTTTTATGCCAAAGCTCATTTGACTTACTAAGAGAATTGAAAAGGCATATATCTACTTTAGAAGAATTGAAATCAACTAAATATATATTATCTTGTCTATTTCCAATCAACACAATATTGTTATCTAAAGCAATATTACAAACCAAATCAGTGAACCAAACCTGATAACCAGCATCACAAAGTTGACTGATGCTGATTAAGTTGTGCTTTAGTCCTTCCACATAAGCTACCTTCTTGAAAGTGATTGATCCAATTTTGACTTGACCATATCCTTTGGTTTATCCAAAGTTGGAATCACCAAAGATTACTCTTGGTCCAGGCTTTGCTTTGAAGGATGTAAGGTTGCTCTTGGTCCCTATCATATGTTTGGAGCAACCACTATCCAGGTACCAATGCTGGTTCACCACTGGATAGCTCTTCATCTGCGCATGTAACAGCTTAATTGTTTTTCACCCAGTTCACCTTGGGTTGAGGTTGATAACCAATGAAATCAGAGATGAAGGACATTTCAGGCTGACTCTTATAGCCTTCAGGATGATATCTCCTAGGAGGAATCACCCATTCAGCATAAGGGTTAGGCTGAGATGTAGGATATTTATGATTTGATTTGGATTTATCCTGTGTAAGTAAATCACGGCTCTGAACTCTGTTCGACGATCGTCGATCTAAGTTTGACGCTGATGTTTCAGGACGTCGAGCTCCAGTCGACGTTTGAACAAGCCTACCTTCAGGGACAACATCCAGTCGACCTGAGTTCGACGTGTGTCGAGCTAAGTTCGACGCTTCAGCATGATGTTGCTGATTCTTGTTGGAGTGGCGTCGGGCTCTGGTCGAAGATCGTCGAGCTCTGGTCGACGTTTTCTGTTGTACTTGAAATGGCATAGGTAGATCAGAATTTTTCCTGGCTACCACCATAATTTCTTTACCCTTGTTACTGGTAAACTTTATGGGAGTTGTTAGCACTATGGGTTGGCTTGAAGAGGCACCCAAACCTAGTGAACCATTCATTCTTGAATTCACTGTGCTTGTGATGTCTATTAACTTGAGACTCCTCCCATTGAGAGTTTCCTCAAGCTGTTTAGCCTTGGATAGCTCACTCTTTAGTGAGGCTATCTCCTCCCTACAGCATTCTAACTCATCAGAAAGCTTGAGATTATTTGCACTTAATGTGCTGTAATCAGACAACTGACTTCTAAGAGAATCAATTGTTTTCTCAGCAGTCAGCAAGTCTATGCACATAGATTTAAATCTAAATCTGAAATCATCAGAAGAAAAATCAAAGGAGTCAAATACCTGATCTTCACTTAATTCCTGATCAGTCATATATTCAGATTCATGCTCTGAATCTGAGCTGCTTTGTGATGCATTGATTGCCATCATGCAGAATCCTTTCTCAGTGGTATCATCCTCATCATCACTTGTGCTGGATGATTCTTCAGACTCTTCAGTATCACTCCATGTTTCAGCAACAAATCCTTTCCTTGTATGTTTGGTGTTGCTGGAGGAGGATTTCTCATAGTATTTCTTGGAGTCTTTATCTCTTTTCTTGTCTCTTCTTTCTCTCTTGTCTTTCTTGTCTTGATTTTCAGGACAGTTTGGTGCAATGTGTCCTGGTTTCCTGTAGCCATAGCATATAATATCTTTATTATTAGATCTGTCATACCTTGGCTTATCTTGGTCTTTAGAAGACCATTTTCTGAAGTTCTTTCTAGCCATCTTGTTGAATCTTTTGGCTAGTAGGCTTAATAGTTCTTCATTGCCTATCTCCTTCTCTTTAGGTACTTCCTCTGAAGCTTTGAGAGCTATTGTCTTCTCCACTTTGGGTGCAGAAGAAGTTATGTTTTGCTCCCCTTCTCTATTTTTGACAAATAGCTCATAGGACTTGAGTTTGCCTAAGAGAGCTTCAGTGGATGTCTCAGTTTGACTTCTGCCATCTTTAATTGGCCAGATTCTTGAATCCCAAGAGCTAGGTAAGCACATGAGAATTTTATCATTTATCTCTGTGAGAGATATATCCTTGTCCAAAGTTTTCAGTTCACTGACAATCAGACTAAATCTGTTGTACATGTCAGCCACAGATTCAGCTTGAGCCATTTTGAAATTCTCATACTGTGTTATCAGCTGAGCTCTTCTATCTTTTCTTTCATCAGCTGAACCTGAGACTATCTCAGTTAGTTTGTCCCAGATTTCTTTGGCAGAGTTGCATTCAGCAACCTTCTGAAATATGTCATCTGACATTGTTTGGGCCAAGATGTTCATGGCCTTTGCATCAGCCGCTTTCCATTTCTTTATATTAGTGTCTGTTCCTGCAGGTGGTGGAACAGCTGAGGTACTTGTTGTAGTGGGAGGCCTTGGACAATCTGTTAAGACACAGTTAAAAATGTCTTCATCAATAGAGTTCATATATAATTTTATCCTTGCCTTCCAGAGTCCAAACTTGGATAGATTGCACACTGGAGGTCTTGTGCTTGCATACTCCTTGTTTTGTGCCATGAGTTTTTATTAAAAACAATTTTTATCAGAACAAGATAAACCCTCTGTAGAGTTTGATCTTATCAAAGATCTTTGTGGTCCAGGTGTTAGCCTGAAGGAAAGACCAACCTCCCTCTGATACCAATTGAAAGTTAGGTGATAAGATCTATCTACCTCTAGAGGGGGGGTGAATAGAGTAAGTTCAAATAGATTGATGTATTTAAAACTTTTGATTTACTTAGTGTAGAAAGTGAGTTATGCAATGGTTAAATATGTGATAAAGCAAACAGCACACAGCACACAGCAAGAAGTAAACATAAACCACAGAAGACACAAGGAAATTATAGTGGTTCCCCAAACTTGGGTAGTCCACTCTTCTATCACCCTTTGATAGGAATCCACTGCAGGATGATTGATCAGGTGTCCTGGGCACCACCAGATTTTTTGATCAGGTGTCTTGCCACCACTGATTTTGACAAGGTCTCAGCTAACCAAAAGGGTAACTTTTGAAGGGAGTTAAAATCCTGTACAGATGGAATAAGGTAAAGAAAGGATGAGTATGCTTCTCTGTCAACTATCAAAGAGAAGCTTGTGGATTTTGATGATGTCAAGGCTCCCCCTGAGATGTAGATGAGTTCAGGTAGAAGAAGCTTTGCACAAGGGTGACAGGCTCTTCACTGCTTGTCCTTCTTCAGCAATAGATAACTCAGACACTGAGTGTTTGATGTCTGAAGGTAGAAGGCAGTCTGTAGAAGAGTTGATTGCAGAGCAGAAGAGAATCAGAAAGAATTCATGATGATCTTTTTCTGAGTGATGTTCTTCTCTTTGAATTCTCTGCAGCAGATTCTGTGAGAGAGAGAAGATGAAGAATGTTCTCTGTAACAAATCTGAATAACTGTGTATATCTCTCTCCAAAAATCTCTAAGTAATAGAATTACTACTGTCTGAAGATAGCCGTTGGCAGGGCATTCAATGCATTCCTTAACTGTCCATGCCTTGGAAGGAAGTGCCTTAATTGATTTCCAAAGAAAATTCCTTGAGATATGGACCAATTAAGTCTTGAAACGGCCAGGGGATCTCTTGTAATAACTGCTTTGATGATCTTTAATTTGAATTTCAAATGACAACCGACGGGAGAATCCAAAACATTGAATTCATCATAAGTCGTCGATCTGAGCTCGACTATCCGTTGATCAGAGAGTGATTAAGGATGCAGAGAGAATCATGCCAAAACGTCGAGCTGAAGTCGACGTTACGTCGAACTGAGGACGACGCTGCGTCGAGCTGCGATCGACTATGCGTCGAGCAGCGGTCGACTACGCGTCGAGCTGAGGACGACGATACGTCGAGCTGGGGTCGACTATCCGCAGAGCTGAGCAGAACTAAAATCTCAAATATCCTAAGTTCTAAACTCACACTCAATGACCTATGCTATACAATGAGGTCATGAATCCTTAGCATAGTTATCCTGACCCAAATATAAAAAGGGTGTTCCAACAGAAACCATCAGGTTTTGTAGATTATCTTAAACCTGGTTATGTCTATAGACTTAGGAAAGCATTGTATGGGTTAAAGCAAGCCCCAAGGGTTTGGTATGAAACCCTGTCTACTTTCCTTATTTAGAACAAATTCTTAAGAGGTAAAATAGACAAAACTCTATTCCTAAGGGAATCTAAAGGGAAGATAATCTTAGTTCAGATCTATGTAGATGACATAATTTTTGGGTCTACAGAGAACAACCTTTGCAAGAAGTTTGCCAAACTTATGCAAGGGAAGTTTGAAATGAGCAGTATGGGGGAACTTAAGTTCTTCTTTGGACTCCAAGTAAGACAGACTAATGATGGCTTGTCCATATCCCAGTCTAAGTTCACCAAGGAGTTAATTAAGAAGTATGGTATGGAATCATCCTCCACCACGAGAACTCTTATGGGAACAAGTATGCCTATATGCAAAGATGATGTAGGTAAACCTGTAGATGAGTCTTTGTATAGAGGAATAATTGGCTCTCTATTATATCTCACTACTAGTAGACCAGACATTATGTATGTAACATGTGTCTGTGTTAGGTACCAAACATGCCCTAAAGATTCACATTATACTGCAGTCAAGAGGATTTTCAGATATCTAAAGGGCACACCTAATCTAGGCCTTTGGTACACAAAGAATGGAGATTTTCTACTAACAGGTTATTCAAATGCAGATTTTGCAGGCTGTAGAGAAGATAGAAAAAGTACTACAGGTACATGCTAATTCCTGGGAGGAAGATTGATATCTTGGAGCAGTAAGAAACAGACTAGTGTGGCAATATCCACAGCTGAGTCTGAATATGTGGAGCAGGAAGTTGTTGTGCATAGCTGTTGTGGATTCAACATAAGCTAAGGGACTATGGTATTCAAGTAAGTAGAACACCTTTATTGTGTGATTCTAAAAGTGCCATTTCTATTGCAAACAATCCTGTTTCATATAGTAGGACTAAGCATATAGAGATAAAATACCATTTTCTTAGAGAACATGTAGAAAAAGAAGACATCTCATTAAAATTTGTTAAAACTGATTATCAAATTGTAGATGTATTTACTAAGCCTCTGTATGAAACTAAATTCAATAGATTTAAAATTGAATTAGGAATGCTGACCATAGGTTAGTTTACCAAAAATTGGCTAAGTAAAATTGATCGACACATTCAGTAATAAAGTGTCGACACAGAAAAGTTATGTCGACAATTCAGGAAAATTGTGTTGACACAGAATAAAAGTGTCGACACCTAAGGGACAAAGAGTCAACACATCCAGAAATATAGTGTCGATACAACCAGAGTAATGTTGTAGACACTTATAGATTTTATGTCGACACTTATAATAAGAGTCGACACAGAATTTCTTATGAACTACTAAGTATCTCTAGTGTCGACATATCATCAATTGGTGTCGACACATAGTAGTTAGTGTCGTGGTCGAGATAATAGAAGTGTGTGTCGACACTTGTTAACAGTGTCGACACTTTTTAGACAGTTTTTGCCCACCTTTTGATCTTCTTTGATTAGAAGGGTATAAATAGGTTAAGAACTTATTCTGTCGACACGCTCACCAGGGTTTTGAGACAAAAACCTTGTGTCGAAAATCTCTCTTCTCTCTAACCAAGCTTTCTCTTCATTCCAATGGTACCCAAGGTTTAAAACAACATCAATGAAGGATATGAATTGGTTAGGCATGCATTCGACGATGCCGACTCAGAGATCAAACAGGTCATTTCACTTCTTGCAGAAAACGGATTAGAATATCTTGTCTCTAAACCTACTAAGATATGAAAGAAAGAAGTATTCGAGTTCTATACTGCTGCATCACTGGACTCAACTGGGTTAAAGATCAAATCCACTATACATGGAGAAAAAGTCAAGCTATCTCAGAAAAGGTTGAGCAAGATTCTCCATCTTCCTAGAATACATGAGGAGGAAGAGGTGCCAGCCTCAAGGACCAGGGAGGCGCTTCAATGGTGTGGATTGGATCCAACCATAAAAATAGGATCTGCCATCAACAGGAAGGGCATGAATCATCAGGGGAAATTCCTATCTGAAATAATAGGTAAAGTGATCTTATGTAAACCAGGTGGCCATGATAGGATATAAGCCTATATGTTCAACCTGATGACAAGGGTAATCTTTAAAATTCAAACCAATTGGTCTGCAGTACTATTTGATAAGATTAAAGAAGGAATCAAGAAGCCAAACTTGGCTCGGATCATGAGTCTGTACCTGGCTGGAATAATTCCAGAGGTCATGCAACATATTCCTAGACCAAAGATAAACCACATGAGGAGAATGGACATAAGGTTATTCTCCGGGTGGGATAGAGTTCTTCAAAAAAGATGCCTGAGCATGGTCATGACGATGCACAAGACCAGGAAGATCAAGTTAGAGCACAAGTTTAGGATCTGAATGTGACTACCCAAGTCCAGGAAGAGACTATATCTGCACAGGTGCAGGGAGCCAATTACTGCACATTTGCAGGGGGATACACATTCTGAACAAGTGCAAGAGGAAGAAAGAATCAATTTATCAGAGGACATTGTTCCTCAAACTGATCTTGATATTTCTAGAGTTGTTGCTACTGCTGAGAAAGTACAATCTCCTGCTCTCACACAACAAGAATTCACTCTTGAAGAGTTGTTTCCTAATCTTGGAGGAGAAGCAGATAAAATGGAGACCCTAAGATTTGAGGGGGAGCAAGTAAGGGTTGATGGGGAGCAGGTTGATATAGAGGAAGAGCAACAAGTAGCTGAGAAAGAAATTTCTTCCACTCCTCAAGAAAGGGTTAAAATTGACAGTTCTTCAGAATCTGAGCATGAAGAAGTCAGAGAGGTCAAGAAAAGAAAATTAATGGTCTTTAAGAGAAGAAGTCAAAGTTATAAGAAGGCTCTCCAAACAACTGCTTCACATTCTTCTCCTGAGATTGATTACAACAAGTACTTGGTTGACTTACAAGTAAAATTATATGAGCAGAGATTGCTTCTTGAAAAGTATGTGGATGAAAGCCAAAAGGCTCTTCAATTTGATCTAGCCCAAGACATAAAGTCTATCAGATTTGAGGTCAATCAGAATAAAAAAGAGATGACAGATTACTTCCACAAGGGAGGCAATGTTGTGGTATTCTATTGCAAAAGGCTCCATTTCTCCAAATTCTCCAATCACTCCCCCTGATTTGAGTAGGACAAACATGTATTAATTTTCTAAGCAACCAGGATTGTTCCACACTTCCCTACTTATACAATTTTTACTATATGTAGACCAAATATCCTACATGAAGTGTATGAATGGTGACCCATTCAAATATTCATCCAAATGATCTAAGATTATTATTGGGGGTCTATCATGATGTTTTAGGAATACATCCAGAAGATTATGATTTTCCTACTTTATTCGGCATTTATTATCATTTCTACAAAGTCAGGCTTCATGAGCCTTTGAACAACAAATGCACTTTTTTGACTCTGTATGGCCTTAAAAAATAATGATAAATTAATAACATAAAAAATAACAGTAAATACCAAACATCCCAATTTTCCAAGGTGGATTTGACTTTCAACAAATTATGGAACAAAAAGCACAACATTACGATAAATAAGGAAAAATAAGAACCAACCATTCAAAAATTATGAGAAAATTACTAGATGATAAATATGACCAAGAAAGACTACTAACCAAGAAATAAAATTTTATAACTCCAAATGGTCACATATATAAATTATTTAAAAATATTCAAAAATGGGCACTTGTGAAGGATCCTAAATGAAAAGTCTTTAAATATTTTTATAAAAATTCACAGAGCATGATTATATCATCAAATGTTCCCTGACCAAGTTTAATAATTTTCCAATAAGAAAATAACTCTAAAATAATTATTTAGTGGTTGAATCACACTTAGAGTTTGAGAATAAAGTACTAAAATTATCAATCCAAAATTCTAAATAAAATTTCTAGGGAACAACATCATTTAAACAAGTTTACTTCCTAAATTTCATGAGTTTCCAAGGTCATTCAAGCTTGTTCATAAATATTGAATCAAAGTACCCTAATCTATCCATGACTATTTTAAAAAAGGTATGAGTTCTTAAAAATCTTAAAACCATTTACTAGAACTTATTTTCACTCTAAGAATTCATCAACCATGTTCTAAGACAATCCAAGGACATTTGATCTCATGTCCTTCAATAGGCTCCAAACCTCAACCCTAGGTATTACACTAGGGTCCTAGGGTGTCTCCATCCCAAACCACCATAAACCACTTTTGGGGGTGTTTTTGATGACTTTAAGGTAGTGGCCAAAGTTTCAACCCTTTTGGATAAGGATTGGCCGCTCAACCCACCAACTTACTCTTTCCATATTTTTCCCATAAGGGACCAAGTTTTTGGTTACACTAATACCTACTCAAAACAACCACAAATAGGCTAAGATTTTTACCAGAGTCATGACATGACCCTAACGGTCACCCACCAAAATATTGGGTTGTTTTGAGTTCATTAGACCCCTTAATTAAATCACACAAGATTTATTAAATGTTTTCTAAAACTATAGGAAAATGTATTCCAAAAATTCACATTTTTGGATATGTCTGATATATAGAGGATATTAACCTATGATCCAAATTTCAAGGAATTTGGATGAGTGGTTTAGTGGGGGAACACAAATTTGTGTCTGGTTAACCTTATGTATAGCTTGCACCATTTGGTGTGCTGTGGTCAGACCAGTGACCCAAATTGGTTGAAACTAATTTTGAAATAAACTAGACTCAAAATAATACAATTTTAATGTTAACCATTTTTCCAGAAAATACCTTTAAGTATTTTTAATAATTAAAGCAAAACACTACAATATATGTTATAGAAAATGATATAAAATGAATTAATATAATCATCAGCGGCACGAATCTTAAAGCAGGAATGGACGGGATCGGGTTGTCTTCCTCCATGAGCCAACGACTCACAGTAGCCCATCCTGGGCCATTTGAGAGATGATTTCTCGGCCACCTGAGCGCCTCCCCTACCGGCCAATGCCACCACCACCTTCATTTAGGTGGTGGCCGGCGATAGGAACTGAAAGGCCGGCTAGAGGTGGCTGGAATCAGGTTTTATGCATTGATGAAATGCTCCAAAAATGGAGTTTTCGCCGACCCAGATCTAAGTCAAATTGACCTGAAACCTCACAACCAATTGATGTAGATCTATCCATTGAGAAAGTGGAAGAGGACAGGACCTTCTGGGAGGGATGGAGCCTTGCCGATCGCTGTGACACCATTTCGAGTGGTAGTTGTATGACCCTTTTTTTCTTTTATGCTACAGGGGTCTTATGCACAGAATCACCATTTAGCGGTGACACCAACACTCGAGAATGTCGCTACTACAAAATGTCGATCCAGCCGGCCTTAACGATCACCAAAGAAAGAGAAGAAGTATACAGATATGAAAGACTATAAATTCAAGTCCACAAATCACATATAATCTATGTATCAAAAATCACAGCAAGTCCACATGATAATAGATGTATTGAAATAAAAAAGTACGTAGAAATATAAATGGGCTTAAGCCCGGTACATCAAATCCTCACTACAAGACTCTTACAGAAGCGAATAAAGCTAACACTCACAGGGACAAAGGCCTATGATCCTATATTAGACTGGCCCATCTCTATGTGCACCGTACTCTGCTGGTGCTTTATCTCCTACTGTTGCTCCCTTTCCCCCATCTGGAGACCCTGAAATATTTGGTCCATCGACCGTTAGTCAAAAAGACAAAGCCTGATTTCCCCCACCCCTCCCCTTGTGGCTCCTAGGCACCGTGAGGGAGGAATGATATGAAAGATATAATGGTGGAGAGTAGGAATGAAGCAGATGATGGTGAACCTATTCTAGTAGGTATAATGTAAATTTATAGAGCTGTAAAAGGAACAGCAAGCTAGCAGTTCTATAATAAGGAAGCAGTAATGCAAAGCAGTAAGTACATGTAAAGTAGACCATGAAATAAGTAACTCTAACTTATATGAATGTCCATACAAACTTATAAGTTAAGGTGTCTTTTGCAAGGCTCCCATCATATAAAAGTCTCATACCAATTTATAGGATGGGGTGTCAAGTTAAATGCAAGTATGAGTGTGGTTATATGTTATGCCATGATTTGTTCAAGTGCAATACACGCACACGACTTTATGTGCACAGACCTTAAGTTTCCCCTATTTGGGCAGCTAGCTTCACTCCTAAGAGCCTTCGAAGTGGCCATTATAGATTATGTGTCGGGACCCCCACTCCTAGGTAGGTATCCACACTACCAGGCCTAGCCCTATATATGCCTCTAAAGGATACAATAGAGTCACCATGTACTATGCTGACCCACCGCCAGACTTTTTCTTGGCTAAGTATCCATCACACCCGTTGAGTCAGCGTATCAACGTCAGTGTGAACGACCATAAAATACCAAATACCCACCACTTTATGCACATGCAATCATGAATTTCCCGAGCCATTGACTCCCCGGACTATCCTCTCCGTTACAACTACATTCCGAGCCGTCGGCTTGCTGGGCTAACCCGCCCATTTCCACAACCACCGAGCCTACCGCTCGAATAACCCAACCAAACTAACATCCCGATTTATCGGGGTGTGTGAAAGTCAATTTCTAGTTATAGCAGTTGCTCTTTAATAATTATTCTTATGGTTAATGTTAACCTTGGACTGCCTAGGGTATACCCGGTGAAGGGATCTTACGGGGCACTAGGAACGATGTTGGTAGCTGAAGCCCACCGTTTCCTTTCTCAAGGAACTTTCTGTTATTGGTATCTACCTACGTCCCGATCCCATTTTATGCTAAACTAAATCTAACCTAGTGTATTTGACTCTTTGTCTCTCCCCAGGAAAGAAGATCTTTCGTAAATCCTGAGCACCAATTAGCGCTAGACAACCCAACATTCTCCCCATCATGAATCCTTTTGAAGCATTCATTCTCTCCATACCAAATCAGTATACAATCAACCCAACTCCCCAAGTCCATCTTTCAAACTAGCACAAATCTACAGCTTTACTACGTGCAGACCAACCTATGCTACATGATGGGTATGGATGATGACCCCTTCAAATATTCCTCCATATGCCCAAGAATTTTTATTGGGGGTCTATCATAACATATTTAAGTAAATCCAGAAACTTATAATTTTCCTAATTTATTTAGCGTTTATTAAATTTTACCCAAAATTAGGCCATGGGTGATTTTGAAAATGAAGTACTAGATTTTCTTAAGCCATGCCCTTCCAAAAATTTTGATCACTATATAATGTCAAAATATTAGTAAGTACCAAGCATTACATCACTATATCGCTTGATAGCTATTGTTATATGCAAACTCCACCATGTACAGGTGGTCTTCCCACTACTTTCCGAAATCCAAGAGGTACATGCGGAGCATGTCCTCCATTGTCCTATTGACCCTCTCGGTATGACCATTCGTCTGCGGATGAAAGGCTTTGCTGAAACTCAGCTTAGTTCCCAACAATCTATGCACTAGCCTCCAGTCATTTGACGTGAAGCGTCCATCTCGGTCACTAACAATACTGTGGGGTATACCATGCAATCGTACAATAGTATCCACATAAAGTTTGGCTAACTTTTCCACCGGATTTTACTTCATATTCGAAATGAAGTGCGATACTTTTGTCAATCTATCAACGACCATGTAGATGGCGTCATTTACCCTCTGAGACTTTGGCAAACCATGCACAAAATCAAATAGAAATGTCGTCGAACTTCGACTCTGGGATAGGCAAGGACTTCAAGAAACCTCTGGGATTTTGGAACTCTACCTTCACCAAGGCACATGTTTGGCACTTTGCAACATAAAGTACTACATCCTTCTTCAATCCTGCCCACCAGAACAACGTCTTCATGTCTTTATACATCTTTGTGCTCCCCAGGTGGATTGAGTACTTGGTATGATGATCCTCGTACATCAACTCCTCGCAAAGATTATCCGCATAAGGGACGCATAGGAGACCGTCCCTCCTCAGCAGCCCATCCTAAACAGCAAATTGGGAATTTGACCCTTCCAAAAATTCATCTAAGATCTGCTTCTTGCTGTTATCCTGAACCAAAGCCCGCCGAATCCTATCAACTAGGTCATACTGCACCTCTGTCCAATACAATTTCGCCTCGGCACTAGTTTGCTTGTCAACCTAAGAGATCTCCAATGCCTACAAATCACGGACCAAACTCTCACCATGTAATGTCAACCAGTTTGCCTGCGCAGGAGCCCTATGACTCAACGCATCCGCCACTGTATTTATTTTCCCAGGCACATAATGTATCTTGAAGGTGTAGTCCCCCAAGAACTCCATCCACCTCCGCTGCCTCATGTTCATGTCCTTCTGATCTAACAAGTACTTTAGGCTCTTATGATCGGTGTAGATATCGACCTTCATACCATACAGGTAGTGCCTCCACAGCTTCATAGCAAATATCACGGCCGCTAATTCCAAGTCATGGACTGGATAATTCCTCTCGTGAACCTTCAATTATCAAGAACCATAGGCTATCACGCTCCCACACTGTAGCAGAACACAACCCAAACCACTGCCCGAAGAATCACTATAGATTTCAAACCCTTCGGTCCCACTCGGCGAACGTAAAATAGGAGTCGTGGTCAACCGCCTCTTCAATTCTTCAAAAGCCTGCTCGCACTCCAGCGATCACACAAACTTTTGTTCCTTCCTTATCAACATCGTGAGTGGTAACACTATCCACGAGAAGTTCTCTACAAAGCGCCTATAGTAGCCGGCAATCCCTAGAACGCTCTAGACTTCCGCCACTATAGTCAACACAGGACACTCCCGTATCGCCACTATCTTTGCCGGATCCACCGCTATCCCGTCTCCACTAACAATATGACCAAGGAACGCTACTGAGGATAAACAGAACTCACACTTGGAGAACTTAGCATACAACTGATTCTTCCTCAACGTCTCCAACACCATATGCAGATGCTTGTAGTGATCATCCTCACACTTCGAGTACACCAAGATATCATCGATAAATACTATCAAGAAACGGTCCAGGTACTCTCTGAACGTCTTGTTCATCAAATCCATAAACACGGATGGCGCATTGGTCAACCCAAACGACATGATCGTGAACTCGTAATGCCTAAACCGCTTGCTGAACGCTGTCATTGGGATGTTGCTTTCCCTTATCCTTAATTGGTAGTATCCGGATTTTAGATCTAACTTCGAATATACTGTTGACCCAACCAACTGATCAAATAGACCGTCAATCCTTGGGATCAGATACTTATTCTTTTCTGTAAGCTTGTTCAACTCTCGATTGTCAATACAGAGTCGCAAGCTCTCATCCTTCATCTTAACGAGGAGGACCGGTGTGCTCCAAGGCAACGAACTTGGACGCACATACCTTTGTTCCAACAACTCTTATAGTTGCACCTTCAGCACCTCCATCTCTTTAGGCGCTATCCGATATGGAGAGTGTGACACCGATTTGGCACCCGGCACCAGCTTAATTGTAAAATCAATCTCCCGCTGAGGAGGGGCTCCAGGGAGATCGTCTGGGAACACATCAGGATACTCGGACACAATTAAAATACTACCTAGACTAGGTTTAGGTTTTGAAGCCTGCACTAAGGTGACAAACAGCTCTGCCCCAGAACGAACTGCCTTAATCACCTGAAGAGCCGACATCAAAATCTTGCTCGACCCTTTCATGCCTGCAAACGTAGTCTCCCGATCAATATTTAGTCCCAGCTTAACCTCCTTTCGGCTGCAATCAATGCATGCTCGCTGCTCCGAGAGCCAGTCCATACCAAAGATTACGTCGAACTCCACTAATGGCAGTACCGATGCTTGCAAGTCAAACTCCAGATGCCCAATTCGTATCTTTACCACACAGATTCTATCTGCGTGCATTGAGCACCCATTGGGCAACAATACAACCAACTTATCCTTTGCCAACAAGAGGGAACTCCGATGCGCGATACAAATCTATTGGACAAGAAGGAATGCGAAGCTGCCGTATCAAATAGGGCTCTCGCCGGACAATCAAAAATTAACACAAAGCCTAGCACCAACATTTATAAGCTAACATGTAAAATGGTAACAACTACATAAAGCTAAACTGCTATAATTTAACTCATACCTATCACCACGTAAGCTTGCATTATTGCCTCTTACAGACTAAGATTATATACTCTAGGCTAGGCTGGAGCATGGTGGGATGTGGTTGACTCCACCGCCTTCCCGTTTAATTCATAAGTTGCTCCATGCTTCCTCTCGGACTTTGCACGCTCGCTCAAACATTCACTTTAAAAATGCCCCATCTTTTCACAGTTGTAGCAACCTCCTGGGACTCGACTTGTGGTTTCTCCCGTCGTACCAAACGAAGGGCCTGAGCTCGATGTCTTCAGCTTCTTGTTCTATCTGCGGAAACCCGACTTTGAATTCGACACTTTGAACTCTGACTTCTTTTCCCCTGGGACCTTCATCTCTTGCACTTTCATCGCGACCTTTTCCAATGACCGGGCAGAATTGACAAAGGCAAGGAAGCCCTGTGCCTTAGGCCCAACAAGGATTAGCTGTAGGTCTCCACGTAGACCCTCATTGAATTTGTTAATCTTCCGCTCCTCTTCAGTAAACCTCGCACCAGCATAACAACCCAACCGTGTAAACTCATGGAGGTACTCATCCACGCTTCTGTCTCCCTGAGTCAAACCAAGGGACTGATTCTCCATCTCAAGCTTCTGAGAAGAGGGTAGATATATGGCCAAGAATAACCTTGAGAATTCCTCTATAGGCACATTAGCAAGTTGCCTTCTCACTAAGAGATGAACTCCCAACTCGTCCCACCACTGCCTCGCCTCACCAGCCAATAGAAAGGTTTCTTTGGTGGTCTTCTGCCACTCCTTAGTTTCTGTGGCGGTCAAGACTTTCTTCATCATAGAGTGCCAATCCTCAGCTTGAGTTGGCGTTCCAGTCCCGACGAACACCGGAGGATTAAAGCTCATTACATGCTTGAGCTGCTTCTTCGTAGCTCTCCTTGGTACTACTTGATCAACTGCCACGTGTTCTACCACTCCCGGCTCTGCCACCCTAATCGATTCTTGCTCATTAACAGGTGGTGCGTGATGTGCTTGCCTTGCAGGTTGGGAATTTAACATAGCAAAGACTACTTCAGCCATAAATCTGATCGTTTCAGCTGAAGGAGGTGTTGTAGGCACGTCATTCAGTGCACTACTTTCCGCCGATTACGGACATTCCGATTGCCCAGCACCGCTCCTAGTTACCTATAGTAGCATAAACCCTTGATTAGGCGACATACAGATTGCTAAAAACAATCATTGGAACACTTTGGTTCCTCAGAACATGTGTATTTTTCATTCCTAAGTGGACATTCATGAGTTCTTTTATGTTATAATGATGACACACATACATGTGCTCATCTCCCCTTAAAAGAATTCGCCCACAAATTCAACTAAAGAAGACCGACACCTTTGTCTGATACCAAATTGTAACACCCCCATCCGTCGTATGACATATAGCAGAAGGTCCAACTGTAACCCGAAGCCATGTACTACGGACAGTCGGAAGGGTTACATAAGAATATCAAAAATCAACTACAACTACTCACCCTAACTCAGAGAATTCTAGCGGAAGATTGTAAACAGTTTAAAAGAACCCATATTTGAATAACAACTATCATGAATGTCAACTTAACACCATAGGAATGAAAAAAAATACACTGAAAGTACTTGGCCTTATGGCCTTACAAGAGTTCACTTAACAATGTAATGTTTTACATACATCGGATACCAGGCCGGCCACATATGAAAAAAGTAAAACAACAATTCGCTTTCGATTCGAGGGCCAGCTCAGCAGCAAGGGATTCAACCCGCTATTTGGTACCTGGCTCCGTAGCACCTGCAAGTAACATTCCACCGCACGGTGGCAAACAAAGCAACGGTCAGCTAAAGCTGACCAAATTATAAAAACCCCGCCCCTTACTCGGGACGACGGTGCTCCTTCCCTACATTTCACTAGCCCAGCTAAACAATAAAGGGCAAACATACTTCGCCACAGGCGTAGGCTCGCACGACCAAACACCTCGTGCACTTAGGGCACATTTTCGGTGAATCTGGTATTTCGTGGCTTCAACACCATCCCCGAGATGGCAATATTGTGAGCATTTTAGTCTTTCATACCACCGTCTAAGACTCCCGAATATGCAAAGAGCCAGTTCCACTTTTGGGCCTCTAGCACCGAGCCGCATAGCCCTGGTCCACTTCGACTTGCCCGTTGCTCACTCCGCTTAGTCACTTTAAGATGTACACGTAGGCCAAGCTTCTCCAGGATCCTAATACATTCCCAATCATCACATAACCCAGTTATTTACAAGGCTGGCACCCCGGCCGCCAAGTTACCAAAACTACGTTTTCGCTCAGTTTTTCCGGTGTGCCTTGGAGTTAATCCCCAAGGATCCCTGCTGCAGTCTACTGTGTTAAGCCCGAAAAACACATAACATGGAGTCTTCTCCGACAACCCTTAAAATATGCAACATCACCGATCCAGACCAACACCTCCGAGTAGGCTTCACACACAATGCATATGTCCGTACTTTGATTCCGGACTCTATATACAACACAAGGGAAACTATTCACATCTACCCCAAGGAACACCGCACACTCACCGCACACTCGCGGTAGCGGGTTTCCTATGCAGAAAGAAAGAGAGCTTCACATGCTCAAGTAGAGAATCGTTACAAATGAAATTCGCTTTTGTGCCATGGAAATCTATCCGGATGGAAAGCATCGTAAGGGAATTTTCTCCGCGGATCCAATCTCGATTCTCGACTCGGTGCTCCGATGCTCCGCCTGCAGTCGGATTCCTCCTCTTCCTTCCTCAATTAGTCTCTCCTCTCTCTAACTCCTTAGAAAGAGAATGCTTAAGAGATAATGAGGAATTAATCCCTTATTCCCGACCTTATTAAAGCAGGAACACCTCTAGGCCGTCAGATCTTGTTTAAAGAAAAACGAACGGCTCGGATTCGCCTGAAATCTCTCAATCATGGGACGAACACTGCCTTGCACACGACTGTGTTCTCGGGCGTATGCCCCGATTCAGGCACGATCGACAAGCATAGAAAAATACACAGGTTGAGACACGCTCGTGTCTCAACCCGACACGCCCGTGTCGGGTCCCGACACACCCGTGACCTTGGGGCGTGTCACAAATAACCGCCACGCCAACCATCACGTTGCTTGGTGGACACGAGTGGTTACATAGGTATGTACATGCCTATGTCGCTACTGTTCATAGCCGTGTTTTCTACCGTGTCCTTTACTGGACACAGCCGGCGAACACAGAGAAAGACACGGCCTTGGACACGCCCGTGTCCCAGGTCGTGTACTCCTATATAGGCACCAAAAACTCCTTAGGACGGGACCGATTCGATTATAATTTTTGGGGCGTTACAGTAGGGCCACAGGCCTGAGGTAGGGCAAACTTGCCTGAGCTGTAGGAGAGTGTAACTATCTGAGGTAGGATCCTTTGGATATGAGGTAGGGCTATCCTCCAAGCCTGAGTTTAGGGCCCTTAGCCTGATGTAGGTGATCTGCTGATCACTGAGTTGTAGGCCCTTGTGGCTGAGCTATAGGTCTTGGAGGAGACTGAGAGATCCTGAGGGATCTGAGGTGTAAGCTCCTTGGAGCGGTGTTTTGGAGAATTTCCTTGAACAATAGGAAGTTGACAAGATGGTAGGAGAGTGGAAGTACCCACAAGTTAGGGAACCACTATAAATCAGTTGTATTGTTTTATTTGCGCAAGTTCTTGAAAGTAATCTACAGCCAACACATTTAGAGCTAAAGGAAAAATTAAGAAGAGAATAATAAGCGTTAAGCAACCTATTCACCCCCTAGGTTGCAAGCTACCTTAAAAACAAAGACTTTAGTCTTCTTGTGTAAAAGGAAAGTGATATTCCTCAATTAAGGATAGGCCCACACAGAAAAGAGTCGTTGATCAGCGTACAATAAAATGGGAAGATTGGCTGAGTCGATGACATCAATTAGTGTTTTCTATTTACTTATTCTTGCGGTTAAACATCATCTTCTTCCTCGCCTTCTTGCCGAGCAAGAAGAAGAAGTTCAGATCAGTGAACCTGAAAGCGAATTGAGATACCTGAAGCATTTTTCATCTGCGACAGCAAGTTCAGAATCAAATTATGAAAAAGGAGAAAGATCAAAGTTCTCAAATATCTGCAAGATTTAGGGCTGAGATAAGAAAAGCAGACACAGAGAAATCCTCTAGTGTCAAAATCAACACATTCATTATTTATTCTGTAGGATCCTTTTGGATTTAAATGTAGGCCTGATCTATAAAGGTTGAGAGGTAAGATTTCTGTGTGAATCCAAGTTGTAGGCCTGTGTTATAAAGTCTGATGTAGGATCATTTGTGGATCTAAGTGTAGGATCCACTTTGGATCTGAGCGAAGGGCTTTGTCCTGAGTTGTAGAATCCTTTGGATCTGAGGTAGGGCTTAGTGCTCGAGTGGTAGGTCTTGCAGAAGAATGAGATGTCCTGCGTGATCTGTGCTATAAGCTCTTAGGAGCCGAGTGTTGGTGTTAAGCCTCATCTAACACAATGTTAGAGAGGTGGGAGGGATGGTGGACATACCCAAGATCGGGGAACCACTATAAATCAACTGTGTCATCTGTGATTGATCTTGAAAGCCCAACTAACCTAATCACAAATCACAGCAAAATTAGTTAAGGTCTAAATAAATAAAAATGAGACCTAAAACCTATTCACCCCCCCCCCCTCTAGGTGTTTAGTTGACCTTAAAAATAAGACTTTCAAGTGGTATCAGAGGGAGGTTGCTTTTTAAACACTCAACAGTCTGAGTAAGATCTCCATGGTCAGTATGAAAATCTGTCCTTATGGGTTCCACAGTGAAATATAAGTTGTTAGGTGACATGAAGCTTCCAATCTATAGGAAGGAAGGATTTGGAATCTAGAAGGAGAGGGTTAGGCTATTCATGGAGGCAGCTTAGCCTAGTATTTTTATTACAATCAAAGAGGGACCTTTCATCCCAATGAGAGTGTCAGCTCTTGATACAAATGTCCAGACTCCCAAGACTTATTCTGAAATGACAAAGGATGAAGTCATCCTTGCCACTATGGACAAAAAATATAATAGTTAGTGCTATAGATGACTCCACCTTCCAAAATCCGGTACACTGCAAGACTGCAAAGGAGATGTTGGACACACTAGTGGTTTATAGGGAGGGTACAGAGGAAGTCAAAGATGATAGAAAGTCCATGCTCAACCAAGAGAATAAAGCTTTCAGCTATAGCAAGACTGATAGCATAACTGAGTGCTATGAGAGAATCTTCAGGATAGTTAATGAGTTAGGGGCATATGGAAGTGTCTTCAACACTTATGAGCTGAATGACAAGTTTCTCAAGTCTCTAAATAGAGACATGGATACTAAAATCTATGGCATCAAAGAGGTAGCAAAACTAGCTAACACTCCGCCAACTTAATCAGGAAGCTGCTCTCTTGAGATGCAGCTGACAGCCATGAAAGAAGAGGAGAAAGTCAGTAAGTCCTAAGTTAAAGAGAAGAATGTAGCATTCAAGGCTGAAGCCTCAAGAATTAATAGAAGGAAGACCCCTTCTCCTCCAAGGAGGGATGCTTAATCTGACTCAAAAAATCAGAGGCCAGCACATCAGACTGCGATATGTATGATGAAGACTTTGCTGCCTTCTCCACCCAGTTCTAGAAGTTTATGAAGATGAAACACTGGAGAAGCAGGCCCTCCACCTAGTCTTATCTGAAAGAAGACTATAAGGGAAGGAAGAAATCCTCTAAGAACGATAGGCATGGTTCTAAGCCCAGTATACATGTTTCATCTAAAGTGGTTTTCTATTATTGCAGCAAGCTAGGGCACGTAATAGCCGACTGCCCTGTCAAAAGCAAGGAATCTGGTGAGAAGAAGGACCAACAACAAAAAGCCAAGAAGGAAAAATCCTTCGTTGCTAAGAAGCAGAAGTGCTGGTCTGACTCCTCCTCATCAGAGTCAGAAGAGGAAGATGAAGCCTACATAGGGTTATAGTATGATAAAGTAGAAGAAGAAAAAGCAGACTTTATTGAGATGTTGGCTGCTATTTGTAACACCCCAAATCACGATTTGGAGTTCAGGCTGGGTGACACGGCCTGGGACATGGGCGTTTCCCAGGGCGTGTCCATCTCAAGGTACTCGAGTGGGTCTCAAGTAGGACTCGAGTGGGCCTCGAGTGTGTCTCAAGTGAGGTACACAGCCTGGGAAACGGGCATGTCCCAGGGCGTGTCCTTCACTGTGTTATCGCGAGTTCTCGACGAAAGTGCAGTCAACGATCTTCAAGAGGCGACACGGCCTGGGACACGGGCGTGTCCTGCTTGGGTTGGTAGCCGAGCTGTGTCTGGTGAGGAACACAGCCTGGATCCCTGACATGTTCTGGATGATACGGGCGTGTCAAAGATGACACGGGCATGTTGGGAGCCCGTGTCCTTTTCTGGATTGTTGGTTCTGTGTCGATTGAGGGACACGCCCCCCAACACGGGCATGTATTTGTTAACACAGGCGTGTCAGGACTTGACACGGGCATGTCTAACCCCATTTCATGTTCTAGATTGAGTCAGTTGTGTGCCTCTTAAGGGACACGGCCTATGACACAGCGTGTCACAAGCCGTGTCAGCTCAGAAAAGTTGTTTTTCAGAGCAGATCGTGGCCATCCATTTCCTTTTAATTGGATCTAAAAGTCCAATATCCTTCCTGATGTTATAAGACCAAGGATTGAGAGATAAATTCTCATTCTATCCTTATCATTCTCTTTCTAAGAAGAAGATAGAGAGGAGAGTAAGGAAGGAAGAAGGAAAAGGATTCCGGCCGCCGGAGGGGCTTCAGCGATCCGAATCGACAGCCGAGTTTAGCATTGTGGAGGTAAAGCCGTCGCGTTGATTACCATACGGCTAGAATTCCATGGCTCCAAAGCGATCGTCAAGGGTAACGATCTCCTTCTTGGACAAGTGAAGTCCAACTTTATGCATTTGCATGGAATCCTCCACCAAGAGGTGGAAATCGTAAGCGATTCCAGCGGGTTAGTTGGTGGTTATCCCTGGTTTAGTCTGCATCTAGATCCAGAAATAAGTAGTACAGAATAGGCATGCTGTGTATGTAACATTTAGGTTACGGAGTGCATGTAATGATTAGGTTATGGAGTGCATGTAATGATATTTATATTACGAACTGGAGAAGACTCCGTGTATGTAACGATTAGGTTACGGAGTTTGTGAGGATGCTTGTGAGTTCCGTGGACAGTGTGGCTATGGTGAACTGAGAGATATTAAAAAGACTTTGTGATTAACGGGCAAGGTGAAGCTGTACCTGAGTCAGTCAAGTCTTGTGTCTGACGAATTTGAGCAACAGGAAAGATGGATCTGTACCCGCATTATGGTTGTCTAGCCGTGGGTGCTTAAGGCCCTGATAGGATCACATAGCCAGAGTCTTTGGCCTGCGCGGCGTTAAGACTAAATGCTCAATGGTTGTCATGTGGTGAACACCTCTGAGTGTTATGGGCGAGGATGTCTCCAGCATGCATTTTGTGGTAGACTAGTGCCCACAGCCAACAATCTAATAACATCTAATCGGTGGTGGGACCTGGAATGATTCGATACACTGTAATGTGCCCTGAGTGCACGGATCGTCAGGCCGCGTGGCTTATGGTTGTGATATGTTATTGTGCGTGAGTGCACTTATTGTGTTATATATATATTGTGATTGCAATGCATGCAGGGAAGGAACCACTACCCCGGGTAATATTTAGGATCGTTATAATTAGTCAGCTGAATGCTGAACATTACTTTGTTCATCACCCTTGAGGTGGACGTCCATATACAGGTGCTGCCCTTGCTGATGCTGACTTGGATTTAGCGGGCTCAAGCCCTTGCTTGCTTGTAAGCCCTAGAAGGTCATGCGAAGAATTGGATTTCATGTATCGCCGACCTGTGTGCTGATGTATGAAACTACCTCTTGTAAAGAGAAACATAAAAGGCCTTAAGGCCATGAGCGTTTGAGTTCTTGTATATATTCCTGGTGTTATATATAAATATGTTATTTATATATTTAGTGGACATTCGTTGAATGAGTTCTTATAAGCTTTAAAAATCCACTAGAATGCTCTAAGTTAAGATGCGAGTAGAAAGTATTTTGGTATTAACACATGATTCTGCTATCTGTCTGTGAAATATGGAGTGGGGACCCGGCTCGATCCTCTATTATATTCCATGTGATGGATGGAGGCGTTATAAAGTGGTATCAGAGGTTAAGGATTTATAGGGATCACATAAATGAACTCAAAAATGTCCACTTGAAATGCAATATAAGGGTTTGAGGAGTGTGCACATGTATACTAGGCATGTTTGTAATTTTGGAATTGATGTTATTGATGTCTTATTCACGTATAGGTGATAAGGAGTGGAGCTAGGCAGTCTGAACCCCAGTGTTCGGATGAGAGTGCGGCACCAGCAGAGGTGCTCACACCTCCTCGCTCTTCAGAAACCGTACGCTTAGTTGCGGAAGCACAGTTTGCCATAGTTAATGCACAACAAATTGGGTAGGCAAGGCCTGTAGTGGAGCAAGTTCGGGTTGGTGCGAGGCAAGAGCGTGTTGAGGCTCTGATTGACGTGCATGCGTCTGATGAGCAATTGAAACGGTTTATGGAGTTTCACCCACATACGTTTGTTGGGGTGGGTTCCCTAACAAAAGTTGAGGATTGGCTCGTAAGAGTGAAGAGTATCCTGACAGTGATTAGGACTGTTGAAGGCCTTCTTGATGAGCTGAGGTTGGCGCTCCCGAGTTCGGTGAACCAAGGCTTCCAAGCATTAGAAGATATAGCCTGTGCACTCTAAAAGGATTTGTAGCAGGTACAGGATAAGAAAAACTTTGTGGTGGAAAAGCTGGAGTTCAAAGTTCCGCAGTCGGAACAATCGGAATTGAGGAAACGAGATAAGAAGAGGTTCAGGCCTGCTGAACAAACTTCTTCAGATGTTGCTTTGGGAGAAACTTTTGGGCAAGGACGTGTGGAGACACGTACATGTTATAATTGTGCGAAGCAGCGGCATCTTGCCCGCACTTGTTGGAGTGTCCCTTCAAAGGGTGAGAAAAAGACCGGTGCGTCTTATGAGGAAAAAGGGCAAGGCAGTATCAGAGTCATCTGCATCCCGGGAGCAGCCTCGAATGTAAACTCTTGAGTTACAGGAATTGCAAAGCTCGAATCGTGAAGTACAACAACCTCGCGTGTATAATTTGGAGTTATAGGAGGCTGTAAAGAAAATTATGAAAGACGAGGACGAGCGGAATTAAAGGCAGAGTGTACCTTACTGTTGTTGTGATGTTGTGTTGTATGTCTGTTTGTAAAAACTATTGTTTGTGTGATGCCGTGGGGTGAGACAAGCTATGGACTCTGAGCTCTAAACCCGGATCATTTTTGTTTATATTGCAACGGAGTAGTTGTGTTGGTATATATATTGCGCTAAATTTCGGGAAGAAATTTCTGTAAGGAGGGGAGGGTTGTAACACCCCAAATCCCAATTTGGAGTTCAGGCTGGGTGACACGGCCTAGGACACGAGCGTGTCCCAGGGCATGTCAAGCTCGGGGTACTCGAGTGGGTCTGGAGTATGACTCGAGTGGGCCTCGAGTGAGTCTCAAGTGAGGCACATGGTCTAGGACACGGGCATGTCCTAGGGCATGTCCTTCACTGTATTGTCGCGAGTTCTCAACGAAAGTGCAGTCGACGATCTTCGAGAGGCAACACGGCTTGTGATACGGGCGTATCCAAGGGTGTTTCCAGCTTGGGTTGGTAGCCGAGCTATGTTAGGTGAGGAACATGGCCTGGATCCTAGACGTGTTCTGGATGACACGGGCATGTCAAAGGTGACACTAGCGTGTTGGGAGCCTGTGTCCCTTTCGAGATTGTTAGTCCTGTGTCGATTGAGGGACACGCGCCCAAACACGGGGGTGTACTGGTTGACACGGGCATGTTAGGACTTGACACGGGTATGTCTAAGCCCGTGTACTGTTCTGGATTGAGTTAGTTGTGTGCCGCTTAAGGGACATGTCCTATGACACGGGCGTGTCACAAGCTGTGTCAGCCCTAAAAAGATGCTTTTCAGAGCAGATCGTGGCCGTCTATTTCCTTCTAATTTGATCTAATAGTCAAAGCTCCTTCCTGATGTTATAAGACCAAGGATTGAGAGATAAATTCTCATTCTATCATCATCATTCTCTTTCTAAGAAGAAGCGAGAGTGGAAAGCATGGAAGGAAGAAGGAAAAGGATTCCGGCTACCGGAGGATCTTCAGCAATCTGAATCGAGAGCCGAGTTCAGTGTTGTGGAGTTAAAGCTGTCGCGGTGATTACCATCTGGCTAGATTTCCATGGCTACAAAGCGTTCGTCAAGGGTAACGATCTCCTTCTTGGACAAGTGAAGTCCTACTTTATGCATGTGCATGGGATCCTCCACCAAGAGGTGGAAAGCATAAGCGATTCCAGTGTATTGATAGTTGATATCCCCGTTTGAGTCTGCATCTAGATCCGAAAATAAGTAGTATGAAATAGGCATGATGTGTGAAGCCCATCCGGACAGAAAGTCTGGATTGGTGATGTTAATATATAAAACCAGAGAAGACTCCGTGTATGTAACGATTAGGTTACGGAGTTTGTGAGGATGCTTGTGAGTTCCTTGGACAGTGTGGCTATGGTGAGCTGAGAGCTCTTAAAAAGGCTTTTTGATGAACGGGCAAGGTGCAGCCATACCCGCATCAGTCCAGGCTTGAGTCTGACAAATTTGAGCAACGGGAAAGGTGGATCTGTAACCGCATTATGGTTGTCTAACCGTAGGTGCTTAAGGGTCTGTTAGGATCAGATAGCGAGAGTCTTTGGCCTGCGCACCATTAAGACTAAATGCTCAATGGTTGTCATGAGGTGAACACCTCTGAGTGGTATGGGCGAGAATGTCTCCAGCATGTATGTTGTGGTAGACTAGTGCCCACAACCAACAAACTAATAACCCCTAATCGGTGCTGGGACCTGGAATGATTCGGTACACCGTAATGTTCTCTGAGTGCACGGATCGTCGGTCCGCATGGCTAATGGTTGTGATATGTTATTGTGCGTGAGTGCACTTATTGTGATATATATATTGTGATTGCAATGCATGTAGGGAAGGAACCACTGCCCCGGGTAAGGATTAGGGTCATTATAATTATTCAGCTGAATACTCACCATTGCTTTGTTTATCACCCTTGGGGTGTACGTCCATATGCAGGTGCTTCCCTTGCTTATGCTGACTTGGATTGAGCGGGCTGAGACCATTGATGTTGCTGTTTGTAGGCCCTAGGAGGCCATGCGAAGAATTGGATTTCATGTGTGGCTGAGCGGCATGCTGATATATGAAACAACCTCTTGTAAAGAGAAATATGTAAGGCCTTAAGGCCGTGAGGGTTTGAGTTCTTGTATACATTCCTGGTGTTATATATATATGTGTTATTTATATATTTAGTGTACATTCATTGAATGAGTTCTTATAAGCTTTAAACTTCAGCTAGAATGCTCTGAGTTAAGATGCGAGTATAAAGTATTTTGGTATTCACACGTGATTCCGCTGTCTGTCTGTGAAATATGGTGTGGGCCCCAGCAGGACCCTCTGTTATATTCCATGTGACGCATGGAGGCATTACACTATTGCTGAAGGAGCTGATCATGATCATCCTACTGGAAGGATTGAAGAGAGGGCCCCTCTATCAAAGTCCGACAGTGAGTCAGAGGTGGATGAAGATGAAGATGATAGCTTCTATCATGGTCTAATAGTTATGTCAGATGATGTTTCCAACAAGGATCAGCCTGGCCCATCAAAGGTACATTCTCAGTCCAGCCACTCCACTAAAAGTAGCTATGAAACCAGTCTTGAATTAGAGGCATCTAAATCTTATGATGAAGATGGGTCTAAATCAGAGGAAGTTTTCAATTAAGTTATTGACAAGTTTGGTGTCTTGCTGAATGCTTTCTAGAAAAGCAGGATGTTAGCCAAGAAGCAGGCTAAGGAAATATCCTCCCTTCAGCTTGTTACTTCCCAGCATGTAGAATTACTGGATCTAAAACTAAAGGAAATTGGTGAACTAGAAACCACTTCCTTCATTCAGATAGGCACCATTAGTACCAGAAGAACAAAATAAAAGTCCTAGATGTGCTATTGGAGAGGGAAAAGAGAATAGTGGCTACTTATTCTAAGCCAAGTTCAGTACTTCCCTGGATAGACACCTTCACTTCCCAAAAGGGTATGAAGGGGTTGGGATTCAAGGGATCTACAAGTGTTTCCAATCCCAAAGAAAAGGGCAAAGCTCCAGTACAACCACTGGATTCCAAGCCTCCTGTTCCATTTAAGAGAGTACAACTACCTTCAAAAAGGTATGACCAAGAAAGTATTTTTGGTCACTAGATGAATGGTAGATCCACTAGTGTAAGTAAAGATGCACCACATTATTGTGGGATATATAGCAAGGGTGCAAGTTCCTTCAAGGCAGCCCATGAGGAAATTCAAATGGCCGACTCTAAACTATTTGTTTTTGGTGCACTAGCACCTTCACTCAAGGGTAAAGTTGCACACTATTCTTAGAATATTCCAACGCACTCTAATACTAAGGGCAAGTCTGTCAGTAGACCAGATTTTGGCATATCAGAGGCCATCAAGAGCGTGCTTTCTGAAAAGAAGGCAGTTGCTGGTAGGGCTCAAGATATACCAAGAACTTCTACTACCAGACCCACCACTAGTCAGACTGGGGCTTGGAAATAAAAGAATAGGACTACTATTGCACCTTCTAGACCAAGAGATGTTGTCAACACAATAACAAGACCTGCTCAGAAAAGAAGATACAACATCCATGAGTGCTAGTATTATTGCAAGGTAGGCCACTTTGCTATTGATTACTGGTACAATCAGAGTGTGCAAAGAGCAAATGTTAGCTTGACTTTCAGAAGAGCTGCATGTAGGAATTATCAGACTAACATGCACCTAGGACCCAATAAGCATTGGGGTCCTATGGTTAACGTACTTATGTCCTGCAGGTTAATCCAAGTGACCATATCCCTATATGGTACTTGGATAGTGGATGTTACAGAAACATTACTAGAATAAGGAGCATGCTGAAGGAATATACTTCGGTAAAGAATGGACCAAAGGTTATCTTTGGTGGCTCATAAAAAGGAGTGACTAGAGGTTATGGTAAGATCTCTAATGACATAATCACCATCACAAAAGTAGCATATGTGTAAGTGTTGCAACACAAACTGATAAGCATTAGTCAACTCTGTGATCTTAGCTATGGCATAGTATTTGTAATGCCCCATCCATTGTATAACATATGACAGAAGGTCTGGCTGGGGCCTGACGCCATATACTACAGAGAGGTAAGGAGATTATAAGTTATTTACAAATCCAATATCACTTATGAACGCACTTTAACTTAGAGCTTTCTAGCAAAAGAATTTTAGTTAAACAACTCATACCAAATAAGAATGTCCACTACATAATAGGAAGGTATACATAACACATGTTTTGTCTGTATCCTTATTACAAAGGTTTCCTTTTTCAACAACTGATTTCATACTTCGGCACGCAGGCCGGCCACACAAGAAAATAGTAAATGTTCGCCTTTAGGGCCTTCAAGGGCCAGCCAATTGTAGCAATGGGCATCAGCCCGGTACTTTCAATTGGGCTCTCCAACACCTGCACAAAAGGGCCCACCAAAACGTGGCAAACAAAGCATCGGTCAGCATTTTGCTGACCCATTTATCATGATCCCACCCCTTACTCGTGGCGGTATTTCTCCATCCCTGCAAACAAGGCATCGTATATATTGTAGCATTTTCAAAGTGAAATTTAAGCACCATTCATCACAGACGTAGGCTCAACGACCACAAGCCCCGTGCACTCAGGGCACATTTTTGGTGTCCATAGCTTCCCGCGTATCACCACCGTTAACTTTGTCGTTCAGAGGTACTTAACTTGACGACTATGTCTTTCAAAGGTAATTAACTTAATGACTTACTTCCCATTCAGAGGTACTTAACTTAATGACAGTATCGTTTAAAGGTACTTAACTTGATAGCACAGTAATTGGCCTTCACAACACAATTCATTATTTTTCCATTTCAGGCTGGAACCCACCATTGCGGGGCAATTTAAGCTCACAGCTTCGCATACAGTGACCCCTAGGTCTTGAAAGACAGGTCATAAAAATTCCAGCACACAAGGAGCTATCGCTTGGCGATACTCACTATCGCCCGACGATATCAACAGTTCTCCAGACTGTGATCTTTTCTTGGTCTTTTCCTGGAAATACTTCCAGAACTTTGATGCAGCATCCTGCACACCCCCTAGACCCCAGATTTCACAAGTACATCACAGACATATCCACAGAGTCTTCTCCGGCACACAAATCAAACATCACCAATCAAGACCAACTTGTCCAAATGGGCTTCTCATAGCATGCCTATTCCGTACTCTATATTTCCGGATCTAAATGTAGGAATATATGGGGATAAACCCGATCTTCTAATTAGAATCTACCCTTTTACACCTTTTGGTGAGGCGATCCATGCAAATATGCATATTGAGGACTTCACTTGTATAGGAGAAACTCGTTACCCTTGTAGTTCTCTTCGGAGCCATGGCGAAGCTTTTCTACGCGGAGGGAAAGGAACACGTCGCTCTCCTCTTCGCGGATCTATCCTCGGATCTGGCATCCGACCACAAGATCTCCTTCAGTGAGCTCACAAAACTCAGCCCAGCACTTCCTTAGCTTCATCTTCCTTTTTACTCAAGGAAAATCTAGAAATGAAGAGAGAGAGTGTGAGAAAGAGAATGAAACCTCCTTCCTACTCTTCTCTTGTCAATTTGATTTGGGATTTATGTTGACTGGTCAACTTTGGCGCTATCGACTATCGCCACTCGGCGATATCAATTTCACCACTTTGACCGCTTTGACCTAGGTCAACCACCGCTTATTGGCCGCTTAATAGCTACTGACACATGCCATGAGGCACTATCGCCCGACGATACCCACTATCGCCACTCAGTGATATAATTTTGATGATTCGTCGAACGCTTTCAGTGCATCGAGTGCAGCTAAATGAACTCTGCATCGCTATCTCCATAAGGCGATACCCAATATCGCCCAATGATAGTGAATATCTTTCTGCTGTCAAATTTGGGGTGTAACAGTATTCCACAAGGATGAGTGCTAGATTAGGAGGTTAAGTGACCAAGAGGTCATCTTAACAGGCACTACGAGTGGAAATGTGTATTGTTTAGATTTCCCATGTTTAAGTAAGGACTCCTCTGTATACGTAGTTGCAGATAAGAAAGCCTCATCCCATGTCCAATGGCACAAGAGGCTAGCCCATCTGAATTATAGAACTATAGACAAGCTCTTTAGTAGGGAGCTAGTTATAAATGATCCTAAGTTAAAGTGCTCTAAAGAGGGTATCTGCTCTGCATGCCAAATGTGAAAATAAACAAAGAACTCTTTCAAGAGCATTGACACCAAAGACTCGGTGAGGTGCTTATACCTCCTGCATATGGATTTGTTTGGTCCTATGCCAGTTCAAAGTTTATGTCAGAAAGTCTACACCCTTGTGGTTGTTGATGACTTTTCCTGATTTTCCCGGGTGTTCTTTCTAAGGAAGAAATCTGAAACCCCTGATGTCTTCTAAACATTTGTCAAGCCAATTGAGAATGAATTTAACAGTACTATTGTCAAAATCAGAAATGACCATGGGATTGAATTTCAGTCTGAGTGCATGACAAGGTTCTGTGAAGGGCAAAAGATTCATCAAGAATTATCCTCTCCTAGAACACCCAAGAAAAATAGGATTGTTGAGAGGAAAAATAGGACTCTCATAGAGGCTTGTAGAACCTTGTTAAATGACTCAACTGATGCAGGCCCATGGTTTAGAAGAGAGATTTTCTTGAAAACGTCCAACAGTTATATGGGGAGGAGGTGTGGGGGGTTCGGATTGTGATGAAGGGAGGAGGCCGGTTTTGGCTTGTTGGGTGGAAGGGGGCGGTTTTCTTCGTAGAGGAAGAGGAGGGCTCGGGTAGCTAGAGGAAGAGGAAGATATGAAGGAGGGAGAAGAAAACCAAGAAAGGGGAGAGGGAGGAGAAGGCTGAATATTGCCTAGGGGGAGGAAAGAGAGGAGGTGGCCGAGAGAGATTAAAGAGGGAGAGGAGGTGGCGGCTCTGGACTTGGCCGAGCCCTAAGGGGGGGGGGTGGTCGGCGGCTTGGAGGGAAAAGGGAGGCCGATATTTTTTGGGGAAGTAAAAGTGGGTTTGGGTTGGGGTGGTGGAGGTGAGGGAGAATATTGAGGAGGAGGAGGAGGAGGAGAAGAGAGAAAAGAGGTAGCCGAGATTGAGAAGAAAGGGGAGGGGGTGGCCGGCGGCCAAGGTAGAGAGAGGGAGAGAGGGGTTGGCCGAAATTTGCCAAAGAGGGGGGGGGGAGGAAAATTCTCTCAAGAATCTCTAGGTTTTTTCAATTTTTCATTCTTTCAATACTTAATCAAACAAAACATGACTATATATAGCCTTACACCACTCAATCTCCTCCATACATATTTAGAACAAAATAAAAACAATTCCAAAATTAAAATGCATGAAAATGGAAGCAAATATATGATGGTTATAAGTATCCATCATAATTACAAGAATAAAAATATAATAATAAGATTGCTTAAATTAAAACATTGCTTAAATAGAAATTGCCATAAATAGAAATTGCATAAAATGATAAAAGATAAATAATAAAATATATTATTATAATTTTAATTTATAATTATATATTTTATTTAAAATGGTGCCGGCAGACGTCGTGCAAAATATAAAGCGGCGTTGGCGAAGGAGCGTCGCGGCATTGATGAAGAAGCGTCGCGGTGTTGGCGAAGAGCGTCGTCATCAATTCTCCCACACTTAAAATCACTCATCTCCGATGAGTGGCCCATGAGGGGGGAACAGTCAGAAGAAAGCAGCAACATTGGGGCAAGTCTGGCCATAAGAGTTTGAGGGTGCTAATTAGAAAATTGACATGAACCTCCCTCTGATACCAAATTGATGTAGGCTTGGGATATTCGCGTCACCGTGATGGACGTACCTAAATATGGCGCTCACTAAGTTTCTAATTATCTCAATCATTCATAAAATGCAGCGATGTTTATCAACGGATAATCACTTAATTAAATTATAGAGGGTTCACAAAACCCTTCAAGATAATACCGAGGCTATAGGCCAAGGTCCTCTCAAGCGAAATGAACCCACATGGTTCGGTCGAGCGTTCGTTGTACCAAAAGTGACACCACCGAAAATAAAGATCCGGATAACGGGTGGTTCTCTCCCAACGAAATAAAATGAGGGCCGCCACGCCTCACGAAATCAAACGGAAAATAAAACTAGAAACAATAACAATAACTAAATAGATATTACCCACGAAATTCTAAGCAATCACAAATCACGCGTTACGTTAAATGCCCCAAGAAAATATCTAAGAGAGAAACACGGGAGTGGAGACGTTCGTTACCCCAACCAGAATGGATGATTCCGATTTAACTCTCTTTGGATCGTTCCGTTCCGGATCCACCGAAGGCGTGCCGATTGGAGGGAAACACCAAGTTCTTCGTTGGTTTCACGTCGTCGTTGAAGATCCACAAGTTTCACCTCATGCCTTGGCCGAAAAATCTTCTTCACAATAGATATAGTGGCTGTTTTGGGTATCTCACTAAGGGGTTGATTTCTTTTGTGAGGGAAATGATGGAAGCCAATTTGATGGAAAGAGGGGGTCGGTTTTTCTGGGATGGAGAAGAGTGACCGAATTGGGGGTGGAGAAGGAGGTTGATCGGGTTTGGAGATGGAGGTGGAGAGGCGGCTTGGTGTAACTCTTGAAGAGAGAAGGGAGATAGAGGGAATGGAGGAGGAGAGTGTAATACCCCAAATTGTTGTAGGAGCGGCGGGGATCGATTTTGGCCAAGTCGGGTTTTTGGTGCAGGTGACACGGGCCCCGACACGGGCGTGTCGGAGGCCGTGTCGGGCGTGTCGAGCTCGGGCCGTGTCGTCGACCAGCACAGGTCGACGATGGTCGTGTGGTAGAACACGGCTTAGGAAACGGGCGTGTCCCAGGCCGTGTCACAGCTGTGCTGTGCGGTTGGGTGCACGGGTAGTGACACGGGCACGAACACGGGCATGTCTAGTTTGACACGGGCGTGTCCCATGCCGTGTCACCAAGCCGTGTACCCCTCTGACTGCAAAGTGTTGATTTATTGCACACGGGGGGGGGGGGGGCGTTGCACGGGTCCCGACACGGGCGTGTCGCAGGCGACATGGGTGTGTCGGAGGCCGTGTCACATGTCGTGTGCTGGTTTTCAATTTGGGTCGAGACGGCGAATGAGCTACACGGCCAGGCACACGGACGTGTGCCAACCCGTGTTCGGCCCAGATTTTATGATTTTGGATTTAATCCGGGCCGTTCGTTTCCTTGGCTTTAGATCCGACGGTGGGGGGCTGCTCCTGGGTGGTTATGGACGGGAAATAGGGTTTAGAAACCCATTTTTCTTTGGCCCATCTCTCTCTAAAAGTTAGAGAGAAGGGAGAGGAAGGAGGAAGGAGGAGTCCAAGATCCGGCTGCCGGAGGAGCTTCGGAGTTCCGAATCGCGATCCGAGTCCAGATCCGCGGAGGCGAAGCCGTTGCGGTGCTTTCCAACCGTATAGTTTTCGATGGCGCCGCGGAAGAATGCAAAGGTAACGATTTCTCATCCTTGGGCATGTGAAACCCTTTTTCCCTTTGCATAGGAAGCCCGCTCTCGCGAGTGAGCGAAGAGTTGGAGCGTTCCTTGGGGTAGATATGTGAAGTCCCCCTTGTGTAGAGTCCGTATGCGTAAACGGGCATAGGCATTGTGTGTGAAGCCTATCCGGACAAGTAGAGCCGGATCGGTGATGTTGCATTGCATATGAACCGGGGAAGACTCCGGGTGTTTGGGTGTTTTTCGGGTTTTCTATGTGGTAGATTGCATCAGGGAGCCTTGGAGATTAACTCCAAGGTGCACCCGGAAAACTGGGCAAAAGCGGGCTTTGCCAACATGGTGGCCGGGGAGCCAACGTGAACATAACCGGGTTATGTGATTGTTGTGGCGGAAACGGGACTTGGTGAGTCTTGACCTGCACATATGGCTTAAATTGCCGTTGCGATATGAGCACGGGTCAGGCGGAACCGTACCCGGTCTATGTCGTTCGGTAGGACCGTTGGCATGGATGAGGGTCTTTGGCGGTCTATGGATTAAATTGCCGCGACCAAGTCCAGGAAGGCAAAATGCTCATATGGATGACCGTCCAGGAGGCGGTGGTGGATTGGGAACGTCTATGGCTTGAATTGACGTGACGTTGGCCGGTTCGTCGAGAATGTGCCCTAAGTGCACGGGGTGTATGGCCGTGCGAGCCTACACCTGTGTTGATGTGTGTTCACATTAATATATTGCCTATACTAATAAGGTGCAGGGAAAGAGCATCGCCGCCCCGATCTTGGGGGCGGGATCATTATAATTTGGTCAGCATAGCTGACCGTTGCTTTTGTTTGCCACCGGGCGGTGGTTTGTGGCTTGCAGGTGCTGCGGAGCAGAGCGGGAAATAGCGGGCTAAAGCCCTTGTTGCTGTGCCGGCCCTCGAAGGCCTTATTGCTTATGTTTCTTTCCCGTTTTTCATGTATGGCCGGCCTGCGAGCCGAAGTATGAAAGCACTATTTTTGTTAAGTGAACAATGTAAGGCCTTAAGGCCAGTTCTCTTTTGTGTATGATTAAATTCCTGAGTCGGTAGTGGACATTCATGCTTTGTAGCAGGGTTCTTATTTCTTTTGCAACTTAATAATTTGCTTCCGCTAGGTGTTGTGTAGGACAACATGATTGGTTGAATGGTTTCAAAGCGTAACCAACCGGTCTATCCGTAGTATATGGCGTCGGGCCCCGGCCGGACCTACTGCTATATGCTATGTGACGGATAGGGGTGTTACAAATTGGTATCAGACTACTGGTTTCGGTCAAGCTTAAATGAATTCGTGGACGAATTCACTTTAAGGGGTGGTGAGCACATATGTGCGTCATCGTTATAACATGAAAAGAACCCATGAATGTCCACTTAGGAATGAAAATATACATGTTTGAGGAACCTGCGTGTTCCTATAATTGCTGTTTGCAGTAATTTTTGGGTCGCTTATTGGTGTTTTGCACGATTATAGGTGACCAGAAGTGATGAGGGCCGTCTGAACGGCCAGGTTCTGAGGCGAGCAGTGCGCCAAGCGATGCGCCTGCAACACCTCCGTCTGCCGAGACCATTAGGTTGGTGGCAGAAGCGGTCATGGCAATGATCAATGCGTAGCCTGGAAGGTAGGTGCAGCAGCCCGCTCCTGCTATGGAGCAAGTACCGCTTCAGACGGCAGAGCAAAAGAGGGTTGAGCAAGTAGTGTTGGATCCAGAGTTGCCTCGGAGAGCAACGGAAAGACAACTGAAGCACGTGATGGGCTTTCACCCACCAGTATTCACGGGGGCAGAAACCCCGACCCAAGCAGAGGATTGGCTCTCAAGGGTCAATAGGGTGATGACTGCGACGGAAACGGAAGAGTGGCAGAAGACCACTATAGCGACGTTCCTTTTGGATGGGGACGCAAGGTTATGGTGGGAAGGCCTAGAGCTACATCAGTTGCGGGGAAGGCCGTTGGCCGAAGTTTCGATGGAGGAGTTTGCGAGACTGTTCATGGCTCGATACCTCCCCTCGGCGCAGAGGATTGTGCTGGAAAGCGAATTTCAGAAGTTGGTGCAAGGGGATTGCACCGTTGATGAGTACCTCCACGAGTTTACTCGGTTGGGGAGATATGCCGGCGCTACCTTCGCAGACGAGGAGTGCAAGACGAGCCGCTTCTACGAAGGGCTAAGAGATGATTTAAGGTTGCTACTATCGGGGCCCAAGGCACAGGGTTTCATGACCCTGGTCAGTTCGGCCCGGTCCTTGGAGAAGGACATGAAGAATGTCCAAGAAAAGAAGGAATCCGGTAGAAAGAAAGCGGAGTTCAAGGCACCGACTACGTCGAAGTTGGGCTACCGCAGATTCTATAAGAAAGCTAAGACGTCGGGTCCAGCTGCTTCAGGTGCCTCGGGGGCAACTACCAATCGAACCCCGGGCGCTTGTTTCACGTGTGGAAAGCCGGGGCACTTTGCCCGTGATTGCTGGAGTGGACGCTCAAAGTCCGAAAGGAAACAAGGAGCTACCTACGAGGAGAAGGGCAAAGCGGTGGAGTCGACCGCGTCCCACTATGCTCTGACTCAGCCTAGAGTCTATAACTTGGGCCAGCAGGAGGCCATCAAGCAAGCGGATGTGGTGATAGGTATGAGTTAATTTATAGTAAGTTATCTTTAATACCGTTATCTATTGCTTGTTAGCCTAATATTGTTTGTATAGGCTTTGTTGTGATTAGTGATAGTCCCGCACGAGCACTGTTTGATACGGGAGCTTCACACTCCTTCTTGTTTGAAAGCTTTATATCACGCATCGGAGTCCCTTCTTCGATGGCGAAGGACAAGTTGGATGTGCTGCTACCGAATGGGTGCTCGATGCGTGCGGACAGGGTATGCGCCGTAAAGGTTCACATTGGGAGCCAAGAGTTCGACTTGCTAGCGTCATTGCTGCCGCTAGTAGAGTTCGATGTGATCTTTGGAATGGATTGGCTGTCAGAGCAGAAAGCTTGGATTGACTGTGACCGGAAGGAGGTCAAGCTGGGTATAGGGCGGGAGACTATATTCGAGGGGTTAAAGGTATAACGGTCCAGGCCCGCCAACCCGCGGGACCCAGCTGGCACCGTCGGCCCACCAGTAGTCCAGACCCGGGCCCACTACTGGCAGTAAGCCTATCACATTCAAGCCTGCAGGCCAATGCACCCCAACCCCTCTCCATCCAGGCGGGTTGTTGGTGGCCGTAGCCCCCCTTAGATGAGTCAAACTCGATAGTCAAGCCCGCACTACGGGGACTTCCCAGGAGGTCACCCATCCCAGTACTACTCCAGCCCGAGCACGCTTAACTATGAAGTTCTTTCAACTCTCATCACCAATTGAGCTGCAGATCAATTGGTGATGAGAGTTGAAAGAACTTCATAGTTAAGCGTGCTCGGGCTGGAGTAGTACTGGGATGGGTGACCTCCTGGGAAGTCCCCGTAGTGCGGGCTTGACTATCGAGTTTGACTCATCTAAGGGGGGCTACGGCCACCAACAACCCGCCTGGATGGAGAGGGGTTGGGGTGCATTGGCCTGCAGGCTTGAATGTGATAGGCTTACTGCCAGTAGTGGGCCCGGGTCTGGACTACTGGTGGGCCGACGGTGCCAGCTGGGTCCCGCGGGTTGGCGGGCCTGGACCGTTATAAAAAGTGCACTTTTTGTAACGGTCCAGGCCCGCCAAACCCCGCGGGACCCAGCTGGCACCGCCGGCCTACCAGAGTCCAGACCCGGGCCCACTACTGGTAGTAAGCCTATCACATTCAAGCCTGCAGGCCATGCACCCCAACCCCTCTCCATCCAGGCGGGTTGTTGGTGGCCGTAGCCCCCCTTAGATGAGTCAAACTCGATAGTCAAGCCCGCACTACGGGGACTTCCCAGGAGGTCACCCATCCCAGTACTACTCCAGCCCGAGCACGCTTAACTATGGAGTTCTTTCAACTCTCATCACCAATTGAGCTGCAGCTCAATTGGTGATGAGAGTTGAAAGAACTCCATAGTTAAGCGTGCTCGGGCTGGAGTAGTACTGGGATGGGTGACCTCCTGGGAAGTCCCCGTAGTGCGGGCTTGACTATCGAGTTTGACTCATCTAAGGGGGGCTACGGCCACCAACAACCCGCCTGTGCATGGAGAGGGGTTGGGGTGCATGGTCTGCAGACCTGGTTAGGCTGAACCCTTTCGAGCGGGGTGCTGGGGGTGCCGGCGGCCGTCCTTGCGAGCATGGTGCTGGGGAGGCCGTTACAAAAAGTGCACTTTTTATTGTAACGACCCTGGCGCGTACGTAACAGCGTTACGGCTCCGCCCTCCAGGCATCGCTACCGGGCTGCAGCCCAAGCACCCCAACCCCTCTCCCTCCACAGGCGGGTTGTTGGTGGCCACAGCCTCCCTTTGATGAGCGAACTCGACAGTTAAGTTGGGCCGTACGGGGACTTCCCAGGAGGTCACCCATCCCAGTACTACTCTCGCCCAAGCACGCTTAACTATGGAGTTCTTTCAACTCTCATCACCAATTGAGCTGCAGCTCAATTGGTGATGAGAGTTGAAAGAACTCCATAGTTAAGCGTGCTTGGGCGAGAGTAGTACTGGGATGGGTGACCTCCTGGGAAGTCCCCGTACGGCCCAACTTAACTGTCGAGTTCGCTCATCAAAGGGAGGCTGTGGCCACCAACAACCCGCCTGTGGAGGGAGAGGGGTTGGGGTGCTTGGGCTGCAGCCCGGTAGCGATGCCTGGAGGGCGGAGCCGTAACGCTGTTACGTACGCGCCAGGGTCGTTACAATAAAAAGTGCACTTTTTGTAACGGCCTCCCCAGCACCATGCTCGCAAGGACGGCCGCCGGCACCCCCAGCACCCCGCTCGAAAGGGTTCAGCCTAACCAGGTCTGCAGACCATGCACCCCAACCCCTCTCCATGCACAGGCGGGTTGTTGGTGGCCGTAGCCCCCCTTAGATGAGTCAAACTCGATAGTCAAGCCCGCACTACGGGGACTTCCCAGGAGGTCACCCATCCCAGTACTACTCCAGCCCGAGCACGCTTAACTATGAAGTTCTTTCAACTCTCATCACCAATTGATCTGCAGCTCAATTGGTGATGAGAGTTGAAAGAACTTCATAGTTAAGCGTGCTCGGGCTGGAGTAGTACTGGGATGGGTGACCTCCTGGGAAGTCCCCGTAGTGCGGGCTTGACTATCGAGTTTGACTCATCTAAGGGGGGCTACGGCCACCAACAACCCGCCTGTGCATGGAGAGGGGTTGGGGTGCATGGTCTGCAGACCTGGTTAGGCTGAACCCTTTCGAGCGGGGTGCTGGGGGTGCCGGCGGCCGTCCTTGCGAGCATGGTGCTGGGGAGGCCGTTACAAAAAGTGCACTTTTTGTAACGGTCCAGGCCCGCCAAACCCCGCGGGACCCAGCTGGCACCGCCGGCCTACCAGAGTCCAGACCCGGGCCCACTACTGGTAGTAAGCCTATCACATTCAAGCCTGCAGGCCATGCACCCCAACCCCTCTCCATCCAGGCGGGTTGTTGGTGGCCGTAGCCCCCCTTAGATGAGTCAAACTCGATAGTCAAGCCCGCACTACGGGGACTTCCCAGGAGGTCACCCATCCCAGTACTACTCCAGCCCGAGCACGCTTAACTATGGAGTTCTTTCAACTCTCATCACCAATTGAGCTGCAGCTCAATTGGTGATGAGAGTTGAAAGAACTCCATAGTTAAGCGTGCTCGGGCTGGAGTAGTACTGGGATGGGTGACCTCCTGGGAAGTCCCCGTAGTGCGGGCTTGACTATCGAGTTTGACTCATCTAAGGGGGGCTACGGCCACCAACAACCCGCCTGGATGGAGAGGGGTTGGGGTGCATGGCCTGCAGGCTTGAATGTGATAGGCTTACTACCAGTAGTGGGCCCGGGTCTGGACTCTGGTAGGCCGGCGGTGCCAGCTGGGTCCCGCGGGGTTTGGCGGGCCTGGACCGTTACAAAAAGTGCACTTTTTGTAACGGCCTCCCCAGCACCATGCTCGCAAGGACGGCCGCCGGCACCCCCAGCACCCCGCTCGAAAGGGTTCAGCCTAACCAGGTCTGCAGACCATGCACCCCAACCCCTCTCCATGCACAGGCGGGTTGTTGGTGGCCGTAGCCCCCCTTAGATGAGTCAAACTCGATAGTCAAGCCCGCACTACGGGGACTTCCCAGGAGGTCACCCATCCCAGTACTACTCCAGCCCGAGCACGCTTAACTATGAAGTTCTTTCAACTCTCATCACCAATTGAGCTGCAGATCAATTGGTGATGAGAGTTGAAAGAACTTCATAGTTAAGCGTGCTCGGGCTGGAGTAGTACTGGGATGGGTGACCTCCTGGGAAGTCCCCGTAGTGCGGGCTTGACTATCGAGTTTGACTCATCTAAGGGGGGCTACGGCCACCAACAACCCGCCTGTGCATGGAGAGGGGTTGGGGTGCATGGTCTGCAGACCTGGTTAGGCTGAACCCTTTCGAGCGGGGTGCTGGGGGTGCCGGCGGCCGTCCTTGCGAGCATGGTGCTGGGGAGGCCGTTACTTGTAAGACCCCATTTTTTTTTCTTTTTCAACCACCGGGGTCTTAGGCCCAGAACCGCCGCTTTGCGGTGACTCCTTCACGTCCCGAAAGGTCATCACCACAAGGCGCCGATTCTGCCGGCCAAATTCGATCACAGAAGTAGCACAATTATTGAAGTAAAAGCAATGCAGTCCACAATAATAAAAATCACATATATATATAATAAAACTCCACGAAGGGAGTGTCCACAGAAACATCAGAGTAATATAAATTACGGGCTTATGCCCGGTACAAAATGTCCTCACTACAAGTCTCTCATGCGGAAGCGAATCAGAAACTACTCAAGGATCGAGACTCACGGTCCCGGCGGTGTGAACTCCGGAGCTAGACTGCCCCACCTCTAGGCGCACCGATCTCTGGGGCTGCTCCTCCATGCTGGGCTCCACGATCCCCTAAAATGATATGGTTCGAAAACCGTTAGTCTAAAAGACTAAGTCCTATCATCTCCTTCCATATAAGGCCTCATAAGGCGCCATCCTGATGCTGGACTGGTAGCTATTATTGTAGGAGAACTCAACCAACGGTAACATCTTCTCCCACGGCTCCCCTCGGTCTAGTATACACAGCCGTAGTAAGTCCTCCAAGGTCCTGTTGGTGCGCTCGGTCTGCCCGTCCGTCTGAGGGTGGAAAGCCGTGCTAAAAGCCAACTGGGTGCCCAAATATGCCTGTACTGACCGCCACTCCCTGGATGTAAACCGTCCATCGCGGTCCGACACTATCGTCCGGGGCACGCCATGATATCGGACATACTGCTCCACAAACTTCCGTACCAGCACTCCCACCGAGTCATCCTTCCTGATCGGTATAAAGCGGGCCACCTTCGTCAGCCGATCGACAATCACCCAAATCGAGTCGTTCCCTGTCCGAGACCGGGGAAGACCATGTATGAAATCCATCGCTATGTCGTCGAACTTCCACTCCGGCACCGGGAGTGGCTGCAATAGTCCTGCGGGGTTCCTGCACTCCGCCTTCACCAACTGACACGCCTCGCAATGGGTCACGAAGTACGTAATGTCTTTCTTCATGCCCGGCCAAAACATCGTCCTCTTCAAATCAGCGGTCATCTTTGTGATCCCCGGGTGTACGGAGTACCGGCTGCAATGCGCCTCCGTCAAAATGTCTTCTCGGATCTGGCCTCCTGCGGGTATATATACTCTGCCTCTGAAGTGGAGCAAACCATCCCTCAGGGAATAATCTCCTGTCGAACCTTCCTCCAAGGCTCGGAACATCGGCTCTGCCCACACATCTGCCCTCTGTCCGTCCCGAATGCGATCCCGAATATCGTCTATGGCCACTATCGATGCCAGATACTCCCTATACAGATCTGGGTCATCCTCGGACACTAGGGATATCTGCATATCTCTGAATGACTGGACTAGCTCCATAGACATCACCTGGGGCCCAGCTTCGGAAGTGGCCGCTCTCCGACTCAGCGCGTCGGCCACCACGTTTGCCTTCCCTGGGTGGTAGTGCATCTCATACTGATAATCTGCTAAGAACTCCACCCAGCGCCTCTGCCTGATATTCAACTCCTTCTGCGTGTCCACGTATTTCAGGTTCTTGTGATCGGAGAAGATATCGCAGTGGACTCCATAAAGGTAATGACGCCAGACCTTTAGAGCAAAAACGACCGCTCCCATCTCGAGGTCGTGCACCGGGTAGTTCCTCTCGTGGGTCTTCAGCTGGCGGGAGGCATATGCTATGACATGTCCGTTCTGCATCAGCACTGCCCCCATTCCCTGGTATGATGCGTCGGTATACACCTGAAATCCTTCCTTCCCCGATGGAAGGGCCAGAATGGGGGCCGAGACGAGTCGGTCCTTCAGCTCCTGGAAAGCCGCCTGGCACTGCGGGGTCCAAACAAAAGGTGCCTCCTTCTTTGTCAACGATGTGAGGGGGAGGGCAATCCGAGAGAACCCCTCTACGAACTTCCGGTAGTAACCGGCAAGTCCCAAGAAACTGCATACATCGGTGGCCGTTTTCAACTGCGGCCAATCTCGAACTGCCCGAATCTTCGCTGGATCTACCGCTAGCCCGGCTCCGCTGATGATGTGACCTAGGAAGGCCACCTCCTTCAACCAGAACTGACACTTGCTGAATTTTGCATAAAGGCGATGCTCCCGCAACCTCTCCAAGGTCAGTGCCAGATGTCGAGTGTGCTCCTCCTCCGTCCTAGAATAGATCAGGATGTCGTCTATGAATACTATGACGAACACATCCAAGTAGGCTTCGAAAACCCGGTTCATGAGACTCATGAACGCCGACGGAGCATTCGTGAGCCCAAAGGGCATCACGGTAAACTCATACAGGCCATATCTGCTGCTAAAGGCCGTCTTCGGAATGTCCTCCTCCTGGATCCGCAGCTGGTAGTATCCTGATCTCAAATCCAGCTTCGAGAAATAATGGGCCCCCTCCAACTGGTCGAATAATTCGTCTATCCGTGGGAGCGGATAGGTATTCCGGACGGTCAGCCTGTTTAGTGCTCGATAATCGATGCACAGGCGGAGTGTCCCATCCTTCTTCTTCACGAACAGGACCGGTGCTCCCCATGGCGAGGAACTCGGTCTAACAAAACCTGCCTCCACCAATTCCTGCAACTGGGTCCGAAACTCTGCCAACTCCTTTGGGGCCATCCGATAAGGGGCCCTAGACGCCGGCTTGGCTCCCGGCACAAGCTGTATCTGAAAATCTTGCTCTCGGTGTGGAGGTAGTCCTGGCAGTTTCTCCGGGAAGATGTCTGCGAACTCTCGCACCACCGGAATGTCTGTCACCGACTCCTTGACTTCCGCCATCTCAAAAAGAATCTGATAGACCTCCTCTCCCTGCAGATGGGCCTTAACGGCCTGTACCGAAGATAAGAGTATACGAGAGACAGGTCTTATACCTTCGATGGTAATGAAAGAGTCCCCGTGCCTCACGGTGATCCTCTTTGCCTGGCAGTCAATCTGGGCATAGTTCCAATGCAGCCATACCATGCCCAAGATCAGATCGTAGTCTGTCAGCTTCAAAATCGTCGCTGGAGCCTCGAACGCTTTTCCACCAATCTCTGCCTCCATATTGCAGTGATCCGTGGTAAGGAGCTCTGATCCATCCGGTAGTCGCACCCTCATCCTCGAGCCTGTGAACCGCTCCACACCTTCCAGTCCTTCTACGAACGACTCCGACACAAAAGAGTGAGTAGCTCCAGTATCGAACAGCGTGCGGGCAGGCTTGCCACTGATGAAGACTATACCTGGGGTGATTAAATATCTCAGGGTTCTATAAAAAGTTTTCTTTCCTGGTTAATCTATCTAGTGTGGTTCTAAGTTTAACAATTTAAAGGGGAAATTCTATGAAAACAAGGAAAACATTTCGGCATACCTGCGATGACCTGCTCCGGATTCCGCGGCTGTGCAAGGTCCAAGGCATATACCTGCTCTCTCCCCTGTCTACGATCTTCCCCCTAGTATCCTCGACCGCGGCCGCGCCCTCGGCCTCCGTAATACTGAGCTGGTGGGCCGCCCTGATGTGCTGGAGGTGGTGCCCCCTTCATGGGGCAGTTCCTCCGTATGTGCCCAATCTGATGGCAAAGGAAGCATTCTGGGGGATACGCCATTCCCCCGGGTCTCGGCATCTCCTGCATCCGAAGAGGTGGAGGGGCCAATACCACCTGTTCCCTCGGCTCCGGCCTCACGTCCTGACGAGGCTGGTCCTCTGTCCTCCTCCCCTCTGGTACAGCACCTCGCCGCTGGTCATTCCTACCTCTCCGTCCCTGATCCTCTGCTGGCCGCTTCCGGCCCCGGGTGGTGTGCCAATCTGCCTCGATCCTTTTGGCCATCTCCAAAATCCGGGAGATGGGCCCGTCAGATACAAACAAGAGGGCCTCCCTCAGGTCCTCCCGCAGGCCCTTGTAGAACCTCCTGATATACCCTGCCTCGTCCAGCTGGTAGGAATCTGCGTATCGAGCCAGGTGGTCAAACTCTCGATGGTACTCCACCACGGTCCGAGTACCCTGCTTCAGCTGCAAGAACCGCTCCTCCAAATCATCCCTAGCCGACTGCGGAACGAAATGCTCCAGCAGTGCGGCCCTGAACTCCTCCCAAGTGACCTCCGCAACCTCCCTATCAGCAAAAGTCGTGTCCAACAGCGTCTTCCACCACCTCTTCGCATGGGACTCCAAGCAGGAGACAACCAGAGCCACCCTCTCCTCCCATGGACACCGAATCCCGGTCAGCATCTCGTACATGATATCTAGCCATTCCTCCGTCCGAACAGCCGACTCTGTCCCCAAATAGGACGGGGGAGACAGTCCTCGAAAGATGCTGAGCCAGTTGGCCCCCAGATTGGGCTGCGGGACCGGAACCTGCTGGGCCCTGAAGGCCTCCAGAATGGCAGTCAGGGTCTGTCCCATATCTGACTGAAGGAAGGGAGTGGGGACCGGTGGAGGTGGTGCAACTCCCTGAGTCTGCTGAACTCCGCCCTGCGGCGTAGGCTGCGCTGGAGGCTGCGTAACAAAAGCACACGCTGAGAAAATGTTCAAATATTACCTAAAGGTGGACAAATTATATGTGATCCCCATATGGGCACACCACTGCTTCCGCTGCTTAGTTTGTCCCCAAACTAAACTCGAGCGGGGGGTGACCTAGGGTTAGTGGACTGCTGTTTCCTTCTGATCGATGTTTGCTCTGATACCACTTGTAAGACCCCATTTTTTTTCTTTTTCAACCACCGGGGTCTTAGGCCCAGAACCGCCCTCTGATACCACTTGTAAGACCCCATTTTTTTTTCTTTTTCAACCACCGGGGTCTTAGGCCCAGAACCGCCGCTTTGCGGTGACTCCTTCACGTCCCGAAAGGTCATCACCACAAGGCGCCGATTCTGCCGGCCAAATTCGATCACAGAAGTAGCACAATTATTGAAGTAAAAGCAATGCAGTCCACAATAATAAAAATCACATATATATATAATAAAACTCCACGAAGGGAGTGTCCACAGAAACATCAGAGTAATATAATTACGGGCTTATGCCCGGTACAAAATATCCTCACTACAAGTCTCTCATGCGGAAGCGAATCAGAAACTACTCAAGGATCGAGACTCACGGTCCCGGCGGTGTGAACTCCGGAGCTAGACTGCCCCACCTCTAGGCGCACCGATCTCTGGGGCTGCTCCTCCATGCTGGGCTCCACGATCCCCTAAAATGATATGGTTCGAAAACCGTTAGTCTAAAAGACTAAGTCCTATCATCCCCCACCCCTTCCCCCACGCTCTAAGGCACCGGGCGGAGAGGAAGAAAGGGGAGGACATGAAAGTGGAGAGTAGTCAAAAGCAGATGACGGTGGACCTAACTAGCAAGTTATAACAGGGGAGCAATTTAAATCTTAAGTGTTGTAATAGGTCAAACAAGAAGGAAGTAAGTAAGAAATTAAACCTTCACTTATGTGAGTACACATAAGCCAAGGGATCTTTTGCAAGGCTCCCATCGTATAAAGTGTCCCATACCACTTATACGTTGGGGTGTCGGTTATCAAACAGCAACATATATATATTGAAATTAACCTTTGATTTATAAACTTGCCCACACAAGCTTATAGACCAAGGGGTCGTTTTGCAAGTCCTAAAGTATAAGCGTCCCATTCCACTTATACTTTAGGTGTCAAGGTTGTTCTGAATGATTATGATATGCAACTATATGGTGGGTATGTTATGTCATGCAGTGCAACTCACACACCCGACTCTGTGCACACAGACCTTTAGTTCCCCCTTTCGGAGCCGTTACCTCCCAGGATACCTCCGTAGTGGCAAACGGAAGCGGTGGGTTGGGCCTCGCCCACCTCCAAAACCAGTAAAGCACACTGGTCTGACCTATCGTACGCCTCAACGCTTGGTGCACAAAGCGGACGCCTGCGTACTCTTGCCGGCTGGCGCACCGGACTTCTGTTGGCGGAGTGCTAATCACCCCGCCGAGTCAACGATATCGGTGTCGGTGCAATCGAACTCCCCGATATCGAAAGACCCACCACCTTTTCCTTCCTATTTTTATGCACATGCAAGTTAAACCGTAAGCACTCAAAACCGAGCCGAAGCTCCCCGGACCAAAACGTCCGTCTCCAAATCAACCGAGCCGAAGCTCCCATCAACCTTCCTGTGCCAACAGTGTTGTGAAGAGTGCAGCCCTAGTTACTAAGTTACTCTTGTCGGTTTGTTATTACAGTTTACGTTAGCCCAGGACTGCCCCCGGTATACCCCGTGAAGGGCTCTCAAGGGGCACTAGGAACCAAGACGGTGCATTACGGCCCGAAGTTCCCTTTCGCAAGGCACTTATTATTGTTGGTTAATACCCCGTTCCCAAACTCTTAATGTTACTCTGGTTCTAACCCTAATGTGTTTTAGCTCCTTCACCCGCTCCCAGAAAAGACGATGTTCCGTCGATCCCGCGCTCTACCCATCCTTAGTTAACCTAACCACTATCCCATACCCAATTTCATTGATAACCTCCGAATCATCTTGCCACGGCATCTACACATGATTTGTTGCCCTATGACCATGGTATTACAATTTCTATGATTTCACTATATGCAGACCAACTTGAGCTAACAACATGTATGATAGGAAGTGCATCAATTTCTCATCCAAGCACCCTAAGATAATTACTAAGGGCCTATCATGACTTTTATAACTTAAATCCAGCACTTCCAAATTTTTCCTAAATAATTTAATATTTATTTAATTATCCAGAAACTAAAGCCATGAGTGATTTTGAGCATGAGGTACTACATTCATTCATCATAAAATTATAAGAAAATTACCAGGGCTCTACAATGTCCATAAATGTTCACTGACCAAAAATTATAATTTTACAAGGCCTAAAAATATTATTTAAAAAATCATTTATAAATTCTACAAATTGCAAGCCTTGTGAATCAACCCCTATGATTATAGATCCAAAAATTCTACAATAATTACCAGAGATGTAAGAGGTCATAAAAACTCATTTGCCTAAGTTACACCAGATTTCAGTGAGGGAACAACCCATAATAATTATTTGACTATCTTTAGAAAATCAATGGCTTGTGAATGAAGTACTTAAAATAATCAGTTAATAATTCCAGAAAAATTCAAGCATATGTATAAGAATCTAAAAAGCTCTCTGCCAAAATTTCATATCCATTAATCAACCAGAGAAATCAAATTAATCAAAATACCCAAAAGCCTATTTTTGTGAGTTATGAAGGAACTATCATGTATTGAATTCCAAGGCTCTCAATATTATTTCCCAGAGACTTCCCTAAACCCAAGAAGTACACTACCCAAGTTTCATGGCCTTTAGGCAAGTTTTGGTGACCTATTTTACCTTAACAAGGGAGGTGCCCTAAACTAGGGTTAGGGTTTAAGGGAGGGTAACCCTCTCCAAACCTTCCAAGACTTGGGTCAGGGGGTTCTAACCTCACTAGTCTCCTTTCCACCAAAAATCACTCCATTCAAGGTCATTTGACCCCATGCCCTTCACAAGCCCCCAAAGTCCAACCTAGGGGTTTGGACTTGGGTCCTAGGGCATACTCACCCCAAACCACTCCATACACCATAAGGGAGTGTTAAAGCCCATTACAAACCAGTGGACCAAGTTTCAGCCTCTGGTGAGGGAGTTTGGTCAACTAAAATCACTAAGTGCACTTTTGACCTATTTGCCCCTTAATGGGCTAACCTAGGATTGGGTAATTACCCACCCAAATCCTCTCCAAATTAAAAGAAACTTTATACAGAGCTTCCCTAGGTCCCTAAGGACCTCCCACCAAAATTTTGGGGGATTTGGAGGTCATTAGACCCCTTAATCACTCTAAGATATGATTATTAAATTTTAACAAAAACTATAGAAAAATGTTATCCAAAAATTACCATTTTTGGATATGTCATAGGTGTGGGTAAGAATGACCCCTACATAAAATTTTAAGTCATTTGGAGGTCTGGTTTGGTGTGGGCAACCAAAATGGTGTCTGACCTAGCCTAAGGACACCTTCCACCAAACTGAGTGCTGAGGTCAGCACAGTTATCCAAATTGGGTGAAATTAATTTTAAAATAAAGTAGACTCAAAGGGCTACAACTTTCATGTTCACTACTTTTTCTGTAGAGGGCTCTAGGTATTTTTAATAAATACAAACATTAAGAGGTAAAACTGTGACAGAAATGCAAATAATATAACCAAAACTATACTATCATGATTTTACTGTTTGCACGAATCCTGAAGTAGGATCCAATGGTAGCTGCTCATCTTCTCCAAATGGCCGAAAATCCAACCCGAGCAGGCCCTTTTTACGGGGCTTTTCCCGGCGGCCTGAGGCGGCGCCACCACCGGGAAACATCATCCATTTGTTCCCGGTGGTGGGGGCTATCCATAGCCGGAGGTAGGGCGGCCGGAGGTGGCGGCGCCGCCCTACCCGAGAGCTCCAAAAAGCTCCAAAAATGGCGGTTTTCAGATTTTTAAAAAAACTCAAAACCGATTCGTTTGAGCATGAAACTTCATCCTAATGATTCCTAGGATCTAAACATAGAGGAAGAGGTGAGGGAGGACCTTCCCGGCGGCCATGCAACGTGTAGATCGACGAGGGGCCATGGCGACGGCGGCGGCGGCGTTTTCTCCTTCTCTTGCTCCGGCCACCACTTGCTCTTCTGTTAGGGATCCGGAAACCTTCTCCCTGGCTCACTGAGGGGTTTTAAAGGTAGAGGAGGGAGGGGGAGGGTCATGGCTTGAAGTGGACATTAATGGCCCTATTATTTTGAATTTCGGCCATGGTGGAGGAGGGGGGCTGCATGTGACTCTTGGTGGCCGGGAATGGGCTGCTCGACTCCTCTTCCATAGGGGAGTTATGAGCCACCATAAAAAGGCTGGCCCTCAGCCTTCAATGGCCGAATTCACCCCTCTCCTTCTCCATTAAAACCACCCTTTATTTTTCTCTCTCCTCTTTTAAATTTCTTCTCTCTCTCTTCCTCTCTCTCCTAGTCACCCCAAACTGAAATGTCTTCCTCCCACAACCTATTGGCAGCCCATTCATTAAATCCCAAATGAAAATATGAGAGAGGGGTCCACCATAAATACTCTCTTTTATCATTTTCTCTCACCTATTTTATTTTCTTCTCTCTCTCTTTCTCTCTCTCTCTTCCCCTTAATGAAGGCCCTATGAAATGTCTTCCTTTTTACTCTATTGGCAGCCCATTTGAATTATTAAATCCCAAATGAAAACATGGAAGGGGGTCCACCATGAATGCTCTCTTTTATCATTTCTCTCTCCTCTTAATAATTTCTTCTCTCTCTCTCTTATTCCCTCATTTGACTAGTCAACCCTCTAGGCTATTGGCAGCCCTAATATCTTACATTAATAATGTCATTAGGCTTAGCCCAAGAGGGGGGTGACTTGAAGTTGGGTTAGCCCAATTAGGTCAAGTTGACTTGACTTGGGTTAAATGTTGACTTGGTTATTTTGACTCTTTGGGTCCACATCAATGGGTCTTTAGTGACCCATTGGACTCCCCTAAGGCCTAGGTAGGGTTAGTTGGAGTTGAGTTGGCCCCCTGGAGGTCACATGGCCCTTAGGAAGGGCACTTTGACCATTTTAGGGTTAGGGTTGGCTTGGGTTAATTTGGCCACTAGTATTGACCCCATTGAGTCTATGGTGACTCATTGGCCCCACATTGGGTCTAGAAATGCCCTAGAGTCAGTTTGAACTCACTAGGTCACCCAAACTCAGTGTTTTGGAAACTTGCTATTTGCAGCCCAAAATGAGTCTCTACTAGACTCCTAAGCCCATTTGGTCTATTTGGTTCCCTATGGTCTTGCCATGGCCCAGGCAAGCCCAAAGTTATTCTTAGGGGGGGCCTAATTGGAAATGGGATGTTACAAAAGGGGTCGAGCAGGACACTGATGTCTGCTCTTCAGGTGGTGAAGGCAGTTCGTGCTGGTGCAGAGCTGTTCTTCGCAATAGTGGGGGCTGTGGAGCCAAAGTCTCCGTTGGATAGCATCCCCGTGGTTTGCGAATACCCCGATGTGTTCCCGGATAGTCTTCCCGGAGCCCCACCGCAGCGGGAGATTGATTTCACCATCGAGCTCGTACCGGGGGCCAAACCGGTGTCACGTGCTCCGTATAGGTTGGCGCCTAAGGAGATGGCAGAGTTGAAAGTTCAGCTAGAGGAGCTGATGGAGCAAGGGTATGTGCGTCCAAGCTCGTCGCCTTGGAGTGCACCGGTCCTCTTCGTTAAGAAGAAGGACGGGAGTATGCGGCTGTGTATCGACTATAGAGAGTTGAACAAGCTAACGGAGAAGAATAAGTACCCGATCTCGAGGATTGATGATCTCTTTGATCAGTTAGTCGGATCGTCGGTATACTCCAAGTTGGACTTGAAGTCGGGGTACTACCAGCTGAGGATCAGGGAGTGTGATATCCCAAAGACGGCGTTCAGTACGACGTATGGGCATTTCGAGTTCACGGTCATGCCGATTGGACTGACGAATGCGCCATCCGTATTTATGGACTTGATGAACAGGACGTTCAGAGATTTCCTGGATCGCTTTGTGATCGTCTTTATTCACGATATTTTGGTGTACTCGCAGTGCGAAGAAGACCACTTCAAGCATTTGCATCTGGTGTTGGAGACTTTGAGGAGGAATGAGCTTTACGCAAAGTTCTCCAAGTGCGAGTTCTGGCTACCCTCGGTAGCGTTCCTTGGTCATGTAGTGAGTGGGGAAGGTATAGCAGTGGATCCGGCGAAGATTGTTGCGATACGGGAGTGGCCTGCGTTATCTTCTGTCGCGGAAGTCCGTAGTTTTCTCGGGCTTGCCGGATATTACTGGAACTTCGTAGAGAACTTCTCACGGTTAGCATTACCTCTCACGAAGTTGATAAGGAAGGATCAGAAATTCTTGTGGACGCAAGAGTGCGTGCAAGCTTTTGAGGAGCTGAAGAGACGGTTGACCACGGCGCCAGTGCTTAGTTCACCGAGTGGGACCGAGGGCTTTGAAGTGTATAGCAACGCTTCGGGTAGTGGCTTGGGCTGCGTGTTGTTGCAGTATGGGAGCGTGATAGCGTATAGATCGCGTCAGCTGAAGGTGCATGAAAGAAATTATCCGGTGCACGACTTGGAGTTGGCGGCCGTGATATTTGCACTCAAGTTGAGGAGGCACTACCTATACGGCGTAAGGGTCGATATATACACCGATCACAAGAGCCTAAAATATTTGTTGGATCAAAAGGACCTTAATATGAGGCAGAGGAGGTGGATGGAGTTTCTAGGGGACTACACCTTCAAAATACATTATGTACCTGGGAAGGGCAACGCAGTTGCGGATGCGCTGAGCCGCAGGGCACCCGCCCAAGCCAACTGGTTGTCGGTGCATGATGAGCGGCTAGTACGGGAGTTGGAGGAGCTTGAGATTTGTTGCATTGACAGGCAGACGAGCGTCAAAGCAATGTTAAACTGGATGGAAGTGCAGTATGACCTGGCTGACCGGGTTCGGCAGGCATTGGAGTTAAATGACTCCATGAAGGAGCTTATGGAGGCCGCTCTGGATGGGTCAAATTCCCAGTTCTCGGTGGAAGATGGTTTGTTAAGGAAGGATCATCGGTTGTGCGTCCCGAGTGGGGGTAACCTCCGGGCGGAGTTAATGTACGAGGCTCATCATACCAAGTACTCAATCCACCCAGGGAGCACGAAGATGTATCGTGATCTCAAGAAGCTGTTTTGGTGGCCGGGGCTCAAGAAAGATGTGGCGTTGTACGTGGCTAAGTGCCAAACGTGCGCCTTGGTGAAGGCGGAGTGCCAAAAGCTGGGAGGATTTTTGAAGTCCTTGCCTATACCGGAGTGGAAATTCGACGATATATCTATGGACTTTGTGCACGGGTTACCAAGGTCGCAGAAGGGGAACGACGCCATCTGGGTGATCGTAGATCGGCTAACCAAGGAGTCGCACTTCATTCCGCATAGGAAGGATGATCCAGTGGAGAAGTTGGCAAAGTTGTATGTTGACAATATTGTTAGGCTGCATGGTGTGCCCCGTAGCATTGTGAGTGATCGCAATGGGCGGTTCACGTCAAATGATTGGAGGTTGGTGCAGCAGATACTGGGAACAAAGTTAAAGTTCAGCACAGCTTTCCATCTGCAGACGGATGGGCAGACCGAGAGGGTCAATAGAACGATGGAAGACATGCTACGCATGTGTGTTCTGGATTTCAGTAAGCATTGGGAAGACCACCTTTATTTGGTGGAGTTCGCGTACAACAACAGCTACCAAGTGAGTATACAAATGGCGCCCTTCGAGGCCCTGTATGGTAGGAAGTGTCGCACGCCGTTATCGTGGCTTGAAACGGGTGAGGCAAGGTTGTACAAGAAGCAGGAGGTGGAGAGTGCTACCTTGTTAGTGCGGATCATTCGAGAGCGCTTGTTGATCGCTCAGGACCGGCAGGCGAAGTATTACAATGCCAAGCACCGGAACGTGGAGTTCGCGGTAGGCGATTGGGTATACCTGAAAGTGAAGCCGTTCAAGGGGGTTTTGCGGGTAAGACGCTTGAAGAAGCTGAGCCCAAGATACCTTGGACTTTTTGAGGTTCTGGAGCGAGTCGGCGAAGCTGCATACCGTTTGAAGCTATCGGTGGAGTTGAGTGGATTACATGATGTGTTCCACATTTCTGTGTTGCGGAAGGCGGTGCAAGAGCCTTCGCAGGTGATCGCGGTTGACCAAGTGCCGGTGGACGAAGGGTTGACGACTAGGGTCAAGCCCATTCATATCGAAGATGTTGAGGTCAAGAGGCTTCGTAACAAGGAGATCCGGATGGTTAAGGTCCGGTGGGATAACTGCGGGCGTGAGGAGCTCTCTTGGGAACGGGAGCAGACTATGCTCGAGGAGTACCCGGAATTATTCCGCTCAGGTACTGTTTTATGTTAAGTCCTGTTTTTCCTTTATTAATTTCGTGGACGAAATTCTTTAAGGGGGGTAGAATTGTAACACCCCAAATTGTTGTAGGAGCGGCGGGGATCGATTTTGGCCAAGTCGGATTTTTGGTGCAGGTGACATGGGCCCCGACACGGGCATGTCGGAGGCCGTGTCGGGCGTGTCGAGCTCGGGCCGTGTCATCGACCAGCGCAGGTCGACGATGGTCGTGTGGTAGAACACAGCCTAGGACACGGGCGTGTCCCAGGCCGTGTCACACCTGTGCTGTGCGGTTGGGTGCACGGGTAGTGACACGGGCACGAACACGGGCGTGTCTAGTTTGACACGGGCGTGTCCCATGCCGTGTCACCAAGCCATGTACCCCTCTGACTGCAAAGTGTTGATTTATTGCACACGGGGGGGCGTGACACGGGTCCCGACACGGGCGTGTCACAGGCGACACGGGCGTGTCGGAGGCCGTGTCACATGCCGTGTGCTGGTTTTCAATTTGGGTCGAGACGGCGAATGAGCTACACGGCCAGGCATACGGCCGTGTGCCAACCCGTGTTCGGCCCAGATTTTATGATTTTGGATTTAATCCGGGCCGTACGTTTCCTTGGCTTTAGATCCGACGGTGGGGGGCTGCTCCTGGGTGGTTATGGCCGGGAAATAGGGTTTAGAAACCCATTTTTCTTTGGCCCATCTCTCTCTAAAAGTTAGAGAGAAGGGAGAGCAAGGAGGAAGGAGGAGTCCAAGATCCGGCCGTCGGAGGAGCCTCGGAGTTCCGAATCGCGATCCGAGTCCAGATCCGCGGAGGCGACGCCGTTGCGGTGCTTTCCAACCGTATAGTTTTCGATGGCACCGCAGAAGAATGCAAGGGTAATGATTTCTCATCCTTGGGCATGTGAAGCCCTTTTTCCCTTTGCATAGGAAGCCCGCTCTCGCGAGTGAGCGAAGAGTTGGAGCGTTCCTTGGGGTAGATATATGAAGTCCCCCTTGTGTAGAGTCCGTATGCGTAAACGGACATAGGCATTGTGTGTGAAGCCTATCCGGACAAGTAGAGCCGGATCGGTGATGTTGCATTGCATATGAACCGGGGAAGACTCCGGGTGTTTGGGTGTTTTTCGGGTTTTCTACGTGGTAGATTGCATCAGGGAGCCTTGGAGATTAACTCCAAGGTGCACCCGGAAAACTGGGCAAAAGCGGGCTTTGCCAACACGGTGGCTGGGGAGCCAACGTGAACATAACCGGGTTATGTGATTATTGTGGCAGAAACGGGACTCGGTGAGTCTTGACCTGCGCATATGGCTTAAATTGTCGTTGCGATATGAGCACGCGTCAGGCGGAACCGTACCCGGTCTATGTCGTTCGGTAGGACCGTTGGCATGGATGAGGGTCTTCGGCGGTCTATGGCTTAAATTGCCGCGACCAAGGCCAGGAAGGCAAAATGCTCATATGGATGACCGTCCAGGAGGCGGTGGTGGATTGGGAACTTCTATGGCTTGAATTGATGTGACGTTGCCCGGTTCGCCGAGAATGTGCCCTGAGTGCACGGGGTGTATGGCCGTGCGAGCCTACGCCTGTGTTGATGTGTGTTCACATTAATATATTGTCTATACTAATAAGGTGTAGGGAAAGAGCATCGCTGCCCCGATCTTGGGGGCGGGATCGTTATAATTTGGTCAGCATAGCTGACCGTTGCTTTTGTTTGCCACCGGGCGGTGGTTTGTGGCTTGCAGGTGCTGCGTAGTAGAGCGGGAAATAGCGGGCTAAAGCCCTTGTTGCTGTGCCGGCCCTCGAAGGCCTTATTGCTTATGTTTCTTTCCCGTTTTTCATGTATGGCCGGCCTGCGAGCCGAAGTATGAAAGCGCTATTTTTGTTAAGTGAACAATGTAAGGCCTTAAGGCCAGTTCTCTTTTGTGTATGATTACATTCCTGAGTCGGTAGTGGACATTCATGCTTTGTAGCACGGTTCTTATTTCTTTTGCAACTTAATAATTTGCTTCCGCTAGGTGTTGTGTAGGACGACATGATTGGTTGAATGGTTTCAACGCGTAACCAACCGGTCTGTCCGTAGTATATGGCGTCGGGCCCCGGCCGGACCTACTGCTATATGCTATGTGACGGATAGGGGTGTTACAGAGAGGAGGTGGCCGAAGCCTTGGAAGGTGAGGAGGAAGGCCGGCGGACAAAGAGGGAAGGAGAAGGGAAGGGGGCGGCCAAGAGGAAGAGGGAAGGGGGGAAAGTAAATCCAAATCTGAAATTAGGTTTTAAAATTTTCATTCATTCTACCAAAATCCAACACAACTTAGCCTTTTATAGGCTTTACAAAGACATGGGCTAAATGCACCCCAAGAGTGGCTAAACAAAGGCCAAAATGAAATAAAAGATAATTAATATTTTGGCTAAACATAGGCCAATTAAAAACATAATTATAAAATCTGAAATAATAATTTAAATGACGCGGTGATGGCGGTGGATGTCGCAGCAAAGTTCCAACATTAAAATGACGCGGCGATGGCGGTGGATGTCGCGGCAATGTTTCAACATTCCGACTTGCAGCACGGTCATAAAGATCTTCAAGCACCATATGGCAACGAACAACGGCACCAACAAGTAAATCATCATCTCAAGGAGGCGAGGGAACATCAAGTGTGAGCCGGCACCAACATCAACCGGGTCACCATAGTCATCCGGAAGGGGATCTTCTACAGCAACATGACGCGGATCTATGACCTGTACCGGGTCACCATCATCGTCCAGAGGGGGACGCTCCAAATCAACAAGTCGGGGGATGACGGCGCCATCAATCTTCCCCCTCTCAAAAATACTCATCACTGATGAGTAGTACCGTGTATGATCGTCGAGGAAGAGGAACCTGCAAGGCAAAAAGTGGTCTTGGGGGGACCTCAAAGACGCATTAGCCAAATAAGAACAAGGAATTTCCACAACATCAATCCACATACCTCCGATGGAGACCGGGGACGAAAACGACCCAGAAGAACTAACACCACCCACCCCAAGAGAACGCATAGTGGAAAATGTAAACGGAGAGATAGACTTTTCAAGGGGCATATAAACAGGACGCGTAAAGTATGAAAAGTCGAAACTAGGAGCGATGCCCCAATCAGTGGAAAATTCTACCAGAAATGTCATGCTACTAAGTTTCCATAAGATTCGCAAATAATAGACTTGCCGATTCGTAAATATTTCTAAGGTGCCCGGAGGCATCCGTTCAGGGGTGAGACAAGCCAAAACCAAATCACTTATATAACTGTGGGATACTCTCTGATACAAACAAACAATCTTAGAGCTGTGTGGGGAGAACCCATGTGCAATGTGACTTGCTTCAACAGTGGAAAGTAACGGGACCAAGTCAGGTGGCACGGGTGCTATAAAAATAGTGGTGAATTCAACACAATACAACGTCGTAGTTTTAGATTTAGACTTAAATTTAAATTTTAAAACGTCATGAAGAAAAGCTAACGGAAAACACTCATCACCACATATAGGATTGGACGTTTTCAGAAATGATCGGAAGTGCGAGAGACACAACTCAAAGTACCCAACTTCCATCACGGATGTGTGCGTAATAGGGTCAACAAAAGGTGGGGGGTAAATGCGTGCAACCGGGTGTTATATATAAGTATGTCTAGCAAGCACCACGCCCGGGTCTATACCACTAACGTCATCCACATGAGTATCTCCTTCGCTAGAAAATTCTTTCTACTCACTAGATACTACATCCAACTTAGTATCAATAACAGTCTCAGAAATAGATTCAATTGAACCCGACAAATTTTCTAATTCAATTTGAACTTCAGTAAATGGTAATAACATCAAAGAATTATTTCTTGTTTCCTTAACGCAAGAGTCATCCAATAATATCACTCCTTCATTAGCCAAAGCTTCCCACGACGTAGGCACGTCATCAAAATCAGGAGAGTGAATCAAATCCTGGGACAAATCAAACTTAGCTGGAGCCTTAAACAAGGGCGATAACATCAACGAACTATCTTCCAGAACTTCATCAAATAGATCATCCCATGATAAACAGTCATCCATAGAGGGCTCTTCCAGCACCGTCGAAATATCTACCAATTCAGTTGAAATGTCTTCCAACACAGATCCAACCGAATATTTTCTGATATTCAAGGGAGACGCCTCAGAAACATCGTCAAAGGGAAGCGGAGATGATTCCTCAGAGGATAAATCCTCATCCAGGTCACTAGGGTAACCAATCTCCTCATCGTCACCCAAATCTTCAGCATATTTAGCCTCATTGAACACTATCGTATGTGAAGGAATACTCTCACCTAGCTGGTCATCTTCAGAATCCACAGTTAGTATATCAACATCAGCATCTTCAGGATCAATAGATACCACATCTACATCAGCATCCTTATGGGTATCAGTCACTATATCAGGGGGCTTAGACGTCAAGGCTAAAGGAGGCATAACCCTAGTAGTAACATTTTTCAATTCCATAACATAGGGTATAGACTGCGTATTTTCCCTAGGAGTGGAATTAGGCACACTAGGTGTAATCCTATCGTTGTGGGGAAAAGATCTAACTTGAGGCATAGGGTAACTCCTATGAATAGCTACGGGTCTTGCTCCACAACGATATTCACTCACAGGCTTGGGATCAGCAGTGCGGAGGTAGGCGTGATCAAATTGATCCGAGAGGAGGCTACGCATGTGCAGCCAAGCATAACGATAGCTACCAACACGACGCTCTTCGTTTAACCAAAATAATCGGGCTCGACCAACTAATCATTCTCGGGCAAAGTTAACCTTATCGTAGTCATCCCAAAAGTGACAATTAAAATAAAGTTCTATACCCTTAAGCCAATCCCTAAAAATTTTAGGACACCCTAAACCATCATACGTGGGGGTCCTACTAAACGTGGGAGGATAAGTGTGGGAATGAGTAGCATGTACGTCATAAGCCATCTTAGCGCGAGCCGGGGAGAAAATTCACCCGGACTTAGTGCATGTGCAAGGAAAAGGGTACCAGGACAACTTAACTATAACGAAGATTGAATTGTTCCCGCTTAACCACTAGGGTCTTAAATATGATAAAATAGGGTTTTTGCTGGAAAAATATGAGGACCATTAAAAATTTTTGCTGGATTTTTTTACTGAGAAAATAAAAATCTAGGCTGCTATTGACACACCAAATACTAAATTTCAAATTTATTAATAAAAATAAATACTTAATGAAAAATATTTTTTTTTTTGATTTTTCTTACTAATAATTAGATGGATAAATTCCAGAAATTTTAAATTTTAAATTTTGAGAAAATTAAAATTTTCTTAAAGTCGTTATTTGCAGAACAATAGTTAAAAATTTGATTTTTCATGAATGATATTGCGACGTGTGAGTGCGTGTTAACGTGCTACAAGAAGGGGGAGGGGTGTCAATTAAGAAATTGACGTGAACCTCCCTCTGATACCAAATTGATGCAGGCCCATGGTTTAGAAGAGAGATTTTCTTGAAACGTCCAACACTTATATGGGGAGGAGGTGTGGGGGGCTCGGATTGTGATGAAGGGAGGAGGCCGTTTTTGGCTTGTTGGGTGGAAGGGGGCGGTTTTCTTTGTAGAGGAAGAGGAGGGCTCGGGTAGCTAGAGGAAGAGGAAGATATGAAGGAGGGAGAAGAAAACCAAGAAAGGGGAGAGGGAGGAGAAGGCCGAATATTTCCTAGGGGGAGGAAAGAGAGGAGGTGGCCGAGAGAGATTAAAGAGGGAGAGGAGGTGGCGGCTCTGGACTTGGCCGAGCCCTAAGGGGGTGGTGGTGGCCGGCGGCTTGGAGGGAAAAGGGAGGCCGATATTTTTTGGGGAAGTAAAAGTGGGTTTGGGTTGGGGTGGTGGAGGTGAGGGAGAATATTGAGGAGAAGGAGGAGGAGGAGGAGAAGAAGGGAGAAAAGAGGTAGCCGAGATTGAGAAGAAAGGGGAGGGGGTGGCCGGCGGCCAAGGTAGAGAGAGGGAGAGAGGGGTTGGCCGAAATTGGCCAAAGAGGGGGGGAGGAAAATTCTCTCAAGAATCTCTAGGTTTTTTCAATTTTTCATTCTTTCAATACTTAATCAAACAAAACATGACTATATATAGCCTTACACCACTCAATCTCCTCCATACATATTTAGAACAAAATAAAAACAATTCCAAAATTAAAATGCATGAAAATGGAAGCAAATATATGATGGTTATAAGTATCCATCATAATTACAAGAATAAAAATATAATAATAAGATTGCTTAAATTAAAACATTGCTTAAATAGAAATTGCCATAAATAGAAATTGCATAAAATGATAAAAGATAAATAATAAAATATATTATTATAATTTTAATTTATAATTATATATTTTATTTAAATGGTACCGGCAGACGTCGTGCAAAATATGAAGCGGCGTTGGCGAAGGAGCGTTGCGGCATTGATGAAGAAGCGTCGCGGCGTTGGCGAAGAGCGTCGTCATCATCAACTCTCCTAGAATAATTCTAGATTGAGGTAGTAAACACTGCATGTTATGTCCTTAACAGGGCTTCTATCAACAAGAGGCACAAGAAGACTCCTTATGAGATCTTGAAGGGAAGAAAACCAAACCTGAGCTATTTATGAATCTTTGGTTGCAAGTGCTATATATTTAATAATGGAAAATCACATATAACTAAGTTTGCTGCCAAGTCCCTTGAAGGGATCTTTGTTGGGTACAACATTCATAGTAAGGCATATCAAATCTATAACATAACAAGTCAAGTTGTAAAAGAGTCAATGCATGTTGTCTTTGATGAATCCAACATAATTAATAGTGAGCTACCTAGCACCACTTCTAGTATTACAGGTAAAAAGCTGATGATGGACAAGCTAACTATCAAGGATGCAGCTATAAGGAAAACAATAACTTAAAAGTTACAACAACTTTTTATTCATACAAACAATGTTATAACAACTTACACAAACAACTCAAGATATTCATCACGCATGGTCTGCTCACGCTCTCAAGTTAGCTCTTCACATCCACAATTATCCCACCGGTCCTTGACCATCCCGATTGTCTTGTTCCGCAACTGCTTATCCGCTTTATCCTCGATCAGAATGGGCCAAACCTTCATTGTTAGCCCAGATTCGACCGGTACGCGATCATTCACAATTACTTTAGTTGGATCTTTCACGGATTTTCGAAGCACTGATACGTGAAACACATCATGCAACCCACTCAACTATGCCAAAAGAGCTAGCCGATATGCAGCTTCTGCAACTCGGTCCACCAATTCAAAAAGACCAATTTATATCAGACTTAATTTTTTTAAGCGCCGAATCCTGGACACACCTTTGAATGGCTTGATTTTCAAATATACCCAATCTCCAATCGCAAACTCTACCTTTCAATGCTTGGTATTATAGTAGTTTGCCTGCCTATCTTGGGCTATCAATAGCCTCTCCCAAATAGTGTGTATCGTCAAATTAGCCTCTTCGACTTCCTTACGCTTAAATAATTTTGACTCGCCTTTTTCTACCCAACCTAACAGTGTACGACACTTGCTACCATACAAAGCTTTAAAAGGCATCATATTTATACTAGCTTGATAGCTATTATTGTAGGCGAACTATACCATATAAAGATGGTCTTCTCATCTCTTAACGAAATCCAAGGTGCATATCTGGGGCATATCCTCCATAGTTCTAGTTGTCCTTTCGGTCTGACCATCGGTTTGAGGATGAAAGGTCGTACTGAACTTTAATTTTATCCCCAACAACTGATAGATTAGTATCCAATCATTCGAAGTAAGACGCCTATCTTGATCATTGAAGATACTGCGGGGCACACCATACAATTGTACCATTTGCTCGACATAAAGTTTAGCCAAAACTTCCACTGAATCGTCCCTCTTGTTCGGAATGAAGTGAGCAACTTTATTCAACCGGTCTACGATCACCCAAACAGAATCATTCCCGCGTTGAGATCTCGGCAAATCGTGCACGAAATCCATCGAAATATCATCAAACCTCCATTTCGGAATAGGTAGCGACTTCAGGAAACCTCCAGGATTCTAGCATTCAGCTTTTACCAAGGCACAAGTCTAACAATTTGCCACATAATGGGCTATCTCTTTCTTCAGACCTAGAAACCAGAACATCTTCTTCATGTCCTTATATAATTTTGTTCTCCCTGGGTGGATTTAATACTTCGTGAAGTGTGCCTCATACATCAATTCTTCACGTAACATACCCACATTCGGGATGCACAAACGATCACCTTTTTGCAAAAGGCCATCATCACAAGAGAATTGGGCATTTGACCCATCCACTGTAGAGCATTGTAGACTTTCATCAAGTTCCATTGCACGCCGAATTCTATCTGCAAGGTCATATTGTACCTCCGTCCAGTTCAAAAATGCACTTGCAGTAGCATTCTTGTCCACACAAGAGATTTCTAAGGCCTCCAACTCCTGGATCAGACGCTCATCATGCAATTGCAACCAATTTTCCCTTATTGGAGTCCTACGACTCAAGGCATCTGCGACAACGTTTCTTTTCCCGGGAGTGTAATGAATATCAAAGGTATAGTCCCCGAGGAACTCCATCCACTTTGTTGTCGCATATTGAGATCCTTCTGATCTAATAGGCACTTAAGGCTCTTATGGTCTGTGAGGATGTAACCTTTCACACCATGTAAGTAGTGACGCCACAATTTGAGTGCAAAAATCACCGTCGCCAACTCCAAGTCGTGGACAGGATAATTTTGCTCATGCAATTTCAACTAGCGTGAGCCATAAGCTATCACCTTACCAAACTTAAGAAATACGCAGCTTAAGCCGTTCCCTGATGCATCACTTTAAATTTAGTAGTCATCTGAACCACATGGCGTCGTCAAGATTGGCGCCATAGTCAGACGATCTTTCAACTCCTCAAAAGCTTGTACACACTCCAGCATCCAAATGGACTTGTGATATTTTCTCATCAATATGGTGAGAGGCAAGGCTATCCGCAAGAAGTTCTCCACGAAAATCCTTTAGTAGCCCGTAAATCCAAGGAAACTCCTGACATCGGCGACAGAAGACAACACCGGCCACTCCCGTAATGCAACTATATTCACAGGACGATCACAATGCCCTCTCCACTAATCATATGGCCAAGAAAGGGCACTAATGACAACCAGAACTCGCACCTTGAGAACTTGGCATGGAGCTTATTCTTTCTCAGGGTGTGCAACACCATCCGTAAATGGTTTGCATGATCTGCTTCAGACTGAGAGTACACCAAAATGTCGTTAATAAAGACGATGACAAATAAATCCAAGTACTCTGGAAACGTGCAGTGCATTAGGTCCATGAATACCGATAGCGCATTAGTTAGCCCAAATGGCATTACCGTGAACTCGTAATGACCATAGCGTTTACCAAACGCTGTTTTGGGAATATCACATTCCCGAATCCTCAATTAGTAATAGCCAGACATTGAATTCAGCTTTGAGTAGACAGTTGAGCCTACTTGCTGATCAAACAATTGATCAATTCGTGGAATCAGATACTTGTTCTTTTCCGTCAGCTTGTTTAACTCTCGAAATTCAATGCATAGTCGCAAGGTTCCGTCCTCCTTTTTCACAAATAGGATCGGAGCTCTCCAAGGTGACATACTTGGGCGTATAAAACCTTGCTCTAGAAATTCTTGCAATTGAACCTTTAGTTCTGCCATCTCCTTTGGCGTAACATGATATGGCTAGCGGGCCACAGGTTTTGCACCTAGCACCAACTCAATCGTGAAGTCAATCTCCCGCTAGGGTGGCAACCCCAGAAGAGCCTTAGGAAAAACATCAGCGTACTCTGATATAATAGGAACATCACTAATACTGGGCCTCGGCTCAATAGCCTCCAACAACATGAAGAACAACTCCGCGCCTTTCCGAACTGTCTTGACCACTTGGATAACAGACATCAATGTCTTGCTCGATCTTCGCATGCTTGCGAATTTAGTCTATCGTTCGGTATTCTGCCCTAGTGTGACCTAATTGGAGTTGCAATCTATATAGGCACGCTGCTCTGATATCCAATCCATACCAAAGATGACACCAAACTCCGATATCGGTAGCACTGATGCTTCCAATCAAAAGTTCTGGCTTCCTATTCACACTTCAACACAACAGTCTCGATACGTGTGCATCAAGCACCCATTAGGTAGCAACACATTCACTCGACCTATCAGCGTAAACGAAGGCACTCGAATACGCCCCCCAAAGTCTTCCGACAGAAAAGAATGAGAAGCTCCTGTATCGAACAGTGCTCTAGCCGGACACTCCGAAATTAGGACAAATCCTGAAGCAAATAAATCATGCACAAGCAACGCACGAGGTAATAAGTATGGAGAGCAGTAACAACTATATCTTAACTCATACATGTTACGACGTCGCTTTGTTTTATGGCCTCCTTTTTGCCAAGATTATAGACTCGGGGTTGCGCTTGAGATGTAGTTGATTCCACCACTACTTTCCCCTTCTCTGCATAAGTTGCACCCATCTTTTTCTCCCCTTTTGGAAGGCAACTCCAGCAATCTCAAGCCATATGCCCTACCTTGCAAAATGTATAACATGTGAGCGGACCTCTTCCAGATGTTTCTCTAGACAGAGGAGAAGAAGGAGGCAGCGCAGATGTTTTAGACTTCTTTTTTCCATCGTCGATACCTAAACTTTGAAGAACTAGGTACCTTGAACTCTGGCTTCTTCCCTGCAAAGTCATTATTATGCTGCACGCGCTTCATATCCATCTCAAGGGAGCAGGTCGTATTGACCAAGGTAAGAAAACCCTGCGTCATCGGTCCTGAGAGAAGCTATCACAAGTCATCTCTCAACCCTTCATAGAACCGATTTGTTTTTCGTTCCTCATCTGCAAATATAAATCCTGCATATATTCCCAATCGTGTAAACTCGTGCAAGTAGTCATCCACCAACCTCTCTCCTTGAGTTAGCCTTTGAAATTGGTTCTCCATCGCAATCCACTGTACCGATGGAACATATCTTTCCAGAAAACACATTGAGAACTCCTCCCTTGAGATCTCACTCAATGGCCGACCAGCGAACTGGTGCAGCTCCAACTCATCCCACCAAAGTCTTGACTCACCATCCAACCAGAAGGTAGTAACAATGACTTTTTTCCATTCTTCTAATTCAGTTGCTGTCAAGACCCTCTTTATTCTTGAAAGGCAATCTTTTGCTTTGTAGGGGTTCCAATACCCATAAACACAGGGGGATTGAAACTCATCACTTGTTTCAGTTGCTTCTCTACTGCTCGCCTTGCAGCCACTAGCTCAACAGCCACTTATCTCACAGCTACATGCTCCACTACGCCAAACGGTTCCTGTACCATTGCAGAAATAGGAGGTTGTCCATGGCCTCCAGGTTGCGCATTCATCATTGAAAATACGACTTCCACAACCAACCATATAGTTTTTGCCGAAGTAGTAGGTGTCGGCACCACATTTGGTGCACTGCTCTCAACCGAGCCCTGGGGCTCTTGCTGGCCCACACCACTTCGAGTCGCCTACTATGTGAAACACACAATTAGGTAACTACGAATATTGCCAAAAGCAATTACAGGAACATACCAGTTCCGCAAACATGTGTATTTTCATTCATAAGTGGACATTCATGGGTTCAATTATGTTATCATGGAAGCGCACATACACGTGCTCACCACCCCTTAAAAGAATTCTACCATGAATTCAAATAAGAAAGATCAAGAATAGAATCTGATATCAATTTTGTAACGCCCCCATCCATCGTATAACATATGATAGAAGGTCCGGCCGGGGCACGATGACATATACTATGGACAGGTAAGGAGATTATAAGTTATTTCCAAATCAAAGTTCACTTATGAATGCACCCTACCTCAGAGCATTCTAGCGTAAGCATTTTATTTAAAGAACGCATACCAAATAAGAATGTCCACTACACAACAGGAATGATATATACATAACACATGTTTTGGCCATAGCCTTTTTACAACAGTTTCCTTTTTCAACAAGTGGTTTCATACTTCGGCACGTAGGCTGGTCACAAATGAAAATAGTAAACATTCGCCTTTTCGGCCTTCAAGAGCCAGCCAATTGCAGCACATGGGCTTCTGCCCGCTACTTTCCACTTGGATCTCCAGCACCTGCACAAAAGGGCCCACCAAAATGTGGCAAAAAAAGTAACAGTCAGCATTTTGCTGACCCGTTTATCATGATCCCACCCCTTACTCGGGGCGGCATTTCTCCATCCCTGCAAACAAGGCATCATATATATTGTAGCATTTTCAAAGTGCAATTAAGCACCATTCATCACAGACGTAGGCTCAATGGACACATGCCCCGAGCACTCATGGCATATTTTCGATATCCACAGCTTCCCGCGTATTACCACCATTAACTTTGTCGTTTAGAGGTACTTAACTTGACGACTATGTCATTCAGAGTTAATTAACTTAACGACTGACTTCCCATTCAGAGGTACTTAACTTAATGACTCTGTCATTCAGAGGTACTTAACTTGATGGAATATTAATTGGCCTTCACGACACAATTCATTCCTTTTTTCCATTTCATGCTAGAACCCACCATTGCTGGGAAATTTAAGCTCACACTTCGCATACAGTGACCCCTAGGTCTTGAAAGATAGGTCACACAAATTCCATCTCACGAGGAGCTATCGCTTGGTGATACTCATTATCGCCCGACGATATCAACAATTCTCCAGACTGTGTTCTTTTTTGTGTCTTTTCTTGGAAATAAATCCAATACTTTGATGCACCATCCTGCACACCCCTAGACCCCGGATTTCACATGTACTTCACACGCATATCCACGGAGTCTTCTCCGGCACACAAATTAAACATCACCAATCCAGACCAACTTGTTTAGATGGGCTTCTCACAGCATGCCTATTCCATACTCTACATTTCCGCATCTAAATGTAGGAATATATGGTGATCAACCCGATATTCCCTTTGGAATCAACCCTTTTCACCTTTTGGTGAGGGGATCCATGCAAATATGCATATTGAGGACTTAACTTGTCCAGGAGAAACTCGTTACCCTGTAGTTCTCTTTGGATCCATGGCAAAGCTTTTCTACGCAGATGGAAACGAGCACGTTGATCTCCTCTTCGTGGATCTATCCTCCGATCTGGCCTCCGACCATAAGAACTCCTTCAGCGAGCTCACAAAACTCATCCCAACACTTCCTTAACTTCTTCCTTTTTACTCAAGGAAAATCAAGAAATGAAGAGAGAGAGAGAGAGAGAGAAAGAGAATGAAACATCCTTCCTATTCTTCTCTGGTTAAGTGGATTTGGGATTAATCCCAGCCACATGATCTCTCATTCAAAACAAAGCAAAGGCCAGGATTTGAGTTGACTTGTCAACTTTAGCACTATCACCTGGCGATATCGACTATCGCCACTCGGCGATATCAATTTCATCGCTTTGACCCAGGTAAACCACCACTTATTGGCCGCTTAACAGCCACTAACACATGCCATGAGGCACTATTGCCCGGCGATACCCATTGTTGCCACTCAGCGATATCATTTTGACGATTCGTCGAATGTGTTCAGTGCGTCGAGTGCAGCTCGACAAACTCTGCATCGCTATCGTCATAAGGTGATACCCAATATTGCCCAGCGATAGTGACAATCTTTCTGCTGTCAAATTTGGGGTATTACAGTATTCCATAAGGATGAGTGCTAGATTAGGAGGTTAAGTGACCAAGAGGTCACCTTAACAGGCACTACGAGTCGAAATGTGTATTGTTTAGATTTCCTATATTTAACTAAGGACTCCTCGGTATGTGTAGTTGTAGATGAGAAAGCCTCATCCTATATTTAGTGGCACAAGAGGCTAGCCCATCTGAATTATAGAACCATAAACAATCTCTTTAGTAGGGAGCTAGTTAGAAATGATCCTAAGTTAAAGTACACTATGGAGGGTATCTGCTCTGCATGCCCAAAGGGTAAACAAACCAAGAACTCCTTCAAGAGCATTGACACAAAAGACTCGGTGAGGTGCTTATACCTCCTGCATATGGATTTGTTTTGTCCTATATCAGTTAAATGTTTATGTAGGAAAGTCTACACCCTTGTGGTTGTTGATGACTTTTCAAAAAAATTATGGGTGTTCTTTCTAAGGAAGAAATCTGAAACCCCTGATGTCTTCCAGACATTTATCAAGAAAATTCAGAATGAATTAAACAGTATTGTGGTCAAAATCATAAGTGACCATGAGATTGAATTTCAGTCTGAGTGCATGACAAGGTTCTGTGAAGAGAAATGGATTCATCAAGAATTATCCTCTCCTAGAACACCCCAGAAAAATGGGATTGTTGAGAGGAAAAATAGGACTCTCATAGAGGCTGGTAGAACCTTGTTAAATGACTCAACTCTCCTAGAATAATTCTAGGCTGAGGTTGTTAACACTGCATGTTATGTCCTTAACAGGGCTTCTATCACCAAGAGGCACAAGAAGACTCCCGATGAGATCTTGAAGGGAAGAAAACCAAACCTGAGCTATTTAAGGATCTTTGGTTGTAAGTGCTATATACATAATAATGGAAAATCACATATAACTAAGTTTGCTACCAAGTTCCATGATGGGATCTTTATTGGGTACAACATTCATAGTAAGGCATATCAAATCTATAACTTAACAAGTCATGTTGTAGAAGAGTAAATGCATATTTTCTTTGATGAATTCAACATAATTAATAGTTAGCTACCTAGCACCTCTTCTAGTATTACAGGTACAAAGCTGATGATGGACAAGCTAACCATCAAGGATGCGGCTCCAATAGTCCAAGATAAATTTTATGGACTGATCATTCCTATAGAAGGGCAAGGCATACTTGAAGTGGTTGAAGACCAGCCAGATGAAGACAATGAAGATCAGAATGCTGAAGCTAGATTGCCTCTAGCTGTCAGACATCTGAGGGACCATCCATCCCACCAAATCATTGGTGATGCAATCCATGGAGTCTAGATCAGAAGCATGAGTATCAACACATCTCTCAACTAAAGTTTTTTATCTCAAGAAGAGCCCAAGAAGTTTGAAGAGGCAATCAAGACCAGTTCTAGATTGGAGCAATGCAAGAAGAACTGGACCAATTTAAGAGGTGAAAGGACTGGAAGTTGGTTCCCAGACCAAATGGAAAAAATATCATAGGGACCAAGTGGATCTATAGGAACAAGTTGGATGAGAATACATTATTGTCAAGAACATGGCTAGACTAGTGGCAAAAGGATACAAGCAAGAAGGAGGGATATATTTTGACTAGACATTTGCCCTAGTAGCTAGATTGGAAGCAATAAGACTCTTCCTTACATTTGTTGTCGATCAAGGATTTAAAGTCCACCAGATGGATGTGAAGTCAGCCTTCTTGAAAGGGGACTTAAAAGAGGAAATATAAGTGGATCAGCCATAAGTTTTTGTTGACACTCACTCTCCTAATTTTGTTTATAGGCTTAGGAAAGCTCTATATGGTTTGAAGCAAGCCCCTAGAGCATGGTATAAGAATTTGTCTAGTTTTGTCATTGAGAACAAATTCTCAAGGGGAAAACTAGACAAAACCCTATTCCTAAGGGAATCTAAGAGCAAGATCATCCTAGTCCAAATTTATGTAGATGACATAATTTTTGGGTCTACTGATGACAGCCTTTGTAGGAAGTTAGCTAAACTTTTGCAAGGGAAGTTTGAGATGAGCAGTATGGGTGAGATCAAGTTTTATTTGGGACTGAGAGTAAGACAGACTGATGATGGATTGTCCATATTATTGTCCAAGTTTACCTAGGAGCTAATTAAGAAATATGGCATGGAGAATGCCCCACCATGAGAACACCCATATGGTAAAGTATGCCTATAGGTAAAGATGAGGCAGGGAAACCACTTGATGAGTCTTTGTATAGAGGGATAATTGGCTCCCTTTTATACCGGACTGCTAGTAGGCCTGACATTATGTATATTACTTGTGTCTATATTAGGTATCAGGCCTGCCCTAAAGAATCTCATTAATCTACTACAAAGAGAATTTTGAGGTATCTTAAGGGCACACCAAATCTTGTCCTTTGGTACACTAGGAATAGAGATTTTTATCTTACAGGCTTTTCAGATGCAGATTTTATAGGTTGCAAAGAAGACGGGAAAAGTACTTCAACTACCTATCAGTTCTTAGGTTAAAGACTGGTGTCATGGAGCAGCAAGAAGAAACTGAGTGTGGCAATCTCAATTGTTGAGTCAGAGTTCATTTCAGCAGGAAGCTGCTGTGCTCAGTTGCTGTGGATTCAGCATTAGTGTCAGGATATAACATTGAGATAAGTAGAACTCCTCTTTATTGTGATTCTACTAGTGTCATTTCTATTGCTAAGAATTCTTGTCACCCACAACTGGACTAAGCACATAAAAATTAGGTATCACTTCTTTAGGGAACATGTGGAAAAGGAAGACATCAGCCTAAAGTTTGCGCCCACTGACAAGAAAGTGGTTGACATCTTCACTAAGATAATAGATAAAGCAAAGTTCAACACCTTCAAATTTGAATTGGGTATTTTGAACTTAGTTTAGCTTCAGTTACTCCCTATAGTATTTTTGTTGCATGTTTGTTCTTTTTCTTACAGGCTGAGAAGATCTTTATTGGTATAAAGATTGGGGAGACAAAAGTGTCTATCAGGAAAATTTGATAGAAGATGCTCCTATTGAGGGGGAGCAATTAAAACAACTATAGAAGCAGGTTCAGCCTTGTGAAGGGAGGAAGCTAGCCATTGTATTAATTGATCTCCTGCACAAAGCTAGGGGAAAAGAAGATCAAAGGAAGACAGACCTCCCTGATTATTCTACAGAATTCAAAATGGGGGAGAGAAGGTGTTGATCAAGTTATAGATCAAGAGGTATCAAGGCCAAAAAAATTGATCAAGCTCAACTATGGCAGTAAGACAGGGGGGCAGGGATGCTTCTAAATAGGGGGAGTAGGTAACCTTCCTATAACTATCTTGTTATAATGTTTATTACAGCAAATATGGTGTGTATGTCATTGACTAAGAAATTGAAGTGAGGTTTTGACTTCTTCAAATAGGGGGAGATTATTAGGTCCATTGCTCGTAATGTCCCTAATTTATAAGAAGTCAAACAAGTCAATGATATACACCAAGTTGTATTTGATGTATGGTTATGTTTCATGTGCAGGGTGAAAACTTGAAGAAATTACTAAGTACAAAAGTTTCGACACACTTCACAACTATGTCTACACTTTATAAGAGAAGTGTTGAGTACAGACTTGAAGAAAGTATAAAAGTGTCAACACAATTCATAACTATGTCGACACCATTGTTGGAGAAGTGTCGAGATCAGAAAGATATAAGACAACAGTGTCAAGACACAACACTTCATTCGACAGTTCATAAAGCTGTGTCGAGACTAGTAGGTGTTCGCAAGTTCACTTCAGGTACTCATATTACATTTTAAATTTACTTGCTTTGGATGTCTCTATTATAGAGATTAGTTGGTGTTCACGAGTTTACTTCATGCAATCGTGTTATATTTTAAATTTACCTTCTTTTGACTTGCATTTTTCTTAGATTAGAAGGTGTTCGCGAATTCACTTCAAGTACTCGGGTTATATTTTAAATTTACCTAATTTTCACTTCCCTTTTGTAGTCATTAGCAACTGTTTGCGAGTTTACTTTAGGTACTCACGTTGTATTTTAAATTTAATTGATTTTGACTTCTCTTTTATAGAGATTACCAAGTTTTCATGAGTTCACTTCAAGAACTCGCATTATATTTTAAATTAACATTCTATGGACATCAATTTTGCAAAGATTAGTAGACGTTCGCAAGTTCACTTTAGATAATCGGGTTATATTTTAAATTTACCTGCTTTTAACTTCTCTTTTGGAGAGATTAAAAGGTTTTCGTGAGTTCACTTCAGTTACTTGCATTATATTTTAAATTTAACAGCTTTTGACTTCTCTTTGAAGAGATTAGCAGGTGTTCGCAAATTCACTTCAGGTATTCACATTATATTTAAAATTTACCGGCATTTGACTTCTCCATTGCAAAGATTAGCAGGTGTTCACGAGTTCACTTCAGATACTCGCGTTATATTTTAGATATACTCGCTTTTGATGTCTCTAGTGTATAGATTAGAAGGTGTTAGGGAGATTACTATAGGTACTCGTGTAATATTTTTAATTTACCTTCTTATGACTTCCATTTTGCGTAGATTAGCTGGTGTTTGCGAATTCAATTCATGTACACATGTTATATTTTAACTTTACTTGTTTTCACTTCTCTTTTGTAAGCATTATCAAATGTTTGCAAGTTCACTTCAGTTACTCGCGTTATATTTTAAATTTACCAGCTTTTGACTTCTCTTCTACAAAGATTATAATGTGTTCGCAAATTCACATCAGGCACTCACATTATATTCTAAATTCACTGGCTTTTGACTTCTTTTTTTAGAGATTAGCAAGTGTTAAGTACTCACGTTATATTTCAAATTCACCTACTGTTGAATTCTCTTTTGCATAGATTAGATAGTTTTCTCGAGTTCACTTCAAGTACTCCGGCTATAATTTAAATTTACCTGCTTTTGACTATTCTTTTGTAGAGATTAACAGGTTTTCGCAAATTCACTTCAGGTACTTGCATTATCTTTTAAATTAACCTTTTTTGACTTCTACTTTGAAGAGATTAGCAGGTGTTCGCGAGTTCAGTCAAGGTACTCGCACTATGTTTTTTATTTACCTGTTGAAACTGAGAATATGCTTCTGTGGAGTTCAAACCCTTGGGGAAGGGGTGATCTCGCACTTACTTCTCCGGCACAAACTCAAACAGCTAGCGATTTAGAACAAGAAATGGACCCAAAACTCCAACACGGAGGTCCCTCCATAGACCCGGAAGATCTTAGAGCGCTTCCCCTCCTTAGCAAAGTGCTTAGCTAAGGATACCTCAGAAATCACAAGAAGACCAGGGCACAAGTAAGCATGCCCTCTGAGGTACCACCTTGGGTTTATTTATAGTATTCTAAAAATGGTCTGCCAACAGCCAACCTCCGTTGTTCTAAACAACTATATTCAGTCAAGATTGGACTGCCAACATCAAAACTCCGTTGTTCTAAAAGGCTATATGCAGGTCTGTGGGGGTAAAATGGTAAAAGTACATCTTACAACATTGGGATAGTGCCCCTTGAGAACATCCACTAATATGGGGTGGCGAGTGCTCGATGATGCTAGCACTCACCGTCTCCCTATAACCCTGGGCGAGTGCGTAACAGAAAAGCCCAACTCGCCAACTTCCTACCGAGATCCCGGGTGAGTGCGAGCCTGCTACTCCACTCTCCCCCGTTCCGCTCCACCCCACATGGGCTAGACGACAGGTCTACAGAGATCTCACTCAATACCAAGAAAGAGACGTTGAGTGTTTGGGCTTCACTCAATGCCAAGGAAAGAGGCGTCGGGTGAACAAGCCTCACTTAATGACGAGATCAAAAGGCACTTAGTGAGTTTGCCTCACTCGATGCCGGGGCAGAAAGCATCGAGTGGACTCGAAGATAGCAGAAGGTATCGAGTGGACTCGACGCTAGGGGCCGCCTCCCCTGGGACTTGAATAAGATGACTTGGCTGATCTGGCTCCTATCAATCCCCACTCACCAGATATGGGGTTGTACACAATCCCCACTCTACGTGAGGTTACCCCAAGCTCAGAATGAAACATCCAACCCAGCAAAATGCGACGAGTGTGGCAGGATCCAGATATAATATTTTTGTGGGATCCACCAACGACTATATATATGTGACCGTGTACCTGGGCGACCTATGCAATTCTCCTTACTCTGACACTACCGATATGCCTCTTTCTATAGAGCTCCAAGAGAGGCTGGACCATGCCCACAGGTTTAACGCCACCCACACTGCCAGCCTGGTCACTGTATCTCCTAGTTGTTTGCTGCACAAGTCTCCAAATCCTCAGCCTGCTAAGAAAGCTAAGTCAGCTCCAAAAGCTACCGATTTGGTCTATCGTGATCTGGAATTCACCCCTAATCATGGACTCACATCTTCCTCTAGGCCATCTCCTGAACAAAAAGGAAAGGGGATTATAGAGATTACTGCCGACCCGTACAGTCATCAAATCGATGGCGAAGCATCCACGCCGCGAGTCTACTCCCCCCGCGATGACTCGCGGCCTCAAACTCCTCCTGCTACTTGCTTGTGAGACCAAACACCTTCTTTCGGGACCATGGGGCTGAATAGGCTGAGGCTGAAGTCTCCATCTCGCGTAACTTCTCGGTAACCCACACCTGCTCCTGCACTCGCCGAGGGAGTTGTCGAGTTCATCCTAATCCTGAGCTTCGATCTCATCTCCCCAAGAACTCAACTTTTAGGTCACGGTAAGAACCATTCCTTGCCCCCATCATACACCCTCTGAGGGGAGCAGATCTCATCCCATAAGCTCCACTTTCATAGGACCATCTTGAATAGTTCTTTTGAAGCACTCGCCTGTTATACATTCACCGGATTAATTATCCTTGCAAGTCTCTTGGGCCAATTCGAGGCGAAAGAATCTTATGAGTCAGCTGGCCATTCGCCACCTCCTTCCCCTAGCATGATGGAAAACTTCCAGGATTCCTCGATAGAACCTGCCGAGCTGAGGAGATGAACATTTGATATCATGAGAAGCAAGGACTCACGCTGGGAGGGATCCAAGAGGAGAACGATCGCAGTGAGTAGAGGCTGCATGCACTAGAGTGGGACTATGTTTTGCTTGTAGATGAGGTAAAGCATAGCTCGGGAATCGGGATGATGTCCCCTACCCTGCTCATGGACAGGGTCAGCGAGAATATGAGGTTCATCCACCTATATCTGGAGATGGTCCGTGAGTTCAACAACCTGCGCTGTCCTCCAGGGATGGGGACGAGAGGCCGGGATAGATGGAAATGGCTGCCTAGCAAAGCCTACCGGTACTCGCCCCCATCCCCTATCTCGCGCATGTTGAAATAACTGTTCTTTTTCTTGTTGTATTTTTTTTCCATGAATTGCGAGCTCCACTATCTCTAATAACTTAAAACTAATTTTTAGATCTTAATTCCTATTGATTCTGTATGATGTGTAATGCTTTTTTTATTTAGCTCTTCATAGGATATAATGGGTGGCAGGGGTCAGCGAGTCGGAGTCGGCGACCCATATAGACCGGTCGGCTAGGCCTTTAAATTGTATTCTATAAATTGGCCCTCTCACCTACCCCCAGACCATCGTCTTTACTGCCGAGATATACCCCCTTCTTACTGCCCACCCCACCACTTGCACTCGCATTGAGACCTTTGAAACAATGGATAAGACGTGAACCGATGCAGACGGAAGGTCCAAATGTGGCAGACAATTCATTGAGTACCTATTCTACTAGGGAAACCCCCACCAAGCAAAAATACAAAGATTTTGTTGCCGACTACATCTCAGTGGGCTTCTCTGCACTCCAACCCATGGTGGGCAAGTCTATTAACTCGTTCTTTGAGGACGAGCTCACCTTCCCCATCTTGCACTTTGAGGTGGGGTTGTGCCTCCTAATATGGCCAGAGATTCACCAGATCCTGAAGTATTATGGGGCGATCCCGACTCAACTGAACCCGAATGCCATCGCCATGATGTTGGCATTGTCTTCTACCTCCGCCGAGAGAGAATAGAGTTCAACCGGGCAGTCTTTAGGAAGCTCTTCATATACGGTGCGACCAATAATGGGGTCGTCTTCCTTTCCATCTCGCAATTCAAGGTCCAAAAGAAGGCCAATAAGAACCACAACTAGTTCTCGAAGCTTGTCTTCATCAAAGTTGAGCTCAACAACATACCCTTCTCACCTCAACAAAGGATCGAGCAGGTGTACCGACCCCCGATGGTGATGGGCATTGATGCTGAGATGCACAAGTTCTTCCTCGGCAAGGACTTTGAGGTCTCCTTCCCTATTTTTCTAACTCTAAGTTATTTTCTACAGGGGAGCGGCTGATCCGCGAGCACCCTCCATTTGCGTACTCGGTACTTCACCCCGACCCACTCGCATGCAAGAGGGCAGCTGCTAAGGCCTGCTAGAGAGAGTTGGGTCTTTCTACGACTTAATCTAGCAAGAAATGAACTGACGCCGCGAGCTCCAGCTTGCCTTGCCATCCCCCGCTTCCAAAGAAGATGAAGAAGGCGATGGTGGTCTCTAAGGGGTGATAACAAAAACAATAACAAAAATACATGACCTCGCTAGAGACAAAGCCAAAAAAGGATCAGAGCGGAGGTGACCCGCCTACCTCCCCTGCCACCGATGAGCTTGCAGGGTCGCGAGACAGGCTTGCCAAAGGACCAGCAGAACTTCAGGCTCGGTTGGAAGGCCAAGGACTAGCTCAGCGAGCCGATAGTGTAATGGTAAGAACATGCTCCTAGAGTCCCCATTTCATCCCTCCTCCCCTACTGGTCGGAGGGCACCCTCCTAGCGGGCATGCTTATGCCCTAGGGTTTCATTTATATAGTCGTGAGGGTGCTGCGACCAATAATTACTTCATCCTCCAGTGGCTCTCCCATGAGTGCTTGCGAGCCCAAATGTGCGACATGGAGCTCGCACATATGTTGATTCGCTACGGCTTACACCTCATCCACAGCTTGGCGAAGGCTGATCCGGAATAAGATGTTGCAAAGGATGACGCCGCCGACCTGGGGAGGCGGCTGGGGATTGCCGAGGACCTCGCCGCCAAATCTTCTAGTCGGGTGGTAAGTGTCAGCTAATTCCCAACCCCCTCTTCACTTTACGTAGTGCTCACTTCTTTCTCTTACCTTTCTCGCCTTGTAGGATGCCAAGACAGCGAAACGCATGCGCGCTCGTGCTGCCGAGTTGGAGGAGAAGAACAAAGCATTGGAGGAGTAGAACAAGGGGCTCCAGGGCGAGATCCCTCACATAATGGTCATTATCCTCCTCCCCTCTGGAGGCGAGTCGAGCGCCCTAGTCAAGAGTCCTATGCTATTCACCGGGGCGTAGGTCGCCGAGAAGATATGGGCCAACTCCATCAGCATTACAAACTATGCCCTACAGATAATGCGAGACTTACAGGTGTTGATAAAATATTGTGAGGAGATGACCATGAAAGTGAAAGGGATAGATCTAACTTTACTCTAGAGGGGGTGAATAGAGTATTTAAAAAACTTTAATTTACTTTTATAGCGGTTTTAAAAAATAGTGATATATATATAGATAATATACACAATAGATAAATACAAAGTAATAATCACAGACGACACAAGGATATTAATTATAGTAGTTCCCCAATAAATCTGGGTACATTTACTTTTCTACCACCCTTGTAGGAATCCACTACAGATTTTTTCTCAGGTGCCCTATCACCAGAATATCTATTTTCTAAGGGAGATCTAGTAACCCATTATTCTTTTGACAAGGTACCCAAAAACCAAACTTAAGTCTTTTGATTAGGTGATTTATGAACCAAGTGTACACTTTTGAATGGAGTTAGAACCCTGTACATAGTTTAAGAGTAAACTAAATGAGTTAGATGTTGTCTTCTCTGTCAAGTATCTCTAAGAAGACTTAATGGATGATGTTGCAAAAAGCTCCCCCTGATTTGAATAGAGATTGTGATAAAGAGAGGAGACTTTTCTTTATGGTGTAGGACTTCTTGTATGCTTTCTACTCTCTAGTAGATGTTTCTAATAGATATGTATTAGGATGTCTCTCAGATTAAAGATTTTTCTCTCGAAGAGTCTTAAGCAGAATATATGTATATCTGTATATAAGTCTAGAGAAGAAGCAATCTTCTATATATATAGACTTTCAGAGAAGATTTCAATCGTTGTGTCTATTTGAAATAATCGGTTCTTGGAACGTCTGAAGAATCCTTTTAGAATTATAACTGTCATGGAATTAATTAGATATAAAATCTCTGTGATAAATCCATATTTAATGCTACCTTAAACGACTATATTCATTAGAATATTTAGCATTAAATATCAGAGTTTTAACTGACAGTTATCAATAATTTGAAATCATTCTGCCATCTCTAATATAGAAACTGCCTGATCATAGAACTTAGTATGGATTTCGTCGAACAGAACTTGGATTTTGTCGAACTGAACTTTTTATTTCGTCGAGCTGAGCTTTGAGTTCGTCGAATTGAGCTCTAATTTAATATCTGAGTTCGTTGAACTGAGTTCTGAGTTCGTCGAACTGAGGATCTCTAGAATACCTTCTAAAATATCAACTCTAGAAATAAAATATAACCCTAGTCTATACAAGTTGGGGCAAAATAAATCATAATGAAAGAATAGTAAACCTAGCCCAAATTAGTAATAAGGGGTTCTAACAATCTCCACCTTTTTGAGCGAGGATACTATCAAACAATAAAAACACAAAGCATAAATAATTATCTAGCATAAACAAAAATTTTCTGCAGATATATAAAAAGCTTTGGAAAAGTTATAAATATAACAACCAGGTTCAGAGACAAAATCAAAATTAGGAACCCTTCTGAGGTGTATTAGATGAAGGATCTAAAGAAGACTTGGTAAAAATCAGATTCCTTATTGGATCATCATACTCCCTTTTGCTCAGCTTTAGATCTTGAGAACCAATAATAGTCCAGGAAGAAATTCTAGGAACAACAGATTTTGGATGCAAGCTAATATATCCATAAACATTAAACAAGCTTCTCTTCTCATATTTTTCCAATTCCTATTGCCTATAAGAAGACATAGTAGTAAACTGAGAGGTATCCTTACCTTCAATTCTTGCCTTCTTTATCTAAGAAAGTGTAATTAGTTCCTTGAACCTATACATTCTGTATACATGATCTAACTCTAGTTCAATCATCGGAGAGGCTGGCCTGTCTTTGTTAGAATATAGCTGACTCCTCTGACTTCCATAAGTCTCAGACCTTTTAGGTCTGTATTTCCTTAACTGAGTTGTTCTAGAATAATGAGAGATAGGCCTCTGAGAAGAAGGTAAAATACCTGCAGATCATGTTACTGGAGGAGGACCTCTCCAAGACTTTGGATGTGAATGAAACCTATTCATTTTCTACCTTTTTTCTGCTCATTCTTAGAATACCTCATCCAATTTGGATGGTCTAGAGTAAGAGTTATCCCATGCAAATATATATTAAGGGATATCAGCAGTAGAAGAAGGCTGAGGAGCAACCTTGGCTTGAGCCTTTTTCCTGGTTTTCCTTTTTTTAGCAATATAGTTTTCTGATACATCAGAATCTGTATGATCATCAGACTACACCTCTGCTTATTCATATAATTCATCAATTTGTTTAACTATTTTATCTACCTCTTCCATGTCTTCAATAAACAGATCATCAAAATTAGGCATGGGAGATTCATCCCATAGGAGGGGAATAAGCCTGCTCAGAAATATTCATTATATCATCAGTCATTATAGTCTGTGAGACTGGATCAAGATTAGTAGAAACTTATCTGAAAAGTTGTTCTAATGTTATGGCATAAATAAGAGCAGAGTAACAAACTATTACTCTAGAGAGATCCTCTCTAAAATCTGGTAAGCTAGTAATATGACTGTATAGTACATCAAAATAGAATAACAAAGAATATATTAACTGTTGGATTAATGAAGAAATTACCAATATTTATAACCTCATTAGGATCTAAAAACTCACCCTCAATTATCACAAAATTTTTACAGTGAGCTAAACTAGCTAATACTGAGATGACTTTAGTCATTTCTTAATCAGGAACTTCAACAAAATCAGCTGCTATAGCTGGAGTTTCTTCATTGGGAGTTTCTTCATCAAGCATCTCCCCCTGCCTAGATCTAGGGAAAACATAATATGTGCCACTAGAAGAATGGGCATAATGGGAAGAGGCAATTCTAGAAGAGAGTTCTGAGATAGAAGACAAAACAGGAGTTAATGATGAATCCAAGAGCTTATTAAGTGTAGGAGCAAGAAAATGAAAAAGTTGAGTGGCAATTGAGGAGAAATCCAGATACATAAACTTTGGTGAATTCTGAGTAGATGCAGAGGATAGATTGGAAGAAGAGGGAGGTTATCTATTAGCACAGTTTATACAGATAAAGGAAGACTGTGGCATAAATGGAGGATTGATGACATGGGAATGTCATCAAGAATTGTATCCTGGATGGGTGACTGAGGTCGAGATAAGTGAGGTGGAGATAAGTGAGGTGGAGATAAATGAGGTGACTGTTGAAATGGGGAATCTTCATGGAAGGCTGAGGATGGAACTTCTATAGAAAAAGTAGGCTGTAGAGAAGGTGGTGTAGAAGGACTAGGGGAATGATATGGAGATTGTGGAGTGGGAGAAACTAAGGGAGAATCTTCTTCTAGAGTAGGGAGAGTAGCTGAGACAGCTCTAGTAATTTCAGAAGCTGCCATAAAGGATTAAACCAAGGTAGGCTTAGGAATCACCCAATCCCATTTACCAAACAGAGCAGTGGTGATCCTTTTGGATGCATTAATATATACAGTCTGAGAGACCAAAACCACTGGACATTTCGCCTGGAGTAAAATGCCCAAAATTCTTCCATAACACCCATTCATGTTATTAATTTTCTTCTTATTTGATTCAAACAAAGCCATCCCCCAATTAATGTTGTTCTGATCAACTAATACACTCATCAATAAAAACTGGTGCCTAGTGACATAGTCATGGGATGAATGTTTGCTCAGAAGAACTTTGCCAACCATATCGACTAGGAATTTATATTCCACAAAAAAAATCTTTTTCAACAAATGGTTAGGGTTTCCTTGTGAATGACCCAATCTATCTAGAATAATATAAAAGTCTATACTAGATAATTCTAAATCATCATCTACATTGCCCAAACAAAAAATTTCAGATAAAATCGTAGGTGTGAGAGAAACCTGATGACTTGAGATGGATCCAGTAATGGTTGTGAAATCATTAACCTTTGCAGTGTTAACCCATTCCTTTATCTCTGCGACTGAGAGCTTGATTCGGGTTGACATAAAATTGTGCATATGCTATGCCTCAAAAAGTTGCAAAATGTCCTGGAAGATCTGAACCAAATGATGAAAAGAGTTCATGTTGATATCAAATCCAGCATCAACCTTCACCGCAGTGAGAATTGCTTATGACATAGCCATTATCCTACAAAACAAAGAGATCAAGTGCTAGAGAAATGGAGAATATGCGGGATGGAGCTCGATGAAAACCTAAAAAATATAAGTTTTCAGAAGTTGAAAGGACAAAAAAGAATTCTTCGATCTCCGTTCGACGAAAGGTTCACGAAAGGTTCACAATTCGTCGATCTCTGTTCGACAAAAGGTTCACAATTCGTCGATCTCCGTTCATAATAAATTTAATGTCTCTCCATCAATCATTCCTAACTGATTTAAAAAGAAAATATATTTCTTTTCATCCAATGGTTTGGTGAAAATATCTGCTCTTTGTAAACTAGTGGAAATAAATACTAGGCTAATTTTATTTTTATCCACATTATCTCTGATAAAGTGGTTCCTTATTTATATATGTTTAGTCCTACTATGGAGAACTGGATTCTATGCAATTGAAATTGCACTAGTATTATCACAGTATATAATTGAATTACTTAAGTTGTATCCATAATCTAGTAATTGATTTTAATTCACAAAATCTGTGAACAACAACTACCTACTGCAATATATTCGGCTTTAGATGTTGAAGTAGAAACAGATGTTTGCTTCTTGCAAAACCACGACACAACCCTATCACCAAGAAACTGACAAATTCCTCATGTGTTATTTCTATCAACTTTGCATCCAATATAATCAGCATCTGTGAATCCAATTAATTCAAATCCTGACTCAGTAGGATAACAGATTTCTAGATTAGGGCAACCCTTTATATATCTCAAAATTCATTTTACTAAAATATGGTGACATTCTTTAGGGTTAACTTGAAACCTAGCACAAATACAGGTTGCAAACATAATATCTGGTCTACTTACTGTTAAATACTATAGAGACCCAATGATTGTTCTATATGTTTTCTGATCAATAGATTTGCCTTGATCATCATTATCAAATACAACATTAGTGAGCATGGGTGCTTTCATAGAGGAGTCATCAGACATCCCAAATCTATTAATTAGATCTTTAGAGTATTTAGATTGAGATATGAAGATGCCATCAGATATTTGCTTCACTTGCAAACCAAGAAAATAAGAAAATTAACCCATGCTACTCATTTCAAAATTTGAATGCATTAGTTTAGAGAACCTTTTGCAATGTTTGGAATCAGTAGAACAAAAAATTAAATCATCAACATATAATTGAACTAGTATAATTTCAGTTTTATGATATCTAAAAAAATAAAGTTTTGTCTACCTTACCTCTACAAAATTTATTCTCTGATAGAAAATTATCAAGGATCTCATACCAAGCTCTTGGAGCTTGTTTAAGATCATAAAAATTCTATATTAAGCTTAAATACATAAGATTAGTGAGTTGAAGAGATAAAACCTGGAGGTTGTTCTACATAGACTTCCTCTTTGATTTCTCCATTTAGAAATGCACTGTATACATCCATCTGAAATACTTTGAATTTCTTGAATACAACAAAAATAAAAAAAATCATGATAGCTTATAATCTTGTAACAGGAGCAAATGTTTGATCATAATCTATTCCTTCCTCCTGTGAATATCCTTGAGTTACCAGTCTAGGTTTATTTCTCACTTTGACTCCTTGAGCATCCAATTTATTCCTGAAGACGCATTTGGTTCCAATTACTGGATAGTCTTTGAGTCTTGGAACTAAGTCCCAAACTCTACTTCTCTGAAATAGATTGAGTTCCTCTTGCATTGCAATGATCCAATGAGGATCTTTGTTTTACATCTTTTATTGAGTGAGGTTCAATCTAAGATAGAAAACATGTATGCATCTTATATTGATTGAGTTGATGCCTTATTTGCACAGCAACTGATATGTCTTCAATCACTTAAGATCTAGGATGATCTTTAAGAGTAACAAAATCAATAGGTGGAGTTGGTTCTTCAATGATTTGTGTTGTTAATTCCTCTTATGGAATTTCATTAGCTACAACTTTTTCAACATAAATTTCAGGACTATTGTTATCATTGTTTTCACCAATCTATTGAGAAGGATGCAATGTATCCTCTTGCTTTAGGATTAATTCATCTAGTTTCTCACACAGAATTGGTTCCTAAAAAGAATCTATGGTAGAGGTATTCCTCTCCTCATAAAACATGTTAGCTTCATCAAATGATACATGTACAGATTATTCTATTTTAAAGGTAGATTTTTTATAAACCATATAAGTCTTACTAACAAGAGAATATCAAAGAAATATTTCATCTGCATCTTTGACTTCAAATTTTCCTAAATATTTCTTATCATTATTAGGAATATAACATTTACACCCAAAATTTTTAAAATAATTTACTTTAGGTTTCTTATTTTTAAGCAATTCATATGGAAACTTACCCTTGAGTTTATGAATGTGACTTCTGTTGAGAACATAATTTGTAATGCTTATTGCCTCTGCCCAAAAGGATAGGGGTAAGTGACCATCTACATGTAATGTTCTAGTAGATTCAATTAAGGATCTATTTTTTTCTTTCTACCAACCCATTTTGTTGTGAAGTTCTAGGAACAGAGAAACACTGCCTGATTCCTTCTTTCTCATAGAATTCTCTCATCAGAAGAGATTCAAACTCAGTTACATGATCACATTTGATCAATGCAATCTAAGTAGAATACCCAATCTTGATGTTCCTTAGATAGTCTGTAAGAATTTTGAAGTTATCAGACTTGTTCCTAAGAATGAACACCCAATTGAATCTGGAGAAATAATCAAAAATTACTAAAATGTATGACTTTCTGATGATGTATATTTTTATTAATTTATTAGGGTACAAATATATTATTTTAGTTTTAAATCTCTTTCTTTATGTATTTTTAGGTTTCTTTTTTTGTAAATAATATAACTAATGTTTATTTTCTGTTTTTGCAGCTTTCCACAAGTTTTCAGCAAAAAATCCTCTAACACGCAACCCTGACACGCCCTCCCTGGGCGTGTCACAGGGCGTGTAGCCTGATCCCGAGGTTGATAGGGGCCAGATGGAATTTCTCGCCAAAAATCCACTATCACGCCCCCCCCCCCCCCCCTGACACGCCCTCCTTAGGCGTGTCACCCTCATCCCGAAGCCTACCGCCGCATTCAATACTTTCTTCGCTATTGCACGCAAATAGTACTATCACGCCCCACTGACACGCCCTCCTTGGGCGTGTCACAGGGCATGTCCCGCCTTTTTCCGACGTCTGATGGATTTCCGACCGCTAATTTTGACATGACGTGCCTGTCACGCCCCTCTTACACAGGCGTGACGTAAGGCGTTACCACCATTGTACAGAATCAATCATCATTCCTGCCAGAATCCAGCGCCCGAGGTCAACTCCTTACCTATCACACCCCCCTGTCACGCCCTCCCCGGGCGTGACCTAGGGCGTGACCAACCCGTGAGAAAACACTATAAATACCAGTCCATTCCAAGCGTTCCAAACCAACTTTTGGGGAGAGGGGAGGTGCTTCTAGTTCATTTCTTAGGGTTTTAGTGCTTTTATTTCATGTTTTGCTCTCTCTCTCTCCCTCCATTTCTAGTTTTTATTTTCATGCAATGCACTTTCCTTTCTTGTAATAGCTTTTCATTAGTATTGTAGCAGACATTAGCTTCTTTTCATACAATTATAATGTCCATTTCGTAGTTGTAATCTCTTTTGGTTTTTAATAAATTCTAATTAGTTCTCTCTTTCTCTCTCTTTAATTTTCATGCACCTTTATTATTTACCCATCTCTTTCCCTATCACCATGATTAACTAATCCCCATTTGTACTCGATCGTGATGATCTGAGAATGGGATGATCAAGTTATGATGTTTTAGCTTCCTTTTCTTCTTAAAGTAAAAACTTTTGATTTACTCTTGGTTTTTATTTAGTGGGACTATATTGTCGATATATAGTTTCCATTTAGGTTTTCAATCTTAGTTATCTTAGAGGCTCGTAGATTGAACCGATCACCCAAGAGTAAAGAGAGTTGCACGCACCCCTCGAGAGAGGCGGACGTCCAAATATCCTGGATTGGAGTGTAATCCAATAGCGGGGTTCACCACTTAAGGCGAGCTTTAGGCCTTCGATTTAGATGAAAGTCGGTCAGACCTTCCTAAACTCAGGTGGGCATGACTTCGAGAGAAGCGTGTTCATGCTTCGAGAACCTCCACGGTCAAGGTAGTTTTACTTTATTTAGAATTAGTTGTTATTTCATTTTGATTTTCCTATTTCAAAGTGATTCTAGATTGAGTAATAACCCTTTATCATTAACTCTAACTCTTTTTATTTCTCCAATTAATTAGTTTTTCTTTCTAGCTTAGTACTTTAATTTCTGTTTTTAGTTTAATAAATAAATAGAAAAAAATAATTGATAAAATAATAGCGAGCTCCTCGAAGTTGAAGTAATCATTACGCCCTAGGGAAATATGACCTTAATATTAATCTTTAGTATCCTATACTATAAAATATAAGGTACGCTTGCCTTTATCGGATATAGAATCGGAGAATATTTTCAACTTCCACCACATCCACCTTCTCTTCTCTTCTAACCCTCTCTCCACCTTTGCGATTTTAAATATCACTTTCCTCCGAAATTTTGTATTATAATAGGTCCCAAAAGGTCTATATGTAGCAAAAAAAAAAATTGGGTGAATCACTCTTAGATATAGATTTAAAACCAATTTTAGTTTGCTTACCTAATTGACAAGCCCTGCAAAGTCTCTCCTTCTTGTAATATCTAGAAGGTAGTCCCCTAACAAGGTTGTCCTTAGACAATTTAGCAATAGTTCTAAGGTTTATATGCCCTAATCTTTCATGCTAAAGTTTATTTTATTTACTTATCTAATTAAACCAACATATTGAAGTTTTAGCAGAATTAAAATTAATAAAATAGATGTTACCATGTATAACCCCAAATAAAATAACTTTGTTTACATTAGATTTAATAAAGCATAAAGACTTAGTAAATGATACCTGATAACCTTCATCATATAGTTAACTGATGTTGATGAGGTTATGCTGAAGACCTCTCACATAAGCTACCTTTCTGAAGGTAACTACCCCAACTTTGATATTGTCATAGCCCTCTGTCTGGACACAGTTGGAGTCTCCAATTATGACTTTTTGTCCAAGCTTTGCTTTGGAGCCTCTTAGATTAGGTTTTCTTCCTGTCATGTGTTTAGATCACCTACTATCGAAATACCACTATTCCTCTGTGGTAGGATAGTTCTTTTCCTGTATTGAAAATAAGTTAGGTGTTCTTGACTAAGATTACCTTGGGTCCTAATTTTCTGTCATAATCAGTAGAAATATAAGAATATTCAAGTTGATTTTTATATCCAAGTGGATGATATCTCCTGGGAGGAATGATCCACTCAGTAAAAGGATTTATCAACTTTTGAGTTTGATTATTCTTTTGAAAAGAAGAAAATTATGTGTTTGAAAAGTTTAAGTTCGATGAATTATTCTGATTTCGTCGTGCCATGTTCGACGAATAAAAGTGATTTCGTCGAGCACCATTCACTGAATAGTTATTCTCTTTTCCTGTGTTCAACGTTTGTCTATCTCTGTTCGATGGATAACTTTGATTTCGTCGAGCTCGGTTCGACGAATTCTATGGAACATTGTTTTTCTGGAAATTTTTATTCTATTTTAGAATAGATTTTGATTTATTCTATATTACATTATTTTAAAAAACTTCAGTATCTTTATCTATAACTTTTAATATTTCTTTTCCTTTAGCAGATATAAATTTTACAGGTGTAGTTAAAATATTTTGCTTAAGAATTTCAGGTTGACTAGATGAAACTCTGAAGCCTAGTCTGTTATTTAATCTGGCATTGACTGTACTTGTAATATTCATCAGTTTGATACTTCTCTCATTAAGAGATTCTTCAAACTTCTTAGCCTCAGATAATTTATTTTCTAGAGAAATTGTTTGTTCTTTAGCAATTTTCAAATCTTCTTTAAGTCTAATGTTTTCTGAAGATAGATTGATCAATTCAATTAATTTTTCTCTGAGAAGTTTTATTATCTTCTCTGATTTTATCAAATCTTTACAAAGCAATTTAAAATATATTTTGAATTGATCTGATGTAAAATCAAAAGTTAAAATTACCTGGTCTTCTTCGGACTCAGATACAGAATCAGAATTGTTGTTTGATGCATTGATTGCCATCATACAGACTTATTTAGCATTTGATTCTTCTTCATCTTCACTTGAACTGGATGAAGATTCAGTGTCTTACTCACTCCATGTTTCAGCTACAAAGCCTCTCTCCCTCTGTCTGTGTTTACTAAAAGAGGGTTTGTTTGAATGCTTCTTAAAATCTTTCTCCTTCTTCTTATCTTTTTTTGGATTTTCAGGACATTCTGGAAGAATGTGTCTTTGTTTCCTGTAACCATAGCAAACATTTTCCTTAGTAGGTGTTTTGTCATACCTTGGTTTTTCCGTATTTCATTTTGTAAAATCTTTTAGCCAATAGACATATGAGTTCTTTATTTTCTGGAAGTTGTTCTTCCTCTTCAGTTGCTTGGAAAGCAATACTCTTGTCCTTCTTCACTGAGGATAAGTCATTTGTTCAACTTCTCTAGTTTTAATGAGCTGCACGTATAATTTGAGTTTGCCCAACAAATTTTCTGTTGTAATTTCATTCACACTTATGGCTTCTCTAATTGGACAAATTCTTGAATCCCATGTGCTAGGAAAACACATAAGAATTTTATCATTTACTTCTGTCAATGTAATGTCTTTCTCTAAAGTTTTCAGTTCATTGATTATGAGACAGAGTCTTGGATACATATAAGCAACAGATTAAGTTTCTCCCTTTTTGAAATTCTCACATTGAGAAATTAGGTGAGACTTCTCCTTTGGATATATTAGTAGGAGTTTAAGAGTTCACTTCAGGTACTCATATTATATTTTTAATTTACTTGATTTTGACTTATCTTTTGTAGAGAGTAGCAAGTGTTCGCGAGTTCTCTTCAGGTACTCACATTATATTTTAAATTTACTTGCGTTTGACACCACTTTTTTAGAGATTAGTTGGTATTCGCTTTTTCTCTTCAAGTACTCTCGTTATATTATAAATTTACCTTCTTTTGATATCTCATTTGTAGAGATTAGCAGGTGTTCGCTAGTACTCTTCAGGTACTTGCAATATATTATAAATTTAATTGCATTTAATTTCTCCTTTATAGAGAGTAGCAAGCGTTCGTGAGTTAACTTCAGGTACTCGTGTTATATTTTAAATTTTCTTGCTTTTGACATCTCTTTTATAGAGATTAGCAGGTGTTCGCATGTTAACATCGGTACTCACATTATATTTTAAATTTAACTTCTTTTGACTTCTCCTTTCTAGAGATTAGCAGGTTTTTGCGAGTTAATTTCTGGCACTCGCATTATATTTAAAATTTTCCTGCTTTTGACTTATCTTTTGTAGAGATTAGTAGTTGTTCAGGAGTTCTCTTCAGGTGCTCGCATTATATTTTAAATTTACCTTCTTTTGACATCTCCTTTGCAGAGATTAGCAGGTATTCGCGACTTCACTTCAGGTACTCGCATTATATGTTAAATTTACCTGCTTTTGATTTCTCTTTTGGAGAGTTTAGAAGGTTTGCACGAGTTTACTTCAGGTACTCGCATTATATTTAAAATTTACCTGCTTTTGAATTCTCTTTTGTAAAGATTAGCATGTGTTCACGACTCCACTTTAGGTACTCGCGTTATATTTTAAATTTTCCAGTTTTGATTTCTCCATTACAGAGATTAACAGGTGTTCGCCCGTTAACTTTAGGTACTCATATTATATTTTAAATTTACATTCTTTTGACGTCTCTATTATAGAGATTAGTAGGTGTTCGCTAGTTTACTTAAGGTATTCGCGTTATATTTTAAATTTGCCATCTTTTGGCTTCCATTTTCCATAGATTAGAAGGTGTTCGAGAATTCACTTCACGTACACATGTTATATTTTAAATTAAACTGCTTTTCACTTCTCTTTTATAGGTATTATTAACTATTCGCGAGTTAAGTTTTTGTACACACAGTATAATTTAAATTTACCAGTTTTTAACATCTCTTTTGAGGAGTGTAACAGTTGTTTGCGTGTTCAATTTAGGTACTCACGTTATATTTTAAATTTACCTGCTTTTGACTTCTCTTTTGTAGAGATTAAAAGGTGTTCTCAAATTCACTTATGTTACTTGCACTATATTTTTAATTTACATGCTTTTGACTTCTCCTTTTCAGAGATTAGTAGGTGTTCATGAGTTCACTTCATGTACTCGCATTATATTTTAAATTCAACTAATTTTGAATTTTCTTTTGGAAAGATTAGCCAGTGTTCGGGAGTTTACTTCAGATGTTTGCATTATATTTTAAATTTACTTGCTTTTGACTTTTCTTTTGAAGAAATAAGAAAGTTTTCGCTAGTTCACTTCAGGTACTCGTGTTAAATTTTAAATTTACGTGTTTTTGACTACACTTTTCTTGACATTTGTAGGTGTTCACGAATTCATTTCAGGTACTCGCATTATATTTTAAATTTACCTATTTTTGACTTCTCTTTTATAGAGATTAGAAGTTCTTCATGAGTACACATCAGGTACTCGTGTTATATTTTAAATTTATGTGTTTTTGACCTCTCATTTGTAGAGATTAGTAGGTGTTTGCTATTTCAATTCAAGTACTCGCATTATATTTTAAATTTACTTTCTTTTAACTTCTCTTTTGTTAGATTAGTAGGTGTTCGTGAGTTAGCTTTAGGTATACTTGTTATATTTTGAATTTACCTTCTTTTGACATCTCTCTTGCAGAAATTAATAGGTGTTCGCAAGTTCACTTCAGGTACTTGCATTATATTTTAAATTTACCTTCTTTTGACTTCTCATTTCCAGGGATAAGTAGATGTTTGTGAGTTCACTTCAGGTACTCGCATTATATTTTAAATTTTCTTATTTTTGAATTCTCATTTGCATTGATTAGCAAGAGTTCACAAGTTCACATTAGGTACTCACGTTATATTTTAAATTGACCTGATTTTGACTTTTCTTTTTCAGAGATTAGAAGATCTTCGTAAGTTCACTTCAGGTACTCATATTATATTTTAAATTTAAAAGCTTTTGACTTCTCTTTTGTATAGATAAGTTTGTGTTCGCCTGTTCACTTCAGGTAGTCGCATTATATTTTAAATTTACCTTCTTCTCACTTCTCCTTTAGTAGGTGTCCGCTTATTCAATTTAGATTCTCGCATTATATTTTAAATTTAAAAACTTTTGACATCTTTACATAGATTAGTAGGTGTTTTCGAGTTCACTTCAGGCAATCGCGTCATATTTTAAATTTACCTATTTTTGACTTCTCTTTTGGAGAGATTAGAAGGTTTTTGCGAGTTCACTTCATGTACTCGTGTTATATTTTAAATTTACCTTCTTTTGACTTCTCTTTTGTATACATTAGCAGGTGTTCATAAATTCACTTCAGGTAATCGCGTTATATTTTAAATTTACCTGCATTTAACTTCTCCTCTTTAGAGATTCACAGGTGTTTACGAGTTCACTCAAGGTACTCGCATTATATTTTAAATTTTCTAACTTTTGACTTCTCATTTGCAGAGATTAGTAGGTGTTTGCGAGTTCAGTGTAGGTACTCGCATTATATTTTAAATTTACCTGTATTTGTCTTCTGTTTTGGAGAGATTAGATGGTTTTCATAAGTTCACTTCAGGTAGTCCCGTTATATTTTAAATTTTTTTACCTTTGACTTCTCCTTTGCATGGATTAACAGGAGTTCACGAGTTCACTTCAGGTACTCACATTATATTTTAAATTTACCTTCTTTTAACTTATCTTTTGCAAAGATTAGCAGGTGTTCACGAGTTCACTTAAGGTACACGTGTTATATTTTTAATTTAAATTCTTTTGACTTCTCTTTTGTATAGATAAGGTGGTGTTCGAATATTCACTTCAAGTACTTGTATTATATTATAATTATACCTGCATTTGACTTCTCCTTTGTAGAGATTAGCAACTATTTGCTTGTTCACTTCAGGTACTCACATTATATTTTAAATTTACCTACTTTTCACATCTTTGTAGAGATTAGAAGGTGTTTGTGAGTTCACTTCACATACTCGCGTTGTATTTTAAATTTACCTGTTTTTGACTTCTTTTATGGAGAGATTAGAAGGTTTTCGTGATTTCACTTCGGGTACTCGTGTTATATTTTAAATTTACCAGCTTTTGACTTCTCTTTTGTAGAGATTAGCAGGTGTTCATGAATTCACTTTAGGTACTCACATTATTCTTTAAATTTACCTGCATTTTGACTTCTCCGTTGTAGAGATTAGCTTGTGTTTGCGAGTTCACTCAAGGTGCTCGGGTTATATTTTAAATTTACCTTCATTTTACCACTCTTTTTTAGAGATTAGCAAGTGTTTGCGAGTTCACTTAAGGTACTGACGTTATATTTTAAATTTACAGGCTTTTGACTTCTCCTTTCCATATATTAGCAGGAGTTCACTAGTTCACTTCAGGAACTAAAGTTATATTTTAATTTTACCAGATTTCTACTTCTCTTTTATAAATTTTAGCAGGTATTTGCGAGTTAACTTTAGGTACTCGCATTATATTTTAAATTTACATGCTTTTGATACCTCTTTTGTAGAGATTAGTTGGTGTTTTCATTTACTCTTCAGGTACATTCGTTATATTTTAAATTTACCTACTTTTGACTTCTCCTTTACTGAGATTAGCAGGTGTTCGCGAGTTCACTTTAGGTACTCGCATTATATTTTAAATTTACTTTCTTTTTTACTTCTCTTTTATAGAGATTTGTATGTGCTCGTGAGTTAACTTCAGGTACTCTTATTATATTTTAAATTTATCTTCTTTTGACATTTCTTTTGTAGAGATTAGAAGATGTTCGCGAGTTCACTTAAGGTACTCGTATTATATTTTAAATTTACCTTCTATTGACTTCTCCTTTCCCGAGATTAGAAGGTGTTCGCGAGTTCACTTTTTGTACTCGCATTATATTTTATATTAACCAGCTTTTGACTTCTTGTTTGAAGAGATTAGCAAGTGTTCGCGAGTTCACTTCATGTACATGGATTATATTTTAAATTTACCTGCTTTTGACTACTCCTTTAAAAAATTAGCAGGTATTCGCGAGTTCACTTCAGGTAATCGCATTATATTTTAAATTTACCTTCTTTTGACCTATCTTTTGTAGGTATTAGCAGGTGTACGTGAGTTCACTTCAGGTACTAGCATTATACTTTTTAATTTACCTACTTTTGATTTCACTTTTATAGAGATTAGCAAGTGTTCACGAGTTTACTTTAGGTACTGATGTAATATTTTAAATTTACCTGCTTTTGACTTCTCCTTTGTAGAGATTAGCAAGTTTTCGCGAGTTCACTTTAGGTTCTCACGTTATATTTTAAATTTACCAGCTTTTGATAACTCTTTTGGAGAGATTAGCATGTGTTAGCGAGTTCAATTCTGGTACTCTCATTATATTTTAAATTTACCTACTTTTGACTTTTCCTTTGCAAAGATTAGCTGGAGTTCTTGAGTTCACTTCAGGTACTCATGTTATATTTTAAGTTTACCGGCTTTTGACTTCTCATTTGTACGGATTAGCATGTGTTTGATTTAACTTGGGGTACTCACGTTATATTTTAAATTTATATACTTTTTACTTCTCTTCTGAAGAGATTAGGTTGTGTTCGCATGTTCGCACCAGGTACTCGCATTACATTATAAATTTTCTGGTTTTTGAATTCTCATTTGCTGAGATTATCATGTGTTTGCGAGTTTACTTCTGGTACTCGCATTATATTTTAATGTTACATGCTTTTGACTTCTCCTTTACAGTGTTTTGTATGTGTTCATGAGTTAACATTTGGTACTCGCGTTATATTTTAAATTTACCTACTTTTGGCTACTCTTTTGTTGAGATTAGTAGGTATTCACGAGTTCACTTCAAGTACTCACGTTATATTTTAAGTTTACCTACTTTTGACATCTTTTTTGTAGAGTTTAGTTTGTGTTGGTGAGTTAACTACAGGTACTCGCGTTATATTTTAAATTTACCTACTTTTGACTTCTCTTTTGTAGAGTTTAGTTGGTGTTCACATGTTCACTTCAGGTAATTGTGTAATATTTTAAATTTACCTGCTTTTGACTTCTACTTTGAAACTATTAGTAGGTGTTCACGAGTTCACTTTAGGTACTCTGGTTATATTTTAAATTTAACTATGCTTAACTTCTCCTTTACAAAGATTAGCAAGTGTTCACGAATTCACTTCAGGTACTCGCGTTATATTTTATGTTTACCGGCTTTTGACTTCTCCTTTGCGGAGATTACCAGGTGTTCGTGCATTCACTTCAGATACTCGCATTATATTTTAAATTTACTTGCTTTTGACGTCTCTTTTGTAGAGATTACTAGGTGTTCACGAGTTCACTTCAAGTACTCGCATTATATTTTAAATTTACCTGCTTTTGACTTCCATTTTGCTTAGATTAGCAGGTTTTTGCGAATTCACATCAGCTACTCGCGTTATATTTAAAATTTACCTGATTTTTACTTCTCTTTGGCAGACATTCACAACTGTTTGCGATTTCACTTCAAGTACACTGATTATATTTTAAATTTACCTATTTTTAACTTCTCTTTTGAAGACATTAGCAAGTATTTGCGAGTTCAATTCAGGTATTAACATTATACTTTAAATTTACCTGTTTTTGACTTCTCCTTTGCAGAGATTAGCAGGTGTTCAAGAATTCACTTCAGGTACTCGCATTTTATTTTAAATTTACCTGCATTTTTTACTTCTCCTTTGTAGAGATTAGTAGGTGTTCGCAAATTCACATTAGGTACTTGCGTTATATTTTAAATTTACCTGCTTTTGAGTTCACCTTTGTAGAGATTAGCAGGTGTTCGCGTGTTCACTTCAGGTCTAACATCCTGATTCATCCTAGACCCCACACACGCATTTTTTAGTCAAGGTAATAGACTCAGGCTCAAGGTACAGTAGTGGTCAGGCTTACGACTAAGCTGGGAAGTACTGACTCGACACTGAGTGTTAGCATGCTACTGTGCGGCGGTAGAGATCGTCGATTGAACATTACGAATATCAAGAGGATTCGAGAGCACCGAGGGACTTAACGATCATCAAGTGCTACCGCTCGATGGTAGAAGGTACCACAGGTGGAGGTAGATTTCATCATGTATACACAACGAATGTTTAGTGGATTTGATGAGTGCCAAGTCTACTCCAATATCATCGAGTACTACTGCGAGGCAGTAGCGGGATACTGTGAGGTGATAGCCCGACTGAGTATTTGTATATTGCTCGGTTAGGAACTGCTCGACGTTAGTTATACCGCTTGCGGTATCCCTGCTGAATTATTGATATATTGTTCGGTGAGATATCGCGCGCCGGTAGAAGTATACCGTACGGTGGTAGAAGTACAGGTAGTGGCACTTGAATGGTAAGTTTGGAGTTATCGCACAGCGGTAGAATGCTACCGTGCAGCATTAGATCCCAGATCAGGAAAACCCTGAGTTTATTTGGCCACTCCTTTATATAGGTTGTCCAAGCCTTGGCCACTAGTCTTCTTCTCTCGATGACAAACTTTATCGCAGTAGACAAGGTTGACGTCGTCATGCCGCCAGGTAGGATGATGCCATCCTTTGATGGAAATTAGGTGAGCTTCCTACCCTCTCCCTTAGTGCTAGATCATTATATCTAAAATGTAGGAGAGGCATCAACTCGAGAGAGATTGATTTGGGAGTTTAATGGAGATTTTTGAGGAAGGGACCACACTAAAACTTCGTTCTAGGGCACCGATCGTCGTATGATAATCTCCAATCAACTCCTCTCTTCATTATGAAGATGGTGTACTTTATCTCGTGAAGAATCGTGGTCAAATAAGGGAGAAAGAGGTAGAGAAATGTTGGTTGTGCCTCGTATGATGGCTAGAGGAAGAAGATGAACCAATGCCGCCCGATCATCTTTATGATGTGTGCAAGGTGTTGTATAGAAATATATTTTTTGTGCGTAGCAGGCTTTAAGTCCGTTTTGGGTATGATCCGATCTAACGTAGGTTTTGGGCTCAACATGAAAGTGGTCTCCCTTGGAAAGACCTTTCAAATGGATGGTTTGTAAAACCTCCCCTATAATTACCGTATAATATGGGTACGGCCGGAGCCCCACAGCATACAGATGTCACAGCTTTGGCATTAAAAGATGATATTAACAACCCAATCTCAAAACTCATAATAAAACACAACGGAAATATACCAAAAAATTAGAAGTAATACAATCAAAAGGAAATAAGCTAGAAAGCATAGCAAACACTTCATAAGGCTTAGGGCTTTTCAGCCTGCGCACTTATTCCCGCTTGTGATCCTTGACATGTAAAAAATTTGTAGTAATGTGGGTCAGCAAAGGATGACCTCTACTGTGTAACCAACGCATCTCCTCCCGACCGGCCCTAACGGACCCCGGGGTACCTCTCCACCCTGTAAGTCAGCACTTCGTATACCATATACATAAACATGTAAAGCTTTAAAACAGGTTTGGATGTCTCATACAACAATCACGTTTTATACGTTGAGCACAGAACAAAAAGGGGCCTACTATGCATCATGTATGCAAACCCAAGCTTTGCCTGTTGAAGCCAAAATTGACCTCAACGGGAGTTCAAAATAGGGGTGCAGCCAACACCTACTTCTCTCGAGTCCCGACCCTCGACTGGTTGCCAAGTTCCTAGGACTGACCCAAAGCCTCAGTAGGGAGGTCCCACCGCACACTCGAAAGATCTCTGGGAGCTTCCCCTCCAAAGCTAGAAGCTGGGCTAGGAGATCTTCAGAAAGCACTAGAAATTGGGAGAATAATGAGGGTCCTCATTCTAAGGAGACCTTGTGGGTCTATTTATAGTTTTTTGCTGACCTGACGTTACAGAAATACTCCTGGCTGGTCTGCTAATAGCCAAATCTCGTTGTTTGTAAAGTACTAAATGAAGCCCCTGGGGGTGTATGGGTAATTTTATCCGAGGGCAATTAAGTAATTTTACCCTGGGCCCCACTCGGCGAGAAATCTGTGCCGAGAACCTTCTCGCCTGCTTCTAGGCGGGAGCTCCCCCTAGGCGGGAGCTCCTCTAATCTTGACGTTGTCGCTGCTGGACATGGCGTTGAGTGAGTGGAGCTCACTCAATGCCCTTGCTGCTCACCCCAGCGTTGAGTAAGTGGAGCTCACTCAACACCCTTGTTGCTAGATGTGGTGTTGAGTGAGTGGAGCTCACTCAACGCCCTTGCTGCTGACCATGGCGTTGAGTGAGTGGAGCTCACTCATCGCCCTTGCTGTTGACCATGGCGTTGAGTGAGTGGAGCTCACTCAGTGCCCTTGCTGCTAACCACGGCATTGAGTGAGTGGAGCCCACTCAACGCAGCATTGAGACCACTCAATGCCTTCTTGCCCGCCTCTGGTCAAGGGCGGGATCTCGCCAGCTCTTAGGCGGGAGCTCCTCCGATCTTCATGCCCAAGCTAGCCCGAGGTTGGTCCAACTCCGACCGTTGATGCCTCTGGGTGCCCCCCAGCGAATATAGGGTTGTACATCGCCCAAGGCACCCTATAGCGTATGCAACTAGGACATCATCATATCAAATGGGTACTTCCATTTCCCCATTGGGGTAAAGCCGCAAACAAAAGGGGACTACAATGCCCCAAACGGCCCAAAAGCCGCTACACAAAAATCTTGTCAAGGCCCCACTCGCACATGGGACCTAAACCCGGGCTTGCCTGCAAATTCTGCCTTCTCGCGTCATGATTTCGTCTCACACACAAACCGATGTTAAGAACCCTTACTGGACCCCACCCGCTTATGGCTTAATTGCCCGGGCTTGCCCTATGCTTGGCGTTCTCGTCAGTCTCATAGAAAGGGACTAGTCTCACCGGGACACTCTCCCCACATGACTTGCATGTCATGGGATAGCCAGCCGACCACGGAGACATAGTCACGCATTAGCACAACACAACCATAATCTTTCCCACCCTGACCCATCATTTGTACTACAACGTTCCCGCGCACCAAGGAAACCATCTACCGCCAATGTGGAGCTAACCTTGTCTTGTTCCGGCTACAAGTACTCACTCAAGAAAAGCGGAAAAACACATACATCACATCGACATCTCGCCGCAACGGATTTCTACTGAATCCTTAAGGCTCGCTACACAACATCACCGAGTTAGACTAACGGTCGCGACTATGGCTTCACCCACAATGCCTAATCCACAAACATAGTGGATTTCTAATTCAAAAACATGTCGGGGACGTACACAATCGACCCTGAGGTTCCTATTAAACTATGACAACCCAAACCCCTCTCATTTGAGAGATTTGGAGCCCAAAAACTGAAAAGAAGAGATGATAAGCCTGCATCCTAAAAACCAAGAGGAGAAGTGTCGTTACCTTATGACCCCTCTTCCTAGCCATGGAGAAACATGGTCAGATGAACATCACCGTAACGACCTTGCCTTCGCGAATCTAGACTTCGCTCAAGAAACGGGGCTCCGAAGCTTCTCCGGCGGCCGGAAATTTCCTCTACCTTCTTCGTTGCTCTGCCCTCTCTCTAACCCTTAGAAAGAGAAAGATCTAAATGGAATGAGGTTTTGAAACTCTATTCTCGTCCTAAAACCTGCAGGGGTAAGCCTGAGCCATCAGATCCTACTTGAATGAAACGAACGGCCAAAATTCGCCTTGAAAAACAATTTCCGGGGCCAAACACAACTTGTGACACGCCCGTGTCCAAGGCCGGGTTCCATCACTCGCCATCAAACCAGAAATTACAGAACAGGACACGTCCTGTGACACGGCTTGGGACATGCCCGTATCTCAAGTGACATGCCCGTGTCATGGGCTGTGTGCCTCAATCAACATAAGACTGAAACGTCCCGAACAGGACACGCCCGTGTCATATGACGTGTGGTAGACACACCGTGGGACATGCCTGTGTCCCAGGACGTGTAACAACATCAACACAACTCGCTAAACTGCCCGAGCAGGACATGGCCTATGACACGCCCGTATCTCAGGCTGTGTGCCCTGCCTCGATGCTTGTCTACTGAAATTCATCGACCTCTAAGAAAATCGTCGACCTCAAGCACGACATGCCCTATGACACGCCCGTGAAACAGGCTGTGTCAGCCTATTTAGAACCCAACTTGGCCTGAAAACTCCATCCGTTCATCTTTTGAGTTTCGGGGCATTACAATTCCTCCCCCCTTAAAAGAATTTCATCCCAAAATTTAAATAGAACGTACACAAAACTTAAACGGTACCTTAGAAGAAAAGCTCGGGGTACTCCTCAAGCATGGCCTACTCTCTCTCCCATGAAAGCTCCTCACGACCATAGTTTTCCCAATGAACTTTTACGAGTTTGACCTCCTTGTTCCGCAACTGCCGAATTTCTTAATCTTCTATACTAATTGGACGAACTCGCATCCTCAAGTCCTCTTCTATCGGCACTGATGCCGATTTGATCACCACACTATCCTCTACCAAAGCTTTCCTCAAGACGGAGACATGGAAGACATCGTGTAATCCACTCAGCTTCGTGGACAACGCTAACCGGTACGCTACTTCTCCCAACTATTCTATAACCTCGAACGGTCCCAAAAACCTCGGACTCAACTTCTTGAGTCGGCGAATCTGCAAAATGCCTTTGAACGGCTTGATTTTTAGATATACCTAGTCGCCTACCGCGAACTCCACCTTCCTATGGCGAGCATTAAAATATTTTGCTTGCCAATCTTGAGCCACCTTCATGTGCTCTTGAATGCTTCGCACCAACTCACATGCATCAACTACCACTTCTTTTCCCAAAAGCTTGGTGTATCCTGCCTCTATCCAAGACATCGGTGTTTGACACCGCCTCCCTTACAAAGATTCTTATGGCGCCATCTTTATACTTGCTTGGTAACTGTTATTATACGTAAACTCTACCATGAAGAGGTGATCATCCCATTTCTTGTCGAAGTCAAGAGTACACATCCTCAGCATATCCTCCATAGTACGGTTCGTTCTTTCGGTTAGCCCATCAGTTTGAGGATGGAAAGCTTTATTGAACATGAGCTTCGTTCCCAGACTCTTCTGAACCAACCTCCAGTCCTTAGACGTGAAACATCCATCGCGATCACTAACTATGCTTTTGGGAATCCCATGTAGTCGCATAATGTTGCAAACATACAATTCCACCGGCTTCTCCATGTTGTCCTCCTTCCGATTTGGGATGAAGTGTGCCACTTTGGTCAAGCGATCCACGATCACCCAAATTGCGTCATTACCCTGCTGCGATCTAGGTAACCCATGCACAAAATCCATGGAGATGTCATCAAATTTCCACTCGGGGATAGGAAGAGGCTTCAAGAACCCTCCCGGCTTCTGACACTCGGCCTTCACCAAGGCACAAGTTTGGCACCGACTCACATACAAAGCTACGTCCTGCTTCAGACCAGGCCACCAATAGGATTTCTTCATATCTAAGTACATCTTTGTACTGCCAGGGTGAATGGATTACTTTGTGAAGTGGGCCTCAGACATCAACTCCTCATGGAGCTTGCCGAACTCCGGTACAAAAATCCTCCCATCCATCCTCAGAATCCCATTAATCATCTCCCAGGCTCTACACTCGCCCTTTTGAGCTTCCTACACGTATGGTTGGAACTCCGCATCCAAACGGGTTTCTTCCTGAATACGATCGGACAAATCATTCTGCATTTCAATCTAGTTCAACCCAGACGCACTAGACTTACCTCTGGCTACACACTCTATGCTAAGGGACTCCCAATCTCGCCTCAATCGCTCAACATGATCTTTGATCCAATTCCCTTGCCCAGAGTATTTTCTACTAAAGGCATCAGCCACCACATTTGCTTTTCCTGGCATATACTGAATCGCCACATCGTAGTCCCCAAGGAAATCAACCCACCTACATTGTCGCATATTCAAGTCCTTCTGATCTAAGAGATACTTCAGACTTTTGTGGTTCGTGAAGATCCCCACTTTCACACCATAAACGTAGTGCCGCCACAATTTCAGAGCAAAAATTACCACTGCCAATTCAAAATCATGGACGGGGTAATTTCTCTCGTGAGGCTTCAACTGCCTAGACCCAAAGGCGATCACCTTACCATGTTGTACTAATATGCACCCCAAACCGCATCCATATGCTTCGCTGAAAATTTGAAATCCTTCGTGAAAGTGAAGGGATAGATACTACTCTAGAGGGGGGTGAATAGAGTTATCAAATTTTGCACTATACAAAACTTAATAGTCTACCCAACTCCCTTGGAGTGAAATGCAGAATGAAAAGATTATAGATATGGAGATAACCCTAAAGCCTAACACAAGTGTTGTGCACAAACTCAAGCTAACTGTAATTACAGTTAAGGCTTGGAAAACCTAATCAGCAACTAGCAAACCTAGTTATATCTAATCACAGCCACAATGCAAATAATTAAACAAGGTAATCCAGACGACACAAGGAATTTATAGTGGTTCCCCAAACAACTTGGGTACGTCCACTCTTCTACCAATAAGGTAGGAATCCACTACAGGTTTTTGATCAGGTGCCCTGCCACCACAAGATCTGCTTCAGGTAGATCAAGAAACCCTTTAGACTTTTGATCAGGTGTCTAAAAACCAAACACAGGTTTTTGATCAGGTGCCCTTCCACCAAGGGATACTTTTGAAGGGAGTAATAACCCTGTACAGGAGGGGGAAGGGGTTAAGGTGTCTTCTCTATTTTACAATAGATTAGAGAAGCACAATAACTTGCACTGAGCTAGACAGCTCGAAAAGAATCAAGGCTCCCCCTGGCTCAAAGAACGTCCATGTTAAGTCTTGCTTCAGTGCAGAAACTCTTCAGTAAGAACTGAAGGAAGAACTACAAGAAGATATAAAGTAATAAAAGAAAATTATAATCTTCTAGCAGCTATCTTCTTCTTCTTCTTCTTCAAAAGAACTCTGAGTCAGAACTTCCTTGAGCAGGAGAACTCAGGTTGAAGAAGAGCAGAAGAGCTAACACTTCTCAGTTGAATGAATATTGCTGAGAGCAATGAACTTGGACTTGATGAAAGCTTGAATGCTAATTGAATAACTCTTAGAATAACTGGTTAGCTAGCTGAAATCCTTCTCCAAAGGATTCCTTTTATAGCAGCAACAAGCAACGGCTCTTTTCAATTTGAACTGTTTGTCTTCTTCTGAAACTTGAAACCTGGGCTGCAAATATCACAAAGACAAACAAACTCTGCAGCAAAAATATTCTATAAAAGGGATAAACCTTTTTCAAAGAAGCTGCAGGAAGCAATCTGATAATAAAGGTACTAAATAAAATCACATCAGAGATAAACTCTTTATAGCATAAGGAAGACTTTTCAGTCTAACGGCTATAAAGGACTGACAGCAGATAAAGTAAAATACACTGTCAACTAATAAGACAAACAACTTTATCTGAAAAGATTTTACTCAGGCAAAAGGGATGGAGCAGATATTGCCTGGAAATATTATCATAAAACAATTGAAATAAAATGCCAGATAATGTATTAATTTATTTAAATAGAATAAATAGATACAAAATAAAAAGGCAAACAGAAAACGTCGAACGACCCTCAGAGATCGTCGACCGACGCACGGAGATCGTCGACCTATCGGGCAGATAGTCGAACGATCCAGATAGTCGACCTATCAGAACAAATAGTCGATCTATCAGATAGTCGATCTATCCGGACAGATAGTCGAACTACCCCGGCAGATAGTCGACCTATCAGAACAGATAGTCGATCTATCAGATAGTCGATCTATCCGGACAGATAGTCGAACTATCAAACACAAACAGATAGTCGACCTATCAAGCAGATAGTCGACCTATCACAAAAGACAGATAGTCGACCTATCAACAGATAGTCGACCTATCAACAGATAGTCGACCTATCAAAACAAAACAGATAGTCGATCTATCAACAGATAGTCGAGCTATCAGATAGTTGAACTATCAGGACAGATAGTCGAACTATCAAAGACGACAGATAGTCGACCTATCAACAGATAGTCGACCTATCAAAGCGGACCAGATAGTCGACCTATCAACAGATAGTCGAGCTATCAGATAGTCGATCTATCAGGACAGATAGTCGAACTACCAAACCAAGCAGATAGTCGACCTATCAACAGATAGTCGAGCTATCAACGCAGACAGAGCGTCGACCAACTGATAGGCGATAGTCGATCAGCCGATAGACGATAGTCGAGCGACGTTCGACTATAGTCGAGCGACGTTTGACTATAGTCGAACGAAAAAACTACTTAACCAAATTCTTCATCTGGAAAAGCGGGGACTCTACAGCTAGACCACTAACCATTGACCATAGATATTTCTTGGGTCAAGGGACTAAAAAGACAAGACTAAACTCAAATCAAACTAGGGTACCAACAATCTCCCCCTATTTGAGTTAAGTCTCTCAAAAACTAAAACACAGAGCTAGCTATAAAACAATAAAATCAATACAGAAAATAGTTAAACAACTAACTAGCAATTAACAATCAGTCAGATAAATATAACAGCAGTCAATCAAAATTAAGAATCTACAGAATCAGGCTTGGGATCAGAAGAGCTAGGAACAAAAGAAATTTTCCGCAAGGGATCAATGGCTTCTTTCTTAGACATCTTCAAATCTTGCTCGCCAATAATCTTCAGTTCTGCAGCCCTTGGAACAACTGCTTCTGGGTGCTTTTCCTTATATTTAGAAGGATCAAAAACTTCAGGGCTAACCTGGATTTTATTGAGTTCCTTCATTCTGAACTTTGACATAGTAGAAAACCCTGCAGAGTCCTTTCCTTCAGCCTTAGCTTTCTTTATCTGGGCAGATCCAATAAGTTCTAGAAATCGAGCCATCCTGAAATCAGGATCTAACTCTTGGCTTTCATACACATTTTCAGATGATGTATCAATAGGCTTCACAGCTTTAAACTTAACAGATAAATCTAATAAACTTTCAGCTGTATCTTTAACTTCTTGAATAACTAAAGATGGTGGAGGAGCAAACTCAGCAAACTTTTTACTGGATTTTTCAGAGAAGATGGTTCTTTTACCTTTTGCAACATCCTTAGCAACATGAACTGGTATATCAGGAGAAACCTTTCTCTTGGGAGATGGAGGAGGTGAAAAAGTTGGCTTTTGATATACAACCTCCTTTACTTGCTCTTTAACCTCAGTATCATGCCTTTGAGTACCAGAATATGATTTGCCTTGGTGGCTTTGAGAACTTTTCCTTGAATGAGGCTAAGAAGGAGCAGATGGAGCAGATGGAGCAGATAGATTAGCAGATAAATTGCCAAAGGCTCCTGCACCGGGAGGTGGAGGAGGAGGACCTCTGGGAGTCCATCTGGGAGCAGGACTATCATATCTCTTAGATTTCTTTCTCTCCTTTTGCTGGTTCTTGGAAAACCAAATCCAATGTTGAAAGTCTTTCGACTTAGGGTCAATCCCTTTCAATATGTAATAGGGAATATCATTGTCTCGATTGGGAGGAGGATGAGCAACAGCTTTCCTTTTTCTCTTTGCAGCTTTCCTTTTCTTAGAGTCCTCAGACATATCTGAATCATCTTCATCTTCAGAATAAGATGAGGGAGGATGATCATAAGGGTCATAGGCTTCTGATACAGCCTTTTCCTTTGCTTTCAGAGCAGCTTTTTCTTTTTCTTCTTCCCTAGCATCCTGAGCCAGAAGAGAATCCAGATCAGGTCCTGGAGAGTCATCCCATACAGTAGATTTTTCATCTTGCAAAACTTTTTCTTTCTCTTCCAAAATATCTTGTACTCTTTGCTGCCAGGCAGCTCTTGCTTTCTCTTCTTCTAAACTCAGTACTGGGGTCTTTTCATTTTGGCTTTCAGAAGCATCTTCTATATCAGCTAGAAAAGAATTTAATTCAGGATCTTCTTGCATATCTGACTGAGCTGGTTGAGCAGACTCAGTATCTTGAGCAGCAGGCAAAAGATCAGCTGGAACTTCTGGAGAGGGTTCTGATACTGTCATTATGACATCTGGAACAACTAAAACATCTGAAACAGATTCTTGAACAACTACTTCTACTTGAGTAGCTATATCTTCTTGAATATAATCTGCAGATTCATGAACACAAATCTGCTATATAAGCTAATAACATCCCTTCTAGGTATTCACAAACTAGCAAATCAGTTGACTCGTCAATAAAACGGATGAGTTAATTACCTTCATACTTTACCAACTCCCAGGATTCATCTAGATAGGATGTAATAATGCCCTCTAGGAAACGGGCAACCAAAGGAGTGGTGAGATCTTCTAAACAAACTTTGACAGCAAATTCAGATAACATAACTGCATCAGATATTTCTTTTTCAGATAACACTAAAACTGATTGTTCTTGAGCTGAAGCAGTCTCTTCTTGAACTATCATCACTATATCTGTCACCGCTAGAGGATTTGCCGGAGGGGAGGCTGGAAGCTCTGAGGCTGGAAGCTCTGAGACATCTTCATAGAACATCTCCCCCTGCCTGATTTCAGTGGGAACTGAAACCAGGCCCCTGGAAGAAGAGGGCTCAGCAGAATTAGAGAGGGATTGGATGGTAGCAGTCAAAGTAGCAATGGAGGAAGCAAGTGGAGCAATTGCCTCTTCAATCATGATTTTGATTGAAGGGGTAATCAACTCCAAAATGCTGGAGATGAATGCTGGGGTGACTTCAAAAGAATGTGGGGGAACTGCAGATGATGGAAGATCAGCAGGAGGAATGTATTCTTGTTGAACTGGAGAATGAACAGGAGACTGACGAGGTGTTGGAGTCCTCTCAGATCCTAACAAATCAAAACTAGGAGCAGATATCCTAGCCAGATGAGAAGGTATAGGAGATGCAGGAGGAGAAGGAATAACAACCGTGGTTGTATCTCAAACAGGAGAAGCAGAAAGTCGTACTTCAGCTGAAGTTGATGGAACTTCAACTAAGGTAGACGGAACTGAAGAGGATGGAACTACTTCAGTAGAAGTTGATGGTAAGGCAGAAGAAGATGATGGAAGAGAAGGATGAGCTGAGCCAGCTTCTAGAGGGTGAGAAGTGACTGAATCAGTCCTTGTGCTCTCGGATGTCGCTGGAGCAACCCCTGTGAGAGCGGGCTTCACAAATGTCCTCTTCCACTTTGAGAACAAATGGGGATCCATCTTCTTGCTGGCATTAATGGTTGTAGCAGTTGAAATCAACAGCTGGGGATACTTCTCTTTCAGAAAAATTCCAATAACCTTGCCTAGGGTAACCTCTTTCTTACTGTTCTTCTTCCTTATCAAATCGAACAAAACACCAGCCCAGTTAATCCTTCTCTGATTTACAATTGCACACATCAGTGCAAATTGTTGTCTGGTAATGTTATCATGGGTTGAGTGCTTTCCGAGAAGCACTTTTCCAACTAACTCAGCAAGAAATTTGATCTTGAAGGGAAAATTCACCTTGAGCAGCTTCGTGGGAATGCCCTCCGCATGTCCCAGCTCAATCAGCATTCTTCCAAACTCTGGAGCATCTTGCTCATAATCTTCTTCACCATTTATCAATCCAAATAAATCAGTCAGAATGGCGGGAGTTAAAATAACCTCTTCTCCGCCAATAGAGCCGGTCATCGATTCGTCGGTGGAGGATGAAGTAAATGCCCATTCCTTAATCTCGGGAATATTTAACTTAATCCTTGTTGACATTAGTCTTTCTAACCCTTGATCTCTGCATAACTGGAGGATTTCCACAATCCCTGATTCACAACAGCTGAAGGCATCGAAGTCGACACTGAATCCTGCGTCGAACTTCACAACTGCGAGCAATGCTGGAGAAATTGCCATTGAAGGAGCTGGAGAGGGCGCGAGAGAGATGGAGAAGACGAATCGATAGAAAATCGCAAGAGGAGGAGCAAGCGGGAAGACGGAATGCGAAAGGACGCTCTCCGTCGACGATAAAAGCGAAGATCTTTTAACCTAGGTCGACTATCGGCTTTATATTAGACCGGAGATAGTCGATCTATTCAAAAGATACTGGAGACGATTGTCGAACGGTCGTTCGACGATCGGTCCAGAAGCAGAGTAGTCGAGCAATCGTTCGACTATTTCTGGCTTCTCAAAACAACAAGCTGTCGTCATCCAGGGATCGATGATAAGCTCGACTTGTTCGACTATGGTCGAACGCCGGTCGACGATCTTCAATCAGACAAGCTTTCATCAACCATAGGTCGACGATGGGCTTGACCCGATCGACAATCTTCGAACGTCGTTCGACTATCTTCAAACAAGTTTCAACATTGGCAGATATAGTCACACTTAGTCTCTTCCATTGATCATGCCTAGTTGAACCAAAAAGAACAGATGCTTATGTTCATCTAAGGGCTTGGTGAATATATCACCTCTCTGAAACTCAGTGGATATGAACTCAAGACAAATCTTGTTCTTTTCCACACAATCTCTCAGGAAATTGTGCCGAATCTCAATGTGCTTCGTTCTAGAGTGGTGCACTGGATTTTGTGCAATTGAGATAGCACTGGTACTATCACACATGATTTTGGTGTTCTTGTGTGAGTAACCATAATCCACAAGCTGGTTTTGAATCCACAGGATCTGTGAACAACAACTGGAAGCTGCTATATATTCAGCCTCTGTAGTTGAAGTTGAGACAGAAGCCTGCTTCTTACAGAACCAAGAGACCAATCTCTCTCCCAGGAACTGACAAGTTCCTGAGGTGCTCTTCCTGTCAACTCTGCAACCAGCATAGTCAGAGTCAGAGTATCCAATTAACTAAAATTCTGATTCTGCTTGGTACCAAAGTCCTAGATTTGGACAACCCTTCAGGTATCTCAGGATTCTCTTGAGAAGAATCAGATGAGATTCCTTGGGGTTGACCTGGAATCTAGCACAAAGGCATGTAGCAAACATTATATCTGGCCTACTTGCAATTAAATATAATAGGGAACCAACAATGGCCCTATAATTCTTTTGATCAACTGGCTTGCCGTGATCATCAGAATCAATAACTACATTAGTAGCCATAGGTGTAGGCATTGCTGAAGCATCAGCCATCCCAAATTTCTTTACTAATTCCTTGGCATATTTGGATTGGGAGATGAAGATACCATCAGCATCTTGCTTAACTTGGAGACCAAGAAAGTAAGACAGCACACCCATACTACTCATCTCAAACTTAGAGTGCATCAGGTCAGAAAACCTTTTGCAAAGTTTGGGATCAGTGGAACCAAATATAATATCATCCACATACACTTGAACTAACAGGATTGTGTCCTTGTGGTGCTTGACGAAAAGGGTTCTATCAACTACTCCCCTAGTAAAGTTGTGCTCTAACAGGAAACTAGCTAGAGTCTCATACCAGGCTCTGGGGGCTTGCTTTAGTCCATAAAGAGCTTTCTGCAACTTGAACACATGTGAGGGCTGAGTTGAAGAAACAAACCCTGGTGGTTGTTCAACAAACACCTCTTCCTTAAGCTCACCATTTAGGAATGCACTTTTGACATCCATCTGAAAGACCTTAAACTTCATGAAGGCTGCATAGGCTAAGAAGATCCTTATTGCTTCTAGCCTTGCAACAGGAGCAAAGGTTTGGTCATAATCTATACCTTCCTCCTGTCTGTAGCCCTGAGCTACAAGCCTAGCTTTATTCCTTACAATAATTCCATTTGCATCCAACTTGTTTCTATACACCCACTTGGTGCCTATGATCAGTTGGCCTTTAGGTCTTGGAACCAAAGTCCAAACTTTACATCTCTCAAACTGATTGAGTTCCTCTTGCATAGCAATGATCCAGTGGGGATCTAGCTCTGCATCTTTAAAGGTGAGGGGCTCAACCTGTGAGAGGAAACAAGCGTGCATCACATCCTGTCTTAACTGATGTCTTGTTTGCACACCAGCTGATATGTCTCCTATCACTTGAGATGTGGGGTGATCCCTAAGTGTGACAATATCAGCAGGTGGAATGTGATCTTCAGCAACAGTTGGGATGAATTCCTCAGGAGGAATTTGATCTACTGTTGGTGGAACAACAACAGCTTCAGCAATGTCTTCATCACTGTCTGATTCAGTGATCTGAAGAGTTGATAGTTGAAGAATCTCTTGAGTAGCATCAGGTACCTGCAATGAACTGGAGGAAGGAGAATTTTCCTTCTCCTTGTAAAACATCTGAGACTCATCAAAAGATACATGCATAGATTCTTCAATTTTACAGGTTGATTTGTTATAAACCCTATAAGCTTTGCTTACTTGGGAATATCCAAGCATAATTCCCATTGAAGCTTTTGCTTCAAACTTTCTAAGGTATTCTTTATTGTTATTATGAATATAAACAACACAGCCAAAAACTCTAAAATAGTTTATTTTAGGTTTCTTTCCTTTAAGTAACTCATAAGGAGTTTTACACTTAAGCTTGTGTATCAGACTTCTATTCAAGACATAATTGGCTGTACTAACAGCTTCTGCCCAATAGGAAAGTGGCATATTAGCATCTGCCAACAATGTGCTAGCAGCTTCAATGAGTGTTCTGTTCTTCCTTTCAACTACCCCATTTTGTTGGGGAGTTCTAGGAGCTGAGAAGCTATGTTTGATACCTTCTCTCTCACAGAATTCTTGCATGAGAAGAGAGTCAAACTCAGTACCATGATCACTTCTGATCAAGGCCACATGAGTAGAGTACTCAGTCTGCACACATAGTAGAAAGTCTGTAACTGATGTCTTGTTTGCACACCAGCTGATATGTCTCAACCTGTGAGAGGAAACAAGCGTGCATCACATCCTGTCTTAACTGATGTCTTGTTTGCACACCAGCTGATATGTCTCCTATCACTTGAGATGTGGGGTGATCCCTAAGTGTGACAATATCAGCAGGTGGAATGTGATCTTCAGCAACAGTTGGGATGAATTCCTCAGGAGGAATTTGATCTACTGTTGGTGGAACAACAACAGCTTCAGCAATGTCTTCATCACTGTCTGATTCAGTGATCTGAAGAGTTGATAGTTGAAGAATCTCTTGAGTAGCATCAGGTACCTGCAATGAACTGGAGGAAGGAGAATTTTCCTTCTCCTTGTAAAACATCTGAGACTCATCAAAAGATACATGCATAGATTCTTCAATTTTACAGGTTGATTTGTTATAAACCCTATAAGCTTTGCTTACTTGGGAATATCCAAGCATAATTCCCATTGAAGCTTTTGCTTCAAACTTTCTAAGGTATTCTTTATTGTTATTATGAATATAAACAACACAGCCAAAAACTCTAAAATAGTTTATTTTAGGTTTCTTTCCTTTAAGTAACTCATAAGGAGTTTTACACTTAAGCTTGTGTATCAGACTTCTATTCAAGACATAATTGGCTGTACTAACAGCTTCTGCCCAATAGGAAAGTGGCATATTAGCATCTGCCAACAATGTGCTAGCAGCTTCAATGAGTGTTCTATTCTTCCTTTCAACTACCCCATTTTGTTGGGGAGTTCTAGGAGCTGAGAAGCTATGTTTGATACCTTCTCTCTCACAGAATTCTTGCATGAGAAGAGAGTCAAACTCAGTACCATGATCACTTCTGATCAAGGCCACATGAGTAGAGTACTCAGTCTGCACACATAGTAGAAAGTCTGTAAGGGCTTTAAAGTTATCAGCCTTAGTTCTCAAAAAGAAAACCCAACTGAACCTAGAGAAGTCATCTTCAATGACTAAGGTGTAATACTTCCCTCCTAAACTCTGTACATTTATTGAGCCAAAAAGGTCCAGATGTAATAAGTACAAGATTCTAGGAGAATCACTTTTATTTACAGATTTAAAAGAGTTTTTGGTTTGCTTGCCTAGCTGACAAGCCTTGCATAGGCTCTCCTTCTTGTAGGGGCAAGAAGGTAAACCTCTAACAAGGTTGTGTTTAGATAACCTAGATATATTTTTAAGGTTAACATGACTAAGCCTCTTATGCCACAAAGAATTGTTATTAAGTGTTACTTCATTAAATAAACAGATTTCAGAATGAGTTGAATTGAAATCTACTAAATAAATATTACCTAATCTAATGCCTACTAAAACAACATTATTATTTAAAGTAATATTACAAAGGGAGTTAGAAAATGAAACCTGGTAGCCAGCATTATATAGCTGGCTGACTGAGATCAAATTGTGCTTCAGTCCAGTCACATATGCAACTCTCTTGAAAGTAACATCTCCAATTGTGATCCTGTCATAGCCTTCTGTCTGACCACAGCTTGAATCTCCAAAGATAACCTTTGGGCCGAGCTTAGCTTTGAACCTTGACAGATGATTTTTATTTCCTGTCATATGCTTGGAGCATCCACTATCCAAATACCACCTATTTTGAGTGATAGGATAGGCCTTCACCTGCAAGACATTCATTTAGACATTGTGGACCCAGGTAACCTTGGGTCCCTTGTTTTTCACATAAGAAAAGCTAGAAATAAATGAAAATGCAGGCTGAGGGTGATAACCTAATGGGTGAGATCTCCTAGGTGGGATTCTCCATGCAGATGATGGGTCAACAAACCTAGGGTTTCTATTTTCATTTAGGTTTCTACGGGTTTGATGATGATTTTGAAAATCATATTGAAAACGTCGATCGACGTTCGACGATGGGCGCTCAGATCGTCGAGCTTCGTTCGACCATTGAGCTTCCGATCGTCGAGCAGCGTTCGACGCTCTTTGTATTTCTTTAAAAAATTTCTTCCTCTTTTCTCTCTTAGCTTTATTTATAGTTTTATTAACTTGATTTACTTGCTCAGTGTTCTTTATCCCATCAGCTGAGATAAAGTTCACTGAAGTTGAAAGATTATTTTTAAGAATAACTGGGGGTTCACTGGGAGAAGCTCCTAAGCCTAGTTTGTTATTACCTGACCTAGTGTTAGTCATGCTGGTTATCTCTAACAGCTTAAGGCTTCTACCATTTAGAGATTCTTCTAACCTTTTAGACTTAGCTAACTCAATTTTAAGAAACTTAATTTCTTCAACTGCCTAGACCCAAAGGCGATCACCTTGCCATGTTGTACTAATATGCACCCCAAACCGCATCCATATACTTAGCTGAAAATTTGAAATCCTTCGTGAAAGTGAAGGGATAGATACTACTCTAGAGGGGGGGTGAATAGAGTTATCAAATTTTGCACTAGACAAAACTTAATAGTCTACCCAACTCCCTTGGAGTGAAATGCGGAATGAAAAGATTATAGATATAGAGATAACCCTAAAGCCTAACACAAGTGTTGTACACAAACTCAAGCTAACTGTAATTACAGTTAAGGCTTGGAAAACCTAATCAGCAACTAGCAAACCTAGTTATATCTAATCACAACCACAATGCAAATAATTAAACAAGGCAATCCAGACGACACAAGGAATTTATAGTGGTTCCCCAAACAACTTGGGTACGTCCACTCTTCTACCAACAAGGTAGGAATCCACTACAGGTTTTTGATCAGGTGCCCTGCCACCACAAGATCTGCTTCAGGTAGATCAAGAAACCCTTTAGACTTTTGATCAGGTGTCTAAAAACCGAACACAGGTTTTTGATCAGGTGCCCTGCCACCAAGGGATACTTTTGAAGGGAGTAATAACCCTGTACAGGAGGGGGAATGGGGTTAAGGTATCTTCTCTATTTTACAATAGATTAGAGAAGCACAATAACTTGCACTGAGCTAGACAGCTCGAAAAGAATCAAGGCTCCCCCTGGCTCAAAGAACGTCCAGGTGAAGTCTTGCTTCAGTGCAGAAACTCTTCAGTAAGAACTGAAGGAAGAACTACAAGAAGATATAAAGTAATAAAAGAAAATTATAATCTTCTAGCAGCTATCTTCTTCTTCTTCTTCTTCAAAAGAACTCTGAGTCAGAACTTCCTTGAGCAGGAGAACTCAGGTTGAAGAAGAGCAGAAGAGCTAACACTTCTCAGTTGAATGAATATTGTTAAGAGCAATGAACTTGGACTTGATGAAAGCTTGAATGCTAATTGAATAACTCTTAGAATAACTGGTTAGCTAGCTGAAATCCTTCTCCAAAGGATTCCTTTTATAGCAGCAACAAGCGACGGCTCTTTTCAATTTGAACTGTTTGTCTTCTTCTGAAACTTGAAACCTGGGCTGCAAATATCACAAAGACAAACAAACTCTGCAGCAAAAATATTCTATAAAAGTGATAAACCTTTTTCAAAGAAGCTGCAGGAAGCAATCTGATAATAAAGGTACTAAATAAAATCACATCAGAGATAAACTCTTTATAGCATAAGGAAGACTTTTCAGTCTAACGGCTATAAAGGACTGACAGCAGATAAAGTAAAATACATTGTCAACTAATAAGACAAACAACTTTATCTGAAAAGATTTTACTCAGGCAAAAGGGATGGAGCAGATATTGCCTGGAAATATTATCATAAAACAACTGAAATAAAATGTCAGATAATGTATTAATTTATTTAAATAGAATAAATAGATACAAAATAAAAAGGCAAACAGAAAACGTCGAACGACCCTCAGAGATCGTCGACCGACGCACGGAGATCGTCGACCTATCGGGCAGATAGTCGAACGATCCAGATAGTCGACCTATCAGAACAGATAGTCGATCTATCAGATAGTCGATCTATCTGGACAGATAGTCGAACTACCCCGGCAGATAGTCGTCCTATCAGAACAGATAGTCGATCTATCAGATAGTCGATCTATCCGGACAGATAGTCGAACTATCAAACACAAATAGATAGTCGACCTATCAAGCAGATAGTCAACCTATCACAAAAGACAGATAGTCGACCTATCAACAGATAGTCGACCTATCAAAACAAAACAGATAGTCGATCTATCAACAGATAGTCGAGCTATCAGATAGTTGAACTATCAGGACAGATAGTCGAACTATCAAAGACGACAGATAGTCGACCTATCAATAGATAGTCGACCTATCAAAGCGGACCAGATAGTCGACCTATCAACAGATAGTCGAGCTATCAGATAGTCGATCTATCAGGACAGATAGTCGAACTACCAAACCAAGCAGATAGTCGACCTATCAACAGATAGTCGAGCTATCAACGCAGACAGAGCGTCGAACAACTGATAGACGATAGTCGATCAGCCGATAGACGATAGTCGAGCGACGTTCGACTATAGTCGAACGAAAAAACTACTTAACCAAATTCTTCATCTGGAAAAGCGGGGACTCTACAGCTAGACCACTAACCATTGACCATAGATATTTCTTGGGTCAAGGGACTAAAAAGACAAGACTAAACTCAAATCAAACTAGGGTACCAACACTTCGATCCCTTTCGGCAGACTCAGGATTGGAGCTGTAATCAGCCTTTCCTTCATAGTGTCAAATGCCTGATTGCACTCTTGAGTCCACACGAATTTCTAGTCCTTACGAGTTAGTGAAGTGAGGGGTAGAGCTATCCGCGTAAAGTTCTCCACGAACCTTTGATAGTACCCTACTAGTCAAAGAAAACTTCGAACTTCCGCCACGGTCATCAATACTGGCCAATCCCTGATGGCTTCCACTTTTGTTAGATCTACCGCCACCCCATCCCCACTAATTACATGGCCCAAAAATGCCACCTTCTCTAACCAGTACTCGCACTTTGAGAACTTTGCATAAAACTGGTTCTCTCTCAACTCTTGTAAGACTATTCTCAAGTGAGTCTCATGCTCTGCCTCTGACTTGGAGTAAACCAAAATGTCATCAATAAAGATGACTACAAAAGAGTCCAAGTATTTGCAAAATACTCTGTACATCAAGTCCATGAATATGGATGGTGTGTTCGTCAGCCTGAACGGCATCACCGAGAATTCAAAGTGACCATACCTCGTACCAAACGCTGTCTTGGGTATGTCCTCATCTCGAATTTGCAACTGATAGTATCCTGACTTCAGGTCTAACTTTGAATACACCACTGACCCACCAACTGGTCGATCAGATCGTCTATCCGAGGAATCAGATACTTATTCTTGATAGTCAGTTTATTCAACTCTCGGTAGTCTATGCACAACTGCATACTACCGTCTTTATTCTTCACAAACAACACCGGTGCGCTCCACGGTGAAGAACTGGGTCTGATATACCCCTGCTCCAACAGTTCCTATAGCTGTACTTTGAGTTCGGCCAACTCTTTTGGTTTCATCCTAAAAGGAGGACGTGACACCGTCCTAGCCTTTAGCACTAACTCAATAGAGAAATCAATCTCCCATCGAGGAAGTGCTCGAGGAAGCACCTCAGGAAACACATCCTTGAATTCTGTCACTACGGGTACTTCTCCAAGGGATAACCTGGAAAGGCTAACCTCTAACAATGCTACAAGGGCTACCCATCCCTGGTTAACTGCCCACACCAACTGCATGGCTGAAACTAGGGAACAGGCCACTCTATGAAGACCCTCAAACTTAACTTTTATTTGTCCTTCACTCCTCCGGGTTACCACCTTGGATAGGCAGTCAATACTGGCACGCTGCTCTGCTAGCCATTCAATTCCCAATATTACATCAAACTCAACCAATGGAAGGACTGTTGCTATCAACATGAAGTCGACTCCGTATAAGTTCCAACAAATACGTCCCTTAGCCCTGGTAGTCATGGATGACCCATTGGGCATGCGCACCTTCAACTCTGTATCCGCTGAGAATGACTCAACTCCAATCCTCAGAATAAATATTTTCGCAAGGAAGGAGTGTGACGCTCCCGTATCAAACAATACCCTAGCGGGGTATCCAGAAACTATCACAAAGCCTAAACACAAGCAACAAACATAAACGGCTTGAAAGTATGAAACCTAAGGTTAAAGTTAAACTCTCATACTTGTCAACACATCGGGTTGACGGATCGCTTCCTGCTGCCCAAGGTTGTAGGCCCTTGGTTGCACCGATTAGAACTGAGAAGCGCTCGACTCCACCATCTTATCTTTCTCTGCGGCATTGGGGCCGGAGCGCACAGTCTGCTCCTGTCTTGGCTCTTGCTCAGTGCCTCCTTGAGTAAAAAATCGAGCTATTTCCCCCAACTTGCCATAATTAAAGCACGTCAGAGGTCCCTTAGAGCGAGACCCTCTGGACGTCCAGTTTCTTTTCTCACCGGACTTGTACGAGTGAAGCTTTTCTTCCATCTGCTCCCTTCAGACTTTCCTTGGGATTGAGAAGGATTCCCTTCCCCTTACTTGGGTGCGAAACCCTTGTGGCGCTGTGTTCACTCCATATCGCTCTCCAAAATTCTTGACGCCTTAACAAACTCATTGAAACCTGCACGTTTCATAGATATGAGGGGTTGTCTCAGGTTCTCCCTCAATCCGTGGTAGAAGAGGTTGTCCCTCTCCTCATCATCCTCCATGGTCGTTCCCGCATAATGACCCAACCGAGTGAATTCCTTAACATATTCATCCACTATCTTGTCTCGCTGCACCAAGTGTAGAAATTGCCTCTAGAGGGCTAACCTTGTCGACCCAGGAATGTACTTTTTATGGAAAGCATTCCCAAACTCATCAATGGATGGGGTGCATCCAGGAAATTTCCTGCCGCTATGGCTCACCCACCACAACTTGGTGTTGTTACAAATCATATGACCGACAATTCTTAGTGTTTTTCTCTCCTAGAAACACATGATCGGTTGCCCCCAGTTTTTATTGCGGATGGCTCTCCCTCACGGGTCATTGGGATGGGAGTGGTTCAAGTCACTCCGTCTCTTCGCTTGGCGGACACTCTACAAGCCCAAGTTTCCTTGCAATTTTATATCTATAACTTCTCTGTGCAAGCAACTACGGTGTTCTGTCACCTCCACTCCTACTTCTTGTTCTTTTCAGGATCCGAGCTCCCAACAAACGATTGTTATTGGGACTGAGAGCTGTGATCTCTACTTCCTCGATAAAGTGTTTTCTTTGTCCGCCTTCTCCTCCTATTCTATAGTCCTTTTACAATGGCATCTTCGCCCTTGTCATCCTCCTTCACGGCTTCTTCTTCACCTTCTCCCCCACCTCCCTCAACATAGTCCTCCTCTCAACTGTGATGCCTGTCATCTTGGCACGCATCAACACTCAACCTCCCACTGAATCAAAGCCGTGGATCTTCACGTCCGTTGATCTCGTTCACTTCGATTTTTGGGGTCCTTCTCCTACCCTCACCATAGGTCGGGGTAGTTCATATTTTGCAAAGAAACATCTTCGTCAACATCTGTGTTGATGCGCGAAATGCGGTTTCAACCAGTTAACGGGTGTTCGATCTCACAGGCTAAGGATGAAGGAAGAAGGGTTGCGGGGATAGAGAGGTAGCTTGCTTGAGCAGAGGAGAAGCTTGCTCAGGCAGGGAGGAAGCTTGCTCAAGCAGAGAGGAAGCTTGATCAGGCAGGGAGGAAGCTTGCTTAAGCAGAGAGGAAGCTTGATCAGGCAGGGAGGAAGCTTGCTCAAGCAGAGAGGAAGCTTGATCAGGTACTGTCGAGCAGGCAGCTACTTGAATGGTTAGCTTTGCAGGTTGACGCCGAGAGAGGAGGGAAGAAGAGAGGTGGCCGCTAGCAGCGACAACAGCAGACTTCACCCGCCGCGGCTTGAATGCCACTCTTGCGACGGGCTTTTCCTTTATTCAATAAGAGTTACAATTTGCTATTGCTCCATTACATATAAGAGTAGTAAAGGGTACAATGGGGGAAGCTGGCGGCTGAGGAAAAAGGTGCCAGAAACCAAGTAAAAGAGGCTGCAGAGAATTGGAAAACTGAGGCTGCAGAAGCTGCTGAAGCTGCCTGCTGCTGGTAGAAAAAACTAAGTCCACAATTCCTGACGACCTGGGAGAACTGGAAATCGGAGGCTGCGGAGGCTGCGCAAGCTGCTGAGAGCAGAAAAAACTAAGTCCACAGCCCTTGACGACCTGGGCGGACTGGAGATTGGAGTCCGCCGACCTTGCTTGATCAACCTTGACGGACAGAGAAAACCGAGTCCGCAGCCTTTGATCAAGGTTGCAGTTCTCCTCCTCCTTCCCACTGAATGAGAGGTCTTGGGGGGTATTTATAGGCCCGGGGAGAATCTTCTTGAAGCGGGGCCCAGCGACGTCATCCTTGATGACCTCGGCGACCTCGGCGGACTGAGAAACTGAGGTCGACGACCTCGGCGGAATGACACTTCTCTGCTGGGGCAGACTTCCTGCTGGCTGCTAGAAGGGGGGGGGGCAGGCAAGCTGTGCGACCTGAGGAGCAAGCAGGCGGATCTGGAGCAGGCAACTCCGGGCTAATTGGGGGGACTCCAGGAGGACTCCTCCCTTGCTGGAGCGGAGGCCGCCCCCCTGCGGGCAGCCTGGGGCGGACTCCGGGTGGAGTCCGCCCAGCCAGGGCCAGGCCGCCCCCTTGCGGGCGGCCTGGGGCGGACTCCTGGTGGAGTCCGCCCAGCCAGGGCCAGGCCGCCCCCTTGCGGGCGGCCTGGGGCGGACTCCTGGTGGAGTCCGCCCAGCCAGGGCCAGGCCGCCCCCTTGCGGGCGGCCTGGGGCGGACTCCGGGTGGAGTCCGCCCAGCCAGGGCCAGGCCGCCCCCTTGCGGGCGGCCTAGGGCGGACTCCGGGTGGAGTCCGCCCAGCCAGGGCCACGGGGCGGACTCCTGGTGGAGTCCGCCCAGCCTTGGCCAGGCCGCCCCCTTGCGGGCAGCCTGGGGCGGACTCCGGGTGGAGTCCGCCCAGCCAGGGCCAGGCCGCCCCCTTGCGGGCGGCCTGGGGCAGACTTCTGGTGGAGTCTGCCCAGCCAGGGCCAGGCCGCCCCCTTGCGGGCGGCCTGGGGCGGACTCCTGGTGGAGTCCGCCCAGCCAGGGCCAGGCCGCCCCCTTGCGGGCGGCCTGGGGCGGACTCCTGGTGGAGTCCGCCCAGCCAGAGCCAGGGGGCGGACTCCTGGTGGAGTCCGCCCAGCCTTGGCCAGGCCGCCCCCTTGCGGGCGGCCTGGGGTGGACTCCGGGTGGAGTCCGCCCAGCCAGGGCCAGGCCGCCCCCTTGCGGGCGGTCTGCGGAGGCGAGCGGAGGCCGCCCCTGGCGGGCGGCTGGCGGAGCATCCAACCTCGGGCGATTTTGGACCCGACAGTCCGCCTTGCGCAGACTTGGTGATCACCATGGGTAGCCTACTCCTTGCGGGTGGGAACCTGTAGGAGAAAAGCAGAAAAAATGGGCACCTTGGAGAGGATTGCTGATTTTTGGGTTAACATAATCCCCGCACTTTTTCAAGTTCCGCAGGGAACTTCGAAAAAGTAGGAGACCCACGAAAATCGTGATCCACTCCGCAGAAATCAGGAGAGAGAAAAAATTTGAGAGTAGGAGAGATAAAACCTGATGTCTCTCCTCTGGAAAAATATGTCAGTGTCTATCATTTACCTGTGAAGAAAAAGTTAATGCAGGCAAAAGGGAGGTACATCTTGCGTGTACCTGAGCTGCTTTTATGAATGAGGAAGAGGATAACCGTCTTCCATTGAACTCTGCCAAAGTACAGATGAGAGAAAATATAGTTAGATAGTAATCTTACAAGTACCTGAAAGGGGCTTGCTGGTATCTGCTGATCCCTGCCAAAGTAGGGTGAGTGAGCAGATAGAAAAAGAAAGTAAGCTGCAAGTACCTGAGAGGAACTTGCTACTATCTGCTAGCTTCTGCAAAAATAAGGTGAGCGAGCAGATAGAGAAAGGAAAATAGACTGCAAGTACCTGAGAGGATCTTGCTATTATCTGCTAGTCTCTGCAAAAGGAGAGTAAGCAGGCAGATATGACAGGAGAGTAAGGTGCAAGTACCTGGGAGGAACTTGCTACTATCTGCTGGTCTCTGTAAAAGACAGATAAGCAACAGATATGATAAAAGAGCAAGGTGCAAGTACCTGACATACTCTGCTATCAATTAAATAATGATTAAATTATGATGATGATTGTCTCGCGTGATCAAGGTATACTGTCAACATAAAAAACTCAGATCCGCAAGATAAGAAAATCCGAAATTTGATTTACGATGGCACGGTTTGTCAATCAGGAAGTTCCATATGCCTTAAATGATGTATGATTAACATTTGATAGGAGAACTTGTTGATCATCGTCTGATAAGAGCTTATGCAGGTAGTGTATATAGGATGATCATAAACCAAGAGAAATATTGCAGATCCTCAGAATAGGTTGTATTCAACCTGCTAACCTGCAAGAAGGTAAAACAAGGAGAGAAGAGAGGCTACACCCCGAGGATGAACTAAAAGGTTGAATGCTGCCACAGGTATTCCCCGTGGGCATTATGCATCACTTGCCAAAGTCATCCTGGGTGTAGTCTTAACCAAAGCGGGCTGGCCGCGCATCCTTTAGAAGGGCACAAATAAACAAGAAATAATCCTAAGAAGGATCGACAGATGCACTGCTCTCTTGCCTCGGGTTACAAGCATCGCTGATCAATTAGACTAGTTACGCCAAGTGGCCTATTGCTTGTCTGCGGATTGATCAGCGGAGTTGTGAGTCCCGCGGAGGCACGGATTGAGAGTACCATAGAGTATTCGGCCGTCACAGTTGTGAGATGATCGAGGAGACAAGGCTACACTTGATTGCCATTGCTTGTCATGCAAAGATCATCGTAACTGTAACGTATCCCTAACGGAGCACGATAGAACTATCACAGGAGGCCTCCCCTAGGCACTCACACTGCTCTAGACATCGGCCGGGATCCGAAGCCCCGTCATCCTCCGCATGAGAGTTGAACGGCCCCCACTACACACATATGAGAAAACTCCTCATCATATGTGGTCACTGTGGTTTTACGCCAGTGGACAATCTCGAGGGGGCACTGAGCAAGACTTGGCGATATCTCGTTGGTTTTAGTGATCTCTTTGGCAAAGAGAAAAGTATGGAGAAGAAGCATCACAAAAAGGGAACTGTGTCAGTATGAGATCTCTGACGTAAGCTTTATTGAATGAAAAAATGAAACACTTAGAAGTGCTGAAAAGTAAAATGTTTGAAGAGTAAAGGCAACCAGTCACGATCGTGAGGGGCTTTGAGGAACTGCGATTGGTCATAGCTGATGACACAAGAACCGTGTCCTCTTTACTTCAAAACAGCCTTCCAAGGGGACCTTCGTCAACGACATCGATGCACTCACTTGGAATATCAACGAGCCCCAGCCGGCCCTCATCATGTATCTCTATACACTCCTGCTGCCCCTCAGCCACCTCCTTGCCCTTGGAGGTGGAAGGTTTTGCAGAATCAATTCTCTTGACCAGGTCATCGATCTTGCCCTCGATAAGTAATCTTTCAACTAATCGCCGAAGGGCCTTGCAATTTTCAGTTAAATGACCTTTCTCTTTGTGGAATTCACAGAAAGGGTCTGAATTTCTTGATCTCTGATTTGCCGGTTGGTAGGGCTTTTTGGAATATGCCCTATCCTTCATGATTTGGCAAACTTCCTGCATGAACTCATCTAGTTCAGAGTTAGGCGAGTCATCATCTTGCTGATGAATCGACGCTGCTAGCAGAGATGATGCTGACAATGGTAGCAGTCGTTCTTGGGCACGATCATGGCCTTGGAAGGGGGGTTGACGATGCTGAAATCTTCTTGCTTTCCTAGAGAGAGATGGAAAGTCTTTCCGAGGAGACCTCGGAGGCTGCCTGTAAGAAGAAGAGTTTTTCTCCGATACAAGCCTGGAGACGAAGCTGGGGTTGCTCTTTTCACCACGGATATATGAGTTGGCTAAACCAATCAACTCTTGATAAGTTCTTGGCGCTCGGACGTTAGCTTCAAACTTTAGCGGACCTTCACGCAGGCCGTGAATAAGAGCTACTCGATACATTTCTTGATCAACGATCTCAATGTCTAGGATTTCTTTCTGAAAACGATCCACAAAATGAGACCAAGTCTCATTATCTCGCTGCCTGATCTCAAAGAGGGCTTCCGGGCCTCCCTTCCTCTTTGAAGAGGTAGAAAACCTGAGCAGGAACTCCCTTCGCAAATCCGTAAAGGAAGAGATTGACTGAGGTCGCAGTCCATAGAACTAGTCTCTTACTTGACCATCAAAGGTCGTTACGAGGAGCTTGCTCTTGGTAGCATCGAAGAGGGTCTTGAGAGCAACGGCTGATTCAAAAGCTTGAAGATGCTTGACAGGATCAGTCTCCCCGGTGTAAATGGGCAACCGTGGCTCTCGAAAGTTGACTGGAGTTGGTTCATATCGAACGCTCTCTGTAAACGGCGATGGCTCTTCTGGCTCTACTGCATAAGGAAAGTAAGGAGCATGAGCAGTAGTTGCAAAAGGAGCAGGAGGATAGGAGTAAAAGGTTGCTGCGGGAGGAGCAAAGGCAGGAGCTGAAGAGGAGGGGTGACTTCCCTGAAAGTTCAAAAATCTGGCTGGACTTCCCCGGGCAGCTTCCCGGAAGAAGTTTTGACGAGCTGCAAACACATCATCTTGAGATCGCAAAGGAGCTGCAGGTCCTTGCGGAAAAGTTGGAGTATAAAGAGGAGGATAGACCGGCGGATAAGCCGGTGGATAGACTTGAGGAGTCTCTGATGTTGGTGCTGGATTGATTGGAGGAGCTGGCGCTGCTGAAGATTGAGCGGCCAATTGCTGCGTGAGAGCTGCTAGAGTTCGGTTGATGGCTTGAAACTGTTGGGCAGTTTCTCTGCGAGATTGCTCTAAGTCCTCCCAAAGAGAATCATCACTGGGACTTGGAGAAAGACTCTCGCTGGTTGATGGTCTGTCATGAGTAACCACTGCTTTCACTGTCTAATCGAGATCTGAAGGTCGCGTGTTAACTGTTGATGCGCGAAATGCGGTTCCAACCAGTTAACGGGTGTTCGATCTCACAGGCTAAGGATGAAGGAAGAAGGGTTGCGGGGATAGAGAGGAAGCTTGCTTGAGCAGAGGAGAAGCTTGCTCAGGCAGGGAGGAAGCTTGCTCAAGCAGAGAGGAAGCTTGATCAGGCAGGGAGGAAGCTTGCTCAAGCAGAGAGGAAGCTTGATCAGGCAGGGAGGAAGCTTGCTCAAGCAGAGAGGAAGCTTGATCAGGTACTGTCGAGCAGGCAGCTACTTGAATGGTTAGCTTTGCAGGTTGACGCCGAGAGAGGAGAGAAGAAGAGAGGTGGCCGCTAGCAGCGACAACAGCAGACTTCACCCGCCGCGGCTTGAATGCCACTCTTGCGACGGGCTTTTCCTTTATTCAATAAGAGTTACAATTTGCTATTGCTCCATTACATATAAGAGCAGTAAAGGGTACAATGGGGGAAGCTGGCGGCTGAGGAAGAAGGTGCCAGAAACCAAGTAAAAGAGGCTGCAGAGAATTGGAAAACTGAGGCTGCAGAAGCTGCTGAAGCTGCCTGCTGCTGGTAGAAAAAACTAAGTCCACAATTCCTGACGACCTGGGAGAACTGGAAATCGGAGGCTGTGGAGGCTGCGCAAGCTGCTGAGAGCAGAAAAAACTAAGTCCACAGCCCTTGACGACCTGGGCGGACTGGAGATTGGAGTCCGCCGACCTTGCTTGATCAACCTTGACGGACTGAGAAAACCGAGTCCGCAGCCTTTGATCAAGGTTGCAGTTCTCCTCCTCCTTCCCACTGAATGAGAGGTCTTGGGGGGTATTTATAGGCCCGGGGAGAATCTTCTTGAAGCGGGGCCCAGCGACGTCATCCTTGACGACCTCGGCGACCTCGGCGGACTGAGAAACTGAGGTCGACGACCTCGGCGGAATGACACTTTCTCTGCTGGGGCAGACTTCCTGCTGGCTGCTAGAAGGGGGGGGCAGGCAAGCTGTGCGACCTGAGGAGCAACCAGGCGGATCTGGAGCAGGCAACTCCGGGCTAATTGGGGGGACTCCAGGAGGAGTCCTCCCTTGCTGGAGCGGAGGCCGCCCCCCTGCGGGCGGCCTGGGGCGGACTCCGGGTGGAGTCCGCCCAGCCAGGGCCAGGCCGCCCCCTTGCGGGCGGCCTGGGGCGGACTCCTGGTGGAGTCCGCCCAGCCAGGGCCAGGCCGCCCCCTTGCGGGCGGCCTGGGGCGGACTCCTGGTGGAGTCCGCCCAGCCAGGGCCAGGCCGCCCCCTTGCGGGCGGCCTGGGGCGGACTCCGGGTGGAGTCCGCCCAGCCAGGGCCAGGCCGCCCCCTTGCGGGCGGCCTGGGGCGGACTCCGGGTGGAGTCCGCCCAGCCAGGGCCAGGGGGCGGACTCCTGGTGGAGTCCGCCCAGCCTTGGCCAGGCCGCCCCCTTGCGGGCAGCCTGGGGCGGACTCCGGGTGGAGTCCGCCCAGCCAGGGCCAGGCCGCCCCCTTGCGGGCGGCCTGGGGCGGACTCCTGGTTGAGTCCGCCCAGCCAGGGCCAGGCCGCCCCCTTGCGGGCGGCCTGGGGCGGACTCCTGGTGGAGTCCGCCCAGCCAGGGCTAGGCCGCCCCCTTGCGGGCGGCCTGGGGCGGACTCCTGGTGGAGTCCGCCCAGCCAGGGCCAGGGGGCGGACTCCTGGTGGAGTCCGCCCAGCCTTGGCCAGGCCGCCCCCTTGCGGGCGGCCTGGGGCGGACTCCGGGTGGAGTCCGCCCAGCCAGGGCCAGGCCGCCCCCTTGCGGGCGGCCTGCGGAGGCGAGCGGAGGCCGCCCCTGGCGGGCGGCTGGCGGAGCATCCAACCTCGGGCGATTTTGGACCCGACAGTCCGCCTTGCGCAGACTTGGTGATCACCATGGGTAGCCTACTCCTTGCGGGTGGGAACCTGTAGGAGAAAAGCAGAAAAAATGGGCACCTTGGAGAGGATCGCTGATTTTTGGGTTAACAATCTGGTCACAAAGGATATAAGCTCCCCAAAATACTTTCAGTGGATGGAAATCTCTCGAAAACCCAACTCTTTGGTCATCTCCCAACGTAAGTATGCTCTTGATTCTAAAAGAGATTGGGTTGACTGGGGCTAAACTTGCCAGATGACCCATGGTTACTACAGAAGATAAAACCTCGACAGATGACTCGCCTCCTCTATCAGATGTTACGAGGTATAGGTGTCTTGTCGGCAAATTCATTTATCTCACGGTAACAAGACCAGACATCTCCAATGTTGTAGGCAAGGTTAGCCAGTTCATGCAATCTCCTAGGAAGTGTCATCTACAGTCTGCCCTGAGGATATTAGAATATATTAAAGCAGCACCATGTAATTGACTACATTTTAAGAAGAATGGTCAATTAAAGGTTGAAGCATACTCAGATTCTAGCTATGTTGAAGACAAAGGAGATCACAAGTCCACGTCGGGCTTTTGCATATTTGTGCGGGGGAACCTTGTCAGCTGGAAGAGCAAGAAATAGTCTATTGTCTCTAGGTCAAGTGTAGAATCGGAATATCGTAGTATGGCATCAACCACATGTGAGTTAAAGTGTCTACGGGCTCTCATGCTTGGCTTAGGAGAGGTCTACAACAATCCTTTACCTATGTTCTGTGACAATAAGGCCGCTATATATATCTCCAAAACTCTAGTCTTCCATGTGAAAACCAAGCACATTGAAGTGGACTACTATTTTATTTGGGAAGATATTTTTTAGGAATAGATTTGTACTCCGTTTGTTACCTCCGACAATGAGTTAGAAGATATCTTCACCAAGCCTATGTCTACTTCCTTTTTTCACGTTTGCAACAAGCTGGGCATGATTTATATATATGATCCAGCTTGAGGGAGAGTGTTGGTGTATGGTGACCGGGCGGTCTGGCAGTCTGGCCCTGGCGGCTTGGAGACCGAGCGGTCAGGCGGTTTATCTCCAACAGTTTGCTAGCTGGTTGTTGTTGATTGGTGATCGAGTGGTCAAGAGGCTTGACACAGATGACTTGAATACAATGTCAGCTTGTCATCTCTTCATTGTAGTTGTTGGGCAGTTAGTCTAACCACGCGGCTTGTACGGCTTGTATAGTTGTCTGCTCCTATAATTATTAGTCCCACATTACTTATTTGTAATCTCTCCTCTCTCCTCCATTTTATGAAAGAGAGGCCATAGATTTGTAATATTTGCATTTTTTGGATAATAAAATTTTGTTATTCAAAATTTTCGGTCTTCTTTTTCGTGTTCGCACAATTATATTGGAATATTCTTTTTCATTTGAAGGAGATTTTTCTTCGAGTTGTAGATCCAGTTTTAGATTGAGTTGTAGATCTGTTTGTGGATTGAGTAGTAGATCCGGTTATGGATCGAGTTATAGGAGTGGTTGTTCTCCAAGTATTATGAGTGTCGTCTCCGAGTTATAGGAGTTGCATCTCTGAGGTGTAAGATTTGTAGAAATCTGAGTTTGTGAAGTAGCCGAATCTAGCCCTTTGTGATAGATAGGAGAGGCGAGAAAGTGGACGTACCCAACTCGGGGAACCATTATAAATCTCGGTGTTTGTGTGCTAAATTTTTTGAGTAGTTTTATTCAGCGAAAATACACAGACATCACTTATTCACCCCCCTCCCCCCCTCTAAGTTATTTAGGTAGACGCTAGATACTTTCACACTACTCAGTGACACTTCTCACCCAAACTACTTATGGGCTAAGGTAGTGAACACCGCATGTCATGTTCTGAATAGAGCCTCTATCAATAAGTATCTCAAGAAGACTCCCTATGAGATTGTGAAGGGCAGAAAACTATATCTAGTCTATCTCAGGATCTTTGGTAGTAAGTGCTTTGAACTCAATAATGAGAAGTCTGTTAGAACCCTTGTTTGGATTTGTGCTAGGTTCACTCATAGGATGTCTTGATCCCCATGTATAGCCAGGGTCTTGGTCTACTCTAAGTTAGGTCCTTTTAGGTCAGGTTTGTGCAGACCAGCATTGTAGTGGACTCATACTTAGACTCAGGAAGTTTATATGGATTTTCTATATCAGTTCGACTATAGTCGAACTCAGCTCGACGATCGTCGATCTCCCATCGACGATCTCAGAGTCTTGTACTCTGAACTGAGCTCGACGATCTACGAGCTCAGGTCGACGACTTGGTTTTCTCAGCAGTAATCTCTGTTCTACGATAGCTGTTCTCAGGTTGACAATCTCTTAACTCAGCTCGACGAACTCTGAACTGGGCTCTACGATTTTATGTTACTTTTAGTTAAGAGTTTTTCTGATCATTCAGAAGTATTCATTTTTGGTTAATGGTCAATTTTTTAAAGGCAAATATATTCTAATAATTAATGTTGTTATTCCCAAGGCTGATAGTCGTATTTCTTGAAGCATTAATTATGGTATTCACAGAATATTTATTTAGCATATTTTATGAAGGCATATATGGAAGTGCATTTATGTTGCTAGCATTTTTAGCCATTTGGGCTCCTAAAGTATTGTAGAATATTATGCACTGTCCAGGGAATTCTAATTCTTGCCGTTTTTTTATTCTGACTGAATTTATAATTCAGAATATAATAAGGATATACAAGAGAACAATCAGACAAACAGTCAAAGGATATATATATACAGAAACTTTTCTTCAGCAAGACTGATCATTATTATTACTCTTATTCTCAAGGATTGTTGCTCTACTGTAATAAGGAAGAAGGAGAACCTTTTTAAAAATCCCTCTTGAGTCTTCGTCATTCCTCAGGCTTCAAGGATTTTAAAAGAGCTCAAATCTTTTTGTCTTTAGATCTAAGAAAGCACTACTATAATTTTTGAAGACCTACACCCAGGGCCAAGTTTCCTCTTCATAAATCAATTCTACATCTCAGGGGGAGCTTGGACATTCTCTTCAATCCACATAGTCTTCTCACTTGATTGAGAAAGAGAAGATATCTTTTAATTTTTCCTTTTACCTCCATCTGTACAGGGTTATCTCTCCCTTCAAAAGTGAACTCTTGGTGATAGGGCACCTGAACAAAAACATATTGGATTTTGGGATCCTGATCAAAAGCTCAAAGGGTCTCTAGATCTACCTAAAAGAGATCTTGTGGTGGAAGGGCACCTGAACAAAAACCTGCAGTGGATTCCTACCTGGGTGGTAGTAGAGTGGATGTACCCAGATTTGGGGAACCACTATAAAATTTCTTGTGTTGTCTGGATGCTTTGTGTTTTCTTTTTTGCTGAGCTGTGTTGTGATAGTTTATCTATTTTCCCTCTATTATATAAGTACCATTAATTTAATTCCGCAATAAAACTAAACAAATTTTTTTTATACTCTATTCACCCCCCTCTAGAGTAAAGTCTATCTATCCCTCGCTTTCAATTGGTATCAAAGGGTGTGTTTTTTAAGGTTGCACATGCTTACACCTGAACCTAAGATCTCTGATAGATATTCTTTTTTACTCTACTGTGTTTCTATTATACCATCGCACAGTACAAGGATTTTGCAAGCACCAGACCTCCAGTTTGAACCTTGCAAAAGTTTGGAATCTAGAAGGCAAGAATCAGACTCTATATGAATTCTATTAATGAAGATATTTATGCTTCTATCTTAATAGGAGTACCTCCACCAGCTGCCCTGCCAAGAACTTCCACATACATGACTACATTACCTCCTCCAGACTATAATGATACATACAAGAAAGCAAATATTGTTGATGAAAAAGCCATGAACATACTTGCACAAACAATGTCTGATGATATATTTCAGAAAGTAGCTGAAAGTGAATCAGCTAAGGATATCTGGGATTCCTTAAACCAGATGGTTACATGATCAGCAGATGAAAGGAAGGACAGGAGAGCTCATCTCATCTCCCAGTATGAGAATTTTAAAAAGGAAGAAACTGAGCAAGTTTCTGAGATGTACAACATACTCAACATCATTATTAATGAGCTGAAAATGCTTGACAAAGACATCTCAGTCAAAGAATTAAATGACAAGATTCTCATGTTCTTTCCTAGCTCATGGGACTTTAGAATCTGGCCTATCAGAGAGACCAGAAGCACTCATGAAATGATAATAGAATCAGTTCTAGGAAAGCTTAAATCCTATAAACAGCTGCTAAAGATAAGAGAAGCTGGACAGCAAAAGACTACTACACCAACTAGGAAGGAGCAAAATATTGCTTTCAAAGCTTTAGAAGAATCAGAAACTTCTACATCAAATGAAGAGCTGATGAGTCTCTTTGCAAAGAGATTCTTCAAGATGGGGAGAAAAGAATTCAGAAGAAAATCATCAAGAAGTGATGATATACCAATGTATGACAAAACCCCTTCTAAAGAAGTTATCTGTTTTGGTTGCAGGAAACCTGGACATATTCTTCCAGAGTGTTCAGAAAATAAGCACAAAGAAAGGAGAAAGGAGAAAGACTCAAAGAAACACTCCAGCAAACCATCCTCTTACAAGAACAAGAAGAAGGAGAGAGGGTTTATTGCAGAAACATGGAGTGACACTGAAGAATCATCTTCCTCCAGTTCTAGTGAAGATGAAGAAGAAGAAAAGGCCAAAGAAATTTGCTTGATGGCCATCAATACTTTAGGACATGTTTTAGAAGAAGTAGAATCTGAAGAATGTTCAGATTGTGATCAGGTATTGGAAGATTTTGATTTTACTTCTGAAGAATTTAAATATGATTTTAAATCTATGTGTAGTGATCTAATTATATCTGAGAAGGAAATCAAACTTCTAAGAGATAAACAACTTAACTGTGATAGCTTAGTATACAAAAAATCTCAAATTGAAAAATGAAATAGATCTGTGTAATGAACAAATCAATTTTCTGAAAATTGAATTGAGTAAAGCAAAACACCTAGAGGAATCACTGAATAGTAGAAGCAAACAACTAGTAGAAATTACCAGTACACTTAATTCTAGACTTAATGGAAGTAAGTTAGGATTAGGCGCATCATCCAATAAACCACCTATTATTCAGAAAAACCATCTTTCACAACCTATAAAATTTATTTCAGATAAAGGAAAGGAAAATACAGAACAAATTAAAATAGTAAACAACATGTTAAAACAAGTTAAGATAAATAAAGAAAAACAAAAAGCTAAGTCAGAACAAAAATCGCCGAACCAAGATTGATGTTATCAATGCTGGTCATCGAATGCAGATCGATTATCTCAACATAGATCGTCAAATCCAGAGCAATTTTATCAAAATTATAATTTTAACAGAAATTTCTATAAGAACTCTAACTCCAAACCTTTCCATCCCTTAACTAACTAGATAATCCACCTAGGAGATTTCATCCCTTGGGCTATTAAAGTCAACCTGAATACTCTTATATTTCAAGCTTTAAATATGAAAAGAAGCCAGGACCCAAGGTTACTTGGGTCCAAAATATATGAGTTGTTATTTTGCAGGTGAAGACCTATCCTACCATATAGGAAAAGTGGTATCTGGATAGCGGGTGCTCATAGTACATGACAGGAAGCAAGGTAAATCTGACTAACTTTAAGGCAAAGCTTGGTCCAAAAGTTATATTTGGAGACCCAAGCTTTGGTCAGACATGAGTGTTGGATCCCCAAGGTGATTTGGGCTAGGTTCCCTTCTTAGGTTGTGACCCATATTGTATAGAAGGGTCAAATTTTATGTGTTTCTAGAGTCTAGGTCATGTTCTTAGAGTCAACAGATCAAAGGACTAACCTACAACACTGCCAAAGACTCAAGACTTAGAGAAATCAAGAATTAGAAGAAAAAAAATCTACATTCATCGATCTCAGGTCGACGATAGTTGTGCTCAGCTCGACTAACTCAGTGCTAAAATCTATGAGCTGAGCTCGAAGAACTTCATTCTCAGATAGACTAACTCTTCAACACTCAGCGCCATAATTCACTCAAAGCCAAGGATGACTCAGAGACAAAGAACACTCAGCGCCATAATTCACTCAAAGCCAAGGCTGACTCAAAGACAAAGAACACTCAACACCAAATGTGCTATTCACTCAACGCCGATAGATTGACCAAGTTCTTAGGTCGACTAACGTCACAGTCTCAGGTCAACGAACTTAGAGCACAGAACAAGAAGATTTCATCAAGCAGCAGTTAGCTATTCAGAGGTCGACGATCTTGTAACTCAGCTTGACGAACAGCAATACTTAGCTCGACGAACAGCAATTAGCTCGACAAACAACAATACTTAGCTCTACGAACATCAATACTTAGCTCGATGAACAACAATACTTAGCTCGGCAAATAGAAATACTTAGCTCGACGAACTATGGACTCAACTCGATGAATTCTGTCTTCTGATCGACGATTCCAGACTAAGTTATTTCCTTCCTTCTATTTCTATTATATTGCATTAATTCCTGTGTAATTAATGCTCTAACATTCTCTGAATATTATCGTTAGACAGAGCATTAATTATGGTCTTCATCAGGATTATTGCCTACCATTTTTTCAATGAAACAGTTGGGGAAAGTATTCAATGTCGTGTAACTCTCAACGTCATCAGCATTGATTACTAGAGGAATTTGAAAATTCAAATGGTCGTCGAAAAACAAATAATTCATTATTTCTGCTGAAAGAAGAAGATACACGAGATCAACAATACACAGAGACAAAAATCTTGTTCTTCTTCATCTGTCCTCAGTCTGCTCCAAGGCTTTTCAAGAGACAAACATCCTTATCAGTCTAGAAGCCTACTGTCGAGCAATCATCAAAAGCTGAAGGCCTAAACCCTTGAACAAAGCTTCCACTCCTGAACCATTCAAGATCTCAGGGGGAGCTTTGACAACAAATACGAATCCACACAGTCTTCTCATTTTGACTTGAGAAAAGAAGACTTACATCACTCTCTAATTCCCACCTCTGTACAGGGTTTTAATTCCCTTAAAAATTATTCTGGTTGCAAGTCTCCTTCCAAAAGACTTGGGTTGGTTTTTGAGCACCTAATCAAAATCTCATTGGTGACAGTCACCTGATCAAAACCTTTAGTGGATTCCTACCAAGGGTTGTAGAAGAGTAGATGTACCCAGTTTGGGGAACCACTATAAATTTATTATGTTATCTGGTTGGTCTTTCTCTTCTGTTCTTGCTGTGGCTATGTTAGTTAGATATTCTGTGATCTTTGATTTACTTTAATCTATGATAATTAGATATAGTTGTTAAAGGTAAAGATAGTATATTGTTAAAGAAGAAAATTTTAAGACATACTCTATTCACCCCCCCCCACTAGAGTATATCAGATCTAACCCTAACTTTCAATTGGTATCAGAGGAGGTTCTTTTGGTTGTACAAGCTAACCCTTGAACCAAAGATCCTAAGTTAGATCTGTTCTCTATACTTCTTCTAGATCTATACAGCATGGCACAAAACAAAGAATATGCAAGCACCAGACCTCCAGTGTATAACTTGTCCAAGTTCAGACTCTGGAAGGAAAAAATAAGACTCTACATGAATTCTATTGATAAGGATATATTTAATTCCAACTTAACAGGACCACCAGCTCTAGTGGCTTCAACCTCATCAACTTCAACAGACATGAGTGCAGTTCCACCCCCTGGATGGACAGATGCACAGAGAAAGGCAAAGATAGCTTGTAACATCCCATTTCCGGCTAGACCCCGAGGAGTCGGTTTGTTGTGACAGAACCCTAGGAAACCAAAGAATTGAAGTCCATCGACCAAGATTTCGGGTCACAAGTTGGTCACGCCCGTGACCGACCCATCACGCCCGTGACCTAGGGCGTGACCCCTTCGACGATCGTCGACCACAGAAAGACGATCGGCGAGCTCTAAATTTTAGGGTTTAAGGTTGGTCACGCCCGTGACCTACTTGTCATGCCCGTGACTGTGGGCATGACCCCCTTCGATGATCGTCGATCTCAGGAAGACGATGGGCGAACTGAGAAATTGCATCACGGGTCTGTCACGCCCGTGACCGACATGTCACGCCCGTGACCTAGGGCGTGACCCCTTCGACGATCGTCGATCTAAGGAAGATGATCGGCGAACACAGTATCTGCAACCCTGGCCTATCACGCCCGTGACCGATTCGTCACGCCCGTGACCAATTCGTCACGCCCGTGACCTAGGGCGTGACCCCCTTTGGCGATCGTCGATCTAGGGAAGACGATCGTCGAACTCAGAATTTGCATCATGGGCCTGTCACGCCTGTGACAGATTCATCACGCCCGTGACCTAAGGCGTGACCCCTTCGACGATCGTCGATCTCAGGAAGATGATCGGCGAATGCAGAATCTGCAACCCGGGCCGTCACGCCTGTGACCGATTTGTAACGCCCGTGACCTAGGGTGTTACCCTCCCTTCGACGATCGTCGGTCTTAGGTCGACGATCGGCGAGCTCAGAATATACCACCCAGCTCTGTCATGCCTGTGACCTACGTCTCACGCCCGTGACAAAGGCCGAAACGTCAACCAGGCTAGAAATTTATGTAACCCAAGCCATAATTAATTCTGATTATAAGAAGTTACACCAGGAGTAATTATGGACCGTTTTCTTTTCTAATTACTTAATAAAAATGACGAAAGGTTGACCCAATAGGAAATAGCCACCTGGATCAGTCATTTCATCTTCCACCTTTTCCTCTCCCTCTACCATAACCGAAATATTATTAAGAGAGAGATTTCATGGTCATGAATGCTTCACCCTTTACCCTCCCCACTTAGAGATCTATAAAAGCCCCCTTAGAGAAAGATGAGAAGGTTACACTCTTGACCAAATGGATTCAGATTATTGTTCTTGCTGTAGGAGAAGTTTGGGAATGCCACCGCCGCGCCATGACAATCCGACGTTCATCTCTCCTCCAAACCGCGAACAAGGTCCTCCTCTACTTCTTCTTTTGTGGGTAGATCTTAGGATCTTAGAAAGGAGTTCGTGCTCAACGGAGCCGAACCTATCTCGAGTTTTCATGGAGAAACCATGAAAAAAACATTTTCGGGTATGCCGGAAACCGCCACCTCCGGCGGCCAAACCACCGCCGACCGATAGCCATCGCCTCGATGGAGGTGGTGGTGGTGGTGGCTGGCCAGGGAAGTGACCGGACGGCCGACGATGGATAACGAAAGAGCTACAGGAATAATACGTTTTCTGAGTTCAGTTCACGGGTTCTGTATAAGATGAACAGTAAAACATATTTATATTATAAAGTTTTGAATATAATAAATAAGGAAAATATATATAAAATGGGCGTATTTTGAGGCTACAAAATGAGGCATTTGGAGGCCTATTTAGGACAAATGGCCAGTCACGAAGGTTGTAGCCCTTCAAGTTTAGATTAATATAAAATTGATTTCAACTCGTTTGGATAAGCGGTTTGACCGCAACACCCGTTTTAGTAGAGGTTGTACCTAGAGTTGGGCAGGAACTAAAATGAATGCCCACGCTACGTACCTCGTCCAAATGACCTGAAATTTGGGCAGGAGGTTACCCATAGCCGTATCTAGAGGCTGTCCATATATGGGAATTTTTTGAGATACTTTGCCAAAAGTTTTTGTTTTAATTTAATAAAGTTAGAGTAATTTATTTAAGTGGTCAAATGACCTCCAAACCCTCCCAAATTTTGGTGAGTGGTCCCTGGCTATAAACCCTAGTTCTGTACAAATTTTCAACTCATTTGGATGAGTTTTGGATAGGGAGTAGCCTATTCTTAACTAGGAAATAGTGAGGCATTTTTGAGAAAAAAGTGCACTAGAGGTTGGAACGGTCAAATCACCTCAACAGAGACTGATATTTTGACCACTTACTTAGAGGGGTTATTATAACCCACTTGGAGAAAATGGTGTGATTTAGGGTTTGTTTACCCTAGGATCCAAACTCAAACCCTAAATGGAGGGTTTTGAGGGTTGTGAAGGACATGGGGGCAATTGCTCTCGTATTGTCTTGAAATTCTGTAGAGTTTACGTTAGCAGGATAAGAATCATCTGGATGGAATCTTGGAGGATTTGGAGACAAGTAGATAACTCAAACTCTAATCTTAGCTTTAGGGAAAAATACTAATTAAGCACAATCTGTCACCAAACATTATCTAAAGGCTGTGAAACTTGGGTAGAGTAAGTTTTGTGGCGGGTAGAACCTATAACAATTTTATTGGAATTTTATGATGTCTATTTCCAACACTTCATTTGTAACGATTGTTATAGTTCCAATTGATGTTTTAATTATTTGAATCTTTCTGATCATTGAAACCTTATGAAATCTTGGAAGTAAATGTTTTAAGACAGAATGGTTACCCTTGAACTTTTGTATAATTGTTGGTTGAGTAAATCTAGTACTTCCTTCATAAATATTAAAAAGGGGTTTTATGCTTTGAAAATTAATTATGGATGATATTGTTACCAAAAAATTATGAAACTTGGTTAAAACTATTTTTAATGTTGTACTTGCATACTATAATTAATTTATAATTTTTGGATGGATATACTCTGTACTTGGTTCATAAATAATGGAAGATAAAAAATATTGCTAAAATAGTTTTAGTGCCCTTTTGATGATAGACAAATTGTGATACTTTGGATTTACCATATTAAGATTACATAATATTTAGTATAATTTTGTTGGACATCTTTCATGAGTACTAAGGGCCGATCGTGTTCAAACCGGTAGCCCTTAGAATTTTTTAGGAAATTTATTAAATGCCAGATAAATTAGGAAAATTTCAATTTTCTGGATTTAGGCTAATTATAACATGATAAGTCTCCAGTAAATAATTTAGGGCATTTGGGTGATTATCTAGATTATCTCCTTTTCAGTTCGACATATAGTCTAGGTTGGTCTGCATATAGCAAATTGTTAAATTGCAATAGGACATGATCTGGGATAGTTGTTGGAGTTAGTCATTTTGTCTGGGTGGATAGATGTGGATGATTTTGTAATTGAATGATATGAAGAGTAGTGAGAAGTGGTGATGGCTAGAGTTATGAGGTGCTCGGGTTCGACGAAAGATCGTCTTTCCCGAAGAGAGGAAGGTTAAAAATCACCCTAGGATAGTCTATCGTAATATGAGAAGGGAATGGGTAAAAGGAATCAACCAATAACAATAAGTGCCTTGCGAAAGGGAACGATGGGCTTCAGCTACCATCATAGTTCCTAGTGCCCTTTGAGAGCCCTTCTCATGGAATACCGGGGGCAGTCCTGGGTTAACGTAAACTGTATTAATAAACTAATAAGAGTAACTTAGTAATTAGGGTTGCACGTTTCACAAACACTGTAGCACATGAAGATAGTTTGGAGCTTCGGCTCGATTGGTTAACAGACGGACAGAATAGTCCGAGGAGCTTCGGCTCGGTTGGTTACGAGATGGACGTTTTGGTCCGGGGAGCTTCGGCTTGGTATTTGTTTGATTACGTTAAATTTGCATATGCATAAAAGGAAAGAAAATTAAGGTGGTGGGTCTTCGGTATTGGAGGGTCGATGTACCGACGCAAATACGTTGACTCGGCAAGTGTGGTTAGCACTTCGCCATTAGAAGTCTGGTAGTGCTTTACTGGTTTAGAGGTGGGCGAGGCCCAACCCACCGCTTCCGTCTGCCACTACGGAGGTATCCTGGGAGGTAACAACTCCGAAAGGGGGAACTAAAGGTCTGTGTGCACAGAGTCGGGTGTGTGAGGTTCACTTGCATATTCCATCATACCCACTTGCATGTCATAGCATAATCGATTCATTTAACCCTGACACCTAAAGTATAAGTGGTATGGGACGCTTATACATTAGGACCTCCAAAATGACCCCTTGGTTTATAAGCTTGTGTGGGCAAGTTTATAAATTAAGGTTAAATTCTATATATATATGTTGTTGTTTGATAACCGACACCCCTACGTATAAGTGGTATGGGAAACTTTATACGATGGGAGCCTTGCAGAAGATCCTTTGGCTTATGCGCTTCCGCACATAAGTTAAGGTTACTTTTCCTACTTCCTGTTTCTGTCATATTTATTATAGAATTGCTAGATTAGTTTCTCTACCACCTGTTCTTTTGATTTAATCTCCACCTTCATGGCCTTCCCTTTCTTCCTCTCCGCTCGGTATCTAGGAGCCATGGGGGAAGGGGTAGGGGATGATAGGGCTTAGTATTTATGACTAATGGTTTTCGAACCGCATCATTTTAGGGGATCGTGGAGCCCAGCACGGGAGAGCAGTCCCAGAGACCGGTGCGCTTGGAGATGGCGTAGTCTAGCTTCGGAGTTCATACAGCCAGGACCGTTAGTCTCGACCTTGAGTAGATGTTTTGTTTTACTTCCGCATGAGTGACCTGTTGTGAGGATTATGATGTACCGGTCATAAGCCCATATTTTAGTACTCTGATGTATCATTTTGTGGACACTCCCTTCGTGGAGATTTTACATCTGTTTCTATATATGTGATTTTGCATGTGGACTTACTTTTACTTCATTTATGGTGTTACCTTTCTGTGATCGAATTGGCCGGCAGAATCGGCGCTTTGTGGTGATGACCCTTCAGGGCATGAAGGTGTCACCGCAAAGTGGTGGTTCTGGGCCTAAGACCCCGGTGTTTTAAATGAAAAAAAGAGGGGGTCTTACAAATGGTATCAGAGTAAAACATCGATCTGAAAAAGGTAGCAGTCCACTAACCCTGGGTCACCCCCGCTCGAGTTTAGTTTGGGGACAAACTAAGCAGCGGAAGCAGTGGTGTGCCCATAAGGAAAATCACATGTAGAAGTCCACTTCTTCATTAATTGGAATTCTTCTTTATAGCCTACGGCAAACCCTGCCCCAAGCAGGAAGTACCTCCCGCTGCAAAGAACATATCACATAATTATCTAGTCAACGAGTTAGACCCAGCCCACTAAGACTCACTACTAACCATGACAACTTATGGTATGTCCTAGTCCGAAATAGATCATGGGTATGGACTTGGTTAAGGTAAGGATATACCCAATGAGAATAAAGGAGGAGTTCAACATGAGAATGACAACCTAATAAATAACTCAGGTGACCCTACGGTACCTATTAAGGATTATTCAAAGCGGAATACTACTTTAAGGAGAATTGAGACCAATAATATATTAGCAGAATGGTAAAAGACAAGTAGTCTTAACCCTCATACCGGTAATAAGATTATTCGAAGACAACCACCAAGACAAACACCGAGGGTCGGATTGGAATTCAAGTTCGGAAGATACCCATTTGGGATTAGGAACATTTTGACCCGGATAAGGTTATCGTAAATGTGACTCAGAGAGTTTAAGGTATGGAGTATATCAACAGGTTTTAGGTTGTAACCCCAAGTCGGAGATTGATTCCCTAGGGATTGTTCTTCCAGCTATGATGAATATAACATTGTAATAACAAAGATACATAGCCAGAAGTAGGTAGGGGCTTATCTTTTGTTTATTGGGGGTTTGCCTTTGTTTATTGGGCTTATCCTTTGACTTGAGATTTTATAGAGCCGCTGTGTACCCAAACAAACAAGAAATTTAATCACCGGAAGTATGATGTATCTCAGAACATGTATCCCAAGAATAAGAAAGACATCATGAATTTGCGATGCATGGTGAGGTGTGTCGGCTGGTGAAGGCGGAGTGCAGGAACCCCGCTAGATTGCTACAGCCACTCCCAGTGCCGGAGTGGAAATTTGAGGACATAGCGATGGATTTTATTCATGGACTTCCCCGATCGCGGACGGGAAACGACTCGATTTGGGTCATCGTCGATCAGTTGACGAAGGTGGCTAGATTCATTCCGATCAGAAAGGATGACTCTGTGGTAGTACTAGTACGGAGATTTGTGGAGCAGTTCGTTCGATATCACGGGGTGCCCAAGACAATCGTGTCAAATCGGGATGGCCGGTTCACTTCCAGGGAATGGAGATCCGTGCAGGCTTACTTAGGCACGCGATTGACCTTCAGTACTGCATTCCATCCCCAGACGGATGGGCAGACGGAATGCACCAATCGGACGCAGGAAGATCTTCTGAGGCTATGCATTTTGGACCGCGGGGAACTGTGGGAGAAGCTCCTACCCCTGGTCGAGTTCTCCTATAACAATAGCTACCTGTCCAGCATCAGGATGGCGTCTTATGAAGCCTTGTATGGAAGGAGATGCAGGACCCCACTTTCTTGGATTCAGGACGAGGATCTGAAGGTGTTGGGATCGGACTTTGTTGAAGACACCGAGGCTCAGGTGAGACTGATCAGAGATAGGATGTTAGAGGCGCAGAGCAGACAGGCTAAGTATTATGATGCCCGACATCGTCAGGTGGAGTTTCAGGTGGGGGACCGAGTGTTTTTGAAGATCCGGCCCATGCATGGAGTTTCAAGGGTGCGCGGTCGGAGAAAGAAGCTCAGCCCTAGGTATATGGGCCCTTAAAGGATCCTGGAGTGGATCGGGGCCCTAGCTTACAGGCTTGAGTTGCCACCAGAGCTCACAGCTCTGCACGACGTCTTCCACATTTCTTCGCTGAGGAGGGCTCTACTACACCTGGAGCAGTAGATTTTGACCACCGAAGGGCCAGTAGCTTTAGACCGGTCTGTTCACTTGGAGCCAGTTCGGATCGATGACAAAGGAGTACGGATCTTGCGCCGCAAGAAGATCCCCTTAGTCAAGGTTCTGTGGAGGAATCATGGTCAGGAGGAGCACACTTGGGAACCGCATAACCTGATTAGGCAAAAATACCCGGAGTTGTTCAGTCAGGTATACCTCACCACCTATCGGTATACTATAAATTACCTTCTTGTATTGAACCGGTAGGACTAGATAAGGGAAATTGAGAACCTAGGCATACGCAGGAAAGTAGGGGCTAATCTTTTGTTTATTGAGGAGATTGCCTTCATTTATCGAACAAGTAAATCTCACTTCGACTCAATAGGAAAACCATATGGGATGTTACAAGTTTATCTTATTTCGGTAGAAATCCCCGTAGGCTCAACCTCAATTTCAGGGACAAAATTTTTGTTTTGTTTATTGGGATTTGTTACATCCAATTTCTGGCTAGACCCCTAGGCGTCAGTCTGTTGTGACAGAACCCTAGGAAACCCAAGAATTGAAGTCCATCGACAAATATTTTAGGTCACGGGTTGGTCACGCCCGTGACCGACCCGTCACGCCAGTGACCGACCCGTCACGCCAGTGACCGACCCGTCACGCACGTGACCGACCCGTCACGCATGTGACCCAAGGTGTGACCCCTTTGACAATCATCGACAACAGAAAGATGATCGGCAAGCTCTAAATTTTAGTGTTTAGGGTTGGTCACGCCTGTGACCTACCTGTCACGCCCGTGACCGAAGGCGTTACCCCCTTCAACGATCGTCAATCTCAGGAAGACGATCGGCGAACTAAGAAATTGCATCACGGGTCTGTTACGCTCATGACCGACATGTCACGCCCGTGACCTAGGGTGTGACCCCTTCGACGATTGTCAATCTAAGGAAGACGATCGGCGAACGCAGTACTTGCAACCCGGGCCTGTCACGCCCGTGACCGATTCGTCACGCCCGTGACCTAGGGCGTGACCCCCTTCGGCGATCATCGATCTCAGGAAGACGATTGTCGAACTCAGAATTTGCATCATGGGCCTGCCACGCCCGTGACCTAGGGCGTGACCCCTTCAATGATCGTCGAGCTCAGGAAGACGATCGGCGAACGCAGAATCTTCAACCCGGGCTGTCACGCCCGTGACCGATTTGTCACGCCCATGACCTAGGGCGTGACCCTCCCTTCGACGATCATCGGTCTTAGGTAGACGATCGACGAGCTCAGAATATACCACCCAGCACTGTCATGCATGTGACCTACGTGTCACGCCTGTGACAAAGGCCGAAACGTCAGCCAGGCTAGAAATTTCTGTAACCCAAGCCATAATTAATTCTGATTATGGGAAGTTACACCAGGAGTAATTATGGGTCATTTTCTTCTCTAATTACTTAATAAAAATGACGAAGGGTTGACCCAATAAGAAATAGCCACCTGGATCAGTCATTTAATCTTCCACCTTTTCCACTCCCTCCACCATAACCGAAATATTATTAAGAGAGAGATTTCATGGTCATGAATGCTTCACCCTTTCTCCTCCCCACTTGGAGATCTATAAAAGCCCCCCTTATAGCAAGATTAGAAGGTTACACTCTTTACCAAATGGATTCAGATTATTGTTCTTGCTGTAGGAGAAGTTCGGGAACGCCACCACCGCGCCATGACAATCTGACGTTCATCTCGCCTCCAAACCGCGAACAAGGTCCTCCTCTACTTCTTCTTTTGTGGGTAGATCTTAGGATCTTAAAAAGGAGTTCGTGTTCAACGGAGCCGAACCTATCTCGAGTTTTCATTGAGAAACCATGAAAAATACATTTTCGGGTATGCCGGAAACCGCCACCTCCGGCGGCCAAACCACCGTCGACTGATAGTCATCGCCTCGATGGAGGTGGTGGTGGTGGTGGCTGGCCAGGGAAGTGACCGGACGGCCGGTGACGGATCACGGAAGAACTACAGGAAGAATACATTTTCTGAGTTCAGTTCACGGGTTCTGTAGAAGATGAACAGTAAAACATATTTATATTATAAAGTTTTGAATATAATAAATAAGGAAAATATATATATTGGGTGTGTTTTGAGGCTGCAAAACAAGGCACTTGGAGGCCGATTTAGGACAAATTACCAGTCACAAAAGTTGTAGCCCTTCGAGTCTAGATTAATTTAAAATTAATTTCAACTCGTTTGGGTAAGCGGTTTGACTGCAGCACCTATTTTAGTAAAGGTTGTACCTAGAGTTGGGCAAGAACTAAAATGAATGCCCACGCTACGTACCTCGTCCAAATGACCTGAAATTTTGGCAGGAGATTACCCTTAGCCTATCTAGAGACTGTCCAAAAATGGGAATTTTTGGAGATACTTTGCCAAAAGTTTTTGTTTTAATTTAATAAAGTTAGAGTAATTTATTTAAGTGGTCAAATGACCTCCAAACCCTCCCAAATTTTGGTGAGTGGTCTCTGGCTATAAAACCTAGTTTTGTACAAATTTTCAACTCATTTGGATGAGTTTTGGATAGGGATTCACCTATTCTTAACTAGGCAATAGTGAGGCATTTTTGAGTAAAAAGTGCACTAGAGGTTGGAACGGTCAAATCACCTCAACAGAGGATGATATTTTGACCACTGACTTAGAGGGGTTATTATAACCCACTTGGAGAAAATGGTGTGATTTAGGGTTGGTTTATCCTAGGATTCAAACTCAAACCCTAAATGGAGGGTTTTGAGGGTTTTGAAGTACATGGGGGCAATTGCTCTCGTATTGCCTTAAAATTCTGTAGAGTTGACGTTAGCATGATAAGAATCATCTGGATGGAATCTTGGAGGATTTGGAGACAAGTAGATAACTCAAACCCTAATCTTAGCTTTAGGGTAAAATACTAATTAAGCATAATCTATCACCAAACATTATCTAAAGGCTGTGAAACTTTGGTAGAGTAAGCTTTGGGGCGGGTAGAACCTATAACAATTTTATTGGAATTTTATGATGTCTATTTCCAGCACTTCATTTGTAATGATTGTTATAGCCCCAATTGATGTTTTAATTATTTGAATCTTTCTGTTCATTGAAACCTTATGAAATCATGGAAGTAAATGTTTTAGGACAGAATGGTTACCCTTGAAATTTTGTATAATTGTTAGTTGAGTAAATCAAGTACTTCCTTCACAAATGTTAAAAAAGGGTTTTATGCTATGAAAATTAATTATTGATGATATTATCACTGAAAAATTATGAAACTTGGTCAATACTATCTTTATGGTTGTACCTGCATACTATAATTAATTTAAAAATTTTGGATGGATATACTCTGTACTTGCTTCATAAATAATGGAAGATAGAAAATATTGCTAAAATAGTTTTAGTGCCCTTTTGATGATAGACAAATTGTGATACTTTGGATTTACCATATTGAGATTACATAATATTTAGTATAATTTTGTTGGACATCTTGCATGAGTACTTAGGGTAGTTCGTTTTCAAACCGGTAGCCCTTAGAATTTTTGAGGAAATTAATTAAATACCAGATAAATTAGAAAAATTACCATTTTTAGGATTTAGGCTATTTATAACATGATAAGTCTCTAGTAAATAATTTAGGGCATTTGGGTAATTATCTAGATTATCTCCTTTTCAGTTCGACATATAGTCTAGGTTGTTCTGCATATAGCAAATTGTTAAATTGCAATAGGACATGATCTGGGATAGTTGTTGGAGTTAGTCATTTTGTCTGGGTGGATAGATGTGGATGATTTTGTAATAGAATGATATGAAGAGTAGTGAGAAGTGGTGATGGCTAGAGTTAAGAGGTGCTCGGGTTCGACGAAAGATCGTCTTTCCCGAAGAGAGGAAGGTTAAAAATCACCCTAGGATAGTCTATCATAATATAAGAAGGGAATGGGTAAAGGGAATCAACCAATAACAATAAGTGCCTTGCGAAAGGGATCGATGGGCTTCAGCCACCATCATAGTTCCTAGTGCCCTTTGAGAGCCCTTCACAAGGAAAATCGGGGGCAGCCCTAGGTTAACGTAAACTGTATTAATAAACTAATAAGAGTAACTTAGTAATTAGGGTTGCACATTTCACAAACACTATAGCACAGGAATATAGTTGGGAGCTTCGGCTCGGTTGGTTAAGAGACGGACAGAATGGTCCGGGGAACTTTGGCTCGGTTGGTTAAGAGACGGACGTTTTGGTCCGGGGAGCTTCGGCTCGATTTTTGTTTGATTATGTTAAATTTGCATGTGCATAAAAGGAAAGAAAATTAAGGTGGTGGGTCTTCGGTATTGGAGGGTCTATGCACCGACGCCAATACGTTGACTCGGCAAGTGTGGTTAGCACTTCGCCAACAGAAGTCCGGTGCGCTAGCCGGCAAGAGTACGCAGGAGTCCGCTTAGTGCACCAAGCATTGAGGCGTACGATAGGTTTGACCGGTAGTGCTTTACTGGTTTAGAGATGGGTGAGGCCCAACCCACCGCTTCCGTCTGCCACTATGGAGGTATCCTGGGAGGTAACGGCTCTGAAAGGGGGAACTAAAGGTCTGTGTGCATAGAGTCGGGTGTGTGAGTTGCACTTGCATGTTCCATCATACCCACTTGCATGTCATAGCATAATCGATTCATATAACCCTGACACCTAAAGTATAAGTGGTATGGGATGCTTATACATTAGGACCTGCAAAACGACCCCTTTGTCTATAAGCTTGTGTGGGCAAGTTTATAAATTAATGTTAAATTCTATATATATATATGCTGCTATTTTATAACCGACACCCCAACGTATAAGTGGTATGGGACACTTTATACGATGGGAGCCTTGCAGAAGATCCCTTGGCTTATGCGCTTCCGCACATAAGTTTAGGTTACTTTTCCTACTTCCTGTTTCTGTCATATTTATTATAGAATTGCTAGATTAGTTCCGCTACCACCTATTCTTTTGATTTAATCTCCACCTTCATGTCCTTCCCTTTCTTCCTCTCCGCTCGGTACCTAGGAGCCATGGGGGAAGGGGTAGGGGATCATATGTCTTAGTCTTTATGACTAACGGTTTTCGAACTGCATCATTTTAGGGGATCGTGGAGCCCAGCACGGGAGAGCAGTCCCAGAGACCGGTGCGCTTGGAGATGGGGCAATCAAGCTCCGGAGTTCATACAGCCGGGACCGTGAGTCTCGACCTTGAGTAGATGTTTTGTTTTACTTCCGCATGAGTGACCTATAGTGAGGATTATGATGTACTGGGCATAAGCCCATATTTTAGTACTCTGTTGTATCATTTTGTGGACACTCCCTTCGTGGGGATTTTCATCTTTTTCTATATATGTGATTTTGCATGTCGATTTACTTTTACTTCATTTATGGTGCTACCTTTTTGTGATCGAATTGGCCGGCAGAATCGGGGCTTTGTGGTGATGATCCTTCAGGGTGTGAAGGTGTCACCGCAAAGTGGCGGTTCTGGGCCTAAGACCCTGGTGTTTTACAAGAAAAAAAAGGGGGTCTTACATAGCTGATGCCAGAGCCATGAACATATTGGCTCAAACAATATTAGATGAGATATTTCAAAAGGTTGTTGAGTGCACAACAGCCAAGGCCATTTGGGACTCCCTTAACTTGAAGGTGGCTGGATAAGCAGATGAGAGGAAGGATAGAAGATCCAACCTCATCACTCAATATGAAAACTTCAAAAAGGATGAAGCTAAAACAGTGGAAGTGATGTACAACAGACTTAGCTCCATTATCAGTGAGCTAAGGACTCTAGATAAGGAAATCACTTTGACTGAAGTGAATGACAAGATCCTCATGTGCTTCCCCAACACATGGAACTCAAGAATCTGGCCCATCAGAGAAGCCAGAAGCACAACAGAGATCTCAACTGAAGCTCTACTAGGAAAGCAAAAGTCCTATGAGTAGCTGATAAAATAAAGGGAAGCAATAGCTTAAGTAAAGACTCCTACACCAACTAGGAAAGAGCATAACATAGCTTTCAAAGTTGCAGGAGACTCTGAAGTCATTCCTGTGAATAAAGAATTGATGAGTCTCTTTGCCAAGAGATTCTTTAAGATGGCTAGAAAAGATTTCAGAAGAAAACCATCCAAGTATGAAGACAAGCCAAGGTATGACAAAACACCATCTAAAGAAGTAATATGTTTTGGCTGCAGGAAACCTGGGCATTTCATCTCTGAGTGCCCAGAAGTTCAGAAGAAGGATAGAAGAAAGGAGGGTGACTCAAGGAAGGGTCAGTACAGCAAGCCTTCCTCAAGCAAGCACAAGAGGAAGGACAATGTAACGCCCCTGGCTTTTCTGTGTTTTGTTTGATAGACGTTTGGTGTTACGGTGACACGTTTCCGGCCTTTCGCCGTTGTAGAGCATAGTCTTAACTCTTTAGGTTCCTTGAGTAGCTTATTGGCAAGATTCCCTAGCAAGCCGGGTCTGGTTTTGTGACTCAGTGAGGCTCTCGGGGAATGCTTGTGCCTTGGCTTCGGGTAGTGATAGCCAGAGTTTTGATCATCAGGGGTTGTTTTCGACTCCGCCGTTGTTTTCATAGCTTGTGTGTTTAGCTTCGGTGCGAGTTTTGTCGGAATCTGAGATCTTTGATTTTCGCGTCATTCTGACGTGATGTTTTGCTGCTTTATGATTGTGGCCGGTTTGGTGTGGCTTATTATAAGCCGGATTTATTAGCTTAAGTGTTAAATTATAAGCTTTGTTTTTAGTGGTTGGAGCTTGTACCAGGATTTATGCTAAGTCTTATTTATGCTTTTAGCCTGAGTTAGCTAGTGGAGCTCGGGTTGGGATAAGTGTGAGCTAATCCTGTACCTTTATATGTTTAAGCTTAGGTTATAGCTAGCCATACAGGTTGCTTGGGAGCTGATAGGCTGAGAGTATATAATTATGTATATATTTATATAGTTGTGCCATACAGCTTCGGGTTGGGTCAGCTGGGTGGCAAGATTCCTGATAGCTAAGTACAAATGTATATATATACATAAATATGTAAGTGATGTATAGCTGGCGGGTTGAGTGGCAGATTTTCTGTATCTAGTGGCCGAGTCTTGTAAGCTTAGGATTATTTTAATAGCTTGAGTGGAGTGTGTTGAGTTTTTTATTATATCTTAGTCTTGGGTGGGCATGATATTAAAAGGCACCAGCTGTCTTTTTATTTCATTTCCCTTTTCCCAAGCCAATTGCTAGCTTCCTGCGTAAGGAGCTCGGGCGGAGGTGCTGCAGTGGTGACCGCTAGCTTAGGGCTCGTTTCTCTCCGGCGATGGTGGATCCGAGTTGCTCTCGCCGAGGTCTTGTTTCCTAGGTAAGTTTTGCTTGATTTAGGGCCGTCATTAGGAGCTAGGGTTTTGGTCTTCTCCTCTTCCTCTTCTCTAAAAGCTCCAGTTTTTTTGTTTTTCCCTAGGTATCCTCGCTGCCGGTGCTGAGCCTGTGAAGTGAAGGCTGCTGCTGGAGCTTGGCGGTGAGGCAAGTGGCTCCCTTGCCCTTGCTGGTGTTTTCTTTTATTCTAGCTATTAGCTTATGCTCTGTTTTATTTCTTTTCTTCCCTAGATGTAAGAGCAGCTAGTTTACTCTTTCCCCCTCGGACCAGCCCTGTGCTGTCCTTAATCTATAGCTTTAACTCCAGTTTTTTTTCCTTTCTCGGTTAATTGGTTGTCTTTGCTGGTGTCAAGGTTGTTGGGCAGTATTGTAATTAGGCTTAGCTTAGTGTAAGCATGTTTTAGGGTTGTTGTGGTCGGGTAGGAGAAATAGGAGTGAGAGCTGGAATTAAATTCCATCTCTCGGGTTGTGGAAAACGGTGTGGGCAGGGGTAGGGTTAGTGTTGGGTATTATATCCACAATGTACCTAATTTGAAGAAGTCCCTGAACAAGCTAAGATGAATAGATAATGTATTTGATGATTTTCTTCAAGATTTTCTTGCAGCTATTCCATGTTAAGTACACACAAATGTCAGGGTGCAGTTGGTCAATATACACGGGTCTGCGCAACGTAAGCCCTCCTTGAGCAGATCAGTGTGTTGGCTCATGTGTACTCTCTCTATTGGAGTGTACTTATTTTCAAGTACAGGGCTGAGATAGATCAAGAGCAGAAGAGGAGCAAAGATTGGTCAAAGACCAAGTGCAGAGGAAGGAAGAAGAAATCTTCTAAGGAAAATTCGATAGGAATCACTAAGTGATTCTCGCCGATTCGACGGGAATCACTAGTGATTCTCGCTGAATCGTCGAGAATCACTCGCCGATTCCCGCCGACTGCATCCGGCTGACTCAACGCCTTTAAGAATTCTGCTAAGGCAGAATCGGTGGGAATCACCAAGTGATTCGCGCCGATTCGTCTAGAATGACCGCGCATTCCCGTCGATTCCCTCCGGATGACCAGAATTCCAACTAGAATTCTACCAAGGAAAATTCGACGGGAATCGTAAGTGATTCCCGCCGACTTCGACGGGAATCACCAATGATTCCCGCCGAATTTTCCTTAGGCGAATTTTGTCGGCTCGCTGGACCGAACCAAGTTATCAGGCGCTGTTTGAACCGGGCTTAGGGTTTTGTCTGGTGGGGCCCATAACGGTCATGAAGGCTAGGTCAACAGTATAAATACTCACGTATTTCGAACTCCAACAGTAATCATTCATGAGAAATCAAAGCCGCCGACCGTAACCTTGCTGATCGCAAAGCTCGCTTCCGTCGTCGTCGCCACTCGCAAGAAAGTCGCCGCCGCTGATCTTAGAGGTCATCTTTGATCGTCCGGAGACAGAACCGAGGCTAAGCTTAGCGTCTCACATGTCTATCTTGATATCCTTTGTCTCTTGATTTTTTGAGCGGGAATATCTTTCCCCTCCGAATCGATTGAGACGATCGATCCAAGTAAGATCGTTTGTAGACCTCGCTAGCTTCGTCAAGAAGTTTGGATCTACAAAGCATCGCCGCCGCAATCCTTTTCCGCCGCCGATATCGGGAAGATCCTCTCTAAGAGAGTGCTTTGGTCGTGGACTCTTCGTCTTCTTCAAGAACGCTTCATCGAACGAAGAGGGACACCGAGCTCTCCATACGTAGTTTGTATTTCTATACATTCTATTTTCATTTTATTGTAAGGGAATTTTGATTCCTAGTTGTAAGGGTTGGGTGCAACCCGTGGTGAAGGAGTAGTGACTCCTTTGGGTGGAAGGGTTTCTTCCATAGTGTGAGGATTGGATTTCAATCCGGTTAGTGAAGTGACCGAGTCGTCCCTTGTTGGGAGATAGTTCGAAGGGGGAAAGTGGACGTACCCAAATCGGGGAACCACTATAACTGCCCGTGTGTTTCTGTGTTGTGCTTGTCTTGTTTCTTGTGCAGGTTAATTGTTAATTCCGCAAAAAGACTGCAAATCACCTATCCCCCCCCCCATAGGTGAAGGTAGTTGACACTAGATTAACTTTCAAGTGGTATCAGAGGGAGGTTACTCGTCAATAAGGTTAACACCTTGAGTAAGTTCCCACATCTAGTGTCAAGAAGAAAGAAGATCTCTGAAATGGAAGGACTCAAGTATTCAGGGAAGATCCCAGTGTGCACCAAGTTGAACTTTCCTATCTGGAAGGAAAGGATCAGGTACTATATGGAAGCAGTTGACCCACGACTCTTCATGATAGTAGAGGAGGGACCTTATATCCCCACTAAGGCCTCCACCATTGATCCTACCAAGAAAGTGCCCAAGAAACTTTCTGAAATGGATAAGGATGAGATAGTGCTTGTCGTACTTGACAAGAAAGCTCAGAACATTCTGGTAAGCGCCGTCGATGATTCCATGATGCAGGTTTTCTGCAACTGCAGGACTGCAAAGGACATTTGACACTGCCTGATCAACTTGATGGAAGTCACTGATGAAGTAAGGGATGATCGAAGATCCCTTCTAAACCAGAAGTACGAGGCCTTCAGGCAAGGTCCCAAGGAAGAAATCGGAGTGACATTCGAGAACTTCCTGAAGATCGTCAATGCCCTGAAGGGCTATGTCAGAGTGTTTACTGATGGTGAACTAAATGACAAGTTCCTTAGATCCCTTACTAAGGAATGGGACACCAAGATCTGCGCCATCAGAGAATTTGGCAGGCTGGAAGAAAATGATCCCCAGATTTTGTTTGGGAAACTTCTGTCCTATGAGCTTCAGCTGAACACCAGGAAAGCGGAAGAAGAAGCCGATAAAGCCGTTACCAGAGAGAAGACTGTGGCCCTAAAAGCCAATCACTCAAGGAAAGGCAAGGGTGCAGCCTCATCCCGCTCTCGGAAAATGGATGAGGAAGAATAATCTGAGCCATGCTCTTCCAGCTCAGAGGTTTCTGAAGAAGACTTCTCCCTCATCACTCGGGAGTTCAAGAAGTTCCTCAAGTTGAGGAATCAAAGAAAGAGAGACGGCTCCTCCTCCAGACATCATAAGAAGAATTATTCGTCTGACAGGTATGAATCAAAACAGAACAAACATTGCTCTAATGACATTATTTGCTTTGGATGCAATAAGCCAGGTCACATCATCGCTGACTGCAACCAAGGCAAGAGAGATAAGGGGAAGGGAGAGGAGCACAAGTCCTCTAGAGATAAGAAGAAGGAGAGGAGCTACATTGCCAAAAAGCCAAAGACACTGAGTGAGTCTGATTCCTCGGACTCCAGTGATGATGAGGAAGCCTACTTCGGTCTAGTGGGTCGCTCTGACTCAGAAGGAGACTGCCCCCCATTTACTAGAAAGGTAAAAGCTCGTACCCCCCTCTCTTACTCATACTATGAGTCTCCTGATGATGATCTCGAGGACAGTCCATCTGCCCGTGAACCTGAGCTCCTCGAAAAGTATGAGCTTGTGCTCAATACCTTTGAGGAATGTCGTAAGAGGTTAAGGGCTCAGAAAAAGGAAGTAAAATTCCTTAAGGCTGAGGGTGTGTCTCTAAGAGAAGAGATCACTTGCTTGATCTCTCTCTGACAGGAACACCTGGGCCTGACTTCTGAGCACTCAGAGTCTCTAAGGCTCCTTGACCTTAAACAGGAAGAAGTCAACAAGTTGGAAGAACAACTTGTGGTAGAAAGGAAGATTGTCAAAAGCTTCTCTATGCCAAAGACTGTTCTTCCACTGGTTGATACCTTCTCTGCTCAGGCTAAGGGGGTTGGCTTGGGGCATGTGGGTATCCCTGGTAAATCATCCAGGAGAAACAGAAAGCAGAGGAAAAATAAGGCTGCTAAGAAGGCCTCTGCTGCAGAAAAGGGAAAGGCCCCACTTAACCCTATTGAATTCAGGAAGCCTGGCTTTCCCTATAATGAACAGGACTTTGAGTCAACCTATGGCCACTTCTTACGGCCCTCGGTTGAAAAGCCCAAGAGCTGATATGATGGTTGGGCCTTCCCCCGCAACTACGGCGAGAGTGTCTTCAAGGCACCTTATGAGGAAATCCAAGTGGAAAATTATGGCCACTTCTCTAGCAGCCATAATAGGAAGCAGGCACCAAAAGTCAAGCCTGTATACTGAAGGAACAGGAAGTGAAGAAATCATGTGATTGTTGTCATCATGATGACTCCACCTCCAGATCCAAGGCCCCGGCTGGACTCACCGTTCCCAGGGTGTGTTGGAGCCTAGGAAGCGGTACAACAGGTTCGACTGTTGGTGCTGTGGCAAAGTTGGTCACTTTGCCGTGGATTGTTGGTTTAATCCAAGATTAAACGAGACTCCTCATGTTAGCAATGCGAGGCCGACCACTCGTAAGGTTAACCACCCGAGGGGGAGTATGCTAACAAGGAATCTAGGACCCAAGTTCGATTGGGTTCCTAAGGGAAACTGATTCTGTTTTGCAGGTATATCCAAAGGCCACCAAAATGCCTATCTGGTACTTGGACAGTGGATGTTCCCGGCATATGACCGGGACAAGAATCCTGCTGCGTGATGACTCTCCAGTCAAAAATGGACCAAAAGTCATCTTTGGAGGATCAGATCGAGGAGTCACCAGAGGTTACGGTATGATTTCCAACAGTATAATTTCTATCACCGACGTGGCCTATGTTGAAGGGTTAAATCATAACCTGATCAGTGTAAGTCAGTTGTGTGATAAAGGTTATGACGTTAAGTTTTGCAAGGATAAATGCTTTATAATATCGTGTACCTCTTCGGAGACGGTATTAACTGGCATTAGGAGCAGAAATATATTTTGTTTAGATTTTCTTAGCATAGATTCTTCAACCCCCGTGTGCCTAGTAGCAAAAGGCAGTGCATCTCTTTGTGAACAATGGAACAAGAGATTGGCACATATTAGTTTCAAGACTATTAATATATTGTTTTCTAAAAATTTAGTAAGGGATGCTCCCATTATTATGTGCATCAAATATAGCCCCTATCCTGCGTGCTAGAATGGCAAACAGGCTCGGGCTACCTTCAAGGGCATTGCAGACAAAGACTCTTCCAGATTTCTTTATCTTCTGCATATGGACTTGTTTGGTCCAGTGCAAGTTCATAGCTTGGGAGGCAAGTCATATACGCTAGTGATTGTTGATGATCACTCTCGGTTTACATGAGTGTTCTTCTTAAAATGAAAGTCAGATACGTTTGACATCTTCACTAGCTTTGTCAAGCAAATTCAGAATGAACTTAACTGCTCAGTGGTCAAAATCAGAAGTGACCATGGAACAGAATTCGAATCTGGGGCTATGACAGAATTTTGTGAAGAACATGGAATCTTTCATGAGTTTTCCTCCCTGCATACTCCTTAGCAAAATGGAGTTGCGGAGAGGAGAAATAGAACACTCATTGAAGCTTGCACGACAATGTTGAATAACGCTTCTCTCCCAGAATACTTCTGGGCAGAGGCTGTCAATACGGTTTGTCATGTACAAAACCGAGCATTGATCAACAAGAATCATCGTAAGACGCCTTATGAGCTACTAAAAGGCAGGAAACCAACCATGTCCTATTTAAGGATCTTCGGCTGCAGATGCTATGTACTCAATAACGGGAAGTACCCGCGTACTAAATTTGGTGAAAAAATCTTTGAAGGCATATTCATGGGCTATAGTAGCCATAGTCGGGCATATAGGGTTTTTAATAAGAAAACCCTAGTGGTAGAGGAATCCATTAATGTTGTATTTGATGAAGGAAGCTTGCTTAATAGCAATTCTTCTAGTGGCATTATTGAAGATGCAGGTGCAAGACTTGAACAGCTAAGTCTCGATGAGACTTCTAAGGATGTAACTCCCAAGTACGTCAAGGTTTCCACCTCAATGCCAACTGGAGAAGTTGACGATCAGGATGGAGAAAATCTCCTAGAAGAAGGAGGAGCCCGAGAAAATGTTAGAGCTCCAGATGTAAGACTCCTAGAGCTCCGACATGTGAGGGATCATCCTAGAGATCAGATCATCGGAGATCCTCGTGACTGTGTCAGAACTCGAAGAGGTACAATTAACGAGATTTTGTACCATAGTTTCCTATCACAGGTTGAGCCAAAGAAGTTCGACGAAGCGAACAAAGATGCAGCATGGATATTGGCCATGCATGATGAACTGCATCAATTTGAAAGATACAACGTCTGACGCTTATTCCCAGACCAAAGAACCAGAATATGATCGGCACCAAGTGGATCTTCAGAAACAAACTGGATGAACACGGTGTAATCATAAATAAAAAGGCCAGGCCGGTGTCTCAAAGTTATAGACAGTAGGAGGGGATTGACTTCCACCAAACCTTTGTACCAGTGGCAAGGCTCGAGGCGATCAGATTGTTCCTGGCGTATGCTTCGCACAAAGGATTCAATGTCTATCAAATGGACGTGAAATCTGCATTCCTCAATGGAAAATTGAAAGAGGAAGTATATGTCGCGCAACCCCCAGGTTTTGTTAATCCCACATTCCCTAATCATGTTTATTTTCTTAATAAAGTGTTATATGGCTTGAAACAAGCTCCTCGAGCTTGGTATGAGACTCTATCTAGTTTTCTTATTGAGAACAAGTTCTCGAGAGGAAAAATAGATAAGACATTATTTCTTAGGGAAGTCAAAGGCAAGATATTGTTGGTGCAAATCTATGTCAATGACATAATTTTCGGCTCTGCGGACAACAATCTTTGCAAAAAGTTTTCTAAACTTATGCAAGGAAAGTTTGAAATGAGCATCATGGGAGAGCTAAAGTATTTCTTGGGACTTCAAGTGAAACAGTCTGAGGATGGAATTTTCATCTCTCAGACGAAGTTCACAAATGAACTCCTCAAGAAATTTGGAATGGAGAATGCAACATCTATGAGGAATCCAATGGGATTCACTGTGTCTCTGGACAAGGATGAGAAAGGGAAACCTTTTGATAAAACCAAATACAGAAGCATAATTGGATCCCTGCTCGACCTTACTGCTAGTAGACCGGATATTAAGTTCTCTACATGCGTATGTGCCAGATATCAGGTGAACACTAAAGAATCTCATTATATCGCTGCAAAGCGAATTCTTAGATACCTTAAAGGTACACCAAATCTTAGCTTGTGGTACCCAAGAAACAATGATGTCGCGCTGATAGGCTTTTCAGATTCTTACTTTGCAGGAAGCAGGGATGATAGGAAAAGAACTTCTGGGACGTGTCAATTCCTCGGAAGAAGGCTTATTTCATAGAACAGTAAAAGCAGAATTGTGTCGCAACCTCTACGGCTGAATCTGAGTACATCTCAGCAGGCAGCTGTTGCGCACAACTTCTATGGATCAGAAATCAGCTCAAGGATTATGACTTGCAGTTTAGAGAGGTTCCGATGTATTGCGACTCCTCGAGCGCAATAGCAATTTCAAACAATCTTGTGTCGCATAGCAGAACGAAGCATATTGAAGTGCGTTATCACTTCATTCGGGAGCATGTGGAAAACAAAGATATATCTCTCTACTATGTCCCCACGGATAAGCAGGTTGTAGATATCTTCACAAAGCCCCTAGATGAGGCCAAGTTCAGTCTCTTCAAAACTGAACTCGGCATGCTGAACTATGAAGAGTGAAGACTGTACGGCTCAAGGCTCTTGGATCAAGGGGGAGCATCAGCACGGAACTCAAGCTCGAGCATGGATGCAAGATCTGAGGGGGAGCATGTGGCTCCAAGTGAAGTATCAGATTTGTAGAAGCCGAAAAGGGGGAGATTACCCTCTCGGCTAAGGCTAAGGTGGCTGCCAACGTTAAGTATGCTCTCAGGAAAATGGTAATGAATCTCACTCTCAACTGAATTCTTCGGTTATGATTTTCATTCCCATATGTTCTATTCACCTTAGCTTGTAAGGTTTAGGCTTCTTCAAATATGGGGAGATTGTTGGGTATTGTATCCATAATGTACCTGATTTGAAGAAGTCCCTGAACAAGCTAAGGTGAATAGACAATGTATTTGATGATTTTCTTCAAGATGTGCTTGCAGCTATTCCATGCTAAGTACACACCAATGTTAGGGTGCAGTGGGTCAATATACACGGTTCTGCGCAACGTAATCCCTCGTTGAGCAGATCAGTGTGTTGGCTCATGTGTACTCTCTCTATTGGAGTGTACTTATTTTCAAGTACAGGGCTGATATAGATCAAGAGCAGAAGAGGAGCAAAGATGGGTCAAAGACCAAGTGCAGAGGAAGGAAGAAGAAATCTTCTAAGGAAAATTCGACGGGAATCACTAAGTGATTCTCGCCGATTCGACGGGAATCACTAGTGATTCTCGCCGAATCATCGAGAATCACTCGCCGATTCCCGCCGACTGCATCCGGCTGACTCAACGCCTTCAAGAATTCTGCTAAGGCAGAATCGGCGGGAATCACCAAGTGATTCGCGCCGATTCGTCGAGAATCACCGCGCATTCCCGTCGATTCCCTCCGGATGACCAGAATTCCAACTGGAATTCTACCAAGGAAAATTCGATGGGAATCGTAAGTGATTCCCGCCGACTTCGATGGGAATCACCAATGATTCTCGCCAAATTTGCCTTAGGCGAATTTTGTCGGCTCGCTGGACCAAACCAAGTTATCACGCGTTGTTTGAACCGGGCTTAGGGTTTTGTCTGGTGGGGCCCACAACGGTCACGAAGTCTAGGTCTACAGTATAAATACTCGCGTATTTCGAACTCCAACAGTAATCATTCACGAGAAATCAAAGCCGCCGACCGTAACCTAGCTGATCGCGAAGCTCGCTTCCGTCGCCGTCGCCGCTCGCAAAACAGTCACCGCCGCTGATCTTAGAGGTCATCTTTGATCGTTCGGCGACAGAACTGAGGCTAAGCTTAGCGTCTCACGTGTATATCTTGAGATCCTTTGTCTCTTGATTTGTTGAGCGGTAATATCTTTCCCCTCCGAATCGATTGAGACAATCGATCCAAGTAAGATCGTTGGTAGACCTCGCTAGCTTCGTCAAGAAGTTTGGATCTACAAAGCATCGCCGCCGCAATCCTTTGTCGTCGCCGATCTCGGGAAGATCCTCTCTAAGAGAGTGCTTCGGTCGTGGACTCTTCGTCTTCTTCAAGAACGCTTCATCGAACAAAGAGGAACACCGAGCTCTCCATACGTAGTTTGTATTTCTATACATTCTATTTTCATTTTGTTGTAAGGGAATTTTGATTCCTAGTTGTAAGGGTTGGGTGCAACCCGTGGTGAAGGAGTAGTGACTCCTTTGGGTGGAAGGGTTTCTTCCACAGTGTGAGGATTGGATTTCAATCCAGTTGGTGAAGTGACCGAGTCGTCCCTTGTTGGGAGATAGGTCGAAGGGGGAAAGTGGACGTACCCAAATCGGAGAACCACTATAACTGCCTGTGTGTTTCTGTGTTGTGCTTGTCTTGTTTCTTGTACAGGTTAATTGTTAATTCCGCAAAAAGACTGCAAATCACCTATCCCCCCCCCCATAGGTGAAGGTAGTTGACACTAGATTGACTTTTAGTTTGTTCCAGTTTTTTTTCTGGAGAATGCTAAGTCAAAAGCGTTGAGTGAGTGTACCTCACTCAACGCCTAGGCTGTTAGGCTTATGGCGTTGAGTGTGGTGCACTCACTCAACGCCATAGTCGTATTGCGGTTAAGTCATTTGGCGTTGAGTGAGTGGACCCCACTCAATGCCATGGCGGTTTGGCGTTGAGTGAGGTGGACTCACTCAATGCCAAAGCTTTTGTTCTGCGGCTAAGTGATTTTGCGTTGAGTGAGTCTACCTCACTCAACGCCATTACTATTTTGGCGTTGAGTGAGGGGGACTCACTCAACGCCAAGATTTCTGTTTTGCTGCCAAGTAAATTGGCGTTGAGTGAGTCTACCTCACTAAATGCCATGGCTGTTTTGGCATTGAGTGAGGGGGACTCACTCAACGCCAAGGTTTTCCATTTTGCGGTTAAGTAATTTGGCGCTGAGTGAGTCTACCTCACTCAACGCCATCGCTATTTTGGCGTTGAGTGAGGAGGACTCACTCAACGCCAAGATTTTCTCTTGCGGTTAAGCATGATGGCGTTGAGTGAGTTGACCTCACTCAATGCCAAAGTAGGTTTGGTGTTGAGTAAGGTAGACTCACTCAACGCCATAGCCATGGCTTGCGGTTAAGTCACTGGCATTGAGTGAGGGTACCTCACTCAACGTCGTGACTTTTTTGGCATTGAGTGAGGGTACCTCACTCAATGCCGCCGTTTTTTTGGGGCTAAGTCTTTTTCCTTGGGGTGTGTGCTTCCTTAGGACTTTTAGAGGAGTTTTTTTCCTTCCTAAGGGGGGTGTTGGGGTGTTCGGCTAGTTTTTGCATGCCGACTCGTGGACTATGACCGGAGGGGGTGTTTTCTGGACTCTGGAGGGGTGAAATATGTGTGCTGAGCTGCAATTGCGGACCCCACTAAGTTTGGACAAGTTTGGACATTGGGGCCAACTTGTTTAGGTGTGTGGACCCTAAGGCTATAACTGGTTGTGTTTCACCCTTGAGTATTTATTTTGGGGTCTGGTTGTTGGTGTTGGTACTGCCACACGATCCAGCCCCTTATTATTCACACCCCAGTCATTTGCCCGCAAAGTTAGGATTGTTAGTTCTCCCTTTGCCTGCTTTTGGCTTTTCCTGTTAGTATACTGATGCTTTACTGCTGCGGGTTGTTTCTTTCTGCAGAGCAGGTAGCTTTTGTGCTCACACTTGGTGTGATTTACCTTTACTGTCCTTTTTGACAACAATTATTATTATTCTTTTTCCTTCTTACTGTCATGTCTTTTCTTTTGTTATTAGCACTTTGTTGCCAGGTTGGTAAACCTTTCTTTATTAATTAATATAGTGCTCCTTTTCTTTTGAATATTTCTTTGCTGAGGCATCCTTTCTTGAATTCCTCAGGTCCAGGTTGTAGCCGATAGAGCGGTTGATTCCTTTTAGTGGGTTTTGCTGGTAGCCTCCAGGGTAGCTGAGTTTCAGACCTTTCACCTGGTGAGATAGTTATTCTTCTTTCTGTATAGACATGCACACTCACTGGTGGGTTCGTGTCGGGTTTTCGACGCCCACTGGTGGCTTACTTGTTTTGCTGGATATGAATTAAAACTGTTTTTTTTTGCCCCCTTGGGGTTGCTTACTTATTTCTGGGAAGGTTTTATGCTAGGTTACATGTAAGGTATTTTAAAACCCTAAACTATTATATGTAAGTCATGCATATCATATTTGCAAAACTAAGGCACTATCTTCTTTAAGCGTAAAGAATATCTTTCATATATAAACACTATACTCACCTTAGGAGTCGTGCATACCATAAGTGGTCCCTTGAGGGCCCTTATACTCATTTAGGGTGTCAAATCAACTAAATCAAAGTATTTTTTTCGCTGTAAACAAACATATTTTTCCTATCGTGGGTAGCTGACCCACTGTACCGAGGGATACGACATTTAAATAAACCAGTTTTCCTCTATTTCTGAACTTGGGATTTGAAGTCTTAGTGCGTTGCCTGAGCGTCAGCAGTTATCCCCTGCTGAACGTGGCATCACAACGCGTGTTTTCCCATACTCTGATACTTCCTAACCTCGGGGAAATGTGGGTTGTGATAGTTGGTATCAGAGGGAGGTTGCTTGACATGTTAGTCGGGCAACCTTTCCTTTTGATTGCATTAGAAGTTTAGCTTCATAAGCATACACTCACCGATATGTCATAAGCACGTCTTGGCCAAAGCACGAACACTACACTCATAAGCATAAAGAAGTATACGGGGCATATTATGTAGTATGGGATTCATAATATGTGTTTGTATATGGATCCACCATAGGAGGCAACATGTGAGGGTTATGTAGTATTGGATGCATAACCTCACAACATGAATGCGGCTAGCACGTTTTCCTTTTTTTCGTTGCATGGGAATGTTATGTAGTAGTGGATGCATAACATTTTCATTTGTATGCCGCCCATGACATGCATTAAGGCCTTTTTAGAATGCATAGAACGGCATACATAACATAACAATTCATAAGCAAAACGTGTCAGGCTAAAGATTTGCATGATGACATATGTACACACATGGTTTTGAGTCAAAACGAATATAAAAGCATGCATCCATGATTTAGGCACATGAGTTAGTACGATGGTAGTGAACCATCTCAGGTTAAGCATAACATCATCATTATAAAACAAATCCCATAACAAGATTTGCAGTTGAAATTCCTATTTAAGTATGCTTGTCTGTACCGGGTAGTTTTGTTCTAGCTGCTGGGCTGGGTTTTAACTAGAGCTGGTGCGATTATAGGATGGCGAAGCGTCCTGCAACGCGATCGACTCCCCAATCTAAGGGTGAGTCTTCGAGATCCCAAAGAGAGGACCTGATTGAAAGTTTGCGGCTAAGTAATGAAGCCTTATCGAGGCGATGGTGGACATGCAGAACAAGATTCAATCCTTGGTTGCGGTAGTGGCAGGGCAGGCTCAGAGAGTTCAAGACCCTGTTGGGGTCTAGCTGTTCCCCCCCCCCCTCCTGCTCCTCGTGTGCCTCCAGTTGTGGTGCCCCCGGAGATGGCCTTCATATCTCAGTTTCAGCGGCTTAGGCCCCCTACTTTTGGCGAGCAGGCGGATTTTATGATTTTGGATGACTGGCTGATTTCTATAGAGGAGATGTTCTCCTATTCTGGGATTATGGATGATCAGAAAGTAATGCTCGCTGCCTACCAGCTCAATGGATTGGCAAAGAGTTGGTGGTTAAGGCAGAAGGAAAGTGTGGTGGCAGGATGCACCTGGGAGTCGTTTAAGGTAATGATGTTGAGTATATTTCTGCCCTCGGTCGAGCGGGACCGGTTGATGAACGACTTCCTGTGTTTGAAGCAAAGGAAACTCACGGTTAGTGAGTATGAGGTTTAGTTTAGCAAACTAAGTCGGTTTGCTCCTTGACTTGTGAGTGTTGTAGCAGACTGGGTTAAGCGGTTTCTGAGTGGGCATAGAAGCCACGTTCAGCAGTTAGCAAGTGCCTACGAAGCAGTCAGTTATGCCGGAGTGGTTGAAGCTGCTTTGAAGGTCGAGGCCATTGAGAATGCTAAGAATAGAGGCCAGCAGGCGAGGCATGACAAGCGGAACTCTGTTGGGGGGAAAGGCCCCCAGGAACCTGATGCAGTTTAAAGGAAGAAGACCAAGGGGACTTGCAGCTTCTATGGCCGGCCAAGCCATCCTTTGGAAAAGTTCTTCAAGAGATTGGCAGCGCAGAAGAAAGAGCAAGTCCATGCTATTCAGGGTGCTCCCATAGGGGATGTGGTGTGTGCTTTGTGCAGAAAAAAGGGGCATGATGCGATCGGTTGCTGGTTGAAAGATAAAGTTTGCTTTCAGTGTTGGCAAAAGGGCCATCTAAAGACGAGGTGCCCTCAGGCACAGCCCGTTCTCCCAGCAATTCCATTGCAGGCGTTGCCGCCACCCCCGCGCGTGGATAAAGGCAAGGGGAAGCTGAATGTTATCTCTTCAGAGGAAGCATCGACCTCGACCCAGGTTATTTCAGGTTAGATTCTTCCTAACTTGAATACTTTACCTCTTGTATAGTTTAGCTTTTGTTTTCCCTTAGTTGCGTGGGCTACCTTATAGGGAGATTTAAGGTAAAGAACCGTTGGGCGCGCGTTCTTTTCGATTCTGGCACTACCCACTCTTTTGTTGCTAAGGCTTTTGTGGAGCATTTCCGTTTGGGCCTAGACCGTATTGGTGGAGCTTTCTGCGTTAAATTCCCTTCTGGAGACTCCGTGATTTCAGATTTGGGTATTCATGGCTACCCAATCTTGTTGGGGGACTTTCTAGCAAAGGTGGATCTGAAGGTGATTGACCTGGAGGACTTCGATGTTATCCTAGGCATGGACTGGTTGTCTAGTTATGATGCGGTTATCTAGTGTAAGGGTAAGCGCTTAGATTTCGTGAAAGACAACGGTCAGCCCGGGAGCGTTTATGCCGATCCACTCCAGGAGTCTCCAGTTATTTCTGCGGTACGTGCTCGCAAGTTGCTTGCTTCTGGATGTTTTGCCTGTTTGGTCTCTCTGGTAGGGGCAGACGTTAGTGTGCCGCAGTTGGGGGAGATTCCTGTGGTTTGTGAGTTCTCTGATGTTTTTACTGACGACCTTCTCGGTCTTCCACCCGATAGAGATGTCGAGTTTGACATAGATTTTGATCCTGGTACGTGTCTTATTGCTAAGGCGTCGTACCGCATGGCCCCGCGAGAGCTAGAGGAGTTGCGGATCCAGCTAGATGAGATGTTGGAAAAGGGTTTTATCAGGCCGAGTTTGTCGCCCTGGGGTGCGCCTGTGCTGTTCGTAAAGAAGAAAGATGGGTCGATGAGGCTATTCATCGACTACAGAGAGTTGAACAAGGTTACAATTAAGAACAGGTACCCTCTACCTCGGATTGATGATTTGTTTGACCAACTGCGTGGTAGTGCTGTGTTTTCTAAGATAGACCTTTGTTCGGGCTATCACCAGTTGAGGATTCGGGAGTCAGATGTTCCGCGGACGGCGTTCCGTTCTCGACATGGGCATTTCGAGTTCTTAGTCATGTCATTTGGTTTGACTAATGTGCCTTCAGCTTTCATGGATTTGATGAACCGCGTGTTCAAGGATTGCTTAGATAAGTTTGTGATTGTCTTTATTGATGATGTCTTGGTGTACTCCCGAAATGCAGAAGAGCATGATCGACATTTGCGTCTAGTCTTGGCGACTCTGAGAGACCATAAGCTTTACGCCAAGCTGAGCAAATGTGAATTTTGGCTGCCTCAGGTATCTTTCCTCGGCCATGTGGTTAACAAGGAGGGGATCTCAGTAGACCCAGAAAATATTGTTGTAGTTATGGAATGGGTGAGACCTGTAACTCCTCGTGAGATCAGAAGCTTCTTGGGTTTGGCGGGCTATTATAGAAGATTTGTGGAGGCATTCTCCACCCTGTCTGTGCCATTGACCAAGTTGATGCAGAAGAATGTAGCCTTCGTATGGGATGGTAAATGTGAAGAGGCTTTTGAGGAGCTAAAGAGAAGGCAATGTTCAGCTCCTATTTTGTCCTTGCCTACTGAAGGTACTGAGTATGATGTATATGTGGATACATCGCATATCAGGCTGGAATGCGTGCTGATGCAAGGCGGGAAGGTGATTGCATACGGTTCGAGACAGCTAAAGACTAATGACAGGAATTACCCTACGCACGACCAAGAGTTTGCTATCGTGATCTACACTCTGAAGCTATGGAGGCATTTTTTGTATGGTGTGCAGTGCAGGATTTTTACTGATCATAGGAGCTTGAAGTATGTCTTCACGCAGAAAGAGTTTAATCTGCGTCAGCGGCGGTGGCTAGAGTACGTGGCCGACTATGATGTTGAGATTCAGTATCATCCGAGCAAGGCCAATGTGGTGGCTGACGCCCTGAGTCGGAAATTAGGAAAGATTTTTTGTCTCACAGCCGAGTTGTTAGTAAAGGAGTTTTTGTTGATGGGAATTTCTGTGGGTAACTGCGATGTGCAGAGCAGCCTGGCAGTGGAAGAACCTTCATGGATCGCGCTCACGAGATTGCATCAAAAAGATGATCCTGACCTTCTGCATTTGTATCTTCGAGCTGAGAGAGGTGAACTGCCAGATTTTTCTTTAGACGATGCATGTACTTTGAAGTACCGTGGCAAGTTTTGCATTCCCGCGGTTGGTGACATTAGGGTTATGGTGTGCAGGGAAGCCCATGGATCTAGTGTTTCCTACCACCCAGGATCCACCAAGATGTACCGCGATTTGAAGCAGATTGCCTGGTGGTATGGGATGAAGGGAGACAGAGCTAGATTTGTTTCTGAGTGCCACACTTGCAAGCGAGTGAAGGCTGATCATGGAAGACCAGGTGCCAAGCTGACACCCTTGGAGATTCCGGCTTGGAAGTGGGAAAGCATCTCGATGGATTTCATTACAGGCTTGCCAAGATCTCCTATGGGGCATTATCCAGTATGGGTGATTGTGGACAGACTGACGAAGTGTGCTCACTTCGTGCCATTCAAGATCGACTACCCGATGAGGAAGATAGCTGAGCTGTGTTTGAAGGAGGTCATCAGACTGCATGGTGTTCCCGTAAGAATCATATCGGATCGAAACTCCAGGTTCACGTCTCGTTTTTGGAAGAGCCTTCAAGAGGGGTTGGGGAAAGACTTGAGATATTCCACTGCTTACACCCGTAGACCAATGGTCAGACAGAGCGGGTAAATCAGATTGTGGAAGATATGATCCGATGCTATATTTTGGACCATGGTGGAGCGTGGGATGAGCGTTTGCGGCTTATGGAGTTTGTGTATAACAATAGCTATCAAGAAAGCTTGCAAATTGCTCCTTTTGAGGCTTTGTATGGGAGGCGCTGCAGGACTCCCTTATTTTGGGCTGAGGTTGGCAAGGGACCGTTGTTGGGTCCAGAAGCACTCGAGGAGATGGAGATTTCGGTGAAGCTTATTCGGGAAAAGCTTCGAATAGCCCAGGAGAGATATGAGAAGAACGCCAACCGGCATAGGTCTGATTTGGTTTTTGCTGTGGGGGACTTGGTGTTTCTAAAGGTCTCCCCGATGATTGGGATCAAGAGGTTTGGAAAGAACCGAAAGTTGGACCCGAGATATGTGGGGCAATTTAAGACTGTTGAGCGGATCGGTGTGGCAGCTTATAGGCTGGATTTTCCCGCAAATTTTCCTGGCGTGGACGATGTCTTTCACGTTAGCTAGCTGCGGAAATGTATGTAGAGTGGCAGGCAAGTTTTGGATTCTATGCCCCAGTTGGAGCCAAATCTTTCTTACGTGGAGATGCATGTCCGCATTTTGGATGCTCAGGATCGCGTGTTGCGGAAGAAAACCATTCCTATGGTTAAGATTTTGTGGAAGAACAAGGATGTGGAAAGCGCGAATTGGGAGCTAGAGTCGGCGATGAGGAAGGCTTACCCTCATCTGTTTCCCTGACTGTTTGCCTGGTATGTATTGTTTTTTTTTCTTTATATCTATAGCTTTGGCTTAGCTATTTCTTTTTCCTTCTTGATAGAAGTGTTTTGTGTAAAGTTTCGAGATGAAACTTTCTTTTAGGGGGGGTGACTGTAACGCCTCCGGCTTTTTTGTGTTTTGTTTGATAGACGTTTGGCGTTACGTTGACGCGTTTTCGGCCTTTCGCCATTGTAGAGCGTAGTCTTAACTCTTTAGGTTCCTTGAGTAGCTTATTGGCAAGATTCCCTAGCAAGCCGGGTCTGGTTTTGTGACTCGGTGAGGCTCTCGGGGAATGCTTATGCCTTGGCTTCGTGTAGTGATAGCCCGAGTTTTGATCGTCAAGGGTTATTTTCGACTCCGCCGTTGTTTTGGTAGCGTGTGTGTTTAGATTCGGTGCGAGTTTTGTCGGAATCCGAGATCTTTGATTTTCGCGTCATTCTGACGTGATGTTTTGCTGCTTTATGATTGTGGCCGGTTTGGTGTGGCTTGTTATAAGCAGGATTTATTAGCTTAAGTGTTAAATTATAAGCTTTGTTTTTAGTGGTTGGAGCTTGTACCAGGATTTATGCTAAGTCTTATTTATGCTTTTAGCCTGAGCTAGCTAGTGGAGCTCGGTTGGGCTAAGTGTGAGCTAATCCTGTACCTTTATATGTTTAAGCTTAGGTTATAGCTAGCCGTATAGGTTGCTTGGGAGCTGATAGGCTGAGAGTATATAATTATGTATATATTTATATAGTTGTGCCATGCAGCTTCGGGGTTGGTCAGCTAGGTGGCTAGATTCCTGTTAGCTAAGTACAAATGTATATATATACATAAATATGTAAGTGATGTATAGCTGGCGAGTTGAGTGGACAATTTTTTGTAGCTAGTGGCCGAGTCTTGCAAGCTTAGGATTATTTTAATAGCTTGAGTGGAGTGAGTTGAGTTTTCTATTATATCTTAGTCTTGGGTGGGCATGATATTAAAAGGCATCAGCTGTCTTTTTATTTCATTTCCCTTTTCCCAAGCCAGCAGCTAGCTTCCTCCGTAAGGAGCTCGGGCGGAGGTGCTGTAGCATTTGCCGGTGATGGCCGCTAACTTAGGGCTCATTTCTCTCTGGCGACGGTGGATCCGAGCTGCTCTCATCGAGGGCTTGTTTCCTAGGTAAGTTTTTCTTGATTTAGGGCCGTCATTTGGAGCTAGGGTTTTGGTCTTCTCCTCTTCCTCTTATCTAAAAGCTCCAATTTTTTTTCTTTTTCCCTAGGTAGCCTCGCTGCCGGTGCCGAGCCTGTGAAGTGAAGGCTACTGCTGGAGCTTGGCGGTGAGGCAAGTGGCTCCCTTGCCCTTGCTGGTTTTTTCTTTTATTCTAGCTATTAGCTTATGCTCTATTTTATTTCTTTTCTTCCCTAGATGTAAGAGCAGTTGGTTTACTCTTTCCCCCTCGGACCAGCCCTGTGCTGTCCTTTATCTATAGCTTTAACTCCTGTTTTTTTCCTTTCTCGGTTAATTGGTTGTCTTGGCTAGTGTCAAGGTTGTTGGGCAGTATTGTGATAAGGCTTAGCTTAGTGTAAGCAAGTTTTGGGGTTACTGTGGTCGGGTAGGAGAGATAGGAGTGAGAGCTGGAAATAAATTCCAGCTCTTGGGTTGTGGAAAACGGTGTGGGCAGGGGTAGGGTTAGTTCCAGTTTTTTTTCTGGAGAATGCTAAGTCAAAAGCGTTGAGTGAGTGTACCTCACTCAATGCCTAGGTTGTTAGGCTTATGGCGTTGAGTGTGGTGCACTCACTCAACGCCATAGTCGTTTTTGCGGCTAAGTCATTTGGCGTTGAGTGAGTGGACCACACTCAACGCCATGGCATTTTAGCATTGAGTGAGGTGGACTCACTCAACGTCAAAGCTTTTATTCTGTTGCTAAGTGATTTGGCGTTGAGTGAGTCTACCTCACTCAACACCATTGCTATTTTTGCGTTGAGTGAGGGGGACTCACTAAACGCCAAGATTTCTATTTTGCTGCAAAGTAAATTGGCGTTGAGTGAGTCTACCTCACTCAACGTCATGGCTGTTCTGGCGTTGAGTGAGGGGGACTCACTCAACGCCAAGGTTTTCCGTTTTGCGGTTAAGTAATTTGGCACTGAGTGAGTCTACCTCACTCAATTCCATCGCTGTTTTGGCGTTGAGTGAGGAGGACTCACTCAATGCTAAGATTTTCTCTTGCGATTAAGCCTGATGGCGTTGAGTGAGTCGACCTCACTAAATGCCAAAGCAGGTTTGGCGTTGAGTAAGGTAGACTCACTCAATGCCATAGAAAGGGCTTGCGGTTAAGTCTCTGGCGTTGAGTGAGGGTACCTCACTCAACGTCGTGGCTGTTTTGGCGTTGAGCGAGGGTACCTCACTCAACGCCATCGTTTTTTTGGGGCTAATTCTTTTGCCTTGGGGTGTGTGCTTCCTTAGGACTGTTAAAGGAGTTTTTTTTCCTTCCTAAGGGGGATGTTGGGGTGTTCGGCTAGTTTTTGCATGCCGACTCGTGGACTATGACCGGAGGGGGTATTTTCTTGACTCTAGAGGGGTGAAATGTGTGTGCTTAGCTGCAGACCCCACTAAGTTTGGAAAAGTTTGGACAATGGGGCCAACTTGTTTAGGTGTGTGGACCCTAAGGCTGCCACCGATTGTGTTTCACCCTTGAGTATTTTTTTTGGGGTCTAGTTGTTGGTGTTGGTACTGCCACACGCTCTAGCCCCTTATTATTCACACCTCGGTCATTTGCCCGCAAAGTTAGGATTGTTAGTTCTCCCTTTGCCTGCTTTTGGATTTTCCTGTTAGTATACTGATGTTTTACTGCTGCAGGTTGTTTCTTTCTGCAGAGCAGGTAGCTTTTGTGCTCACACTTGGTATGATTTACCTTTACTGTCCTTTTTGACAACAATTATTATTATTATTCTTTTTCCTTCTTACTGTCATGTCTTTTCTTCTGATGTTAGCACTTTGTTGTCGGGTTGGTAAACCTTTCTTTATTAATTAATCTAGTGCTCCTTTTCTTTTGAATATTTCTTTACTGAGGCATCCTTTCTTGAATGCCTCAGCTCCAGGTTATAGCCGATAGAGCGGCTGATTCCTTTTAGTGGCTTTTTCTGGCAGCCTCCAGGGTAGCTGAGTTGCAGATCTTTCACCTGGTGAGGTAGTTATTCTTCTTTCTGTATAGACATGCACACTCACTGGTGGGTTCTTGTCGGGTTATCGACGCCCACAAGTGGCTTACTTGTTTTGCTGGATATGAATTAAAATTGTTGTTTTTGCCCCCTTGGGGTTGCTTACTTGCTTCTGGGAAGGTTTTATGCTAGGTTACATGTTAGGTATTTTAAAACCCTAAACTATTATATGTACCTCATGCATATCATATTTGCAAAACAAAGGTACTATCTTCTTTAAGCGTAAAGAATATCTTTCATATATAAACACTATACTCACCTTAGGAGTCGTGCATACCATAAGTGGTCCCTTGAGGGCCCTTATACTCATTTAGGGTGTCAAATCAACTAAATCAAAGTATTTTTTTGCTGTAAACAAACATATTTTTCCTATCGTGGGCTAGCTGACCCACTGTGCCGAGGGATACGGCCTTTAAATAAACCATTTTTCCTCTATTTCTGAACTTGGGATTTGAAGTCTTAGTGCGTTGCCTGAGCGTCAGCAGTTATCCCCTGCTGAACGTGGCATCACAACACGTGTTTTCCCGTACTCTGATACTTCCTAACCTCAGGGAAATGCGGATTGTGACAGACAAGGTCTTTGTTGCTGAGTCATGGAGTGACACTGAAGAAGAGTAAACCTCCTCCAGCTCCAGTGAGGATGAAGAAGAGCAGAAGGCCAAAGAAGTTTGCCTCATGGCTATTGAGGCAGGTAGTAGCAGATCAAATATTAATGAGTCTGAAGATGAAGAGCTCTTGTCAGCTGAGGATCAGATAATAGCCTCTTATGATTTTGAATCAGAGGAATTTAAACTTGAATTTAAAAATTTGTGCTTAGACTTAATTAGCTCTGAGAAGGAAATCAAACTCCTCAGACAAAAATTGAATGACCTAGATAAAACTACTGCAGAGAATGCAAACTAACAAATGAACTTATCTCTTCTAATCAACAAATATCCTTTTTGAAATCTGAACTTAGCAAGGCCAAGATATTAGAAGAATCCTTAAATGGGAGAAGTCTACAATTATTAAATATCACTAGTATTGTAAATGCTAGGATCAACAATAGTAAACTAGGATTAGGTGCCTCCCCTAGTAATCCACCTATAATTCAGAAAAACAATCTTTCGAAACCAGTAAAGTTTATATCCGACAAAGGAAAGAAAAATACAGAACAGGTTAATAAGGTTAATAAAGTTCTTGAACATATTGAAATAAAAAATAACCTCAATAACCAGAAAAACAAAAATGACAATGTTCAGCAATTATCGTCGAATGAAGATCGACGATATATGAACAGATCGTCGAACTCAGAATGATGATCTTTGAACGCAAACTTGAGTAATAATCATTCTTCGATCTATGATCGACGACATCAGTATGGTTCGTCACAGAGATCGACAATTTTGGTTCTCCAAGAATGAATACTCTCATTCTTCAAGTAAAGATCGATGATCTCATCCAACATCGTCGAGCTACGTTCGACGATCCATCCAGAAATCATCGATCCCAGATTTTAACAATAGAAATCCAAATTCTAAGATCAACTTTAATCCCTTTAGCACATGGATAATACCACCCAGAAGTTATCATCCCAAAGGCTATAAAAATCAACCTGAATGCTCATATATTTCCAATTGTTGCTATATAAATCAACAAGGACCCAAGGTCACCTGGGTCAAGAACAACTAAGTGTTATACTTGCAGATTAAGACCTATCCAGCATATAATCAACACTGGTATCTGGATAGTGGCTGCTCCAAGCACATGATAGGCAGCAAGGACAACTTAATTGACTATAAGTCCAAGCTGGGACCAAAGGTCATCTTTGGTGATTCAAATTGTGGCCAAACAGAGGGCTATGGCAAAATCAGGATTTGAGCTGTAACCTTCAAGAAAGTTGCATATGTGAGTGGACTGAAGCACAATTTCATCTCCATAAGCCAACTCTGTGATGAATGTTATCAGGTATCATTCAACTCTTAATCCTGCACTATTACCTCAAGAGAAAACAAACCAGTTTTAATTGGCAGTAGACAAGGAAACATATATTTAGTTAATTTCCAGTCTATTACTTCAGATATCTGTCTGCTTGACTTAGTTAGTAGTCAAAATGACTTATGGCATAAGAGATTAGGACATGTAAATCTGAAAAACATTGCTAGGCTATCTAAGGATAACCTTGTGAGAGGTTTACCTTCTGGCCCCTACAAGAAGGAAGGCCTCTGCAGGGCTTGTCAAGTAGGCAAGCAAACTAAATCTAGTTTTAAATATATTACTAAGAGTGATTCACCTAGGATTTTGTACTTACTACATATGGACCTTTTTGGCACTGTTGCTGTACAAAGCCTAGGAGGGAAGTCTTATACCTTAGTGGTTGTAGATGACTTATCCAGATTCACTTGGGTTTTTTTTTTGAGAGCAAAGTCAGATACTTTTCAAGTTCTTACAGATTTTCTCAAGAACATACAGATTGAGTATTCTACTCAAGTTGCATTGATCAGAAGTGATCATGGCACTGAGTTTGAGTCTCTTCTTATGCTAGAGTTCTGTAGGAAAGAAGGTATAAGACATTGCTTCTCATCTCCTAGAACTCCTCAACAAAATGGGGTAGCTGAAAGGAAAAATAGAACACTCATTGAAGCTGCAGGCACATTACTTGCAGATGCTTACTTGCCCCTATCCTATTGGGCAGAGGCAGTGAGCACAGCAAACTATGTCCTGAACAAAAGCTTGATACACAAACTAAAACATAAGACCCCCTATGAATTGCTCAAAGGGAAGAATCCAATAATTAACTATTTTATATTTTTTTATTGTGTATGCTATATTCATAATAATGACAAAAAGCACATTAGAAAGTTTGAAGCAAAGGCTGCAGTGGGAATTTTTCTAGGATATTCCCAAGTCAGCAAAGCTTATAGGGTCTTTAATAAATCCACATTGAAAATAGAAGAATCCATGCATGTTACATTTGATAAGACTAACATGTTTTACAAGGAGAAAGAAATTTCTACCAGAAACCCCTTGCAGGTAAACGACTTGTGTGAGAAATTGGATGAATTTAAATTTACATCCCAGTCTTCTCAACAAGCCAATGAAGAAAGTGATGAAGAAAATATGGATGCAGTTGAATCCCCCAAAGCAACAGAATAAATTCCACAAGAGGAATCCTTCCCAAATGTTGTTGCAGAAATAACTCCACCTACTGATCTTGTCATACTGAGGGATCATCCCAGATCCCAAGTGATTGGAGACATAACATTAGGTGTACAGACAAGGCATCAAATTAACCAGGACTTGATGCATGCATGTTTCCTCTCTCAAATTGAGCCTCAATCCATATCTGATGCAGAGCAAGATCCCCACTGGATCATTGCAATGCAAGAAGAGCTCAATCAGTTTGAGAGATGCAGGGTTTGGGATTTGGTTCCAAGACCAAAAGACTACCCAGTCATTGGAACCAAATGGGTATTCAGAAATAAGCTTGATGCCCAAGGTATGATTGTGAGGAACAAGGCTAGGCTTGTTGCTCAAGGGTATAAATAAGAGAAAGGGATTGACTATGATCAAACCTTTGCTCCAGTTGCCAGGCTAGAAACAATAAGGATATTTCTGGCATATGCTTCATTCAAAAAGTTTAAAGTCTATCAAATGGATGTGAAGAGTGCCTTCTTGAATGGGGAACTTAAAGAAGAGGTTTATGTTGAACATCCTCCAGGTTTTATTTCTCCAACTCATCCCTCTTTTGTGTTTAAGTTGCACAAGGCTCTCTATGGTTTAAAGCAAGCTCCAAGAGCTTGGTATGAGACCTTAGCCAGCTTTCTATTAGAGCATGGTTTTTCAAGAGGCATAATTGATAGGACTTTGTTTACAAAATTGCATCATGATAAAATACTGTTAGTATAAATATATGTAGATGATATAATATTTGGCTCTACTGATCCCAAATTATGCAAGAGATTTTCTGATCTAATGCATTCAAAATTTGAGATGAGTAGCATGGGTGAGCTTTCCTACTTCCTTTGTCTCCAAGTGAAGCAGCTCCCTGATGGCATCTTCATTTCCCAGGCTAAATATGCCAAAGAGCTTATAAAGAAGTTTGGGATGGTTGATTCCTCAGCAAAGAAAACACCAATGCCTACTAATGTTATAATAGACTCTGATGCATATGGGAAACCTGTGGATCAGAAACTATATAGGGGCATTGTTGGGTCCCTACTATACCTTACAGTAAGCAGACCTGATATTATGTTTGCTACATGCCTTTGTGCTAGGTTCCAGGTGAACCCTAAAGAATCTCATCTAGTTTTTATAAAAAGAATTTTGAGATATATAAAGGGTTGTCCTAGTCTAGGTCTCTGGTATCCTACTGAGTCAGAGTTTGAGTTAACTAGATACTCAGATGCTGACTTTGCTGGATGCAGAGTGGACAGAAAGAGTACCTCAGGAACTTATCAGTTCCTTGGTATGAGATTAGAGTCTTGGTTTTGCAAGAAGCAGTCATCTGTGTCTACATCAACTGCTGAAGCAGAATATATTGCAGCTGGCAGTTGCTATTCCCAAATGCTGTGGATTCAAAACCAACTACTGGACTATGGTTTCAAATTAAATAATTCAACATTACTATGTGATAACACAAGTGCTATAGCCATAGCACAAAATCCAGTTCATCACAGCAGAACTTAGAATATAGATATTAGGCATCATTTCATTAGAGAGTGTGTAAACAAAAAAAAAATTAATCTTGTCTATATCTACACTGACTTACAAAGAGCTTATATCTTCACCAAACCTCTTGATGAAAGAAATCATTTGTTCTTCATAAATCAGCTTGGAATGATAAATGGAGAAGAATTAGTTTAATTTCTGTCTGCACTCGATGAATTTTTCAAAGTTCGTCGAACGGAGATCGATGAACTGGGGGAAGTTTGTGAGGTATTCTCCGAATGGAGATCGACGAACTCTCTGTGTGGAGTTAGTTTAATCGAACTAAGATCGACGAACCTACTTCAAAAAACTTTCGTCGAACTGAGATCGACGAAATGTCTTCAAACCTTCACACTGAGATCGACGAATCATTTAAGTCCAAATTATTTCGTCGACCTCAGATCGAAGATCTATTCATTTTTCGTGGAACGGAGTTTGTCGGTTCATATTTAGAAAAACACTATATTTAGGTTTTCTTGGACCTCCGTCTCACGCTTTCAGTTCTCTTGCACTTGATCTTCGACTTTTCTTGCAGGTATTCTCATGGCGATCCCCGTAGGCTCTCTTGTAGTGATGAAGTTTGATACAGGATTCGATCTGGATTTCGAATCCTTCCAATACTCTGATCCTGTATTCGTGAATATTATGCAAACTCTAGAAGACCAACATCTCAAGACTCTGCTATCAACACGCATCAAAATCTATGGAACAGAGATCAGGGAATGGGTCTATACATCTACCACGGAGGAGAACGTGATGATGAGGACTATCACTGGTAATACCATCTCCCTCACTCCCACAGTTTTAACTGAAATATTTGGATTGCATAATGGTGAGGAGGAATTAAATATTGAAACTGAAGAGTTTGATATGATGCTGAGCCTCATGGGTTATTCAGGAGAAACCCCACAGAAACTGCTTAAAAAGTATTTATCTGCTGAATATAAGTTCCTTGCAGTTATTGTAGGGAAAGTGCTGCTCAGAAAGCACTCTGCACATGATTACATTACCAGGCATCAATTCCTGGTTATGTGTGCAATAGTAAACAAGAAAGCCATTAACTAGGCTCAAGTTCTGTTTGATCTTATCAAAAAGAAAAACAATAAAAAGGAGGTATGTTTTGGAAGGATCCTAGGGATCTTCCTCAAAAAAAGGCTGTTGGATCCCTGGTCTCCCCAACCATATCCATTAATGCCTCAAAGAGACTTACCTGTGCGCTTTTTGGCAAGTGGGAGAGGACCATTATAAAGCCAACCAAGGCTCCTTCCTCTTCCACTAGATCTTCTGAAAATACAAGGGCTACATCAGCCACTCCTCACCCCTCTGTAGAGATTCCATCCACCCCTCCACCTCCTCCTGATTCTCAAGCTCCATCTCAGTCTCAAGTTCAACAAGCCCCGGCCTCCACTTCTATTCTAATACATACCCCTACACCATTAGCTTCTCCAATTCCTTCCTCCCCTACCCATATTCAATCCAATTATCCCTCTCCTAGGGCTAATACATCCATCCCTACACCTCCCAAATCTCCTTTTCCATCTCATCTTGTTGATATCCCCCTCTCCACTCTCTCTTCAATCCCATCCTTCAATTTACTCTCATCTCCTCTGAACACTCCTTCTCCTCAACACTCTCCTCAACAGGACCACCTTCCAGACACCTCCAATCAACCATCTCCTCCAGCAACTATAATCACCACCTCTATATCTTCTCAACCACCTCCTGCCCAAAGATCTGACTCCATATCTTTGAATCCCTCTATCATCCGACCACTTCTTGAGCTCCTCAAGCCTATCCTCCAAACCATCATTACAGAGGCTATTTCCCTTTTGTCTCTCTCCATATCATCTCTTTATGCTCAAATCTCTACCCTCACCTCTACCATATCTTCATCTGGGGGACTGGCTTCAGTACATACTGAAACCAGGCAGGGGGAGATACTTAATGATGAAGTAGCAGCAGCAGAACCAGCAGCAGTAGGAACAAATGTTGACATGGAATTTTCTGAATTTTCTTGATACTGATATGGAATCAGATGATATAGAGATAACTGACTCAGTAGCAGATGTAGATAATCAATGTACAGATATTATAGTATCCAATGCTCAAGAGACTAGCTTGCCAGAAGTTCTGCCTGGAAGAATCTTCTTCATTAAATCTAAAGTATATCTACATTCTTTGTTGAAAATTTTTGGATCTTATATTCAGTTCTGCCTCTCTTCTCACACTCAATCATCCAGAGCAATAGTATGCTACACCTCCCCTACAAGTTCAGAAGTATTAGTCATTATAAAGAAAAGTCTGATAGCTCCTCCAGTAGTACTATATGAACAAAGATCTAGCCCTCCTGGGCCAACTTATATCATAGATAATAGCACTATTCCCAGTTTAGATGATCTAATAAATCAGGACATTGTTATGGAAGCTGAAGTTGTTCCCACCCAAGCTAGAAAAGAAATTCCCAAGGATCTGATCAGTCAAATTGATGAAATGTATGACAATCCTTTGTCTGATGATAATGATGATGATGTTGATTCTGATGATGCTCCAAAGAGGAAACAAATCTCCAAGAAAAGGAAAGCTCCACCTCCTCCACCTGCTCCCAAACCTAGAAATACCAATGATACACCATATTATATCCTACAAAACATAACTCCGTACAAGGGTATGCCAGCATGGATGTGGCTATCTAAAAATGAACAGAAAGCAAGGAAGAAAAGTAGGAGGTATTCTCCTCCTCCATAAAGGTTCAGAAGAGATCATCCTCCTCCTCATCCTCCAGCTGCAGGTGCCTCGGGAACCTTATCTCAGAGCTCGGGAGGATTCACCAAACCTACTCTCACTAAAACTTATCAGAGACAGGGAAGACCCTCTCATTCTTATGGAGACAGTCAGTACAAACAAAGACATCAGTCTTATCCCAGATATCAGTCAGCTCAACAACCTATCTCTCAGCCAACATTTTCCCCTCCTCCATCTCCTGGCAAAGCTAATGAACCTGAAAAACCTCCAATTCTAGCTTATGATCCTGAAACTAGTCCAACCACAAGAATGGCTAGATTCAAGGAATCTGTGGCTCTCTCACAAATCAGGCAAGCCAAAGAAAAAGGTCAAGACTCTTCTCAGTTCTCTACTATGTCTAGCTACAGGAAGAAAGAGTTTGAAAGATATCAAGTAGGAAAACTATTCAAAGCTGATGAATGCATGAGTCTACATCCTGAAGTAGTGATTCCAAGAACTACCTAACAAAAGACTCTTGGTGATGCTGATATGACTATGACTATGAAGCAAGCTCATGATCCAAACAGGATAATCAAATTTGTTAAGCCTTCTGATTCTCACAAGAACATTTAAACTCTTTATTTTCTGTGTTTTCTGTGAATAATCTGGGCACATAGCTTTATAAAGGTACTGATAGCTTATTTATTCTATCAGTTATCTCATTTTTCATGCTATGTTTACTTCATTTTGTTTTGTGATCCTTTTTTATTTATTTGAAGTAACCTCACCCAAATAGGGGAGATTGTTGGATCCCCTAGGTGATTTGGGCTAGGTTCCCTTCTTAGGTTGTGACCCATATTGTATAGAAGGGTAAAATTTTATGTGTTTCTAGAGTCTAGGCCATGTTCTTAGAGTCAACAGATCAAAGGACCAACATACAACACTACCAAAGATTCAAGACTTAGAGAAATCAAGAATTAGAAAAAAAATCTACATTCGTCGATCTCAGGTCGACGATAGTCATGCTCAGCTCGACTAACTCAGAGCTAAAATCTCTGAGCTGAGCTCGATGAACTTGATTCTCAGATCAACTAACTCTTCAACACTCAGCACCATAATTCACTCAAAGCCAAGGCTGACTAAGAGACAAAGAACACTCAGTGCCATAACTCACTCAAAGCCAAGGCTGACTTAGAGAAAAAGAACACTCAACGCCAAATGTGTTATTCACTCAATGCCGACAGATTGACCAAGTTCTTAGGTCGACTAACGTCACAGTCTCAGGTCAAAAAACTTAGAGCACAGAACAAGAAGATTTCATCAAGCAGTAGTTAGCTATTCAGAGGTCGACGATCTTGTAACTCAGCTCGACGAATAGCGATACTTAGCTCGATGAATAGCAATACTTTGCTCGATGAACAGCAATACTTAGCTCGACGAACAACAATACTTAGCTCGACGAACAGCAATACTTAGCTCGATGAACAGTAATACTTAGCTCGACAAACTATGGACTCAGCTCGACAAATTCTGTCTTATGGTCGACGATTCCAGACTAAGTTATTTCCTTCCTTCTGTTTCTATTATATTGTAGTAATTCCTGTGTAATTAATGCTCTAACATTCTCTGAATATTACCGTTAGATAGAGCATTAATTATGGTCTTCATCAGGATTATTACCTGCCATTTTTTCAATGAAACAGTTGGGGAAAGTATTCAATTTCGTGTAACTCTCAACGTCATCAGCATTGATTACAGGAGGAATTTGAAAATTCAAATGGTCATCGACAAACCAATAAGTCATTATTTCTGCTGAAAGAAGAAGATACACGAGATCAACAATACACAGAGACAAAAATCTTGTTCTTCTTCATCTGTCCTCAGTCTGCTCTAAGACTTTTCAAGAGACAAACATCCTTATCAGTCTAGAAGCATGTTGTCAAGCAATCATCAAAAGCTGTAGGCCTACACCCTTGAACAAAGCTTCCACTCCTGAACCATTCAAGATCTCAGGGGGAGCTTTGACAACAAATAAGAATCCACACAGTCTTCTCATTTTGAGTTGAGAAAAGAAGACTTACATCACTCTCTCATTCCCACCTCTGTACAGGGTTTTAATTCCCTTCAAAATTATTCTAGTTGCAAGTCTTCTTCAAAAAGACTTGGGTTGGTTTTTGAGCACCTGATCAAAATCTCTTTGGTGACAGTCAACTGATCAAAACCTGTAGTGGATTCCTACCAAGGGTGGTAGAAGAGTGGATATACCCAGTTTGGGGAACCACTATAAATTTCTTTTGTTGTCTGGTTTCTCTTTCTCTTCTGTTCTTGTTGTGGCTGTGTTAGTTAGATATTCTGTGATCTTTGATTTACTTTAATCTATGATAGTTAGATATAGTTGTTAAAGGTAAAGATAGTATATTGTTAAAGAAGAAAATTTTAAGACATACTCTATTCACCCCCCCCCCCTCTAGAGTATATCAAATCTAACCCTAACTTTCAAGAAGGATATGGATAATTTACACCTGGAGTTATCACATTCAGGAAAGTGGCATATGTAAGTGGCTTGAAACAAAACTTGATATCCATAGGTCAGCTATGTGATGCCGGTTATGAGGTATGTTTCACTGAATGGAAATGTAATATTTCTTTAGATAGCAATATTGTGTTATCTGGTATTAGGTTAGGCAATATTTACTTAGTTGATTTCAATTCTGCCTGTTCAGAAATTTGCTTGTTCAACCAAGTTAGCAATAATAATACCTTGTAACATAAAAGGCTAGGAAATGTAAATCTTAGAAACATTGCTAGGTTATCTAGCGACAACCTTGTTAGAGGATTGCCCTTTTGCCCCTACAAGAAGGAAAGCCTTTGCAAGGCTTGTCAAAAAGGCAAGGAAAATAAAAATAGTTTTAAATCAGTTAATAAGAGTGATTCACCTAGGATTTTGTATCTGCTTCATTTGGACCTTTTTGGACCAATTGTTGTACAAAGCCTGGGAGGAAAGTTCTATACTTTAGTTATTGTAGATGACTTATCTAGGTTCTCTTAGGTTTTCTTCTTGAGAAATAAGTCTGATAACTTCAAAGTTCTTACAGATTTTCTAAAATGCATAAAGATTGAGTACTTTACTCCAGTTGCATTGATCAGAAGTGATCATGGCACTGAGTTTGAATGTCTTCTTATACAAGAATCCTGTGAGAAGGAAGGTATCAGGCACTGCTTCTCTGCTCCCAGAACTCCTCAACAAAATGGGGTAGTTGAAAGGAAAAATAGAACACTCATTGAAAATGCAGGCACATTGCTTGTTGATGCTCACATGCCTCTACCCTATTGGGCAAAAGCTGTAAGCACAACAAATTATGTCCTGAATAGAAGTTTGATACACAAACTTAAGGGCAAGACTCCCTATGAACTACTCAAAGGGAAGAAACCTAAAATATATTACTTTAGAATTTTTGGTTGTATCTGTTACATACATAATAAAAACAAAGATTATCTTAGAAAGTTTGAAGCCAAAGCTACAATTGGGATCTTTCTAGGAATTCCTAAGTTAGCATGGCATATAGGGTTTTAAATAAATCATCTCTGAAAATTGAAGAATCTGTACATGTTACATTTGATGAAGCTAATATGTTTTACAAGGAGAAGTGATGGCCGCAGAATAGAGACCGACTGTGGGTGGTTCGAAATGGTCTGATTCCGCGGGCCGAGTTAGAAGACCGAGTTTTCTAACGAGAGGAGGCAAGTGCACCTATTGCGTAGTACTCGGTATTCGGGAGAATACCGAGGTCGTATTGTTCTCGGGGGCTCGTTGATTATATTTACTCTTCAGGAAGACTATTATCTTACTGTCAGTAGGGTGGGATTTTTAGTTTAATTAAAATGGAAAGAAAGAGAGCAGAATTTTACAAAGTTAGTTCGATGATGGGTTAACGCTCGGCATCAAATCGGATTAAGACTAAAATAATTCTTAACAATTATTGAACTTTGTTTTTAAATTAATAAAAGGCACTTGGCCGTGGAGGTTCCAAAGACATGAGCTCACTTGGGTCTAGGGATATCGCTCACCTGGACGCTAAGGCTATTTGACCGAACGTTAGTCCGACGAAGGATTCCCCTTAACGCCCGCATTACACTAAGAACCCCGTTATTGGGTGGGGAACCCAATCCGGTAGAACTACGCTCGTCCTCTTTCGAGGGAATGTACGCAATTCTATTTACCCAAGGGTGATCGGTCCATACGTGCAGCCTCTCGGCGTTGCGTATGGATAACGAAAATAGAGCCCACATATCGATTATGTGGTCCTATGCGTCGTTAACCCGGGGAAAACCTTAAGTCCTTAAATTAAAATAAAATTAGAGTTCTTTAATTATTTCAAATCATTTTATTTGTCCCAAAGCTCTTCGATGCCGAAGGCTAATAGAGATTAGCCACTCATCGGTATGGGGACGGCTTTATGGTTTTTAGTGAAACGTGAGTTTTAAATTAAGTACTAAACAATTATAAGAGAAAACACAAAAAAACAAACATTTAGATAAATTGAAGGCTAATTGATCCAGGCACTCATGCACACTTCAAAACCATAAAGAAATTAAATAAAGCAAGTCCTACTCAAATGAGTAGGCGGGAAATAAATGCAAGTACAAGTCCTACTCAAAACTGAGTAGGCGGTAAATGACAAGTCCCACTCAAAACTGAGTAGGTGGTAAATTAAAGCGATGCGCCATTTAACTCTTAACGAGTAGGCGGAAATAAATACATAAATAAAAAGAAACAAAGTTACAAAAAAATGAAAATTACAAGTCCCACTCAAATGAGTGGGCAGAAAATTAAAGCAGAGCATCGTTTAACTCTTAACGAGTAGGCAGAAATAAATGCACACACGAACACACTCTACATAATTGAAGAAAGCATAAAAGAAAGCATGAAAAGTTAGTCTCAAACACTCACACACTCTACATAAATGAATAAAGCAATAAAATTGCGAGTCCCGACTCAAATGAGTGTGCGGGAGAATGAAATCACTAAAACTATCCTCTTACACTCACACACACTAACATGAAATTAAAAGAGCATAATGAAAATCTACCCACATACACTCACACACACATAAAAATAACATAAAATGAAAGTTACCTAAAAATTAAAACTATAACTTTTCTACCCATAGAACTTGCCAAAAACAATTAAAAAGATGAAATAAAAATTGTTTGAACACTTGGAATTGAACATAAAGCAAACATATAAGCTCTTTAAAAATTAAAATGATAACTTTTCTACCGTTAGAACTTGCCAAAAACAATTAAAAAGATGAAATAAAAATTGTTTGAACACTTGGAATTGAACATAATGCAAACATACAAGTTCTTTAAAAATTAAAATGATAACTTTTCTACCCTTAGAACTTGCCAAAAACAATTAAAAAGATGAAATAAAAATTGTTTGAACACTTGGAATTGAACATAAAGCAAACATCAAGTTCTTTAAAAATTAAAATGATAACTTTTCTACCCTTAGGATTTTATAAAAGTGATAAAAAAAGTGGTAAAAATATGAAAAGAACAAGAAAGGGTTTTACATTCCTTAAAAAAACTAAGTTAAAGAAAATCAAAATCATTTTTTAACCCCTTTTGTAAAACCTAAGAGTAGAGATAGAAAACCTAAAGCATAAAAAAATAAAATCTAGTCTAACCTAACATACTTGCAAAATGAAAATAACAAAAAATGAAAGCATCACTTATAAACTCACACACACTTTCATAAAGAGGAAAAACAAAGATGAACATAAGGATAAAAAGGAGAAAGAGAGTGATCCAACCATATTCATTTTCATTCCATGTAGAAAGAGAAAAAAAAACAACATTTTATTTATGATTAAAAAAGCTATTACAAACTATTACAAAGCAAAAGGAAAAGCTAAAATAAACATAAGAAGGGAGAGAGAGAAAGTCTCCTTACATGAAGATGAAAGTGCACCAAGGGCAGCCCAAAAAAGACACTAAAATTGGCTCAAAAAAGTGAACCCTTGGACCTCACAGAAATTTTTTATTTATAGACAAAAAGTTCGGGTTTGACACGCCCTAGTCACGGGCATGACTGGGGGCGTGTCAAAGGTTGCGTGTTTTGACATGGTGAAATCCGGAAGCTGGCTTCGTTCTAGAAGGATCGGGATATGACACGTGTCGGTCACGGGCGTGACAGGCATGGTCACGGGCGTGTCGTGGGGTGTGACTTCGACAGCTGGCAGTTCTGATGTCGGCAGCATTGAGTGTGAAAAATCATTGAGTGTCGGCATCGACAGGGGCGTGACCTTCTCGACACGGGCGTGACATGACGGCGTTGAGTGTTGAACAGTAAAATAGTTGAGTGTTGACTGGCAGAAGGCGTTGAGTGCCTGACACAGGCGTGTCGGTCCATGACACGGGCGTGTCAGGTCAAAATTTTTGACTTTTCTAGAAATTTTCTGAAATGCAAAATAAACTAAGTTAGAAGTAAAAAATTACAAATATGAACAATTTATTGAGGTAAATTGACAGAAAACAAAGGAAATAAATAAAAATTGACTTAACTAATATACCTAAAAATAGGTATAAATACAACTTATCAAATACCCTCATACTTAAGCTTTTGCTATTCCAGAGCAAAAGTTTGAGGTGAACTTATAAGGAATAATAAAAAAACTCTAAGTTCTGCTACCGCTTAAATTAATTATAAGATAGATCTAAATAAATATACGGGGTGTAAGAGTTAAGTCTTAAAATTATGTAGATGATTTAAACAGGGCAAAAGTTTTGGCCAAAAGACTTCTTGATGTAATCAAATATAAAGCAATAATTATATTGGTTAGATTAACAAAAATAGTTTGGAATTATATGAACTCTAGCTTATAGGAGTTTTATCGGAAATAATGCAATTTACAAATTATGCTCTCAAAAAGATTTTTGAATTAATTCTAGAGTCATGAAATTGGCTAAGGGGGGTTGATGTTGGTTTATGAAGATGCTTGGATTTTGAGGCGAGGTAATTTTTTCTCGAACCTCCATTTTTTTTTATTTGGATGTTATAGGAAAATGAAATCTTGTTTTCCTTAACATGAAATTTTTTTTTCTTCTTCATAATAAAAGTTAACCCAATGTATATGTGTAGGAGTAATGAATTTTATCCTCTTACTCCATAACATATAATCTTTTAATTTATTGGGTGTCTATGTTTACGGAACGAAATCTTATTCCCATTGACATAGGATCTTTTTTGGGGGAGAAATTTTTTATCATACCAAGTAGGTTATGATAAGTAAGGGGAGAAAAGAGAACTAGATTTTTAATTAAAAAATTTTTGAGAGCAACCTTTATAAATTGTACGTTCCAATTTTTCAGAAAACTAAAAGTAAGCATAATTGAATTCTATAGTCATTATTTTCTAACATAGTATATGTGCTCCTATCTATGAAAATTTAGAAGTAGTGCCTAAAATGAGTCCCCTATCTTTAACAAAGCATAATAAATTTTTTAAAACTTAACCTCGATTATTTAGATTTTTCAATCTATAATTAACAAATGAATAGTGAACAAAGAATGGATCAAATTCGCATATAAATAAACTCAAAAAGTTTTGGATAGCAAGAAACTTAAGAATGATATATTTGATTTATTTGTTTCATAAATTATATTTTTTTTTAATTTTTGAAGTTATTATATTTTTTTTTTATTTTTGTATTTATTTCTTTAATATATACATACTAAAGAAAGAAAAATGCGAAAATAAAATTTTTTGGATTTTTTTGTTTTCCGAATTTTTTTTGTATTTTTAAGAAAATTTTCATTCTATTTACAAAAAATTTGGGAGAAAAAGAGAAAGAATATTTACAAAAAGTACTTACAAAAATTATTTTAAAAAATATTTACAAAAATATAAACTAGGTTGCCGCGAGATAACTCGTTATGTGGATGGCTCGATTAGCCGGATCTCGCGGACCGAGTTAAAAAAAAAGTCAAAGTTTCAAAAATGAAACTTCAATTTTTTTTTTGATTTTTGTGTTTTATACATATATATATATTTTTTTAAAAAAAATTTTGTTTTTCTAAATTTTTTTTTTGTTTGAAGTTTATTTTTAATATATATATTTTTTGTTTTTTGAAATGAAATGCGGAAAATAAAGGTGAAAAAAAAAATACAAAAATACGAAAATACCCCCATACTTAGTTCCAACATTGTCCCCAATGTTGTATGCTAAGTATGAGGAACAAAATAGCAGCTATATGTACAAAAAAAGGAAAGAAAGAGGGGGGCAGAAAACGTCCCTGATCCGCGCTCGGGGAAGCCCATTAGAAACCCTGCAGTTATTAGAAAAATAGAAAACATGATAAATAAAGACGTAAAAAAGATAAGCGTGGGGTGCCTCCTAGGAGCGCTTTGTTTATAGTCGCGTAGCTTGACTATATTGGCGGGGATTATATATGGAGAAGGGTTATAGTTTCTCTCCTACCGATCACAGGGTCGCCCGCTATATAAGACTTTAACCGATGACCGTTCACCTTAAAAGTGCCTTTTTCGGGGTGGGAGACGAGAACCGTCTCGTATGGAAAAACTTATTCAACCTTGAAGGAGCTGAACCATCGTGATTTTAGTTTACCCAGGAAAAGCCTAAGACGTGAATTATACAGAAAAACTAGATCGCCCGGAGAAAAAAAATTTGGGGCTTTAAGTTTTTGATCGTGATATAACTTAGAACGCTCCTTATATAACTTATTGCTCTCGTAAGCATTCACACGACATTCATCGAGCTCGTTTAGTTGCAGTTTTCTATTCTGAGCGGCTAAGTTAGAGTCGAGGTTTAAAAGTTTTAATGCCCAAAGTGCGCGGTGCTCCAGTTCTACGGGTAAATGGCACGCTTTGCCATAGACTAATCGAAACGGAGTACAACCGGTAGCGGTTTTGTATACCGTTTGATATGCCCATAACGCGTCGTCAAGCTTACCGGACCAATCTTTCCTATTAAGTGTAACGGTTTTTTCTAATATGCGTTTTATCTCTTGATTTACTACCTCAACTTGGCCACTTGTTTGCGGGTGGTAGGGGGTGGCAAGTTTGTGCGTGACTCCGTATTTAGCTAACGTCTTAGCCATTAGAGCATTACAGAAATGTGTTCCCCTATCACTAACAATAGCGCGAGGCGTGTCGAAGCGAGAAAATAATTTTTTTAGAAATGTAACGAAGACTCGTGCATCGTTGGTCAGGAGAGCTTACGCTTCCGCCCACCTCGATACGTAGTCGACCGCCACTAAAATATACGTATTTTTGTAAGAAGGAGGTAGGGGGCCTACAAAATCTATGCCCCACAAATCGAAGACTTCGCATTCTAAAAACATGTTTTGGGGCATCTCGTCTCGATGTGAGATGTTACCCGACCGCTGACAGCTATCGCATGCGCGCACAAAATTGTGCACGTCTTTGAAGAGAGTGGGCCAAAAGTAGCCCGCCTCTAGCGCCTTCCTAGCAGTCTGGTTGGCTTGATAGTTCCCCCCGGCTAGACCCTCGTGGCAGTGCCTCAATATTTGCATGCACTCCACACCCACAATGCATCTTCGAACCGCTTGGTCCGCACAGATACGGAAAAGAAATGGGTCCTCCCAAAAGAAATTTTTCAAGTCGGAAAAGAATTTCTTCTTTTGATGACTTGAAAATTCTTTTAAAATTACCTGTGCGACTAAGTAGTTCGCAAAATCTGCGAACCAAGGCGAAGATGACGAAGACGAACGAATGATAAGAAGACGTTCCTCGGGGAATCTGTCATTTATTTCAGATTCGGAGAGCGCTTCCGCACCCGGATTTTCTAAACGGGAGAGGTGGTCTGCCGCAAGATTTTCCGCGCCCTTCTTATCTCGGATCTCCAAGTCAAATTCTTGAAGGAGGAGAATCCATCGAAGAAGGCGGGGTTTCGCGTCGGTTTCGGCTAGTAAATACTTAAGGGGGGAGTGATCGGTAAAAACGATAACTTTAGATAGCGTTAAATGCGAGCGAAACTTATCGAAGGCAAAAATGACGGCTAAGAGTTCCTTTTTCGTCGTCGTGTAATTCACTTGTGCGGAAGTGAGCATCTTGCTAGCGTAATAAATAGGATGAAAATGTTTTTCTACGCGCTTGCCAAGAACGGCACCTAAGGCGATATCACTAGCGTCGCACATGATTTCGAACGGAAGGTACCAATTAGGGGCCATAAGAATTGGAGAATTGATAAGTTTTTGTTTTATAAAATTAAAGGCAGACTCGCAATCGCTACTAAAGAAAAAAGGTGATTCCTTTTCCAAGAGGTGAGTAAGTGGCTTTGTTATTTTTGAAAAATCTTCAATGAAGCGCCTGTAAAAGCCCGTGTGGCCTAAGAAACTCCTAATAGATTTAACGTTAGTCAGCTGAGGAAGTTTTTCTATGATTTCTACTTTGGCCTTATCGACCTCTATCCCCTTAATCGAAATCTTATGGTCGAGGACCAAACCTCCTCGAACCATAAAGTTACACTTTTCCTAATTTAAAATAAGATGCGTGTCCTCGCATCGCTGGAGGACACGATCGAGATTACGAAGACAATCCGGGAATGAGCATCCGAATAAAGAAAAGTCATCCATAAATACTTCCATAATATCTTCTACTAGCTCGCCAAAGATTGCTAGCATACATCTTTGGAATGTAGCTGGCGCATTGCAGAGGCCAAATGGCATTCTTCGATAGGCGAAGGTGCCAAAGGGGCAAGTAAAAGTCGTTTTCTCTTGGTCTTCGGGGGAAATGGGGATTTGGAAAACCCCCGATAAACCGTCGAGAAAACAATAAAATGGATGACCGGAAAGACGCTCGAGAATCTGGTCAAGGAACGGTAGTAGGAAATGGTCCTTGCGGGTGGCATCATTAAGTTTGCGATAATCGATGCACACATGCCAACCCGTAATAGTACGAGTTTGTACGAGCTCGTTGTTCTCATTCGCCACTACGGTCAGACCGCACTTCTTGGGCACGACATGAATGGGACTAACCCATGCACTATCAGAAATGGGATAAATAATCCTTGCATCTAATAATTTAATTATCTCAGCTTTCACGACGTCTTTCATGTTTAGGTTAAGACGTCGCTGCAGCTGAATGGTTTTGCGGCAATAATCGTTTAAGAAAATTTTATGAGTGCAGAAAGAAGGGTTAATCCCCTTAAGGTCAGAAATTTGCCACGCAATTGCGCGGCATTGTTTAAGCAAAACCTCCAATAAATCGGGGGTCTCCGAATTGCTTAAATGCGAAGAAATGATTACCGGGAGTGTATCATTTTTCCCGAAAAAGGCATATTTAAGGGATTCGGGTAATGGTTTGAGATCAAGGGTGGGCGGTTCTTCTAGTGAGGTTTTAGTGCTAATGTCTTTTGAACCAATTGGTTCAAAACACAAATCCATAGACGCGTCCTCATCGCAATAAAAATTTTCGAGTAAAAAAATATTTTCGTTTAAGAACTCGGACTCGAAAACCGGAGAAGAACAATCTCCAAAAAAAGAATCTAAAGAGTAGAAGAAATTGTCACTCGGCGACGAGTCTTCCATTGAGGGTTTAATAGAATAAGTAACTTGGTCGTCTCCTACCTTAAGGAGAAGATGACCGTTACTTACATCGATTAGAATACGTGAGGTTGCGAGGAAAGGGCGACCAAGTATTATTGGTACATGGGCGTCTTCCTCGATGTCTAAGATGACGAAGTCCACCGGGAATGTGAACTTGTCTACTCGGACAAGGACATCCTCAACTACCCCGATGGGGAACCTAACCGAGCGCTCCTTTAGTTGGATGCGCATATTGGTAGGAGCAGGAGTACCCAAACCTAAACACAGGAAGAGCGAGAACGACATCAAATTAATGCTCGCGCCTAAGTCTGCCAAGGCGTATTTTACTAATACATCGCCAAAAAGTCACGGGATGGAAAAATGTCCCGGGTCATTTTGTTTTGCGGGCAAATTATTAGTAAGAGCTGCCGAGCAGACTACGTTAAGAGAAATATGTGAAACATCTTCAAGTTTTCGTTTGTTAGAAAGAAGCTCTTTTAAAAATTTTGCATACTTAGGTACTTGCGATATGGCCTCGCAAAAAGGAACATTAATATGAATTTGTTTAAGTAATAAAATAAATTTTTCATATTGCGCGTTCACTCGCTCGTTATCTAACTTATGCGGGTAGGGCAACGCCTTGTTTAAAATAGTTTTGTCATTTTAAATCGGTAAGGGCTGCGTAATCGAAGAAGAGGGAAGAGGGGTCGGAGGTGAAATATGTACCTGAGGATCGATCCGTTTTGGATCGACCACCTCCTTACCGCTATGGAGAGTTATAGCATTGGCATTCTCCCTTGGATTGGGTTCCGTATTCCCCGACAGTGCCCCCAAAGCGCGTTCCGACATAAGTCGTGCCAGCTGTCCAACCTGTATTTCTAAATTTTTAAGCGATCCGGTGATGTTCCGGATATTTGAATCATTGGACGTGACATAACGATTAAAATTTTCCACCACCGAGGATGACTTCATAGGAGGGGGAGGAAACGTGGGCGCAAAAGGAGGGGGAGGAGGGAGCTGCGCGTTATTCGGGTTACTCCATGAGAAATTCGGGTGGTTCCTCCAACCCGGATTATAGTGGCTACTATAAGGGTTGTTTTGAAAGGAGGGACGCACCGGATTCCCCATGTAGTCCACGAACTCATTGACAACGCAGACATTAGAGGGGGAAAGAAAACAAGGCGGAGTGGGGGAGGAAACAGACATCTTCGCCACCTGCTTAGTTAGCCTTTCGACTTGAAGGGCTAGCTGAATAGTGGCATCCACTTCATAAAGGCCAGCCTACTTATGGTGTGCCCGCGGGACATTCCATTGATAGGCATTCATAGCCATTTCTTCGAAAAGAGCCTGGGCGGCCTCGGGGGTCTTATTATTCAGAGTGCCCCGGCAGCCGCATCAATCATTTGACGTGTCTGACTGTTCAGTCCATTATAAAAAATCTATACCTGCAACCATGTTGGCAGCACGTGGTGCGGGCACCGGCGGAGAAATTCCTTAAAACGCTCCCAAGTCTTATAAAGAGACTCAGAGTCGATTTGCACAAAGGAGGAAATGTCCGCCCGCAATCTAGCAGTTTTTGCGGGCGGAAAATATTTAGTAAGGAATTTCTCTGCTAACTCCACCCAGGTCATGATGGATCCATACGGGAGGGAGACCAACCACTCCTTGGCCTTGGACTTAAGAGAGAAGGGAAAGAGGCACAAACGAATGGCGTCATCAGTGACGCCATTAATCTTAAAAGTATCGCAAATTTCTAAAAAATTAGACAAGTGGTTGTTTGGGTCCTCATCCGGCTGTATGTCGAACTGCATGGCATTTTGGATCATTTGTATAACACTTGACTTAATTTCAAAATTATTGTTCGCCACAGCAGGCCGAACAATACTCGACCCCGTATCATCCAAGTTGGGTCGAGCGTAGTAAGACATCGTACGCTCGGCCGCCTGGGCATTATTTTGGTCGGCCATAGAAGAGAAAGAGGGTTCTCCGGTGGATTCTGCGGGGACTAAAAAGGGAATTCGACATAGAGATCGGATACGCACAAGAGAACGGTCGATCTCAGGGTCGACTTATCTAGGTTCTCTTAGGTTTTCTTCTTGAGAAATAAGTCTGATAACTTCAAAGTTCTTACAGATTTTCTAAAATGCATAAAGATTGAGTACTTTACTCCAGTTGCATTGATCAGAAGTGATCATGGCACTGAGTTTGAATGTCTTCTTATACAAGAATCCTGTGAGAAGGAATCAGGCACTGCTTCTCTGCTCCCAGAACTCCTCAACAAAATGGGGTAGTTGAAAGGAAAAATAGAACACTCATTGAAAATGCAGGCACATTGCTTGTTGATGCTCACATGCCTCTACCCTATTGGGCAAAAGCTGTAAGCACAACAAATTATGTCCTGAATAGAAGTTTGATACACAAACTTAAGGGCAAGACTCCCTATGAACTACTCAAAGGGAAGAAACCTAAAATATATTACTTTAGAATTTTTGGTTGTATCTGTTACATACATAATAAAAACAAAGATTATCTTAGAAAGTTTGAAGCCAAAGCTACAATTGGGATCTTTCTAGGAATTCCTAAGTTAGCATGGCATATAGGGTTTTAAATAAATCATCTCTGAAAATTGAAGAATCTGTACATGTTACATTTGATGAAGCTAATATGTTTTACAAGGAGAAGTGATGGCCGCAGAATAGAGACCGACTGTGGGTGGTTCGAAATGGTCTAATTCCGCGGGCCGAGTTAGAAGACCGAGTTTTCTAACGAGAGGAGGCAAGTGCACCTATTGCGTAGTACTCGGTATTCGGGAGAATACCGAGGTCGTATTGTTCTCGGGGGCTCGTTGATTATATTTACTCTTCAGGAAGACTATTATCTTACTGTCAGTAGGGTGGGATTTTTAGTTTAATTAAAATGGAAAGAAAGAGAGCAGAATTTTACAAAGTTAGTTCGATGATGGGTTAACGCTCGGCATCAAATCGGATTAAGACTAAAATAATTCTTAACAATTATTGAACTTTGTTTTAAAATTAATAAAAGGCACTTGGCCGTGGAGGTTCCAAAGACATGAGCTCACTTGGGTCTAGGGATATCGCTCACCTGGACGCTAAGGCTATTTGACCGAACGTTAGTCCGACGAAGGATTCCCCTTAACGCCCGCATTACACTAAGAACCCCGTTATTGGGTGGGGAACCCAATCCGGTAGAACTACGCTCGTCCTCTTTCGAGGGAATGTACGCAATTCTATTTACCCAAGGGTGATCGGTCCATACGTGCAGCCTCTCGGCGTTGCGTATGGATAACGAAAATAGAGCCCACATATCGATTATGTGGTCCTATGCGTCGTTAACCCGGGGCAAACCTTAAGTCCTTAAATTAAAATAAAAATAAAGTTCTTTAATTATTTCAAATCATTTTATTTGTCCCAAAGCTCTTCGATGCCGAAGGCTAATAGAGATTAGCCACTCATCGGTATGGGGACGGCTTTATGGTTTTTAGTGAAACATGAGTTTAAAATTAAGTACTAAACAATTATAAGAGAAAACACAAAAAAACAGGACATTTAGATAAATTGAAGGCTAATTGATGCAGGCACTCACGCACACTTAAAAACAATAAAGAAATTAAATAAAGCAAGTCCTACTCAAATGAGTAGGCGAGAAATAAATGCAAGTACAAGTCCTACTAAAAACTGAGTAGGCGGTAAATGACAAGTCCTACTCAAAACTGAGTAGGTGGTAAATTAAAGCGATGCGCCATTTAACTCTTAGCGAGTAGGCGGAAATAAATGCATAAATAAAAAGAAACTAAGTTACAAAAAAATGAAAATTACAAGTTCCACTCAAATGAGTGGGCGGAAAATTAAAGCAGAGCGTCGTTTAACTCTTAATGAGTAGGCGGAAATAAATGCACACACGCACACACTCTACATAATTGAAGAAAGCATAAAAGAAAGCATGAAAAGTTAGTCTCAAACACTCACACACTCTACATAAATGAATAAAGCAATAAAATTGCGAGTCCCGGCTCAAATGAGTGGGCGGGAGAATGAAAGCAATAAAACTATCCTCTTACACTCATACACACTAACATGAAATTAAAAGAGCATAATGAAAATCTACCCACATACACTCACACACACATAAAAATAACACAAAATGAAAGTTACCTAAAAATTAAAACTATAACTTTTCTACCCTTAGAACTTGCCAAAAACAATTAAAAAGATGAAATAAAAATTGTTTGAACACTTGGAATTGAACATAAAGCAAACATACAAGTTCTTTAAAAATTAAAATGATAACTTTTCTACCCTTAGAACTTGCCAAAAACAATTAAAAAGATGAAATAAAAATTGTTTGTACACTTGGAATTGAACATAAAGCAAACATACAAGTTCTTTAAAAATTAAAATGATAACTTTTCTACCCTTAGAACTTGTCAAAAACAATTAAAAAGATGAAATAAAAATTGTTTGAACACTTGCAATTGAACATAAAGCAAACATACAAGTTCTTTAAAAATTAAAATGAAAACTTTTCTACCCTTAGGATTTTATAAAAGTGATAAAAAAGTGGTAAAAAGATGAAAAGAACATGAAAGGGTTTTACATTCCTAAAAAAACTAAGTTAAAGAAAATCAAAATTATTTTTTTAACCCTTTTTATAAAACCTAAGAGTAGAGATGGAAAACCTAAAGCATAAAAAAATAAAATCAAGTCTAACCTAACATACTTGCAAAATGAAAATAACAAAAAATGAAAACATCACTTATAAACTCACACACACTTTCATAAAGAGGAAAAACAAAGATGAACATAAGGATAAAAAGGAGAAAGAGAGTGAGCCAACCAAATTCATTTTCATTCCATGTAGAAAGAGAAAAAAACAACATTCTATTTATGATTAAAAAAGCTATTACAAACTATTACAAATCAAAAGGAAAAGCTAAAACAAACATAAGAAGGGAGAGAGAGAAAGTCTCCTTATATGAAGATGAAAGTGCACCAAGGGCAGCCCAGAAAAGACACTAAAATTGGCTCAAAAAAGTGAACCATTGGACCTCACAGAAATTTTTTATTTATAGACAAAAAGTTCGAGTTTGACGCGCCCTAGTCACGGGCGTGACTTGGGGCGTGTCAAAGGTTGCGTGTTTTGACTTGGCAAAATCCGACAACTGGCTTCATTCTGAAAGGATCGAGATGTGACACATGTCGATCACGGGCGTGATAGGCATGGTCACGGGCGTGTCGTGGGGCGTGACTTCGACAGCTGGCAGTTCTGATGTCGGCAGCGTTGAGTGCGAAAAATCGTTGAGTGTCGGCATGGATACGGGCGTGACCTTCTCGACACGAGCGTGACATGATGGCATTGAGTGTTGAACAGTAAAATCGTTGAGTGTTGACTGGCGGGAGGCGTTGAGTGCCTAATACGGGCGTGTCGGTCAATGACACGGGCGTGTCAGGTCAAAATTTTTGACTTTTCTATAAATTTTCTTAAATGCAAAATAAACTAAGTTAGAAGTAAAAAATTACAAATATGAACAATCTATTGAGGTAAATTGACTAAAAACAAAGGAAAAAAATAAAAAATGACTTAACTAATATACCTAAAAATAGGTATAAATACAACTTATCAAGAAGGAAGCTTCTACAAGTAATTATTTGCAGGTACCAAATCTATGTAAAAAGTTGGATTATCTAAATCTCACTCAGAAGGTGATATCTCATCCATCTCAACAAATAGATGAAGACAGTGAAGAAGAATCTCTGGAAATTGCTGAAGCCCCTCCAACAACAAATTTAATTCCACAAGAGGAATTGGTTCATAATGTTGATGGTGTTGAACAAACTCCAACTCCTGACTATGTTACACTTAGAGATCATCCCATATCTCAAGTGATAGGAGACATGTCCGTGGGTGTGCATACAAGGCATCAACTTAACCAAGATGTGATGCATTCCTTCTTCCTATCTCAAATAGAGCCCTCATCCATTAAAGATGCTAAGCAAGATCCTCAGTGGATTATTGCAATGCAAGAGGACCTCAATCAGTTTGAGAGATGCAAAGTTTGGAACTTGGTTCCTAGACCCAAAGGACATTTAGTTAATGGAACTAAATGGGTCTTTATAAACAAATTGGATGCTCAAGGAATAGTTGTCAGGAACAAAGCAAGACTACTAGTACAAGGGTATAGGCAAGAAGAAGGTATTGATTATGATCAGACCTTTGCACCTGTTGCAAGGCTTGAAGCTATCAGAATTTTCTTGGCTTATGCTGCTCACAAGAAATTCTAGGTATATCAAATGGATGTCAAAAGTGTTTTTCTCAATGGGGAACTCAAGGAAGAAGTATATGTGGAACATCCACCAGGTTTTATCTCTTCAACCCATCCCTCTTATGTTTTCCAACTGCGTAAGGCTCTCTATGGTCTAAAAAAAGCTCCAAGAGCTTGGTATGAAACCCTAGCTAGCTTTCTTTTAGAATATAAATTTTCTAGAGACATTGTAGATAGGACTTTATTTATAAAACATCATCATGATAGGATTCTGTTAGTTCAAGTATATGTTGATGATATTATATTTGGATCTACTGATTCTAAACTTTGCAAAAAGTTTTCTAACCTGATACACTCCAAGTTTGAAATGAGTAGCATGGGTTAACTTTCTTACTTCCTTGGTCTTCAAGTGAAGCAAGCTCCTGATGGTATCTTCACATCTCAGTCCAAGTATGCTAAGGAATTAGTAAAAAGGTTTAGGATGGCTGATGCCTCAGCTATGAAGACACCCATGGCTTCCAATGCAGTAATTGATTCTGATGAAAAGGGTAAACCTGTTGATCAGAAAAAATTATAGGGCCATTGTTGGGTCCCTATTATATCTTACTGCAAGTAGACCTGATATAATGTTTGCAATATGTCTTTGTGCTAGATTTCAAGTACCCTCTAAAGAATCTCATTTAATTCTCCTCAAGAGAGTTTTAAGATATTTAAAGGGTTGTCCTAATCTAGGACTTTGGTATCCTACAGAGTCAGAATTTGAATTATCTGGATATTCTGATGCTGACTATGCTGGATGCAGAGTTGACAGAAAAAGAACTTCAGGAACTTTTCAGTTCCTGGGTGATAGGTTAGTATCCTAGTTTTGCAAGAAACAATCTTCCATATCTACATCAACTATAGAAGCTGAATATATAGCAGTTGGTAGTTGCTGCTCATAGATCTTGTGGATTCAAAATCAGTTACTGGATTATGGTTACTCTCTCAAAAATACCACCATATTTTGTGACAGTACCAGTGTCATATCAATTGCACAAAATCCAGTCTTGCATTCTAGGACCAAGAATATAGAAATAAGGGATCATTTTCTTAGAGATTGTGTAGAAAAAATCAAGATTAATCTCAAGTTTATCCCCACTAATTTTCAAAGAGGAGATATTTTTACCAAGCCTTTGGATGAGCAAAAACATCTATTCTTTTTGAATCAGCTTGGAATGATAAATGGAATGGATTAAAATAGAATTTTATCTTTGTAAAGATTTGATCAATGATTGTCGAACAGAGATTGACGATCTTTGAACTCATCTTGAGCTCAATCGTCAACCTGAGCTCGACGACAGCTCTGTGTGAAGACAAAAATCGTCGACCGGAGTTCGACGACTTTGCTTCAGTAAATTAATCATCGAACTAAGCTCGACTATCAATTTATGCTACTGAAATCTGAGACAAACGATACTATTTATTTCCAAATTAATAGTTTACCTAAGATTGACGTTTGTGCTTTTGTCATCGGACAGAGATCGTCTCTTCATATTCCAAAAACCTATACGTAGGTTTCTCTTCGATCTCTGTCCCGCGCTTTCATAATTTCCCTTTGCTTGTGATCTTTTCTCTCTTCAGTCTACAGGTTTTCCATGGCGATTTCTCCAGCAGTTCTTTCAGCGATGAAGTTCGACACTGGCTTCGATGTCAACTTCGAATCATTCAGTCACTGTGATCCTATTTTTCAAGAAATGATACAGTTATGTGATGATAAGGGTTTGAAGAAGTTCATGACTACAAGGATAAAGTTATCTGTCGTAGAAATCAAAGAATGGGTTTTCACTTCTTTAACTAATGATCGGATCCATCTCAGGATAGCAAGTGACTCTAAACCTTGCGGTTCTTACTGAAATTTTTGAATTGAAAAATGGAACAGATGAGCTAGAATAGGATAGCTCTGAGTATAGCATGATGTTATTAGAGATGGGTCATGTTGAGAGCATCCCATCTAAGCTTTTAAAGAAAAATTTATCTGTTGCTTTTAAGTTTCTTGTTGATTTTGTGGGCAATGTGCTTCTGGGTACGCATGCAGCGCATGGCAATATAAACAGGCAATAGTTTGTCATTATGTCAACCTTAGTTAATAAAATGTCCATAGACTGGGTTGGGTTGTTCTTTGATTTAATTAAGAGAAAGAATAGTAAGAAGGAAGTCTGTTTAGGAAGGATTCTGGGAATCTTCCTTCAGAAGAAAGCTCCAGAGCTGTTGGTTTCTTCAACTATAGCCATCAATGCCAGCAAGAGGTTGGACTCCTCCTTGTTTGGGAAGTGGGAGAGGATAATTCTAAAGCCCTCTAAGGCTGGAACTTCCTCAAACTTATCTGAGGACACAAGGATAGTAACAGCCACTCCTCACCCTAATAAAGAAGTTCCTACTCCTCCTCCTCCTCCAACTTCCCCAGTCATCCCAAGAGTCTCTTCTATCCTTACTACTGTGATTAAAACCTCTAATTCATCCCCAGCCATCATCTCTTCTCCTACTCAGTCACCACTTACCCTCCATCCTATTGAATCACAAAACCTCCAGACCATATCTTTTCTAAATTTTTATCTACTCTCACCACACTCATCCCCTTCCCATCAAAATGATTCACCCATCAACATTGAAGCCACTCAACCAAATTCTCCACTCAATTCCCCTCTAAACTCTCCCAGAAACTCACCTATTCAGGATAAAATCATGAATGATTTCACTCCTCCTCCATCTTTTCACTCTATCTCAACTCAGACTCCAATTGAGTTTCTTTAAGTTGATCCCTCTTTTCTTTTTCATCTTCTGGAGCTCATCACTCCAACTCTCAAAACCTTAATAGCAAGGGCTATTTCACCTCTTTTTCTCTCTATATCAACTCTATCTGCTTCCCTGGCTTCTTCATCTATCCCTTCTTCATCTAAGGGCCTGGTTCCAGTTCTCACTGAAACCAGGCAGGGGGAGATGTCTAATGAAGATGTAGCAGGTTCAGCCTTAGTAGAGCTTCAAGATCAGTCTCCTCCAGTAGTGTAGGAAGAAGAAGCTTTTCAAAAATTCTGTGTAGATATAGTTTCATACTAAGACTTGCTGACTTCAGATGAGGACACTGATGTGTCATTACTTACCATCTCTAGTGGTGATTGTTTCATCAATCCCACCATTGATCTTCAAATTCTTTTGTATTCTTTTTCTATGATTAGAACAGTTCTACCTCCAGTTGATTTGTATACTTCAAAGGTCATAGTCCATTATACCAGACCAATGAGCCCCTCAGCTGTGGAACAGCTCTTGCAGATCAAATCAGTTCCAGTGTGTACAGAAATTTAGACAGTTATAATGTGTACCGATATACCATCTCCTATGGCTATTGAGCCTATGTCTGTTATAGAAGATAAGGATGAGCTAGATGCTCTATTAATTGTTGATGAAATGATTCATCTAGTGGCTGCCAGAAATTTGAGTTCTGCCCAAGAGACAAGTTTAATAAACTTTTGTGAGCCAAGTGCTCCTATTGCTGAAATTTCCTCTATGGATATTGATCCAGTTCCAAGTCCTATTGGACCCTCCTATCCAATAGATGATAGTCCTCTTCCCTCTCTAGATGATCTTATTGCACTTGATATCTAGGAAGAAGCCAAAGAGAAGGATGCTAAAAAGACTGCTGACAAACAAATACAGGAAATAAATAAATTATATGACAATCCTCCTGATTCATCTGATGATGATGAGGATGATGATTCAGAGGATTCTGATTCCAAGAAACGAAAGGCTATATATAGTTGCTCCAAAGGTTGCACCCAAGCCAGGCAATACAAATGATACTCCTTATTACATTTTGAAAGGAATCACACCATATCCAGGCATGGAGAGCTATATATGGTTATCTAAAAATGAGCAGAAAGCCAGGAAGAAGAGCAGAAGATATTCACCTCCTCCTCAGAAGTTCAAAAGAGGTCCTCCTCCTGCTGCTGCTGGTGCTTCTGAGGTTGCTCCTCAAGCTTTTGATGCATCTTCCAAGCCTTCCTCCTTCACTAGGACATATCAAAGATAGGATAGATCATCCAAATCTCATTCCAAAGGAAGCAGTCAACAGCAAAGAAATCAGAGTTCCACAGAACAAGTCAAAGAAGTTATTCATCAGAAACCCTCCTTCTCTCCTCCTTAACAACAGAAAGTTCTACCCAAAGTTCAAAAGACAGCCTCCTATCAGTCCAGAAGACATGATGAGTCTCACAAGCCCAAGGGAAAGTATTATGAGGGTTCTCCTCCAAGATCCATTTATTCTCAGTGTGATGATCAGTATAGTACAACAAGCTTTCATGCTCTATCCACTCAATTAAAAGCAGTTTCAGTGTTGCCACCTCAAGATGATCAGCCACCTACTGAATAGGAAGTTTATCATAACTTTAGGATGGCCAGGCTTCAAGATTTGATTGGTCTTTCACAGATTAGAAAAGCTGTAGAAGAAGGCGAAGATCCATCTAGGTTTACTACAATGTCCTCCTACAGAGAAAAAGAGCTATAAAAACTCCAAGTTAGCAAGAAGGTTTTCAATCCCGTTGATTATATAGCATTGCATCCAGAAGCAATTATGCCTAGGATAAGCACTCAGACATCTCTTGGTGGACAAGACCTGATGACTTCTAAGAAGAATGTACCAGGTCCTACCAGAAAGATAATCTTCTCTAAACCTTCCTCTGGTCCTTCTGATAAATTGTAGTTTGTACTATATTATGTTTTATTGCTTAAACTGATTATGTACAATGCATGGCTATAACATATCTGCTGATGTTATTTTATCCCTACAGATATTTATGATGGTCTTTGTATTTCTATTGCTTTTCAGTTTTGTTTTTGAGTGACCTCACACAAATAGGGGGAGATTGTTGGAACCCTTATTTGGATTTGTGCTAGGTTCACTATTAGGATGTCTTGACCCCCCATGTATAGCAAGGGTCTTGGTCTATTCTAAGTTAGGTCCTTTTAGGTCAGGTTTGTGTAGACCAGCATTGCAGTGGACTCAGACTTAGACTCAAAAAGTTTATGTGGATTTTCTATATCAGTTCGACTATAGTCGAACTCAGCTCGACGATCGTCGATCTCCCATCGACGATCTCAGAGTCTTGTACTCTAAATTGAGCTTAACGTTCTACGAGCTCAGGTCGACGACTTGGTTTTCTCAGCAGTAATCTCTATTCTACGATAGCTGTTCTTAGGTCGGCGATCTCTTAACTCAGCTCGACGATCTCTGAACTGTGCTCTACGATTTTATGTTGCTTTCAGTTATGAGTTTTTCAGATCGGTCAAAAGTATTCATTTTTAGTTAATGATCAATTTTTTAAAGGCAAATATATTCTGATAATTAATGTTGTTATTCTCAAGGCTGATAGCCATATTTCTTGAAGCATTAATTATGGTATTCACAGAATATTTCTTTAGAATATTTTATGAAGGCGGATATGGAAGTGAATTTATGTTGCCAGCATTTCTAGCCATTTGGTCTCCTAAAGTATTGCAGAATATTATGCACTGTCCAGGGAATTCAAATTCTTGCCATTTTTTTTATTCTGACTGAATTTATAATTCAGAATATAATAAGGATATATAAGAGAACAATCAGACAGACAGTCAAAGGATATATATATAAAGAAACTTTTCTTCAGCAAGACTGATCATTATTATTACTCTTACTCTCAAGGATTGTTGCTCTCCTGTAATAAGGAAGAAGGAGAACCTTTTCAAAAATCCCTCTTGAGTCTTCTTCATTCCTCAGGCTTCAAGGATTTAAAAAGAGCTCAAATCTTTTTCAGTCTTCAGATCTAAGAAAGCTCTACTACAATTTTTGAAGACCTATACCCAGGGCCAAGTTTCCACTTCCTGAATCAATTCTACATCTCAGGGGGAGCTTGTACATTCTCTTCAATCCACATAGTCTTCTCACTTGATTGAGAAAGAGAATATTTCATTTAATTTTTCCTTTTACCTCTATCTGTACAATGTTATCTCTCTTTTCAAAAGTGAACTCTTAATGATAGGGCACCTGAACAAAAACCTATTGATTTTGGGCTCCTGATCAAAAGCTCAAAGGGTCTCTAGATCTACCTGAAAGAGATCTTGTGGTGGCAGGGCACCTAAACAAAAACTTGTAGTGGATTCCTACCTGGGTGGTAGACGAGTGGATGTACCCAGATTTGGGGAACCACTATAAAATTTCTTGTGTCGTCTGGATGCTTTGTGTTTTCTTTTTGTGTTGAGCTGTGCTGTGATAGTTTATCTATTTTTCCCTCTATTATATAAGTACCATTAATTTAATTTCGCAATAAAACTAAACAAATTTTTTATACTCTATTCACCCCCCCCCCCCTCTAGAGTAAAGTCTATCTATCCCTCACTTTCAAAGTCCTACTTGACTAAGTTTGTTGTCAAATCCTATGAAGTAATCTTTGTTGGGTACAACAACCATATCAAAGTATATAGAGTCCACAACCTGAAAAATCAAGTTGTAGAAGAGTCGGTGAATGTATTCTTTGATGAATCATATATGATAAATAGTGAGCTGCCTAGCTCCTTTGGATGTGCATGTGTAGAGTTGGAGATGAATAAACTAACCATCAAGGACACTCCTCCAACTGCCCAAGAAGAAAACGATGGCATGTGCATTCCTGAAGAAGGACAAAGTACACAGGATATGGGTGAAGACTAGCAGGATCCAGCCACTGAGGTTCATGATGCTGAAGAAAGAATGCCTCCTACTGTCAGGCATTTAAGGGATCATCCCAGAAATCGGATTATAGGAGATGCTAGCCAAGGGGTTACAAAAAGGAGTAGAAGACTCAACATTGCTATGTATTCCAACTTTTTGTCTCAAGTTGAACCTAAAAGTTTTGAAGATTCCAACATAGACCCATTTTGGATTGTGGTTATGCAAGAAGAACTGAACCAGTTCAAGAGATGTAAGGTCTGGAAGCTAGTTCCCAGACTATAAGGGCATAAATCATTGGATCCAAGTGGATTTATAGGAATAAACTTAATGAGAATGGTGTTATAGTTAATAATAAAGCTAGATTGGTGGCCAAGGGATACAAAGAAGAGGAAGGTATTGATTTTGATCAAACCTTTGCACCAGTAGCCAGATTGGAAGCTATAAGATTGTTCCTTGCATATGCTACACATAAAGGATTCAAGTTCTAACAAATTGATGTAAAGTCACCTTTCCTAAATGGTGACCTAAAAGAAGAGGTCTTTGTTAAGCAACCCTCAGGTTTTGTTAACTCTAACATTCTTGATTATGTATTTCAGCTTAGAGAAGCTTTATATGGGTTGAAGCAAGCCCCCAGGGCATGGTATGAAACCTTGTCTTGCTTTTCCATTGAGAAATAATTCTCAAGGGGAAAGATAGACAATACATTATTCCTTAGGGAAGTCAAGGGTAAGATCATTCTGTAATTTAAGTACCTAATTATCTTCTTTTTGAAATTATGGGAATTTTGGACTACAAATATAATTTTGGAGCTCACTAATGTAAACAAGTAAAAAAATTTAAAGGTTTTTTGAGAACTCAAGTTTTATACGCCCTAGTCACAGGCAGGAATAGGGGGTGTGACCTCAGTCACAGACCGTATACCACCCCTTCTCCAAAAAATTGTTTCCACATAAGATAAATATTACACTCCCTAGTCACGGGTGTGACCAGGGAGGTTTGTTCACTATTCAAAATGAAGTGCCCCATTATTTTAAGTTGCATGACCTTATAAAGGGTATAATAGGGAAGGCATGCAATCCAAGCCCCAGGCGTGATCCTTAGTTATGATAGCAAATTTCAGCGTATGACTGTTTCGAGTAGTCACGCCTAGGTCATGTGCGTGACCCCCTAGCACGATTTCATCAATAACTGCCACCATCATTCTAGATCGAGTAATTGTTCCTACTGTTTTTAGTATCGTATGCTAACTGCCCTAGTCACGGGCGTGACCCATAAAGAAATGACAAATGGTGGTTTGGCTCTAATCGTTTCCTGGGTTTTTATGGTGGTAGTTTTGTACCTTACACGCCCTCTAGTCAGGGGCGCGACTATCAGGAAATTTCCCTAATAACTACCTATAAAACCTTTGGCTCACAGGAGACCGTTTGGAAAGTGCGGTGAGCTAAGGGCGAGATGTTTACCAAGGCGAGTAGGACCGCGGGGTTGACTCATCGGCCCTTACAAGGGCAAAAAATAACGGGCAAGAGGGGGACAACGGAGTAGGCGAGAAGACTCTTATGGCGAGACGGTTCTCATGGCGTCTACGTACCTCCAGTAGCGAGATGGAGTACTCGCGAGGCAGGGGATTCGAGAGGCAGAGGATATACGAGGCGATTTGATAGGCTCCTCTCGCCCACCAAGCATTTTCTCACTTGCCACATGAGAAAAAAGACGTTTTTACTTTCTTACCCCCAAAGGGGGATTTTTACTCTTTTACCCCAGGTAATTTTACATTTTTGCCCTTTGGGGTCTGCATATATCCCTTCAGAACATCGGAGTTTGGTTGTTGGCAGACCCTGTCCAGTGTATTTTGGTAATTTCAGGTCGGTTCAACTTGGTTATTGGCAGGTCAAACTCAAAGGGTTATAAATAGACCAATGAGGTGCCTTGAGGAGAGGAGCACAAGAGAGAGAGAGAGAGAGAGAAGAAGAGAGCAAAGGCTAACTTTTTCTTCTTCCTCTTTCCAAGGCACCTAGCTCAGTACTGGCTAGGGAGGGGAAGAACTTGTAATTCTTCCGGGTAAGAGGTAGGACCTCCGAGCTGAAGCCCATGGTCTGTTTCTAGTTCTAAGATTAACGTCAAAAAAGTGGCTCGGGAAGAGTAGGTGTAAGCTGCAACTTGAGATCCGAACTGTTGGATCCCTAGTTAGATTTGGTCTAGGTTCACTAATTTAGGCTGAGTCTGACCCACCTTTGAAAGCCAGGGTCAAGTCTAGTAGTCCTAGAGTGTAGGCTAAGTCTTTAAGTTCAACCTTCTTGAACCAGCCAACAGAGGACCTCATAAGACTCAGACTTAGAAGTTTTCAGAGAATAGTTTGATCAGTTCGAAGTTCTTCGAACACAGCTCGACGATCGCCGATCTCAGATCGACGAACTCAAAGTTATTTCTCTTAGCTGAGCTCGATAATATTCGAGCTCAGGTCGACGATCAGTTTCCTTTAGACAGAATCTCAGCTCGACGAACTCAGAGTGCAGTTTTGGTAAGCCATTCTCAGTACGCAGTTTGTAGAGCTAAGGTTAACGAACTGGAATTCTTAGGTCGATGATCTTGGATCTTAGGTAGACGAATTATGTTCAGTGATCGACGATATCTGTCCAGTTCCAGAATAAGAAGTTTTCTTCCTTCCGTTCCTTAATTTCTATAATAATAGCAGTACTATTCCTCTGTAATTAATGCTTATATTCCGCTGAATATAGCCATTATTCGCAGCATTAATTATGGTATTCATCAGGATATTTACTTGCTTATTTTATTAAGGGACAGTTGGGGAAACTCATTTATGATATATTCCAGCCGTTTGTATTCTCCAGATTAGCCAGCAATTAAGGCAGTATTTCAAATTTCAAAGGAGAAATTATTGACTGAGAATATAAAAAGAGATTTTTGTCTTTTAGACAATAATAGAGAAGGATCCACCAGAACTTACAGAAAAAATATACAGCACTGAGATAGACTAATCTTTTAGAACACACTCTCTCTCTCTCACAGTGCAGAAAATTCTTTATGTTTCACCTTGTCAAGTCTGAAGACAGAAGAAGAACAATCATCACAATCAAGAGTCTTCTTCAAGCTTCACTTCCAGGAATATTTAGGACAACAAAGATCTATTCAGTCAAAAAGGTTCCAGAACTGCTTTCAGACAAGGCTGAAGACCTACACCCTAAGGAAAGCTCTAGTATTCCTGAACCATCAACATCAAAGGGGGAGCTTTGTCAACCTCAAAGATCCACTAGTCTTCTCTGTTGATTAGAGAAGGAGATGACACCATCACCTCCTCTCACCTCTTGTAAAAGGGTTTTAACTCCCTTCAAAAGTTAGCTCTTGGTTGTCAAGTATCCTGATCAAAAGACTTGGGTTGGTTTTTGAGCACCTGATCAAAATCCTAAAGGGTTACAATATCTCCCTGCAAATAGATATTGTGGTGGCAGACACCTGATCAAAACCTGCTAGTGGATTCCTACCAAGATGGTAGAAGAGTGGATGTACCCAAGTTTAGGGGAACCACTATAAAATCTTCTTATGTTGTCTGGTTGCTCATTTTCGGTTTTTGTTCTTATTGTTGTTGTAATTGTTAGAATAACATAGCTTGTTTTTACATCTATTGTTACAATTGGTATCACTTATTTTAACTCTGATATATAAAAGTTTAAAATATCCAAAATCCTTTAAATACTTTATTCACGCCCCTCCCCCCTCTAGAGTAAGTTAGATCTAACCCCTCCTTTCAATTGGTATCAGAGGGATGTTCTCTTAGTTGAATAAGGTAACAATTGAACCAACATATCATTCTTAGTTTTAAATCTCTTTAGCTTATTTCTTATAGCATGGCACAGAACAAGGATTATGCATGCACCAGACCACCAGTGTACAACTTAAATAAGTTTGCCTTCTAGAAGATAAGAATCAAACTTTATATGAACTCTATTGATGGGACATTTTTAATTCCATTTTGATAGGACCTCCTGCTCCAGTGACTGCATCCACCTCAACATCAAACACACATGCTGTTCTACCACCTGAGTGGACAGATGCTAAGAAAAAAGCCAAGATTTCTTATGCAAAGGCCATGAATATTCTGGCTCAGACTGTGTCTGATGATATCTTCCAAAAGATGGCTGAATGCACATCAGCCATGGCTATTTGGGATTCTCTTAACTAGATGGTAGCTGGATCTACTGATGAGAGAAAGGATAGGAGATTCAACCTCATCTCTCAGTATGAGAACTTAAAGAAGGATGAGTCAGAGACTGTTGGTGATATGTATAACAGATTAAGCTCAATAATCAATGAGCTGAAGACATTGGATAAGGACATCACTCTTACATAAGTGAATGACAAAATCCTCATGTGCTTCCCTAGCTCATGTGATTTTAGAATCTAGCCTATCAAGGAAGCCAGAAGCCTTAATGAGATTTCCACTTAATCTCTATTTGTAAAGCTAAAATCTTATGAGCAACTGATTAAGTCAAGAGAAGCTGCAGAACAAAAGACTCCTTCATCTGGGAGAAAGGAGAAAAATATAGCATTCAAAGCTACTAAATATTCAGAAGCCCCAACTATCAATGAAGAATTCCTAAGTCTTTTAGCCAAAAGATTTTACAAAATGGGCAAGAGGGACTTATGAAGAAAGTCATCAAGGCAAGATGACAAACCCAGGTATGACAAAACACCAACTAAAGAAGTATTATTTTTTTTGGCTGCAAGAAGCCTGAACACTTCATTTCAGAGTGTCCAGAGACTCAAAAGAAAGATAAAAAAAAGAGAAAAGGAAACCAGGAAATAGCATTACAACAAGCCATCCTCCAGCAGGCACAAAAGGAAGGAGAAAGGTTTCATTGCTGAAACCTAGAGTGACACTGAAGAAGAATCTTAATCTTCTAGCTCCAGTGAAGATGAAGAGGAAGCAAAGGCCAAGGAAATATGCTTGATAGCCATTGATGCATCAAGCACACATTCTGAAGCTTACAAATCAGACACTGAAGAACCTATATCTGAAGAGGATCAGGTATTATCTTCTTTTGATTTTGGTTCAGAAGAATTTAAAATTGAATATAAATCTTTATGTCTTGATTTAATTAACTGTGAAAAATAAATTAAACAACTTAGAGAGAAAGTAAATGAACAAGAAAACCTACTGTCAGAAAATAACAAATTAAAGGATGAAATCACCTCAGCTAATGAACAAATCATTAAATTAAAAACTAAATTATTTGAGGCTAGGAAACTTGAAGAATCCCTAAATGGGAGAAGCATCAAGTTGATGAACATCACAAGCACAGTAAATGCCAGACTTAATGGCAAGCTGGGCTTAGGTGCTTCATTAAGCCAACCCCCACTTATTCAGAAAAACATTCTATCCACCCCCATAAAATTTGTTACTAAAAAGGGTAAAGAGAAAATAGAAGACAATCATGATAAACAAATTGTATTAAAACAAAAGAATAAGAAAAGAAGAAAGAATACGAAAATTCTTAACAATAACAAAGTTCAGCAGATTTCATCGAGCTCAGATCGACGAAATGTGTACAGTTCGTCGAGCTCAAGTCGACGAACTCCGAACGCAAACTTCTACTATAACTATTCTCTAAACTACGATCGATGAAACCAGTATGGTTCGTCGACTAGAGATCGACGAAATTGGGGTCCAGAAAATTAATACCTTCATTCTCGTAGTGGAGTTCGACAAACTCATCCTAGTTCGTCGACCTCAGATCTACAAAAGTACTAGAATTCGTCGACCCCAGTTTATAATAACAGAAATTTTAATTCCAACAAGATTTTTAACAAACCTTGACAGAACATTAATCCTTTTAACCAATGGATAATTCCATCAAGAAAATACCATCCTTTAGGTTACAAAAGTCAACCTGAATATTCATATATTACCAGCTTTAGTTATGTAAATCAACAATGACCCAAGGTAACTTGGGTCAAGAATATCTAACCTGTTTTTGTGCAGGAGAAACACTATCCTACCATAGAGGAACAGTGGTATCTGGATAGTGGTTGTTCAAAACATAAGAGTGGTAGCAAGAACAATCTATCCAACTAAAAGTCCAAGCTAGGTCCCAAAGTTATTTTTGGTGACTCCAACTATGGCCAGACTAAAGTCTATGGAGATGTAAAAATTGGAGTGGTCACATTCAATAAAGTAGCTTATGTAAGTGGATTAAAGCACAACCTAATTCTTATTAGTCAACTCTGTCATGAAGGGTTTCAGGTATCATTTGATTAATCCTCTTGCATTATTTCTTCTGCTGACAATATAACTTTTTAACTGGCTCTAGAGTATGAAATATCTACATAGTTATTTTCAAACCAACTAAAAAAGGAATTTGTTTGTTTAACCAAACCAGTAACTACAATGAACTTTGGCATAAGAGATTAGGACATGTTAACTTAAAAAACATTGCTAGGTTATCTAAAGACAACTTTGTTAGAGGATTGCCTTCTTACCCTTACAAGAAGGAAAGTCTTTGTAGGGCTTGTTAGTTAGGCAAGCAAACTAAAAATAGTTTCAAGTCACTTAACAAGAGTGATTCACCTAGGATTTTTTATTTGCTCCACATGGATCTTTTTGGACCCATTGTTATACAAAGCCTAGGAGGGAAGTCCTATACCTTAGTGATTGTTGATGACTTCTCAAGGTTCACTTAGGTGTCCTTAAGAAACAAGTCAGATAACTTCAAGGTTCTTACAGATTTTCTCATGAGCATACAGATTGAGTACTCTACTCCAGTTGCATTGATCAGAAGTGATCATGGTACTGAATTTGAGTCTCTTCTTATGCAAGAGTTCTGTGAGAAGGAAGGTATCAGGCATTGTTTCTCTGCTCCTAGAACTCCTCAACAAAATGGGGTAGGTGAAAGGATATACAGAATACTCATTGAAGCTACAGGCACATTATATGCAGATGCTCACCCGCCCCTATCCTTTTGGGCAGAGGCTATGAGCACTGCAAACTATGTCCTGAATAGGAGTTTGATACACAAAATTAAGGGCAAGACCCCCTATGAACTACTCAAAGGGAAGAAACCTAAAGTAGACTCTTTTAGAGTATTTGGTTGTGTCTGTTACATCCATAACAATAACAAGAAATACATTAGAAAGTTTGAAGCCAAAGCTGAAGTTGGAATTTTTATTGGATATTCCAAAGTAAGCAAGGCTTATAGGGTATATAATAAATCAACCATGAAAATGGAAGAGTCTATACACATTTCATTTGATGAGACTAACATGTTTTACAAGTAGAATATAGCTTCTACCAGTGAAACCTTGCAGGTACCTAACATATATGAGAAGCTAGATGAGTTGACCATCACCAATGAGGATGTTACACATCCTTCTCCACATATTGCTGAAGAAAGTGATGATGAAGATACTGAATTTAATGGAGAGCCAACAACAGCTAACTTAATTCCACCAGAGGAATTAAATCTCTAAGCTATTGCTGAACCAACTCCACCAACTGATTCTGTCATACTTAGAGATCATCCTATATCTCAAGTAATAGGAGACATATCAGTAGGTGTGCAGACAAGGCATCAACTCCACCAGGATGTGATGCATGCCTTCTTCATATCTTAAGTTGAGCCCCAATCCATCAAAGATTCTGAGCAAGATCCACACTGGATCATTGCTATGCAAGAGGAGCTCAACCAATTTGAGATATGTAGAGTTTGGGACTTAGTTCCAAGACCCAAAGACTACCCAGTCATTGGAACTTAGTGGGTATTCAGAAATAAACTTAATGCCCAGGGCACTATCATAAGGAACAAGGCAAGGCTAGTAGATCAAGGCTATAGGCAAGAGGAAGGCATTGACTATGATCAGACATTTGCCCCTATTGCAAGGCTTGAGGCTATAAGAATCTTCCTTGTATATGCTGCCTTCAAAAAGTTTAAAGTCTATCAAATGGATGTCAACAGTGCATTTCTGAATGGAGAACTCAAAGAGGAAGTTTATATGGAGCAACCACCAAGTTTTATCTCTCCAACTAATCTCTCTTATGTTTTTAGATTACACAAAGCTCTCATGGTCTAAAGCAAGCTCCAAGAACTTGGTATGAGACCTTAGCTAGCTTCTTGTTAGTGCATAAATTTTCTAGAGGCATGGTAGATAGGAATCTTTTTATTAAGCATCATAAAGATAAAATCTTGTTAGTATAAATTTATGCAGATGATATTATATTTGGCTCAACTGATCCCAACTATGTAAAAGGTTTTCTGACCTTATGCATTCAAAGTTTTAGATGAGTAGTATGGGTGAACTTTCATACTTCCTTGGTCTCCAAGTGAAGCAATTGCCTGATGGAATCCTCATATCCTAATCCAAGTATTCTAAGGAGCTAATCAGAAGGTTTGGGATGTCAGATGCCTCAGCAAAGAAAACACCCATGGCTACCAATGTTGTGGTTGATTCTGATGAACATGGAAAGCCTGTTGATCAGAAATTATATAGGGGCATTATTGGGTCCCTATTGTATCTCATAGTAAGTAGGCTAGACATAATGTTTGCTACATTCCTTTGTGCTACGTTCCAAGTGAACCATAAAGAATCTCATCTTATTTTCCTTAAAAGAATTTTAAGATATATAAAGGGTTGCCCAAATCTAGGAATCTGGTATCCAACTGAGTCAGAATTTGAGTTGACTGGATACTCAGATGCTGACTTTGCTGGATGTAGAGTGGACATGAAGAGCACATCAAGAACATGCCAGTTCTTTTGTGTAGACTAGTCTCCTGGTTTTGCAAAAAGCAAAAATCTATGTCTACATCAACAGCAGAAGCTGAGTACATAGCAGCTGGTAGTTGCTGTTCACAGATGTTGTGGATTCAAAACCAACTTCTAGACTATGGATACAACTTAAATAATTCAACCTTACTCAGTGATAATACAAATGATATTTCTATTGCTCAGAATCTAATTCATCATAGTAGAACAAAGCATATAGAGATAAGGCATCATTTCATTAGAGAGTGTGTGGATAAAAAGGAAATTAATCTTGTCTATATCTACACTGATTTGCAAAGAGCTGACATCTTCACCAAACCCTTGGATGAAAGAAATCATCTGTTCTTCCTAAATCAGCTTTGTATGATTAATGAAGGAGCTTCAATTTAACTTTTTGTCTATGGTCGAAGAATTTTGCCACAGTTCGCCAACCTGAGATCGACGAACTGAGAAAAGTTCTTGAGATAATTCGTCGACCTGAGATCGACGAACTCTCTGTGTGACTCATTTTCGTCGACCGGAGATCGACGATCTGGCATTAGAAAAAAAAATTCGACCTGAGAACGATGAAAAGTTTTCCCTTCTTCAGACTAAGATCGACGAACTCTTTTGTCGATAAAATATTTCGTCGACCTCAGATCGAAGAATTTTTCTTTTTCGCAGGACGGAGTTTGTCGTTTCATATTATGAAAAACCTTATATCTAGGTTTTCTTCGAGCTCCATCCTGTACTTTCAGTTCCCTTACACTTGATCTCTCTATTTCTTTATTGCAGGTGATCATGGCGATTCCAGCAAGCGCTCTTGCAGCTATGAAATTCGACATGTGTTTCAACATAGATTTCGAGTCATTCCAACACTCGGACCAGATCTTCCTTGACATCCTAAAATTGTTTGAAGGTTTACTGTTGAAGAATCTGATTACTACCAGGATGAAGATTGCGACGACAGAAATAAGAGAATGGGTCGTCACTCTATCGACTCCAGATGCTGATACGTTGATCGGGACAATATCGGGTAATGCCGTTTCACTTACCCCTGATGTTCTAACTGAAATTTTTGGTTTATTGAATGGAGAAGAGGAATAAGAAATCGATAATGCTGAATTTGATGAGATGTTGATTCGAATGGGTTTTTCTGGAGAAACACCTAACAAACTGCTAAACAAACATCTATCTGCAGACTATGAGTTTCTGGCAGATGTTGTAGGAAAAGTACTGCTAGGCAAGCACACTGCCCTTGATTATATTACTAGACAACAGTTTCTAGTAATGTGCATAGTGGTGAACAAGAATGCCATGAACTGGGCCAAAATCATGTTTGAGTTGATTAAGAAGAAAAACGCCAAAAAAGAAGTGTGTTTTGGAAGAATTCTGGGAATCTTCCTGCAGGCCAAGGCTACTGAATCACTGGTCTCCCCGACCATATTCATTAATGCCTCCAAGAGGCTTACTTGCGCCTTATTCGGCAGGTGGGAGAGGAATATCTCTAACCCATCCAAGGCTTCCTCTTCCAGACCTTCTGAGGGTATAAGGGCAGCTCCAGCCACTCCCCACCCTACTGAGGATGTTTCCATTCCACCTCCACCTCCTCTTATTAAAACTCCCTCAACAACCCTCCAGCATCCTTCCATATCTCAAGAACATCAACCAACACCTCCTGCTTCTTCAATCCATATTTCTTCACCAGTTCATACAACAGTCCATTCTCCTTCACCACATCAATCCCCTGAACATCAACAATCACCAATTCAATCTCTAGTTCATGCTACTACACCAGAGCATGTTACTCCTCCTCTATCTCCCCTTCCTACACATCTTACTGATATTCCCCTTCACAACATATCTTCCTTACCATCTTTTGAACTAATGTCATCTCCCTTCAATGCTCTATCACCTCACAATGAGCCCATACCAGATTCCTCACCCTCTCATCCATCATCATCCACCCTCAATCCATCTGTATCCACTCAAACCCCTCTTGAGTTCATGATCATAGATTCTCCCTTCATTATCTATATCCTGGACCACATCACTCCATTCATCAAACAACTCATAGTAGAGGCTATTTCACCTCTTGTTACATTCATTTCTTCTCTTGCTGCCCAACTTTCTGCCTCCTCTGCCCCTCCTTCTTCAGTTAGGTGCCTGGTTCTAGTACTTATTGAAACTAGGCAGGGGGAGATGCTCAATGAAGAAGCAGCTCTAGTAGCAGCAAAAATAGCAGCAACAACAGTAGAAGTAAAAATAGAAGCAATAGCAATAGTAGCAGTAGAGTTTGTTGATACTGACATACCACATGCAAATGCAGTTGAATCCTTGGTTATTCTTTCTGAAGACTGTTCCATTTCTTTAGCAGTTGAACTGAAATCAGTTCTAGATTCTTTTGACCTCTTATATAGAAACATTCTTTTATTTTTTTTCTCCCAAGTATTGCACAGATATTATATGTTATACAGCTCCAGTTAGTACAGAAACTCTTTAGGCCATTCAGGCAAGTTTTGCCACTAATATGGTTGTGGAACCTGTAGGGCCAACCTATGTAATGGATAATAGTCCTATACCCAGTCAAGATGATTTAATTGCACAGGATGTTGCACTAGAGATTGAACAGATGCAAAAAGATCCTGAGCTAAATGATTTTCTTCTGAGTGATAAAGACTTAGAAGATTCTCAATTGATTACAGAGATTATTGTTCCTCCTGCAGTTGTTCTACCTCCAGCTCCTCCTCAAGAAGATAAACATATTTCAAAGCAAACATTAGAAGAAATAGATGATTTATATGATAATCCTCCTAAATCATCTGATGATGATGAGGATTCAGAAGATGATTCCAGTTCTGATACTTCCAATAGAACCAAATCAAAGAAGAGGAAAGCTCCTGGAAGGCTATTCCCAAGCTCAATCCAGATAATGATGTTCCATACTATATTCTGCACAACATTCCTCTTACTCAAATAACTCCTCATTGGATGAAACTGTCTAGGAACCAGGATAAAGCACAAAAGAAGAAGAAGAGGTCTGGATCTTCTCCAGTAAAGAAATTCATGAAACATCCACCTCCTCCTCCTCCTCCTGTAGTAGGAGCTTCAGGCAATCTTGCAAGGTCTACTTACAGTGCTTCTCAACCTCCCAAGCCAGCTCATTATCAGTATTCAAGACAATCTTCTAAACTAGATCCTTCTTACTCAAGACAATCTTCCAGACTAGCTCAAAGACAATCTTCCATTCCTGCTGGAAAATATAGTGAATGCAGACCACCAAATTCCTATTATGCTGAAAAATCTGTAAAGAATGATCCTTAAACAAATTATCAGCAATAGTATTTTATTTTCAGAAAGCCTCAAAGGACTGCTCAAGATGATTCAGCTGATCCAAGATATGAACTAGAGCTTGATCCAAATTTTAGGATGGCTAGACTCCATGAACTGACAGGCTTATCTTAGATAAACAAGGCAAAGATAGAAGGAATTGATCCATCACAATTTACAATCATGCCTTCTTTCAGACAGAAAGAGCTTGAAAAGTTTGAGGTAGACAAAGAACTATTTGATCCAAATGCTTATATGCAGGTTCACCCAGAAGCTGTTGTGCCTAGATCTTCTACTATAACTCTTCTGGGAGCTCAAGACCTGAAGATTTCTAAGCAAGAAGCTGAAGATCCTATTAAAACAATAATTTTCACTAAATCTTCTTCTGCTCCTCCTCCAGACATGCTCTAAAACTATTTTTATTCTCTGTGGTATTCTTTCTATCTGCTGAATTGTTTTTCATTATGTAAGATATTTTCTTTCATGTTGTATGTTTGTATTTTTTTTTCTTATGCATTGTACTTAGTGACCTCACCCAAATAGGGGGAGATTGTTGGATCCCAAGTTGGATTTGGGCTAGGTTCACTAATTTAGGCTGAGTCTGACCCACCTTGTATAGCCATGGTCAAGTCTAGTAGTCCTAGAGTGTAGGCTAAGTCATTAAGTTCAACCTTCTTGAACCAGCCAGTAGAGGACCTCAGAAGACTCAGAATTAGAAGTTTTCAGAGAATAGTTTGATCAGTTCGAAGTTATTCGAACTCAGCTCGACTATCGTCCACGTCAGATCGACAAACTCAGAGTTATTTCTCTGAGCTGAGCTCGATGATATTCAAGCTCAGGTCGACGATCAGTTTTCTTCAGACAGAATCTCAGCTCGAAGAACTCAGAGTGCAGTTTTGGTAAGCTATTCTCAGTACGCAGTTCACAACGCTCAGGTCGACGAACTGGAATTCTTAGGTCGATGATCTTGGATCTCAGGTCGATGAATTTTGTTCAATGATTGACGATATCTATCCAGTTCCATAATGAGAAGATTTCTTCCTTCTGTTCCTTTATTTCTAAATTAATAGCAGTATTATTCCTGAGTATTTAATGCTTATATTCCTCTGAATATAGCCATTATTGGAAGCATTAATTATGGTATTCATTAGGATATTTACTTGCTTATTTTATAAAGGGACAGTTGGGGAAACTCATTTAAAATATATTCCAGCCGTTTGTATTCTCCTGATTAGCCAACAATAAATGCAGTATTTCAAATATCAAAGGAGAAATTATTGACTGAGAATATGAAAAGAGATTTTTGTCTTTTAGACAATAACAGAGAAGGAACCACCAAACTTACAGAAAAAATATACAACACTGAGATAGACTAATCTTTCAGAACACTCTCTCTCTCACAGTGCAGAAAATTCTATGTTTCACCTTGTCAAGTCTGAAGACAGAAGAAGAACAATCATCACAATAAAGAGTCTTCTTCAAGCTTCACTTCCAGGAACATTTAGGACAATAAAGATCTATTCAGTCAAAAAGGTTCCAGAACTGCTTTCAGTCAAGGCTAAAGAGCTACACCCTGAAGCAAAGCTCCAGTCTTCCTGAACCATCAACATCTCAGGGGGAGCTTTATCAACATCAAAGATCCAGTAGTCTTCTCTGTTGATTAGAGAAAGAGAAGACACCATCACCTCCTCTCATCTCTTGTAAAATGGTTTTAACTCCCTTCATAAGTTAGCTCTTGGTTGTCAAGTCTCCTGATCAAAAGACATGGGTTGGTTTTTGGGCACCTGATCAAAAGCCTAAAGGGTTGCAATATCTCCCTGCAAATAGATATTATGGTGGCAAACATCTGATCAAAACCTGCTAGTGGATTGCTACCAGGGTGGTAGAAAAGTGGATGTACCCAAGTTTAGGGAAACCACTATAAAATCTTCTTGTGTTGTCTGGTTGCTCATTTTCTGTTTTTGTTCTTGCTGGTGCTGTGATAGTTTGAATAGCTTAGCTTTTTTTCCCTCTATTGTTATAATTGGTATCACTTACTTTAACTCTTATGTATAAAAGTTTAAAACAGCCAAAATCCTTTAAATACTCTATTCGCCCCACCCACCCACCCCCACCCCCCCCCCCTCTAGAGTAAGTCAGATCTAACCCCTCAATTCACAAACTCTAGTTGTATTCAGGCATCTAACTTCAACATTTTTGGTGCAGTGAGCATGGATCGCAGCCTACACAGAAGAATCTTGAGCTACTTCATGGCGCGAGATCTTGGCAAAGGAGACATAGGTGGGTCCCAAAACCCGGGAGGATTTTTAGGAAGAGAATAATTCATGGCGTTCATTAGACGCAACATGGACATGTTGCAGGGGATCTCGCAGCGAGGTAAATGCTTGACCCCCTTACCTCAGTCACTCGCTCTCGCGCATCAGTACGAGATCGTCTCGGCAAGGACTGGAGAGGACGCCCCGGGGGGGCGACTCGGAAAGGAAAAGGTGGTAGAATGAAGCGAGCAGGACCTAGAGGGTAGGGAGTTGTTCCCTAGCCCAGCGAGTGTCATCTCGTCAGGAGACATTATCACGTGGGTGGAGGAGGCAAGACTCGTGGAGAGAGGGTCCCCGTTCTGCAAGTTGATCCTTTCAGCTCCAGTCCCAAAGGGGTTCAGGGAGCTCGACATGACCTATTATGTGGGAAAAGACGACACTCTCCAGCACTTACAATTGTTCGAAGATGTTGTCTCTATCAGGCCAATGATGGATGCGTTTAAGTGCCGTCTTTTCACCATCACCTTAAAAGATAAATCTAGGGACTGGTTTCACTAACTCCCAATAGGATCAATCTATTGCTTCAAAAACCTAAGTAGAAGTTTCCAGTTGCATTTCTCAACCTCGAAGAAAAGGAAGAAGAATCCTGAGTCCATTTTTCTGATCCGGCAAAAGGCGGATCAATCCTTGGCCCAGTATGTGGACAGATTCCAGGAAGAAGTCTTAGATATTCAAGAGGTGCCAGGTTTTGCACTCCAAATAGCATTCACCATTAGACTACGAGAGGGTTTCTTCAAGATGAGTCTAACTCAAAAGGCGCCAATATCATTTGAAGGACTAATGGAGAATGTAGAAAAAGAGATAGTGATGGAGGTGACAAACCCAGCATTTGACAGAAAGCTGGCAAGGCTGACAGAGGCTTAGTCAAGAGAGCCGGGATGATCAAGACAGCAAGAAGGAAGAAGGAGGGAGGAGCCGAGGATGTCGGTGTATCAGGAGTTGGGTTAGAGGTAACCAGGAGGCCCTTCTCAAGGGCAAGGAAGAGGTTTTCCCCAAGGGGGAAGGAACTACCAAGGAGGACCCGAAAGATTCAACCAGTAGGGGTGGTGATATGGTCCTAGACCACCCCTACCCCCACCTCAGTAAATTATAGCCATCGTCTGAGGGAGGGGAAGGGGAGAGAAAGAGGAAGAGCAGGAGCTGGGGGTGGAAGAAGGAGGAATCACCATGAGGGGAGACTGGAGGAGGAGGTAGCGTTTCCATATTATGACTTCCATGAGGAAGAGGGTCACGCAACGGCTACCTGCCCGAAATTTCTAAAGATGAAAAGAGCTAGGGGAGAAGGGGAATTGTTGGATCCCTAGTTTGGATTTGGGCTAAGGTTCACTATTAGGTTTGTTTTTAACCCACCTTGTATAACCAGGGTCAAGTTTGTCAGTCCTAGAGTTTAGGCTAGTCATTAGAGTCAATCTTCATGGACAAGCCTGCAGTGGACTTCCGAAGACTCAAACTTAGAAGAGTTCAGAGTTCAGATTATTAGTTTGAAATTCTACGAACTCAGCTCGACGATCGTCGATCTAAGATCGACGAACTCAGAGTTCTTTATCTGAGTTGATCTCGACGATATTCGAGCTCAGGTCGACGATTTCTTCCCTCAAGACATATTCTTTGATCGACGAACTTGGAGCTCAGAATTAACAAGATATTGCAAAACTGTTGTTCGCTGAGCTCAGGTCGACGAATAGGATTTCTCAGCTTGACGAACTTGAATCTTAGGTCGACGAAGTTTATATTCAGGTCGACGAAATCTTCTCAGAGTCAAAATGTCAAGGTTTTCCCATATCTGTCTCTCTAATTCATTCTATTATTTGGCAGTAATTCTCTGAGTAATTAATGCTCATATTCTCAAGAATATAGCCATTCTTGACAGCATTAATTATGGATTTCATTAGAGTTAATTACTTGCTTATTTTATAGGGACAGTTGGGTAAACTCATTAAAGACTATATTCCAGTCGTTTCATTATCCAGAAGAGCATTCAGCAACCTTCTGGAAAATGTCATTTGACATTATTTTGGCTAAAATGTTCATAGCCTTGGCATCAGCAATTTTTGCTTTCTTTTGGGCTTCTGTCCATTTTGGAGGTGGTACAAAACTTGTATTTATTGTTGCCACTAGTAGAGGTGGACCTGTCAAGATAGAGTTATAGATATCTTCATTAATAGAGTTCATATACTGCCTAATCGTTGCTTTCCATAATGCAAACTTATTTAGGTTGCACACAGGAGGTATAGTGCTTGAATATTCCTTATTCTGTGCCATGATAGATTTCTAGGTAAAAGTAAAATCTATCAAATCTTATAGTTTAGGTGTTAGCTTATGAAACAAAAGAACCAACCTATGATACCAATTGAAAGTGAGAGATAGATCTATTTATACTAGAGGGAAGGGGGGTGAATAGGGTATTTTAAAATCTTGATTTAGTTTTATAAAGGATTAAAAAACTAGTGATATATAATATAAAGAAACAATCATAGCACAAAAATAATATGAATAAAAAACACAAATGATACAGGGAAATTTATAGTGGTTCCCCAAAAAATCTGGGTACGTCCACTCTTCTACCATTATGGTAGGAATCCACTACAAGTTTTTGATCAGGTGCCCTGCCACCACAGGTTTTTGCTCAGGTGCCCTGCCACCACAAGATTTATTTTTCTAAGGGAGATCTAACAACACTTTGAGCTTTTAATGAGGTGCCAAAACCAACTTAAGTCTTTTGATTAGGAGACTTAGAAACCAAAAGATAACAATTGAAGGGAGTTAAAAAACCTGTACACAGTTTATGAAAATAAACAAAAGGTAATGATGTCTTCTCTGTCAAGAATCTCTGAGAAGACTAGTGGATGTTAAAGCAGAAAGCTCCTCCTGATTTGAGTAGAGTTTATGATCAGGAGAGGGAGTCTTTTCTTCAGGGGTGTAGGCCTTCTTGTATCTGAGAGATGAAGACTTTGCACAAGCAGAGACTGAAGATCTAATTATGTAAGAGTATGAAATCTGTAAGAGTATGTGTTGATCTGAAGAATCTCTATGTTAGTATTTCTAAGTCTGTATGTCTTGGTGAGTATCTCTAAGTGAGTAACCTTGAGGCAGCAATCATCTGAACATATATATAGAATGCTTAGAGGAATTAGAACATTTGAATTAATTTACTCTAAAACGTCCGAGGAATTCTCGAGAATCATAACTGCCTTGAAAATTAATTAGAATAATAACTCTGTGATAAATCCATATTTAATGCTGCCTCTAAACATTTATATTCGTTAGAATATTTGGCATTAAATATCAGACTCATAACTGTCTTTAATTAAGCCTTTAAATTATCCTGCCTTCAGAATATATAACAGCCTGAAACTGTACTGCCTTCTATAAACAAAGCTGCCTAAAACACTACAGGGGATTAGTCGAACTCAGGAAGCATTTCGTTGACCTTAGCCTGGAGTTCGTCGAACTGAATTTGACTTTCGTCGAGCTGAGTTTCTGAGAAGAGATCGGAGTTCATTGAGCGGAGCTCAAAGTTCGTCGATCTAAACTCAGAGTTAAGACTCTGATTCATCGAACTTAGATCATCGTTCGTCGTACGCAGCTCTGCTTTCGTCGAACTGAATTCTAATATATTCGATCTGCATTTCTACTGGAATTCTTCTGAGGCAATGACCCTAGAACTAAACCTTTGACCCTAAACTTTACAAAATGGGTCAAACTAAACATCCTCATAGTAATCCTAGCCCAAATCAGTAATAGGGTTCCAACAGATCTGTAATTGAAGTGCGGAATAAGCATGTTGTCAAAAGCCCATCCGGACGGGTTTGTCGGGATGGGTGATGTTTGTATATTTTGTATGCCGGAGAAGAATCTATGGTAATCACATAGATTTCAGATTCACGATGTGTGCAGATGACATCCGTGAGATTACTGGAGGTGGTCTCCAGAAAACACCTGAAAGGGGAGAGGAACCGATAGTATGTCCCCTACCATACGACGGTAGCGATACCGCCAGCGATAGCTCCCAGCGAGCTATGTTTGTTTATAAAGCCATTCTTTTGGATACCTGAGGGCTATTATTTGTTGAGGCCTGTATCTTGAGGACTTGGGGGACAATTTGTGTTGTTGAGTGCCTTTGTGGCCTAGTTGAGGTGGATGGGAGTGCTACTGAGAATCATAATGGGGTTTTGTATCATGCGAAATGGGAAAGGAGATACTGACCCACATCGTGGCTGACATGCCTAATGATTTGAGCATGGGAAATAGATGAACTATACCTAACCCTTGTCATTCGCCTTGGAGTAAGTCAAAGTGTGAATTTGTAATTCACCATGACTTTGTCGGAGGGTAGGGGCATTGTATTCGGCTTTGGTTCCGAATTTCATAAATCTCATACGATGCTGACCGTCCCACAGAATAGAGGTTTGACCCATTAGGTCCTAAGAACCAAGAATGTGCCCTGAGATCATGGGGCGTTGGGTGTTCGGCCAACGTACAACGCAAATGACACTTAATTTTCACGTTCTGATAGACAATGTTTTTAAATGCTAATGCTTGCAGGGAAGGTGAACCGCCACCCCGAGTGAGGGTGGGGTTGTTATAATTTGGTCAGCTAATGCTGACCGTTGTTATTGTTTGCAACCATTGTGGTGGAAATTTTCTTACTGGTGTAGCCGAGCCAAGTTGGAAATAGCAGGCTGGAGCCCAGGATTGCAAAGCTGGCCCTTGAAGGACAAAGCGAATTACCTATTTTCTTTATCGTTCATGTGTGGTCGGCCTGCATGCCGATGTATACAAGACAATTTATTCTAAGTTGAACATTGTAAGTCCTTAAGGCCAATGTTGTTTGTGTATTTGGTTTATCATTCTTATTTTTATGTTAGTGGACATTCAATTGGTTGGGTTCGTATATACCTTTAAATTCCATCACTAAAATGCACTCTTGTTAGGATGCGTGATATTGGATTATGTTTTCAAATAGTAACTCCTTTAAATATACGTACTGTATGGCATCGAGCCTCAACCAGACCTTCTGTTATATGTTATATGATGGATGGGGGTGTTACAATCCATAATGACCCAAACGAAACCGTTCCCAGAGCGAGAGCGAGGCAACCCGTGGACGAAGTCCATGGAGATGTCCTCCAACTTCCACTCGGGGATGGGTAATTACAATAATACCCCTCCCGGGCTCCTATACTCCACATTCACCCTTTTACAAGTCTCATAGGCGTAACATAGTGCTTAATAGCTTTCTTCATTCTTGCCCCGAATATGGTCTTCCGCAAGTCATTATACACTTGGAAATCCCGGGATGCACAGAATATATGGTGTAATATGACTCTCTCAAGATATCTTCCTGGATTCTACCGCCCTCGTGAATATAGAGCCTGCCATGAAAATAAATGAGGCCTTTCTTTAGAGTATACACTTCAGCAGATCCATTCGTTATTGCCTTAAACACAGGGGCCAGAGCATTATCCTTCCCTTGCTCTGCCTGGATCCTCTCTCGGATGACACATACTATACTTAAGGCGGCTAAGTATTCCATATATGTTTAGGAATGATCCTTACGCACCAGCGTAATCTCCATCTCCTCGAGCACTCGAGCCAATTCCACAACCATCATATGAGATCTGGGGCTCGTCGATTGTGTAAGACCCTTTTTTTCTTTTAAACCACCGGGATCTTATGCCAAGAACCGCCGCTTTGGGGTGACACCAACAAACCCGGGAAGGTCATCACTACCAAATGCCGATACTGCCGGTCATACAGATCGCACAATAGTAGAATAATTATAAGAGTACATGAAACTAAAATACTGGTCCACAGAGAATCACATATAAATAAATCTCAACGAATGTAGAGTCCACAGTAACAATAAATCAAGTAATAATAAAAAGGGCTTCTGCCCGATACATAATGATCCTCACTACAAGTCACTCAATGCGGAAGAAAATCTATAATAAGTACTAATGATCGGGACTCATATTCCCTGCTGCCTGAAATCCTATGCTAGACTGTCCCATCTCCAAGCGCATCGACCTCTGAGGCTGTATCTCCAGGTTTGGCTCCACGATCCCATAAATTGATTTGTTCAATGACCGTTAGTCTAAAAGACTAAGTCCTATTATCCCCCACCCCTCCCCCATGGCTCCAAGGCACCGAGCAGGGAGAAGGAAAGGGAAGGTAATGAAGGTAGAGAGTAACAAGGTAAGCAGGTGGCGACGGAACTATTCTATCATGAGTTCATAAATACAGCAAGTATATATAAGCATGTTGATACGTGAAAACGACACCTCCTAGTTAACGGGTTGTTCGGTCTCATAAGCTAGGTGAAGAAGAGGGTTGCAGGATAGCGGTGAAGGTTGAGGAGGATGCTGAGAATAGTAGGGAAGGTTGATCAGGAACTATCAAGCAGAGAGCTACTTTGACGGTTAGCCTTGCAGGTTGATACCGAGAGAGGAGATGGTGGTTGAGAAGAAGAGAGGGGGCTACTATCAGCGGCAACAACATACTTCACTCGCTGCGACTTAAATACCACTCTTGTGACGGGCTTTCCTTTGATTAAGAATCAGATTACAACTTGAGATTGCACCTTTACATAGAAAGCAAAAAGGGGTATACGGGAGGAAGCTGAAAGCTAAGGAGAAGAGAAATGCTAGAGGCCGTGCGGTTAGAAACGAGAGGTCGATAGACCGCGCAGTTAGTTGATCACACAGCTCACTGGACTAAGTCGGGGGGGACTGCTTGATCAAGCTGGGAGAAGAGGAAGAGGTCACGCGGACTGAGAATCAGAGTCCACAGGAATTGATGCTTGTACCTTGACGTCTCTGCTGTGTGTACTGAATGAGATGTATGGGGGCATATTTATAGGCCCGAGGAGGTAACGGTCTTGGTAACATCAACCACGGTGAGTCGGTAAGTTGTGCGAGTATGAATGTTGAAACCGCGGAGTCCACTCTAGTCCACGTTGTCTGGGACTTATCTCTAGAGCTGGTCTTGCTGTCGGCAGACTGGGAAGATTCCGTACCTGCTGCTCTGAGCAAGCCCGCGTCGGGTATGTTAGCTGAGGAAGAGTCTGCCCACTTTTGGGAAGAAGTAGGCACTGGGAAACTGGAGGGCAAGCTGGCAGACTATCGAAGGAGTCTGTCTAACCCGTTGTGGAGAGGATGACTCCTATCTGCTATTGAGCCGAGGAATTATCTGCTCGCTGCTGGGAAGATGCGGGTGCTGGAAGCTGAGTGGCGTACTCGCGATGAGTTCGCCTCTGTTGAAGGAATATAAGTAGGTCGCCTGCTGCTGAAAAGCTAGAGTTGGGGTTCATCAATGTTGGCGGACTAGATGGTTGGACTACACGACGAGTCCGCCCAGCCTGAAGCAAAAGGATGTATCCGTTGAATCATTGATGGGTTGTAGGAGAGCTGGAGATCCACACTCCATTGGCTGACTGAGAAAGAGTCCGTGAACTATGAGTGGGGTTTGGCGACCTGGTGGACTGACAAAGAAGGTCACACCTTCTACTGAAGTCAGCCTCCTGTTGGGCAGGGTTTCCACCCTTACTGGGCGGCCTAGGTTTGGTGACCTGGTAGGTCATGCATGCTGGAAAAGTGGAACCATTTGTTACTGGCTGGCGGCCTAGGGGCAGGTCGCCATTCTTGCTATGCGGCGAACTAGAGGGTTGTCGCTGTTGTTGATGGCGGGCGTCTTGGAGGCAAGTCGTCGCTATTGAGACAAGGTGAATATGTGTGGATGATAATTAGAGTCCGCCAATGCTGGGTAGTTCACCTGTGGGAGTGGAGAGAATTTCTATCGTGCGGTTAGCTGACCTAACCGCACGGCCTGCAGGGGCGGACTAGGGAAGCCGTCTACAGCCCTGTAGTACGAGCAGCTGCTGCGTGACCTGGGCGGTCAGATCGGGGAGGCTACCCTAGCCGCGCGGAATGAGGGATAGAAAATTTTGTCCGCCCACCCATAGAAAAAGGGGGATAATAGGTCGCAACCCTCAGGGGGAACTTAGAATAGGCCATAACTTGTGGGCTGGCTACCTTGGGAGGGATCGCTAATTTCTGGGTTAACATAATCCCTGCACTTTTTTAAGTCCCAAAGGGAACTTTCAAAAAGTAGGAGACCCACGAAAATCGTGAACCTTCCCTCGAAAAAACGAAGGGGTAAGGAAAGATGAAACCTGATGCTTCTTTTCAGAAAAAGTTTGTTAATGCCTGTCTTTTTCCTGAAAAGGAAAAATTAAGATAGGCAAAAAGAGGTACATCTTATACATACCTGGGTTTCTTTTGCAAAACAAATAAGACGTGAATGTCTTCCAAAGAGCTCTACAAAACAAAGATGAGAGGAAAGCATTGAAGAATGATAACTTGCAAGTACCTGAAGGAGGCTTGCAAGCACCTGTTAATCTGTGTGAAAGAGGAGTTAGAAGAAGATATGAAGTGAAACTAAATTGCAAGTACCTGGATGAAACTTGCAAGTATCTGTTAATCTCTACAAAATAAGGGTTAGAAGTAGATATGAAGTGAAACTAAATTGCAAGTACCTGGATGGAACTTGCTAATATCTGCTAATCTCTGCAAAAGAATAGTAAGTAGTAGATATATAAAAGAAAATTAAGTCGCAAGTACCTGGAGGGAACCTTCGAATATCTACTAATCTCTGCAAAAGAGGGGTTAGAAGAAAATATAAAGTGAAACTAAATTGCAAGTGCCTGGATGAAACTCTATAATATCTGTTAATCTCTGCAAAAGAGGGGTTAGAAGCAGATATGAAGTGAAACTAAATTGCAAGTACCTTGATGGAACTTCCTAATATCTGCTAATCTCTGCAAAAGAAGAGTAAGTAGCAGAAATATAAAATAAAACTAAGTCGTAAGTACCTGGAGGGAACCTGCAAATATCTGCAAATCTCTACAAAAGAGGGGTTAGAAGCAGATAAGAACTGAAACTAAATTGCAATTACATGGATGGAACATGCTAATATCTGCTAATCTCTACAAAAGAAGAGTAAGTAGCAGATATATAAAAGAAAACTAAGTCGCAAGTACCTGGAGGGAACTTGTGAATGTCTGCTAATCTCTACAAAAGAGGTGTTAGAAGCAGATATGAAGTGAAACTAAATTGCAAGTACCTGGATGGAACCTGCTAATATCTACTAATCTCTACAAAAGAAGAGTAAGTAGCATATATATAGAGGAAAGGAAACTAAGTCGCAAGTACCTGGATGGAACTTGCAAGTGTTGATTGTCGATAAGATATAATTGAATAGCAGAAGGGATACCCGTCAAACTCTGCTATTAACTGAATAGAGATCAAATCGCGATAATGATCGTCTTGCGTGATCAAGTTTGATGCTTTATATATGAAATCCAGATCAGCCACATGGAAACATTTTGATTAGAATTCAATAGCATGGCTTTGTCAGTATATAGAAATAGGATCCTTGACTGAATAATAGATGCCATGAGTAAGCATAATTAATGGTCAGTGGATGAAGCTTCATGAAAACCGAATATACAGAGTGAGCATAAGAAAGAAAATGTTGCAAGTCCTTTTGATAGTATCTGATTTAACCTGTTAACATGTAAGAAGGCAAAAAAAACAAATAATTGAGGGCTATACCCCGAAGATGACCTAAAAAGACTGGATTCTACCACAAGAGACCACCCGTGGGCCTTATGCATCGCTTGCCTATGAAAAATCATCTAGGGCGTAGTCCTACCTAAAGTGGGGTAGTCGTGCATCCTTTAGAAGGGCACAAAAGAGAAACAAGCACAGAAAATCCTAAGAAGGATCGACAGATACACCGCTCTCTTGCCTCGAGTAATAAACATCGTTGTTCAATTAGACTAGATGCGCCAAGTGGCCTATTATTTGTCTGCAGATTGATCATCGGAGGTGTGCGCCCCGTAAAGGCACAAATTGTGAGTACCTTAGAGTGTTTGTCCGTTACAGTTGTGAGATGATCAAAGAGACAAGATTACACTTGATCGACATTGCTTGCCCAGCAAAGCTCATCGTAACTGTAACGTATCACTTAACGGAGCATAGCATGGCTAACACATGGGACATCCCTTGATACATACTTTTTGTTAGATACCAGCTAGGATCCGAAGTCTGAAGTTCACCATCATAGAATGAACGGCTCCCACTGCACATACACGAACACTCCCCACTATATATGGTCATCGCGGTCTTACGCCGAAGAAAAATCCATGGAGGGAACAACAAGATTTGGCGATATCTCATTGGTTCAGGTATCTCTTTGGCAAAGAGAAAAGGTAAAGGAGGAAGCACTCCATAAAGGTAAAAGTGTCAGTTTGGGATCTCTGACATAAACTTTATTGAAATGAAGATGCAAGAACACTTAGAAGTGTTGCAAAAGATAATGTTTGAAGAGTAAAGTATAAACAAATATTTAAGATCGTGAGGAGCTTGCGATGTTATCTTTGTTCTAGAATTGTCTTCCAAGGGCGCCTTCGTCTTCGAAATCGATGCACTCACTAATATTGAGATTGGGGTGACGGTTGATCTGACTCACTCCCTTTGAGCAGCAAGGCATGTCTGCTGCATCTTTTCCTTTTAAAATTGATGGATCAGAGTGATCATCCTTTGGGAGTAGATCGCACATCTTACCCTACATTAGCATTTTTTTACAACTTGACGAAGCGCTCTAGAGTTTTCAACTAAATGCTCGCTTTCTTTATGAAACTCAAAGAATGGATCTGAGTCTTTTGATCTTAGATCTACTGGCTGGTAAGGTTTTTTGAAATTAGCCCTACCTTTCATGATTTGACTCACTTCTTGCATGGCTTCATCTAGCTCGGATTCTAGCAAGTCATCATCTGTTGTTAATGAACGAAATCGGTTAGAGGAGCTGGTGATGGCAAAGGTAACAATTTATCTTGGGCTCAAACCTGACCCGGGAAGGGGTATTGATGATGCTGAAATCTTCTCCCCTTCCTTGAGTAGGATGGAAAATCTTTCTGAGGTGACCTCAGAGGCTGCTTGAAATAAGGTAAGCAGGTGACAGCGGAACTAGTCTATCATGAGTTCATAAATAGAGCAAGTATATATAAGCATATTAATACGCGAAAACTGCACCACCTAGTTAACTGGTTGTTTGGTCTCACTAGCTAGGTGAAGAAGAGGGTTGCGGGGATAGCAGAGAAGGTTGAGGAGGATGTTGAGAACAGCCGGGAAGGTTGATCAGGAAATGTCGAGCAGACAACTACTTTGACGATTAGCCTTGAAAGTTGATGTCGAGAGAGGAGAGGGGGGTTGAGAAGAAGATAGGGGGTCGCTAGTAGTGACAAAAATAGACTTCGCTCGCCGTGGCTTAAATGCCACTCTTGCAACAGGCTTTATTTTGATTAATAATCAGATTACAGCTCGAGATTGCACCTTTACACAGAAAGCAAAAGGGGTACAAGTGGGGAAGCTGTCGGCTAAGGAGAAGAAAAATGCCAGAGGCAGTGCGGTTAGACCAGAGAGGTCGGCAGACCACGTTGTTAGCTGATCCGGCAGCTCGCTTGACTAAGCTGGGCGGACTGCTTGATCAAGCTGAGAGAAGAAGAAGAGTTCGCGCAGACTAAGAATCAGAGTTTGCATGAATTGATGCTTGGACCTTGACGTCTCTACTGTGTGTCCTGAATGAGAGGTATGGGGGCCTATTTATAAGCCCGAGGAGGTAACGGTCTTGGTAACGTCACCCCCGGTGAGTCGGTAAGTTGTGCGAGTATGAATGTTGAGTCTGCGGAGTCCGCGCCAGGACGCTTGGTCTGGGACTTGTCTCTGGAGCTGGTCTTGCTGCTGGCAGACTAGGAAGAGTCCGCACCTGCTACTCTGAATGAGACCGCACCAGGTATGCGAGCTGAGGAATTGTTCGCCCGCTGTTGGGAAGAAGCGGGCACCAGGAAACTGGAGGGCAAGCTGGCAGACTGCCGACGGAGTCCGCCTAGCGGTTACGAAGAGGATGAGTCCTATCGGCTGTCGAGCCGAGGAATTATTCGCCCGCTACTGGGAAGATGCGGGTGGTGGAAGTTGAGTGGCGGAATGCACGATGAGTCCGCCTCTATTGAAGGAATAGTAGCAGGTCATATGTTGTTGAAAAGCTGGAGCTGGTGTTCATCAATGTTGGCGGACTGAACGGTTGGACTACATGAAGAGTCTGCCGAGCCCGCGAATACGGGATATGTCTGCTAAATCGTTGATGGGTTGCAGGAGAGCTGGAGCGTCCGCACTCCTTTGGCAGACTGAGAAAGAGTCCGCAAACTATGAGCGGGGTTGGGTGACCTGGAGAACTGAAGAAGCAGGTCGCCCCTTCTACTAAAGTATGCCTCCTATTGGGCAGGCTTGCCTCCCATGCTTGGCGGCCTGGGCTTGGCAACCTGATAGGTCGCACAAGTTGGTGAAGTGGAACCAGCTGTTGCTGGCTGGCGGCCTCGGGGCAGGTCGCCATTCTTGCTAAGCGGCGAGCTAGAGGGCTGTCGCCACTGTTGATGGTGGGCGGCCTAGAGGCAGGTCACAACTATTGAGATAAGGTGAATATGTGCGGATTACAATTAGAGTCCTCCAATGCTGGGTAGTTCACCTGCGGCAGTGGAGAGAATTTCTATCCCACGGTGAGCTGATCTAACCGCACGGCCTGTAGGGGCAGACTAAAGAAGTAGTCCGCAGCCCTATATAACTAGCGGCTGCTGCGCGACTTGGGCGGTCGGACCGGGTAGGCTTCCCTATCCGCACAGACTGAGTGGACAGAAAAGTCTGTCTACCCACCCTTATAAAAAGGGGGCTGACAAACTGCGACCCTCAGGGGTAACCTGGAACAGGCCGCGGCTTGTTGGCTTTCTAAATTGGGAGGGATCGTCGATTTATCGGTTAACAAAGCAGTAGTAGGTAAGCAGCATAAGTATACTCAAGAATCGGTGAGCAAGTAAAGTAGGAGAAGGTAAACTAAGTAAGTAACCATGACCTATAAGAATTCCAATACAAACCTATAGGCCAAGGGGTCATTTTGCAAGGCTTATTGTATATAGTGTCCCATACTAATTTATACAATAAGTGTCAAGGGTTATATGCAATGATGATGCTAAGTCATGTAAGTATGCTATGATGTGAACATACATGTGCAACACACACACTCGACTCTGTGCACATAGATCTTTAGTTCCCCCTTTCTGGAGCTTAACCTCCCAAGATACCTTTTTAGTTGCAAATGGAAGCAATGGGTTGGGCCTCACCCACCTCTAAATTGGTATCAACACTACCAGTCAGACCTATCATACGCCTTAACTCTATTTCACTAAGCAGAGCTCCTGCATACACTTGCTGACTGCACACCAGACTTTATTTGGCCAAGTGCTACACCATACTTGCTGAGTCAATGTATTGGTGTCGGTGTGACAAATCTCCAATACCGAAGACCCCCCACCTTTTATTTTATGCACATGCAATATTTCTATAGTTTTCCCACCGAGCCAAAGCTCCCCGGACTATCCCGTCTGTCACAATTATCTACCAAGCCAAAGCTCCCTGGACTAACCCGTCCTTCACAATTATCTACAAAGCCATCGGCTCGCTGGGCGGTTCCCATCACTAAAACAACTGATCCAACCGCTCGTGAGACCCAACTTAACTCCCACAACACCGGGGAGAGTGAGTGTAACTGTAATCCTAGTTATACTTGTTACTCTTAACATTGATTATTCTTACGGTTAAGGTTAGCCCAGGACTACCTAAGGTATTCCATGTGAAGGGCTCTCACAGGGAACTAGGAACTATGATGGTAGCTGAAGCTCATCATTCCCTTTCGCAAGGCACTTAATATTATTGGTTATTACCCAATTCCCTATCCCTTTTAATATTATACTGGATCTAACCATAGTGTATTTTGACTCTTTTTCTCTCCACAGGAAAGGCGATTTTTTGTCGATCTCGAGCACTACTTAACACTAGTAAACCAAACTTTTCCTTCGTCATGACTCTTAATGAAACTCACTTTTTCATCTTACCAAATCAGCATACATTACTCTTCACTTCTTATGACCATCCCTCATATTATCAATATTTCCGTAGTTTTACTAAATGCAGAGCAACCCAAGCTATATGTTGTACATGACAGGAGGTACTCCAAATTTTCATCCAAATGTCCTAAGATAATTAATGTGGGTCTATCATGACACATTTATTCTAAATCCAGAGACATGTAATTTTCCTAGTTAATTTAACATTTATTAGATTTTCCCAAAAGTTAGGTCATGGGTAATTTTGAACATGAAGTACTAGATTTCCTTATGTTATGGCCACCGAAAAATTAGGAACAGTATATGATATCAAAATATCAGTGAATTCCAAATTTCACAGACTTTTATAAATGTAATAACCTCTAAATAAATAATTCAAGGTAATCCAAATAATTAGAGTTATTGAAGGGAGTACCATAAATCATAGTTCAAATTTTTTTAAAAAATTACAAGAGACTTATAATGATCATAAAATACTACTGACTAAGTTTCATGCAACTTCAAGGTCAGTGACCGGCCTGGGTACCGAGGTTTGGAAGATACTTATATTTGAGCAAACTATTGTAAGGCCATAAGGCCAGTACTCGTGTATTGTACATTCCTATTGGTTTGAGTAGTGGACATTCATGCTTATGGCTGGGTTCTTTATTCTTTGCAACTAAATAAATTGCTTCTGCTAGATGCTCTATGTAGGACGTAATGATTGGTTGATTGGTTTCAATAAGTAACCCACCGGTCTATCCGTGGTATATGGCGTCGGGCCCCGGCCGGACATACTGCTATATGTTATGTGACGGATAGGGGTGTTACAAATTTGGTATCAGACTGCCGTTTTCGGTCAAGCTTAAATGAATTCGTAGGCAAATTCACTTTAAGGGGTGGTGAGCACATGTGTGTGCGTCATCGTCATAACATGAAAAGAACCCATGAATGTCCACTTAGGAATGAAAATACTCATATTTGAGAAACCTGCGTGTTCCTATAATTGCTTTTAGCAATGTTGTTTGATCGCTTATCAGTGTTTTGCACGATTATAGGTGACCAGGAGTGGTGTTGGGCCGTCAGAACGGCCAGTTTCTAAGACGAGCAGCGCACCAAATGATGCGCCTGCAACACCTCCTTTAGCTGAGACCATTCGACTGGTAGCGGAGGCTGTATTTGCGATGATCAACGCGCAGCCTGCGAGGCAGGTGCAGCAGCCTGCTCCTGCTGTGGAGCAAGTACCGCTCCAAGTGGCAGAGCCAAGGAGGGTATAACAGGTGGTAGTGGAGTCGGTGTTGCCTAAGAGAGCAACGGAGAAGCAGCTTAAGCACGTGATGGGCTTCAATCCTCCAGTGTTCTCGGGGACGGGAACCCCAACCTAAGCGGAGGATTGGCTCTCCAGGGTTAAGAGAGTGTTGATTTCTACTGAGACAGAAGAGTGGCAGAAGCCCATAATTACAACGTTCTTGCTAGACGGTGATGCAAGGTTATGGTGGGAAGGTTGGAGCTACACCATCTGAGGGGTAGGCAGTTGACTGAAGTCTCAATGGAGGAGTTTTCGAGGTTGTTCTTGGCTCGATACCTGCCCTCAGCTCAGAGGATTGCTTTGGAGAATGAATTCTAAAAGTTGGTTCAAGGAGACAGTACCGTGGACGAGTATCTCCTCGAGTTTACTCGTTTAGGCCGGTACGCAAGCGCTACCTTTGCTGATGAGGAGCGCAAGACGAACCAATTCTATGAAGGTTTGAGAGATGATTTGAGACTGCAACTTTCAGGGCCTATGGCACAGGGTTTCCTTACCTTGGTCAACACGGCCCGGTCTTTGGAAAAGGACATGAAGAATGTTCAGGCGAAGAAGGACTCAAGTGGTAAGAAGACGGAGTTTAAGGTGCCGACTACCTCGAAGTCTGGTTATCGCAAGTTCTTTAAGAAGGCTAGGACGTCCGGTCCAGCCCCTTCTTCAGGTGCCTCGGGGAAAACTACCAACCGAACCCCGGGCGCTTGTTTTACTTGTGGTAAGATGGGGCATTTTGCCCGTGATTGTTGGAGCGGACGTCCAAAGTCTGATAAGAAGCAAGGAGCAACTTATGAAGAAAAGGGCAAGGTGGTGGAGCCAATCTCGTGCCACTATGCTCCGACTCAAACGAGAGTCTATAATCTGGGGCAGTAGGAGGCCATTAAACAGGCAGACATGGTGACAGGTACGGTTTAATTTATAGCAAGTTAGCTTTAAATAATGTTACCTAGTGCTTGTTAGCTTAATACTGTTTATATAGGCTTTGTTCTGATTTGCGATAGTCCGACACGAGCAATATTCGATACGGGAGCTTCACACTCCCTTTTGTCTGAAATTTTCATAACGCGCATCGGAGTCCCTTCTTCGATGGAGAAGGACAAATTGGATGTGCTGTTGTCGAATGGGTGTTTGATGCGTGCGGACAGAGTATGTGCCGTAAAGGTTCATATTGGAAGTCAAGAGTTCGACTTGCTAGCATCGTTGTTGTCGCTAGTAGAGTTCGATGTCATCTTTGGTATTGATTGTCTTTCGGAGCAGAAGGATTTTATAGATTGCAACCGTAAAGAGGTCAAGCTGGGTGTTGGGCAGAAGACAATGTTTGTGGGACTGAAGGGGTCGAGTAAGATGCTGATGTTTGCTCTTCAGGTGATCAAGGCAGTTTGTGCTGGTGTAGAACTGTTCTTCACGTTAGTGGAGGATGTAAAGCCTAAGCCCACTTTGGGTAGTATCCCAGTGGTTTGTGAGTACCCCGATGTATTCCCGGACAATCTTTCTGGAGCCCCACCGCAGCGGGAGATCAACTTCACGATCGAGCTAGTGTCAGGTGCCAAACTTGTGTCATGCTCGCCTTATAGGTTGGCGCCTAAGGAGATGGCGGAGTTAAAGGTTCAACTAGAAGAGTTGATGGAGCAAGGGTATGTGCGTCCAAGCTCTTCACCTTGGAGCGCACCGGTCCTCTTTGTTAAGAAGAAGGACGGGAGCTTGCGGCTGTGTATCGACTACAGTGAGTTGAACAAGCTAACGAAAAAGAACAAATACCCGATCCCAAGGATTGATGATCTTTTTGATCAGTTATTCGGGTCGTCGGTGTATTCAAAATTGGATCTAAAGTCCGGCTATTATCAACTAAGGATAAGGGAGAGTGATATCCTGAAGACAGCATTCAGCATGAGGTATGGGCATTTCGAGTTCACGGTCATGTCGTTTGGGCTGACTAATGCGCCATCGGTGTTCATGGATCTGATGAACAGGACGTTCAGAGAGTACCTAGACCATTTTATGATCATCTTCATTGACGACATATTGGTGTACTCGCAGTGCGAGGAAGATCACTTCAAGCATCTGCATTTGGTGTTGGAGACGCTGAGGAGGAATGAACTTTACGCAAAATTCTCCAAATACGAGTTCTGGCTATCCTCAGTAGCATTCCTTGGTCACATAGTCAGTGGAGAAGGGACTACGGTGGATCCAGCGAAGATTTTTGTGATACGAGAGTGGCCTGTGTTGTCTTCGATAGCGGAAGTCCGGAGTTTTCTGGGGCTTGCTGGCTATTATAGGCGCTTCGTAGAGAACTTCTCGCGGATAGCATTACCTCTCACGACGTTGACAAGGAAAGATTAGAAGTTTGTGTGGACGCAGAAGTGCGCGCAAGCATTCGAATAGCTGAAGAGTCGGTTGACCACGGCGCCAGTGCTAAGTTCGCCAAGTGGGACCGAAGGCTTCGAGCTTTACAACGATGCCTCAGGCAGTGGTTTGGGTTGCGTGCTGCTGCAGCATGGAAGTGTTATAGCGTATGGCTCGCATAAGCTGAAGGTGCATGAAAGGAATTATCCGGTCCACGACTTGGAGTTGGCGGCCGTTATTTTTGCGCTAAAGCTGTGGAGGCACTATTTATACGACGTAAAGGTCGATATTTATACCGACCATAAGAGCCTTAAGTATATGTTGGATCAGAAGGATCTGAACATGAGTCAACGGAGATGGATGGAGTTCCTGGGGGACTATACGTTCAAAATTCATTAAGTACCCGGGAAAGGCAATGCAGTTGCGGATGCGTTGAGTCGCAGGGCTCCCGCCCAAGCCAACTGGTTGTCAGTTCATGATGAGAGGTTAATTCGGGAGTTGGAAGAGTTAGAGATCTATTGTGTGGACAAGAAGACTAGCGCTAAAGCATTATTGAACTGGATGGAAGTTCAGTATGACCTGGCTGATCGCACTCGGCAGGCTATGGAGTTGGATGGCAGCATGAAGGAGCTCATGGATGCAGCATTGGATGGGTCATATTCCCAGTTTTCGGTTGAAGATGGGCTACTAAGGAAGGACAGTCATTTTTGTGTCCCAAACATGGGAAATCTATGGGCAGAGTTGATGTATGAGGCTCATCATACTAAGTACTCTATCCACCCAGGGAGCACGAAGATGTACCGGGATCTAAAGAAGTTATTCTGGTGGCCAGGGCTCAAGAAGGATATGGCACTATTTATGGCTAAATGTCAGATTTGCGCCTTAGTGAAGGCAGAGTGCCAAAAGCCAGGGGGTTTCTTGAAATCTTTGCCTATTCCGGAGTGGAAGTTCGACGACATTTCGATGAACTTTGTACATTGCTTGCCAAGATCGCAGAAGGGAAACGACGCCATCTTAGTGATCATAGATCAGTTAACAAAACTATCGCACTTCATTCCGCATAGGAAAAATGATTCAGTGGAGAAACTAGCAAAGTTATATGTGGATAATATTGTGCAGCTTCACGGTGTGCCCCGCAGCATCGTAAGTGGCCGAGATGGGCGGTTCACATCCAATGATTGGAGGTTGGTGCAATAGATGCTGGGAACTAAATTGAAGTTAAGCACAGCCTTCCATCCACAGACGGATGGGCAGACCGAGAGGGTCAACAGAACCATGGAAGACATGCTTCGCATGTGCGTTCTGGACTTCAGAAATCAGTGGGAAGACCATCTGTATTTGGTGGAGTTTTTGTACAATAATAGCTACCAAGCGAGCATACAAATGGTGCCCTTCGAGGCCCTATATGGTAGAAAATGTCGCGCGTCGTTGTCGTGGTTAGAAACAGGTGAGGCAAGGTTGTATAAAAATCAAGAGGTGGAAAACGCTACTTCATTGGTGTGAACCATTCGGGAGCATTTGCTGATCGCTCAGGATAGACAAGCTAAATACCACAATGTCAAGCACCGGAACGTGGAGTTCGCAGTTGGCGATTGGGTGTATTTGAAGTTAAAGCCGTTCAAGGGTATTTCATGGGTACGACGCTTGAAGAAGCTGAGCCCGAGGTACCTTGGACCATTTGAGGTCCTGGAGCGGATCGGTGAAGCGGCTTATCGTCTGAAGCTATCAATGGAGTTGAGTGTTCTACATGATGTATTCCACATTTCCGTGTTGCGGAAGGCAGTGTAAGAGCCTTCGCAGGTGATCGCAGTTGATCAAGTACCGGTGGACAAAGGGTTGACGACTAAGGTAAAGCTCGTTCATATTGAGGACTTTGAAGTCAAGCGACATCGTAACAAGGATATCAGGATGGTCAAGGTCCGTTGGGAGAATTGCGGTCGTGAGGAGCTATCTTGGGAGCGGGAGCAGACCATGCTTGAGGAGTACCCGGAGTTATTTCACTCAGGTACCGCCTTTTTTATTTTGTTTTCTTTTCCTTTGGTAATTTCGTGGACGAAATTCTTTTAAAAGGGAGAGAGTTGTAACGCCCCGAAACTCAAAAGAGTGATGGGTAGTGTCTTTGAGCCAAATCTAGGATTTGGCAGAGGTGACACGTCCTGGGACACGGGCGTGTCCCAGGGCGTGTCATGCTCGGGTTTGATATTGGTCGTGTGGTAATCGATATTCCAGTCAACAGTCGTCAGAGCAGTGAACATGGCCCACGGGCGTGTCCCAGGGCGTGTTAGCCACTCAAAGCTTTCCACTCAACGATCATTAAGTGAGGGCACACGGCCTGACACACGGGCGTGTCAGTTGTCGTGTGCTGCTCGGGAAGTTTGCGGGTTTGTGCTGAGGGAGCTACACAGCCTAGGACACGGGCGTGTCCCAGGGCGTGTCTAGTACACGGCATGTGACACGGGCGTGTCACATAGCCGTGTCATGCTTTGGACATTCTGTACCTGTGTCGATGGAGGAACACGCCCAGCTATACGGGCGTGTACTGACTGACACGGGCGTGTCATGGCTGACACGGGCGTGTCATGCCTGACACGGGCGTGTCGAGTGCCCGTGTTATTTTCGGGACGCGACGGTTTTGACGTTGATCGAGGCACACGGCCTTGGACACGGACGTGTCGCAAGCCGTGTCCGGCCCAGGAAGTTTAATTTCGGGTTTAATCATGGCCATCCGTTTCCTTAGGTTGGGATATAATGGTTCAGGCTCTTCCCACCTTAGGGTTAAGGCCGGTTCAGGGGTGTAAAGCCCTCATTATCTTGGGTTTACTCTTTTTCTAAGATCTAGAGAGAGGAGAGAGCAAGGAGGAAGAAGGAAGGTTAGATCTGGTCACCGGTGGAGTTTCGGAGCTCCAAATTGTGAGCCGACATCAGATCTACGGAGGCAAGGAGATTGCGGTGCTTTTCATCTGCGTAGATTTCCATGGCGCCAAGGAGAAAAGCTAGGGTAATGATTCTCATGTTGAGCATGTGAATCTCTTCTTCCTTTGCATAGGAAAACCCGCTCCCGCGAGTGTGCGGTTAGTTTGCGGTATTCCTTGGGATAGATATGTAAAATCCCCCTTGTTAGAGTCCAGAATCATAGTACGGACATAGGCATGGTGTGTGAAGCCTACCCGGACATATTGGTCTGGATCGGTGATATTTTGCTATGCATTTTTGGCCGGAGAAGACTTCGTGCCTTTCGTTATTTTTGAGTTTCTACGTGGTAGATTGCGACAGGGATCCTTGGGGATTAACCTCAAGGCGCACCCGGAAAATTAGGCGGAAATGCATTTCTGCCAACTTGGTGGCCTGGGAGCCAACCTTGAACATAACTGGGTTATGTGCATGTTTTGATCGTTTTGGGACTCGGGGATGCTTGACCCGCGCATGTGGCTTAAATTGACGTTGTGGTGTGAGCAATGGGTTAGGCAGAACTGTACCCACTCTGTGTCGTTCGGTTAAAGAGACCTAAAGTACATGGTACTTACTGTTGGCATAGATGGAGGGTCTTAGTCTTAGGCCAGAAATACAAAAATTCTCACGAGATTTGCCGTCCAGAGGATGGTGGTGAGACCGTAGTTCTGACAGGGTTCACCGAGTTAGTGCCCTGAGAGCATGGGGTGTGTGGTTTTGTGATACTGCACCTATGATGTTGCGCTTATTCACTATATTACTTATTATGCTAATAAGCGCAGGGAAGAATCTTTGTCGCCCCGAGTTTGGGGGCGGAATCGTTATAATTTGTTCAGCTTTAGCTGACCATTATTCTTGTTTGCCACCGTTACGATGAATTGTGCTTGCAGGTGCTGCGGAGCTGAGCGGTAAATAGCGGACTAAAGCCCAAGTTGCTGAGCCGGCTCTCGAAGGCCTAATTTTGAGTGTTTTCTTATATCCTCATGTGTGACTGGCCTGCTTGCCGAGGTTTGGAAGACACTTATATTTGAGCAAACTATTGTAAGGCCATTACTAGCGTATTGTACATTCCTTTTGGATTGAGTAGTAGACATTCATGCTTATGGCTGGGTTCTTTATTCTTTGCAATTAAATAAATTGCTTCCGCTAGATGCTCTGTGTGTTGGAGTTACCATGGTGATCTAGAAGTGGTCAAACATGTAATCTCACTGCCAACGCGATATGAGCCTGCAGGGTCGCACATAAGAGCATGTGGAGAAATTGGAAGATTAACTGTGTTGGTAAGGGTTACCAATCACCCTACAGTATAGGGAGTCAGGCAAATGTTGCCAAGGGAAAATCGTCGAGAGTCGATGGGAGTCGTCGAGTATGACTCGTCGACTATGGAAAAATCGATGAGAGTCGTCGAGAATCGTCGAGTATGACTCAACGCTCTCAACGCCAAGGCAGATTCATCGAGAATCATCGAGTATGACTCAACGCTCTCAACGCCAAGGCAGATTCGTCGAGAATCGTCGAGTATGACTCAATGCTCTCAACGCCAAGGCAGATTCGTCGAGAATCGTCGAGTATGACTCAACGCTCTCAACGCCAAGGCAGATTCGTCGAGAATCGTAGAGTATGACTCAACGCTCTCAACACCAAGACAGATTCATCGAGAATCGTCGAGTATGACTCAACGCTCTCAACGCCAAGGCAGATTCGTTGAGAATCGTCGAGTATGACTCAACGCTCTCAACGCCAAGGCAGATTCGTCGAGAATCGTCGAGTATGACTCAACGCTCTCAACGCCGTTTCTGCAAGGTGATTCTCGCCGATCGGTCCAGAAACCCTAACTTGGGTGGTCTGTGGATAGCGATTCCTATGAACTGTTTATGCCTTTGGTATAAATAGGACACTTAGGGTTTTGGGGAAATTATCGACCAACATCGGGATTTTTGTAGCCGAATGGAAGCCGGCGGAAAGTGTTCTGCCGATCTCCAGATCCGCCGAATCCCGATTCCACCGACGGAAACGTTCTGCCGCTGCCTGTTCGCTCCGCCGACGACCTCATCTCGAGCGACCGTCGCTGGTATTGCTTTCCTTGGCGCGGACCTAGCAGTCCGTGGGAAGTGCAAAGGTGCGGCTGATCTTCTTCCCGACCCTTCATGCGACAAAGCTCGGGGTTCTCCCGCTCGTGTGGATTTCTGCAGAGATGTGCACGTTATTCCACGTAGAACTCGCCACCGACAGGACTCAGATCTTGGAGCATCTTTGTTGAGTTGTGACTCAACACCGAAGAGGTAATTTTGTCTTGTTATTTTTGATAACTTCTTGATTCAACATTCATGGCCCGATCCATTTCTCTTTGGGTTGTTCTTGTTTTATTCCTTCCGCTGTGTGCACAAGTGTTGTGCCAACCTCCATAGAAAACCCAACAGTGGTATCAGAGGGAGGTTTCGGCCATGATTGTTGTTTTGGAAGTTAGGTTATTCCAGTACGTGTAAACCTAGGGATTTAGAAGTGTTCTAAATGTCTAGATTTAATCTTGGCACCCCGCCGGGAACGTCTGGAATCTTGTGGTAATTTCTAATCGTTAGGAATTACTGTCTCCTTAGCAGTAACCATCCCTTAATTTTGTTTTGGATTTTGAATCCAACAAGGAGAGATGAGCTTGTCTACTGCTTTAAGTTGAGTTGCCTTTGTCCCTTGTCCAATGCATATAAACCTGAAGATTTGGAAGTGTCCAGATGTTCAAATTTATCCCTTTTCTCTATCAAATGTTGATAGTGTTCTGTTGTGCACATAAGGGATGCATGGGGATTTTAGTGCAGTGTTTTTCTTTGGATGTGCACATTGATCAAATGTTGATCATGGTTAATTGTTAACCTATAATCAAAATCCCTTCCTCTAATATTAAGTGTTCGGATGCCTTCCGATGGATGACACTCTTCCTGCCTCGATCGATGAAGTGTGGGCTTGCCAAAGCAAGGTGCATTAATCTATCTTGGTAAGGGTGCGAGCGGATAATTGTGATATCCCACTGTCGACATCGGGTATAGCTTAACTAGGTGACCTCAAAGGTTGAGTGCATAGAGGCATAGGGTTGGCATGCACCATATGATGGATGCGAATAAGGAGTTATTCACCAACCATACAAGAATTGTATGAGGATGCAATTGGCAAGCGTTGCCTACCTAAATAACCGTATTGTGAGAGGAAAGCCAAAGCTGACTCATAGTGTTGGTGAAATACGGATCTTGTCCACTAAGAGAGTAGCTCGCATGAACTCTCCGAATTGATAGTAAGGGCTATTATTTCGAATAAAATAGTGGGAGTTTTAATTGAAGTCCAAATTAAAATAAATTGTATTTTGAAATTTTGGTACTGATATTATTCTGCATGAAGTCTTGTAGAATTCCATGGTAAGTGGTTCACACTCTACTCTGTCTCTAAGAGCCATCCTTGAGAAGGATAAGCTCAGTGGGACTAACTACATGGACTGGTACAGGCACCTGAGAATTGTTCTCAGGCAAGAGCGAAAGCTCTATGTCTTGGAAGAAGAAGCCCCCGAGGTGCCAACCGGGAATTCTTTCCGTGCTGATAAAGATACTTATAAGAAGTATACTGATGACGCCTTAGACGTCGAATGCCTTATGCTTGCCACCATGAACTCTGAGCTTCAGAAGCAACATGAGAACATGGGGTACAAGGAGATTGACGAGCATCTCAAGAAAATGTTTCAAGGGCAAGCTCGTCAAGAGAGGTTTGACGTCACAAAAGCGTTGTTTCAGTGCAAGATGGGAGTTCGAGACTCAGTAGGGACTCACGTACTCAAGATGATTGGGTATATAGAGAACCTTGAAGGACTGGGTTTTCCTCTGGGTCAAGAATTGGCAACAGATCTGATCCTGCAATCATTGCCGGACAGTTATGAGCAGTTTGTCTTGAACTACAACATGAATGAAATAGACAAGACACTGTCCGAGCTCCTAGGCATGTTGAGAACTGCCGAGATCAATATGAAGAAGTCCAAGCCTTCCAGCCCCATACTGATGGTGCATAAGGGCAAGGGCAAGGCCAAGGGCTCTAAGAAGACGAAGGTGGGACCTAAGTCACATCTCGAGCCCAAGTCTTCTGCACTGATGAAAAAGAAGAGCACGGTGAAGGAGGGGAAATGCCACCACTGTGGCAAGGCTGGTCATTGGAGGAGGAACTGTCCTTCTTACATTGAGGGTCTGCAGAAAATGAAGGGAGGTATGACTTCCGCTTCAAATATTTACGTTATAGAGATAAACCTTTCTGCTCCTTCATCTTGGGTATTGGATACCGGATGTGGTTCTCACATTTGTACAAATGTGCAGGAACTGGGAAGGAGAAGATTGTTGAGTAAAGGGGAGGTGGACCTGCGCGTCGTCAATGGAGCAAGAGTTGTTGCTGTAGCCGTAGGGGTTTGCCGTCTTTCTTTGCCTAGTGGGCTTGTAATAGAACTAGATAACTGTTATTTTGTTCCGGCAATAACTAGAAACATTATATCCATTTCATGCTTGGACATGATTAGATTTTCTTTTATAATGAAGAACAACTATTGTTCTATATTTAAGAATGATGTTTGTTATGCTGTAGCCCAATTATTTAATGGTCTTTACGTTTTGAACTTGGACCATCAGATCTATAATGTAGAAAATAATAAAAGACTAAGAACAAATGACTCAAACCCTACATATCTCTGGCATTGTCGTTTGGGCCATATAAACGAGAAGTGCATATCCAAGCTCCATAAAGATGGACTTTTGGACTCATTTGATTATGAATCATTTGAGCGATATGAATCTTGTTTGTTAGGAAAAATGACTAAAGCCCCTTTCACTGGTTATACTGAGAGGGTTGAGAATCTCTTGGGTGTTGTACATAGTGATGTATGTGGACCCATGAGCTCCATGGCTAGAGGTGGGTATTTCTACTTCATTATATTTACTGATGATTTCAGTAGATACGGATATGTGTATCTTATGAAGTGTAAATCCGAGACCTTTGAAAAGTTCAAAGAGTTCAAAAATGAAGTAGAAAACCAGTTGGGAAAAAGGGTTAAAGCACTCCGATCTGATCGAGGTGGCGAATACCTGAGTCATGAGTTCCGTGATCATCTGAAAGAGTGTGGTATTGTATCACAGCTCACTCCACCTAGAACACCACAGCATAATGGTGTGTCTGAGAGGAGAAATTGTACTTTGTTAGACATGGTACGTTCGATGATGAGTCATGCAGACTTGCCTGTTTCCTTTTGGGGTTTTGCTTTAGAGACTGCTGCAATGACACTGAATCGCGCTCCGATGAAAATGGTTCTGAAGACCCCATATGAGATATGGACTGGGAAGCGTCCTAGTATGTCGTTCATTAAAATTTGGGGCTGTGAGGCATACGTGCGACGTCAAATGCCTGACAAGCTGGAACCCAAATCGGATAAATGTTATCTGGTGGGATAACCTAAGGAAATGAAAGGGTATTACTTTTACCTACCGTCTGAGGGCAAAGTGTTTGTCGCAAGGACTGGTGTCTTCTTGGAGAAAGAGTTTTTATCAAGAAAGACTGAAAAGGTAGATCTTGAAGAAGTTCAAGAACCACCAATAGTGAATGAACCAGAATTGGATTCTGAGACAGGACTACAAGATGTTGTAGCTAGAGAACCTACTCAAGAAACACAGGTCCTACGTAGATCTGGTAGACCAAGATTTGAACCTGAGAGATATGGATTTCTCGTGTGTCAAATAGGTAATGTGTTGCTTATGGATCATGATGATGAACTAGCAACCTACCAATAGGCTATGAATGGACCGGACTCCGACAAATGGCTTGAGGCTATGAAAATAGAAATGGACTCCATGTATGCAAACCAAGTTTGGATACACCTGAAGGGGTACGACCCATAGGGTGCAAATGGGTCTTAAAGAAGAAGACCGACATGGATGGGAATGTACAGACATTCAAAGGGAGACTGGTGGCTAAGGGTTTCAAGCAAATTCATGGTATTGACTATGATGAGACCTTTTCCCCTGTTGTCATGGTAAAGTCCATAAGGATATTGCTTGATATTGCTGCGTATTATGACTACGAGATCTGGCAGATGGATGTCAAAATGGCTTTCCTTAATGGAAACCTCCTTGAGGAAGTGTACATGACACAACCCGAGGGTTTTGTATCCCCAAATGAAGCCACTAAAATATGCAAGCTGAATAAGTCCATCTATGGACTGAAACAGGCCTCTCGAAGTTGGAATCTTCGTTTTGATGAGAAAATCAAAGAGTTTGGTTTCATCAAGAATGAAGATGAGCCTTGTGTTTACAAGCGAATCAGTGGGAGCATTGTTGTCTTCCTGATATTGTATGTAGATGACATACTTTTGATTGGGAATGACATTCCTACCCTGAAAGTTGTTAAGAACAACCTAGGGAACTGCTTTTCTATGAAGGACTTGGGTGAAGCGACTTATATACTGGTATTAAGATCTATAGAGATAGATCGAAGAAGTTGTTGGGTTTGACCCAGAGTACATACATTGAGAAGGTGTTGAAGCGGTTCAACATGCTTGAGTCCAAGGAAGGATTTTACCCATGTCTCATGGTGTGAATCTTTCTAAGGACCAGTGTCCAAAATCTTGTGAAGATAAGTACCGCATGAAGTTGATTCCATGTGCTTCGGCAATTGGATCAATCATGTATGCAATGTTGTGTACTCGACCCGATGTCTCCTTTACTTTGAGCATGACTAGTAGGTATCAGTCAGACCCCAGTGAGTGTCACTGGATTGCAGTCAAGAATATCCTGAAGTACTTGAGAAGGACTAAAGATGTGTTCTTGGTGTATGGTGGAGAGGAAGAGCTCGTTGTAAGTGGTTACACAGATGCTAGCTTCCAAACTGATAGGGATGATTCAAAGTCTCAGTCAGGGTTTGTGTTTTGCCTTAATGGAGGAGCTGTGAGCTGGAAGAGTTCCAAGTAAGAGACAGTTGTTGATTCTACAACAGAGGCCGAGTATATCGCTGCAGCTAATGCAGCGAAGGAGGCTGTATGGATTAGGAAATTCATCGGCGAGCTTGATGTAGTTCCTAGCATTGTTGGTCCCGTAGTTCTCTACTGTGATAACAATGGTGCAATGCACAATCTAAGGAACCTAGATCCCATCAGCGCTCCAAGCACATACTTCGGCGGTTCCATCTTATTCATGAGATTGTCGAACGAGGAGATGTGAACGTTTGCAGAGTGCCGACTGAGGATAATATTGCGGATCCACTAACAAAGCCTCTCGCGTAGAGAAAGCATGATGGTCATACTAGATCAATGGGTATGCGATACCTAAGTGATCAACTCTAGTGGGAGTCTTGTGGGTTGCATGTAAATATATATTTTGTTGGCTTTTTATTGTTTATTCATATGATGAATTGTGTACCAAATGTTTCTTTTTACAATTAATGGCAAGTTCTTTTATTATGATTTTCCTATGTGATAGTTAAATTATAACATAATAAATACCCTTAGAGTGTTCGCTTCCATAGGACATCAAGTACGTGACTTGAATGTGAGAGCCTATGATTTATTTGAAGCTTCATTCTTAAAAGGTCCCTGGTCGTTGTATCATCATAGAAGCTAAGGGTGATGATGATACCTTAAGACTAGCACGTGCGTTGACTGATGACCAGTTCTCACAGGTCATGATATTGTGATATCAAGTCATCACGTGGGTACTTGTTAATGAACAAGTTGTACTGGACAGACCCATCCTGAGACTACTTTGTGGATTGTTATCTAATCATGTCATGAGTAGGTCTCAATTGACAATGGTGTTGTGGTCCTTTGACCTGAAGTCACAACATTCATCAAGTGAGGAAGAGCGTGCTTTGATGCCATCTAAAGTCTTCCTTGAGAAAGGTTGATGATAAGGGTGGTTGTTGGGCACGTTACGAATCATTTGGGTGTTTGTGTGTGAGCAGATATGGGATTTGTCCTCCTATATGACAGGAGTTACATCCATGGGCCCCTTGATAGAACTGGACTGATAAATGCATGGCCATGCTTGGTTGAGTCAATATATGATATTGGACTCACCATTCTCTGGAAGTCCGTTCTAGATCAGGAAACTTGGATTGAGCTATTATGAGGGTGATACGGTCCATGCCTCTAGTTCTTTCCGGATGTAAGGGACAAAGACAACGCTGGTATATTGGTCATAAACGCTTATGTGTTATTAACTCTTATTGCTCGGGGAACACTGATGCATTACTAGATGCCGTTCATTGTTTGTGAGGTTTTTGGTTTGATACTTTCAAGATCAAGTGGGAGACTGTTGGAGTTACCATGGTGATCTAGAAGTGGTCAAACATGTAATCTCACTGCCAACACGATATGAGCCTGCAGGGTTGCACATAAGAGCATGTGGAGAAATTAGAAGATTAACTGTGTTGGTAAGGGTTACCAATCACCCTACAGTATGGGGAGTCAGGAAAATGTTGCCAAGGGAAAATCGTCGAGAGACGACGGGAGTCGTCGAGTATGACTCGTCGACTATGGCAAAATCGACGAGAGTCATCGAGAATCGTCGAGTATGACTCAACGCTCTCAACGCCAAGGCAGATTCGTTGAGAATCGTCGAGTATGACTCAACGCTCTCAACGCCAAGGAAGATTCGTTGAGAATCGTCGAGTATGACTCAACGCTCTCAACGCCAAGGCAGATTTGTAGAGAATCATCGAGTATGACTCAACGCTCTCAACGCCAAGGCAGATTCGTCAAGAATCGTCGAGTATGACTCAACGCTCTAAACGCCAAGGCAGATTCGTCGAGAATCGTTGAGTATGACTCAATGCTCTCAACGCCAAGGCAGATTCGTCGAGAATCATCGAGTATGACTCAACGCTCTCAACGCCAAGGCAGATTTGTCGAGTATGACTCAACGCTCTCAACGCCAAGGCAGATTCGTCGAGAATCGTCGAGTATGACTCAACGCTCTCAACGCCATTTCTGCAAGGTGATTCTCGCCGATCGGTCTAGAAACCCTAACTTGGGTTGTCTGCGGATAGCGATTCCTATGAACTATTTATACCTTTGGTATAAATAGGACACTTAGGGTTTTGGGGAAATTATCGACCAACATCTGGATTTCTGTAGCCGAACGGAAGCCGACGGAAAGTGTTCCACCGATCTCCCGATCCGCCAAATCCCGATTCTGCCGACGAAAACGTTCCGCCGCCGCCTGTTCGCTCTGCCGACGAACTCATCCGGCGACCGTTGCTGGTCTTTCTTTCCCTGGCGCGGACCTAGCAGTCTGTGGGAAGTGCAAAGGTGCGGCTGATCTTCTTCCCGACCCTTCGTGCGACGAAGCTCGGGGTTCTCCCGCTCGTGTGGATTTCTGCAGAGACGTGGACGTTATTCCACGTAGAACTCGCCACCGATAGGACTCAGATCTTGGAGCATCTTTGTTGATTTGTGACTCAACACTGAAGAGGTAATTTTGTCTTGTTATTTTTGATAACTTCTTGATTCAACATTCATGGCCCGATCCATTTCTCTTTGGGTTATTCTTGTTTTATTCCTTCCACTACGTGCACAAGTGTTGTGCCAGCCTCCATAGAAAACCCAACACTGTATAGGACGTAAGGATTGGTTGAATTGTTTCAATGAGTAACCCACCGGTCTGTTCGTGGTATATGGCGTCGGGCCCCGGCCGGACCTACTGCTATATGTTATGTGACGAATAGGGGTGTTACAGTGTCTTCCCGCCTTGGAGTGGAGATACCAACTCCATTACCACCGTGAGCCATGATAGTTGGTACTTGAGAGGCTAGCTACCTCCAAAAAATTATGAATGTTTGAAAGGTCTGTGCACAGAGTCAGGTGGCTGAGTTGCATCTCAAATCATTGCATTGCATCACATAACATAACATATAGTAATTAGTATTGTTTAGACTATAACTGCAGCCCTCATCATATAAATTATTATGGGCTCATTTATATGATGAGTTGCTTTGGAAACCTTAACGTATAAGTTTGTATGTGCATTCATATAAGTTATGGTACGTTCTGTGATGGTAGCATTACTCGTTTTCTTCACATTTCTGTACATTACTGCACTGCTCTTACTTTACTATTGCTGGCTTATAGTAGTTCTCTTTATACCTACATACTCCTAATATTATAGTTCCACATCACCTGCTTGTAATACTCTGCCTTTTTGTCCTCCTCTTTCTTCTTCCTGCGCGGTGCCTAGGAGTCGCAGGGGTGAGGCGGGGATGAAGCGACTTACTCTTTTTAACCAACGGTCGGTAGACCACATCATTTTAGGAGCGCATAGAGCCACAGCAGTGGTACTACTTGGAAGTCCAGCAGCTCGAGGTGACAGGACTTGAGTAGTTATTGTCATACACTATTACTACCACTACTGTACATCACGATGATGAGTGTTTAGTTTTAGCTTCCGCTTAGAGATGTTGTGAGAGAGAGATTTTATACTTTCATTTTGGACATATGCTTGGCATAAGCCCTTACTCTCTTTTGTACTCATTGTTGGACTACTATTTCATATATATATATAATGATATACTGTGATTTGTGGACTTATTGTTGTAGTTTTACTTCTTTTCTCAATTTGTACTAAGATTTAAAATGATCGTACTAGACGGAAAGATCGACGGCATGCGGTGGCGACTAACCCGTCAATTGGTATCACCGTAAGGCGGCAATTTTGTGCATAAGACTCGGGTAATTCCCTAGTAAGGGGTGGGGTTTAACAGAGCAAATCCCATCTGACTCTCTAGTGTTGAAGGACAATGTTCCTGTTTAGGGGGAGCAAGTGCCAGAGGATATCTACAGAGCTGAAGATGAATTTATTCAGGATCTAACAACTGATGATATAGTTGAGGGGGAGACTCACCTTGAGCTCCATGCTCAAGTTATTGAAAATATAGATGAACTATCTGATCAAGACTTTCAAGGAGATCAAGAAATGATTAATGTTGAAGAGCCTGAGAAAGAATAGTTTGTTCAAGTTGCTGACATTCCAGACCACTCTTCTGACTATGAAGTAGTAGTCTATGAAATGAGAGGTGATATCAGGCAAGATGATGTTGAAGTCAACTTCCAAGGAGCTACAAATCTGAATGAGGAATTGCCCACCTCCTTTCTACCATAACTCAGAGGTCTCTTTGATGAGCAGAGAAGGAAAATCGAGCTATATGTGGATAACTCCAAAAAAGAATTGAGAAAGGACATCTCAATTGAAATCTCTTCTGTTATACTTGAAGTCAAATTATTGAAAGAGAATATTGTCAAGTTCTTTACCAGAGTGTTATTATATGGTGACCGGGCGGTCTAACCATAGCGGCTTGAAGATCGCGCGGTCTGGCAATTTCTCTCCAGCGGTTTGGTAGCCGAGATGTTGCAGATTGGAGACCAGGTGGTCTGGCGGTTTAACGCAGACAACTTGAATACCGGGCAGTCTAGCGTTCTCCCCTAGCGGCGTGTCTTCTCTTTATAGTTGTTGCCGGGCGGTTAGCCTATTCGTCTAACTGTGCAGATTGTGCGGTCTGTTTTTGTATACTTGCTTGTACCTATAATTATTTGTCCCACATTGCTTATTTTTAATCTCTCCCCTCTCCTCCATTCTATAAAATGGAGGATATACCTTTGTAATACTTACTTTTTTGGATAATAAAAATTCTATTATTCCAAATTTTTGTCTATTCTTTCTTGTTCGCACATGGTATCAGAGGACTCGATCTTTTCCACCTAATTTTGTGTGCTTCTTCTGTCTGTGGGGTTTGCCCTTTCTTCTTGTGGCCTGTTTGCGCGGCTTCCTTTTCTTCTTTATCTCTGCCCTCTATGTGTGCGGCATCTCTGATCGCTCCCCCTCCTTATTCGTGACCAGTCTTCGCGGTCTCTCTGCTCCATGCTAACTCTTTCTTTTGCACAGACTCTTCTTTGTTCGCATGGTTTTTCTGCTCGCAACCTATTTTTTGCGACCTCCCTTTCTCCACGCGGTCCTCTCTGATTCGTGCGGCTTCTTTTCAATTCACGCGGTCTCTTTGCTGTTCGCACGATCTCTCCTTTTTTTCTTATTCGCGCGGCCTTGTTTCTGCTCATGCGCACACTTTTTTGACTCTCTCTTCTCTTCTATGGCTCTCTCTGATACCTCTACCATTACAACTCCCGTGGCACACCCTCCTCCTACTCCTACTCCTTTGGGCAATCTTGGCACCGTTTCCAAACTCATCGATTCAACCTACCTTGGCATGAGTGTCTCTTTCACCATTCTTCTTCTCCCACAACGCAAATGCCATCATCTCACCGATGACCCTCCTCCTCCAGATTCTGATCTCTTTGATGATTGAGATGCAAGCGATGCTCTTGTTCGCACTTTGCTAACTAACAGCCTTTCTGATGAATTCCTCCCCGTCATCCATCATGATGAAATGGTCAAGGATGCTTTGATTCATCTTGCCGCTCTCTACTCAAAGGGGGCTCAGACGTATCGCATTTATACTCTGTATGCGGACCTCTTTGTTTGTCCCTCCATGTCTCCTACAGCTGCTTAGCAACAGGTTCAGGCTCTCGGAGTCGAGATTCTCCATAATCGCCCCTTCTCTGTGGATCTGGCTGAGCAATACAAGCACTTCTAAGAGCTTTTGATTGTGTGTTATCTTCTATGACTTCCTGAGTCTTATGGCATGATCCGTCGACAGATCCTTGGCGAAGTAGACTATCCCACCTTAGATGTCACTATTGCTTGCATTGCCACGGTTACCACTCTTCTTCAACATCTGTTGTTATCCTCCCCTCATCAACAAGACAAATATGCTCACCAGACTCAGCGGAGTGGCTCTGGTGGACATAGCCACCAATTCGGCAGGCGTGGTCCTTCCCGATTTCTCTGCTCTCACTATGGCCGCACCGGCCATATGGTTGATCGTTTCTGGATGAAACATCCACATCTTCTCCCCTCTGGGGACGTTTTTACCTCCTCTTCGAAGTAGTCCACCTCGATGGTCATGTCTTCAGGTAGTAATCACGTAGTTACTCAAGATAAATGGTGGATAGACTCTGGTGCTACTAATCATATGACCGGCAAGCCTCGGTGTTTATCTCTACTAAAAACACATGATCGGTTGCCCTTGATCTTTATTGCGGATGGCTCTCCCTCACCGGTTGATGGGACGGGAGTGGTTCAAGTCACTTTGTCTCTCTTCTTGGCGGATACTCTCTACGTGCCCAAGTTTCCATACAATTTATTATCTGTTACTTCTCTGTGCAAGCAACTGCAGTGTTCCGTCACATTCACTCCTACTTCTTGTTCTTTTCAGGATTCCGGCTCCCAACGGATGATTGCTACTAGGACAGATAGTGGCGACCTCTACTTCCTCGACAATATTTCTGCTATGTTCGCCTTCTCCTCCTCTTTTACAGACCTTCTGCATTGGCATCTTCTCCTTGGTCATCCTCCTCTACAACTTCTTCATTAACTTCTGCCCCACCTCCCTCTACACAGTCCTCCTCTAAACTGTGATGCATGTCAGCTTGGCAAGCATCACTGCTCCTCCTTCCCACTGAAGCAAGGTCGTGGATCTTCCCGTCCATTTGATCTCGTTCACTCCGATGTCTGGGGTCCTGCTCCTACCCTCACCATAGGTCAGGGTAGTTCATATTTTGTAACTTTTATTGATGATTTCTCTCGCTGTACATGGGTATATCTCTTAAAAGATCACTCCGCATTATTCTCTGTATGGACATCTTTTTATTTTATGATTAAAACTTAGTTTGACGTCTCTATTAAAATCTTTCGCTCTGATAATGCCAAAGAATATCTTAGTTATGATTTTTCTTCTTTCTATATGCAAAATGGGATTGTTCATCAAACTTGTTGTGTCTGTACCTCATAGCAAAATGGCATGGCAGAACGCAAAAATCATCACCTCCTTGATATCGCTCGTACTCTGATGACATAGATACAGGTTCCTCGCTCCTATTGGGGCTATGTCGTTCTCATCTCTTGCTATCTCATCAATCACATTCGCTCCATGGTTCTTCACGGTCAAACCCCATTCTCCATTCTCTATCCGGGCAAGGATCAGTTTCCTCTCCCTCTGCGTATCTTTGGGTGCATGGATTTTATGCACTCTCCCTCTGCCACCCATGACAAACTCTCCCCACCTGCCACCAAATGTGTCTTTCTGGGTTACTCTACCACTCAGAAAGGCTATTGTTGTTTTGACCCTATTCTTCGCAAGCAGTTCGTCTCCGCTAACATAACCTTCTTCGAAAATGTGTCCTATTTCTCTCGTAACTCCTCTTTTCTTCCTGATGTTCCTGATTCTCCTACCGTCCCCTCCGTCCCGTCTACACCTACCGAGATTTCTCCTCCATCGTGTCCATCATCTCCTCCTACTCTCTCCACCTCCGCTGTCTTCCTCTTCTCCATCACCATCTCTCTCTACTCTTGGGCAAGCTCTCTCTAGCACAGATGTACCGGATAGTGAGGAACACGCCGACCTGAATCTTCCCATTGCTCTTCGTAAAGGGGTGCAGACATGTACCCAACACTCTCTTGCTACTGTTGTTTCCTATGCTCATCTTAATCCTTCTTGCAGGAATTTTGTGTTGGCTATCTCTTCCACTGCCACTCCCCGCACCTACAAGGAATCCCTTGTTGTTCCTCATTGGAAGGCTACCATGGATGAGGAAATTATCACCCTCACTGAGCGGGGTATATGGACCCTTGTTCCTCCTCCGTTGGGCTCCGATGTTGTTGGTTGTCGTTGGGTCTTTGTTATGAAGTTCAGTCCGAATGGCAGTGTGGATCGTTACAAGGCATGCCTTGTTTCCAAAGGCTTCACTCAGACTTAAGGTGTTGATTATTTTGACACCTTCTCTCCCATTGCTCGTCTCAGTACTATTCGGTTACTCCTCTCTATGGACGTCAACAGGGATTGGCACATTTCCCAACTAGATGTCAAGAATGCCTTTCTCTATGGTGATCTTCAAGAGGATGTCAACATAGAGCAACCTCCTGGGTATGTTGCTCAGGGGGAGACACAAGTATGCAGGATGAAGAAGGCCATTTATGGCCTAAAGAAAATCCCTCGGGCTTGGTTTGACAATTTTAGTGGTATTATGGTGGCCGTGGGTTTTATAAGAAGTTCTGACGTTCACTCATTGTTCATTCGCAAAAACCTCCCTGGGTCTGGTGATTCTTGTCGTATATATGGATGATATTCTTCTCACTGGAGATGACAAGACTAGGGTTTCCTTGACAAAGAAACATCTCTATCAACACCTGGTCACGAAGGATATGGGCTCCCCAAAATACTTTCTGGGGATAGAAATCTCTCGAAAGCCCAACTCCTTTTTCCTCTCCCAACGTAAGTATGCTCTTGATCTTCTAAAAGAGACAGGGTTGACTGGGGCTAAACCTATTTGATGCCCCATGGCTACTGGAGAAGATAAAACCCGAATAGATGACTCGCCTCCTCTATCAGATGTTACGAGGTACAGGTGTCTGGTCGGCAAACTCATTTATCTTTTGGTAACCAAACCCTACATCTCTTACATTATAGGCAAGGTTAGCCAATTCATGCAAGCTCTTAGGTAGTGTTATCTACAGACTGTCCCGAGGATATTGGAATATATTAAAGTGGCGCTAGGTAAAGGACTACTGTTATAGAAGAATGGTCATTTAAAGGTTAAAGCGTACTTGGATTCTAGTTATGCTAATGACAAAGGACATCGCAAGTCCACATCAGGCTTTTGCACATTTGTGGGGTGGGGGAGGGGGAAACTATGTGAGCTGGAAGAGCAAGAAACAGTTTTTCATCTCCAGATCTAGTGCAGAAGTAGAATATCGAAGTATGGCGTCGACCATGTGTAAATTAAAGTGGTTTCGGGCTCTCATGCTTGACTTAAGAGAGATCTACAATCATCCTCTACCTATATTCTGCGATAACAAGACCGATATATATATCTCCAAAAATTCGATCTTCCATGATAGAACAAAGCACATTGAAGTCGACAGCCATTTTTTCGGGAAGAGATTTTGAAGAAACAGATTTATACTCCGTTCTTTACCTCCAACAACGAGTTAGAAAATATCTTTACCAAGCCTGTGTTTGTTTCCTTTTTTCACATTTGTAATAAGTTGGGCATGATTGATATATATGCTCCAGCTTGAGGGGGAGTGTTATTGTATGGTGACTAGGCGGTCTGGCGGTCTGACCCTGGTGGCTTGAAGATCGCGTGGTCTGGCAGTTTCTCTTCAGCGGTTTGGTAGCCGAGATATTGCTGATTGGGGACCAGGCGGTCTAGCGGTCTCCCCTAGCGGCTTGTCTTCTCTTTATAGTTATTGCAGGACGGTTAGCCTATTCGTCTAATCACGCGGCTTGTGCGGTCTGTTTTTGTATAGCCGCTTGTACCTATAATTATTTGTCCCACATTACTTATTTATAATCTCTCCCCACTCCTTCATTATATAAAAGGGAGGCTATACCTTCGTAATACTTGCTTTTTTGGATAATAAAAATTCTGTTATTCCAAATTTCGGTCTATTCTTTCTTATTCACACACAGAGCAACTCTTGCTGTGGATTATACTGCCAACAAGTAGAATGATACAATAGAAAACCAATGTATCACAACTAAAAACATGAAGATGGTTCATAAGGTAACCAAGGACATCATGGAAAACAACAAGATTATCCTAGAGAGAAGAATGGATTCTTTCACCCAATTCCTAGATCATTATATGTTGTAGTTAAAGAATGTTGTCACTGTAGGGGTCAATCATTTTTCTCATCAGACCACTTTCCTGGGAAAAGAAGTCTCTGAAGAAGTCATAAAAGGGGAGAGGTCAATGATAAAGGCTAGTGCAGATCATGCTATATAGACCTCAAATGTTGTCAAAATTACATTGGGCCTTGAAACTATCATATATGTTGAGCCTGAAATTCATGAAGATGGGGATGAATCAGTTGGTGATATAGTTGTTATTGTGCCTGCATTCAGTCCCACCACTCAACAGTTGTCCAAGGCCAAAGACAAATCTATTCCAGTTGAGGAAGAGGAAGCCAGGAAAAGCAAGAAAAGACATAGAGAAGAGATGCAGACTAGACTAGGTTTTGAGCTATGGAGTCCACAATCAAGAACTAACATTTTATCTACCTTTGATCAAATAAAAGAAAACAAGACTGACAAGGCCAAACTCATCAGTTCTATTGAATTGGCAAAGTTTGAGAGGCAGGAAGAAGTGAGAGAAAATTTTAGAAGAGATAAAAGAGATGGTACTATATAGATAGATGCCCCAGAGCTATGCAGATATTATCTAATGCCTTATAGTTTCTTTGAGAGACAAAGACAAAAGAATAAAAAGACTGAGGAAAAGACAGGAAAGAAATCTGGTAGGGGCATTGTAATCAAGGAACCTGAAACTTAGCAATGTAATATGTTAAATGTTTCTTAGGTTTTTGGAATATGAAATTATTATTATAGGCACACTATAATTCTGTTATTTATCCTACTTTTAGATAATGTAAATTGTTTGTGTGTGTCTGAAAGTAAGGATAGATACAACTCTAGAGGGGGGGTGAATAGAGTATTCAAAAATTATGACACCCTACTCAACTCCCTTAGAGTTAATTTGCGGAATTAGTTTATAGATATTGATAACCCTAGAGCCTAACACAAAGTGTAGTGCACAAGAGAGAGCTAACTGTAATTACAGTTAAGCTTGGGATCCTATCACAACAACTAGCAATCCTAGTTATTTCTACTCACAGCCACAGCGCAATAAATTAAATAAACAGCACAGACAACACAAGGAATTTTATAGTGGTTCCCTCTAAATAGGTACGTCCACTCTTCTACCACCCTGGTAGGAATCCACTACAGGTTTTTGTTCAGGTGCCCTGCCACCAACTGATCTGCTTCAGGTAGATCAAGTAGACCCTTTGAGCTTTTGATCAGGAGATCAAAATCCAACACAGGTTTTTGATCAGGTGCCCTGCCACCAAAGGTTCACTTTTGAAGGGAGTAATAACCCTTTGTACAAGAGGTTGAGAGAGTTAAGGTTTCTTCTCTATTTTTAAACAGATTAGAGAAGCTAGTGGATTGCACAAAGCTAGAAGCTCTAAAGAATCAAGGCTCCCCTTGGCTTAGAGAATATCCAGGAAGGAGTCTTGCTTCAGGGTGCATGAACTCTTCTGAACTAAGACAAAGAACTGTCTTGGGGTTCTGAAGGAGAAGCTTGAAGAAGACTCTTGATTTGGAAAAGGTGTTCTTCTTCAAACAGCTTCCTTTCTTCTTCTTCTTCTTCTAAAAAGCCTCTGAGTGAAAGACTTCCTGTAAGCAGGATGAACTCAGGATGAAGAAGAATGCTGAAGAGATTTGATCTTCTCAGTTGAATGTGAATTTCTGAGAGCTGTAGAACTTTCTTGCTTTCTCTCTTTCTCTATGCTGCTGAGTGTATGTGTTCTCGGTATCTTCTTCTTTCAAAAGAAGCTCTTTATATATGAGCCTTTGCAACGGCTTTAATTTGAGTTTGAATCTTTGTCTTCTTCTGGAATCAGCAATCTGGGCTGTAAAAAGCATAAAGCAAAAACAAATCCTGCAGACAGACATGCTATAAGGGGATAAAGCTTTCTAAGAAGCTGCATATCCAATCAGATAAAAGAGGCTAGAAAAAGTCACATCATAAAGAACTCTTTACGGCCAGAGAAGACTTTCTGAGTCTAACGGCTATAAAGGACAGCCTGGCAGATAAAGCAGAAAATATATTTCAACTAATAAGACAAAACACTTTGTCAGATAAAGATTGGCTCAAGCATAAGGAATGGAGCAGAGATTGCCTGGAAATAATAGCATAAATTTACTGAAATAATATGCCAAATAAATATGAAATAAATCATAGAATAGAAGAGGACAAAATTACTAAAGACATACAGCAGAACGTCGAACGACCCTCAGAGATCGTCGACCGAAGCACAGAGATCGTCGACCTATCAAATAGATAGTCGAACGATACAGATAGTCGAACTACCAAAGCAGATAGTCGAACTACAATAGCAGATAGTCGACCTATCAGAGCAGATAGTCGAGCTATCAGATAGTCGACCTATCAAGATAGATAGTCAAGCTATCAAGCAACACAGATAGTCGACCTATCAAACAGATAGTCGAACTATCAAAGAAAACAGATAGTCGACCTATCAAACAGATAGTCAAACTATCAAAGAAAACAAATAGTCGACCTATCAAACAGATAGTCGAACTATCAAAGAAAACAGATAGTCGACCTATCAAACAGATAGTCGAGCTATCAAAGAAAATAGATAGTCGACCTATCAAACAGATAGTCGAACTATCAAAGAAAATGGATAGTCGACCTATCAAACAGATAGTCGAACTATCGAAGAAAACGGATAGTCGACCTATCAAACAGATAGTCGAACTATCAAAGAAAACAGATAGTCGACTTATCAAACAGATAGTCGAACTATCAAAGAAAACAGATAGTCGACCTATCAAACAGATAGTCGAACTATCAAAGAAAACGGATTATCGACCTATCAAACAGATAGTCGAACTATCAAAGAAAACGGATAGTCGACCTATCAAACAGATAGTCGAACTATCAAAGAAAACAGATAGTCGACCTATCAAATAGATAGTCGAACTATCAAAAAAACAGATAGTCGAGCTATCAAACAGATAGTCGAACTATCAAAGAAAACAGATAGTCGACCTATCAAATAGATAGTCGAACTATCAGATAGTTGAACTATCCAAGCAGATAGTCGAACTATCAAACATAACAGATAGTCGACCTATCAAGACAGATAGTCGAACTATCAAGCAACAAAGATATAGACGATCTGCTGACAGACGAACGTCGAACAACTGATAGACGATCGTCGACCAGTCGATAGACGATAGTCGAGCGGCGTTCGACCATAGTCGAACAAAAAACAACTTAACCAAATTTTCATCTAGATAAGTGACAACTCTAAAACTAGAGCAAACTAACTAAACAACTAACCTTTGACCATAGATAAATCTTGGGTCAAGAGACTAAAAGAGAAGACAGAACTCAAATCCAAACTAGGGTACCAACAATCTCCCCCTATTTGAGTTAAGTCTCTCAACAACAACAAAAACACAAAAACAAACTACTGGAAATAAAAACAATACAGGAAAGAAAATATCTAAGCAGCAGATAACATCAATCAAACAGACAAGTAAATAACTGTCAATCAATGAAGTTTAAGAGGCATCAGAATCAGGTTTAGATACAGATGAACTAGGAATAAAAGAAATTTTCCTAAAAGGGTCTAGAGCTTCTTTCTTTGACAGCTTTAGATCTTGCTCTCCAATAATTTTAGATTCTGATGCCCTTAGAACAACTGCTTCAGGATGTTTTTCCATATATTTTGAAGGGTCAAATACCTCAGGTCTAACCTGGAATTTATCAAGCTCCTTCTTTCTGAATTTGGACATAGTTGTTAATCTTGTAGTATCTTTACCTTTAGCTTTGGCTTTCCTAATCTGGGCTGATCCAACTAGCTCAAGAAATCTAGCCATCCTGTAATCAGGATCAAGCTCTTGGCTTTCATACACATTTTCACAAGTTGGATCTACAGGTTTCACAGCTTTAAATTTAATAGAGAGATCTAAAAGGCTTTCAGCTGGCTCTTTATTTTCCTGAATAGCTAGAGAAGATGGAGGAGCAAACTCAGCAAATTTCTTACTCGATTTTTCAGAGAAAATAACTCTTTTACCTTTTGAAATAGTTTTCTCTGCATGATCTGGCTTTGAAGAGGATATGCTCTTGGTTTCTTTGGAAGGAGGAGGAGAAAAGGTTGGTTTCTGATAAACTACCTCCTTCACTTGTTCTTTTGCATCAGCATCATGCCTTTGGTAACCAGATTGCGATCTGCCTTGATATCCTTGATGGCTTTTCCTTTGAGAAGACTGGGATGGAGTAAACCTATCAGACGGAGTAGAAGGATTTGCAGACAAATTGCCAGAGGCTCCTGCACTGGGAGGAGGAGGAGGACCTCTAGGAGTCCATCTTGGAGCAGGACTGTCATACCTTTTAGACTTCTTCCTTAACTTTTGCTGATTCTTTGAAAATCTCATCCAATGCTGAAACTCTTTAGATTTGGGATCAATACCTTTCAAGATATAATAAGGGATATCATTATCAGGGTTTGGAGGAGGAGGAGCCACAGCTTTTCTTTTATTCTTGGCAGACTTCTTTCTCTTGGATTCTTCAGATTCATCAGAATCATCCTCATCCTCAGAGTTTGATGAAGGAGGATGATCATAAGGATCAAACGCTTCTTGCACAGCTTTTTGTTTCTCTTTTAAGGCAGCTTTTTCTAACTCTTCTTCCAAGGCATCCTGTGCCAGAAGAGTGTCTAGATCTAATCCAGGGGATTCATCCCAGACTGTAGACTTTTCCACTTGAATTTCTGAAACCTTCTCTTGTTCATCAGTAACTGTAATGGAGACCAGTTCTTCTTGCACAGCTAACTGAGCTGGTTGAGCAGCCTCAGGATCTTGAACAAGTGGTTCTGGATCAGGTTGAACTTCTAGAGCAGGTTGATGATCAAGTTCTTGAATAGCTAACACTTCTTCCACTATATCTGTAGTATTATGAACACAAATTTGCTAAATGAAATCGTATCATTCCTTCTAGGTATTCCCATACTAACATGTCAGTTATCAAGTCTAGAAAATTAGTAAACGAGTTACCTTTAGGATTTTCCACAGAATGTCCTAACTCCCATAATTCATCTAGAAAGGAAGTGATGACTCATTCTAGGTAGAGGGCAACCAGGGGAGTGGAGAATTCTTCTATGCAGACTTTGACAACAAATTCAGTTTTCATTATAGCATCAGCAATAACTTTTTCAGACAGTGGAGGTACTGTTTCTTCTATCTCTTTTTCTGTATCTGTTGGAGGATCTGCTGGACGAGAGGCCAAGGGCAGTTCAGAGGCATCTTCATAGAGCATCTCCCCCTGCCTGATTTCAGTGGAAACTGAAACCAGGCCCCTAGATGAAGAGGGCTCAGCAGATTTTGAGAGTGCTTGGATGGAGGCAGTTAGAGAAGAGATGGAGGAGACAAGGGGAGAAATTTCCTCTTCAATCATGATTTTGATTGAAGGAGTAATTAACTCCAGGATGCTTGAGATGAAAGCTGGGGTGATTTCAAATGAAGGTGGGGGAATCACAGTAGATGGATGAGCAGCAGGGATGGTGTATTCTTGATGAGATGGAGAGTGAACTGGAGAATGATGGGTGGATGTAAGAAGATCAATATGATCTGAATGAAGAATTGGTGACTGAGGAGGAGTGGATAGCTCAGAAGCCAATAAATCAAAACTAGGATGAGATATCCTAGCAAGATGAGGAGGGAGAGGAGATGTTGGTGGTGATGCATGGAGAATTGTGGAGGAATCAAGAAGATGAGATGCAAAAGATGGAACTTCAACTGAAGTAGATGGAACTGAAGTAGATGGAAGCACTTCAGTGGAGGGTAATGCAGAAGAAGTGGATGGAAAAGAGAGATTGGCTGAGCCTGCTTCTTGAAGGAGGGGAGTGACTGAAGTAGTCCTTGTGCCCTCAGATGCAACTGGAGCTACCCCTACTGGAGCGGGCTTCAGAAAACTCCTTTTCCACTTGACAAACAGGGTTGGGTCCATCTTTTTGCTGGCATTGATGGATGTAGAAACTGAGACCAACAGATGGGGATATTTCTCCTTTAGAAATATCCCAAGCACCCTACCCAGGGTGACTTCCTTCTTGCTATTCTTTTTCCTTATTAAATCAAACAAAACTCCTGCCCAGTTAATCTGCTTCTTGTTCACGATGGCACACATCAGGGCAAACTGTTGTCTGGTTATATTATCATGGGCAGAGTGCTTTCCCAGTAGCACTTTTCCGACTAGTTCAGCAAAGAACTTTATCTTCAACGGAAAATTCACCTTTAGCAGCTTAGAAGGAATGCCGTCGGCATGTCCTAGTTCAGTCAACATTCTCCCAAATTCTGGGGTATCTTGCTCATACTCTTCTTCCCCATTCGATAATCCAAAAAATTCAGTTAAACGGCGGGAGTCAAAATTACCTCTTCTCCGCCTATCGTTCCGGTCATAGAATCGTCATTGGAGGACGAAGTGAACGCCCATTCTTTAATCTCCTGGACATTTATCTTTATTCTTGTGGACATGAACTTTTCCAAACATTGATCTTTGCAGAGGTTGAGGATTTCCACTATTGCAGACTCACAGCAGCTGAAAGAATCAAAGTCCACGCTGAAATCAGCATCGAACTTCACCACGGACAGGAGGGCTGGAGCAATCACCATCGAAGGGGTTGGAGAAGACGAGAGAGACGGCGAAGGCAAAACGGCAGAAATCGCGAGACAGGGAGCAAGCAGAAAAACGGAATGCGAGAAGACGCTCTCCGTCGGCGATAAAAAGAACGATCACTTAACCTAGGTCGACCATCGGTTTTATATTAAAACAGCAATAGTCGATCTATTATAAAAGATACTGGAGACGATGGTCGAACGGTCGTTCGACGATGGTCGAACGGTCGTTCGACGATCGTTCCTGAAGCAGAGTAGTCGATTGATCGTTCGACTATTTTTGTCTTCATAAACAACAAGTTGTCATCAACCATAGATCGATGATAGGCTCGACCTGTTCGACGATCTTCGAACTTCGGTCGACGATCTTCAAGCAGATAAGCCATCATCAACCATAGGTCGACGATAGGCTTGATCCGATCGACTATCTTCGAACGTCGTTCGACGATCTTCAAACAAGTTTCAACGAAGGCAGACGTCATACTTAGTCTTTTCCATTAATCATGCCTAGTTGATCCAAAAAGAACAGATGCTTCTGTTCATCTAAGGGCTTGGTGAAAATATCACCTCTCTGAAGGTCAGTGGATATGAACTCAAGGCTGATCTTGTTCTTTTCTACACAATTTCTCAGGAAATGGTGTCTAATCTCAATGTGCTTGGTTCTAGAGTGGTGCACAGGATTTTGTGCAATGGAGATAGCACTGGTACTGTCACACATGATTTTTGTGTTCTTGTGTGTGTACCCATAATCCAAAAGCTGGTTTTGAATCCACAGGATCTGTGAACAACAACTAGCAGCTGCTATATATTCAGCCTCTATAATTGAAGTTGAGACAGAAGCCTGCTTCTTACCGAACCAAGAGACCAATCTCTCTCCCAGGAACTGACAAGTTCCTGAGGTACTTTTCCTGTCAACTCTACAACCAGCATAATCAGAATCAGAGTATCCAATTAACTCAAATTCTGACTCAGCTGGGTACCAGAGTCCTAGATTTGGACATCCCTTCAGGTATCTCAAGATTCTCTTGAGAAGAATCAGATGAGATTCCTTGGGGTTGACCTGGAACCTAGCACATACGCATGTAGCAAACATTATATCTGGTCTACTTGTAGTTAAATACAATAGGGAACCAACAATGGCCCTATAATTCTTTTGATCAACAAGCTTACCCTGATCATCAGAATCTATAACTACATTAGTAGCCATAGGTGTATGCATTGCTGAAGCATCAGCCATCCCAAACTTCTTTACCAATTCCTTGGCATATTTGGATTGGGAGATGAAGATGTCATCAGCATCTTGCTTTACTTGGAGACCAAGAAAGTAAGACAGCTCACCCATACTACTCATCTCAAACTTAGAATGCATCAAGTCAGAGAACTTTTTGCACAGTTTGGGATCAGTGGAACCAAAAATAATATCATCCACATACACTTGAACTAACAGGATTGTGTCCTTGTGGTGCTTGACGAAAAGGGTTCTATCAACTACTCCCCTAACAAAGTTGTGCTCTAACAGGAAGCTAGCTAGAGTCTCATACCAGGCTCTGGGTGCTTGTTTGAGTCCATAAAGAGCTTTTTGCAACTTGAAAACATGTGAGGGCTGAGTTGAAGAAACAAACCCAGGTGGTTGTTCAACAAATACCTCTTCCTTTAGCTCACCATTTAGAAAGGCACTTTTGACATCCATCTGAAAGACCTTAAACTTCATATAGGCTGCATAGGCTAGAAAGATCCTTATTGCCTCTAGCCTTGCAACAGGAGCAAAGGTTTGGTCATAATCTATACCTTCCTCCTGTCTGTAGCCCTGAGCTACAAGCCTAGATTTGTTCCTTACAATGATTCCATTTGCATCCAACTTGTTTCTAAACACCCACTTGGTGCCTATGATCAGTTGGCCTTTAGTTCTTGGAACCAAAGTCCACACTTTACATCTCTCAAACTAATTGAGCTCCTCTTGCATAGCAATGATCCAGTGGGGATCTAGCTCAGCATCTTTAATGGTGAGGGGCTCAATCTGTGAAAGGAAACAAGCATGCATCACATCCTGTCTTAATTGATGTCTTGTTTGAACACTAGCTGATATGTCTCCAATCACTTGAGATGTAGGATGATCTCTAAGTGTGACAACATCAGCAGGTGGGATGTGATCTTCAGCAACAGTTGGGATTAATTCCTTAGGAGGAATTTGATCTACTATTGGTGGTACAGTAACAGCTTCTGCAAAGTCTTCATCACTGTCTAAATCAGTGATATGAAGAGTTGATAGATGGAGAATCTCTTGAGTGACATCTTTACTAGATTCTAGTACCTACAATGAACTTGAGGAAGGGGAAGTTTCCTTCTCCTTGTAAAACATCTGAGATTCATCAAAAGACACATGCACAGATTCCTCAATTTTAGAAGATGATTTATTAAATACCCTATAAGCTTTGCTTACTTGGGAATATCCAAGAAAGATTCCCATTGAAGCTTTTGCTTCAAACTTTCTAAGGTATTCTTTATTATTGTTATGAATATATACTACACAACCAAATACTCTAAAATAATTTATTTTAGGTTTCTTTCCTTTAAGCAACTCATAAGGAGTTTTACACTTAAGCTTGTGTATAAGACTTCTGTTCAGCACATAATTAGCTGTGCTAACAGCTTCTGCCCAATAGTAGAGAGGCATATTAGCATCTGCCAACAGTGTTCCTGCAGCTTCAATCAGGGTTCTATTTTTCCTTTCAACTACCCCATTTTGTTGGGGAGTTCTAGGAGCTGAGAAGCTATGTTTGATACCTTCTCTCTCACAGAATTCTTGCATGAGAAGAGAGTCAAACTCAGTACCATGATCACTTCTGATCAAGGCCACATGAGTAGAGTACTCAGTCTGCACACATAATAGAAAATCTGTAAGGGCTTTGAAGTTATCAGCCTTAGTTCTCAAAAAGAACACCCAACTGAACCTAGAGAAGTCTTCTACAATTACTAAAGTGTAATACTTCCCTCCTAGACTATGTACATTTATTGGGCCAAAAAGGTCCAAATGTAATAGATACAGGATTCTAGGTGAATCACTTTTATTTACAGATTTAAAGGAATTTTTGGTTTGCTTGCCTAATTGACAAGTCTTGCATAGGCTCTCCTTCTTGTAGGGGCAAGAAGGAAAACCTCTAACAAGGTTGTATTTAGATAACCTTGATATGTTCTTGAGGTTAACATGGCTAAGCCTTTTATGTCATAAGGTGTTATTATTTGTTACTTCATTAAATAAGAAGATTTCATAATGGGTTGAATTAAAATCTACTAAATAAATATTGCCTTGTCTAATACCTACTAACACAACATTACTATTTAAAGTAATATTACAAAGAGTGTTAGTGAACGATACCTGATATCCTGCATCACATAACTGACTTACTGAGATAAGGTTATGCTTCAGTCCAGTTACATATGCAACCCTCTTGAAAGTTACTGCTCCAATGGTAATCCTACCATATCCTTCAGTTTGACCACAGCTAGAATCCCCAAAGATCACCTTTGGTCCAAGCTTGGCCTTGAACTTTGATAGATTTTCTTTATTCCCTGTCATATGTTTGGAGCAACCACTATCCAAATACCACTTGTTCTGGGTGATAGGATAGGTCTTCACCTGTAGTGAGTTAAGTTAAACATTATGGACCCAGGTAACCTTGGGTCCATTATTCTTTACATAATGAAAACTAGAAATGAAAGAATAAGCAGGTTGGGGTACCTAAAGGGTAAGATCTCCTAGGTGGGATGCTCCATGCAATTAATGGGTCCACAAACCTAGGGTTTCTATTCATATTAAGGTTTCTAAGGTTCTGGTTAAAATTTTGAAATTCATATTGAAAACGTTGATCGGCGTTCGACGATGGATGCACAGATCGTAGAGCTTCGTTCGACCACTGAGCCTGCGATCGTCGAGCAGCGTTCGACACTTTTTGTATTTCCTTAAACTTTTGTTTTCTCTTTTCTCTCTTAGCTTTGTTTAAGGCTTGATTAACTTGTCTTACTTGCTCAGTGTTCTTTATCCCATCAGCTGAGATAAAGTTCACTGGAGTTGAAAGATGATTTTTAAGAATAATTGGGGGTTCATAAGATGAAGCTCCTAAGCCTAGCTTATTATTGCCTGACCTAGTGTTTGACATGCTGGTTATTTCAAGCAACTTAAGGCTTCTACCATTCAGAGATTCTTCTAACCTTTTTGACTTAGCTAATTCATTCTTAAGGAATTTTATTTCTTCACTAGAATTAGTGAGTTCTGCTGTTAACCTAATGTTTTCATTAGAGATAAATTCAGATTCAGCAAGCATATTTCTAAGGTCCTTAATTTCCTTTTCTGAACTAATTAAATCTAAGCAAAGGGATTTAAACTCAGTTTTAAATTCAGAAGAAGAAAAGTCATATGAAGACAATACCTGATCTTCTGTAGGCATCTCTTCATCATCATCAGAACTCTCTGCAGCTGAGTGATTGCTGCAGGCATCAATAGCCATAAGGTAGATTTCCTTTGCCTTCTTCTCTTCCTCATCCTCACTAGAGCTTGAGGAGGAAGATTCCTCATCTGAATCACTTCAAGTTTCAGCAACAAATCCCTTCTCCTTTTTCTTATTTTTATAGGAGGAGGACTTGGAGTGTTTCCTGTGATGTTCCTTTTCCTTTCTCTTTTCTTTGCTCTTTTCCTCTGGACACTCTGGTAGAATGTGTCCAGGTTTCCTGCAACCATAACAAATGATTTCTTTAGCAGGAGATCTATCATACCTTGGTTTATCTTCATATCTTGAAGATTTCTTTCTGAAGTCTTTTCTTCCCATCTTGAGAAACCTTTTGGCAAAGAGTGCCATCAGCTCCTCATTAGATTGGCTTCCTTCAGAAGCATCAGCAGCTTTGAGAGCAAGAGTTTGCTCTTTTCTTGCTGGAGTTGGAGTCTTTGCTTTAGCCTCAGCTTCCCTGGTCTTCAGCACTTGCTCAAAAGACTTGAGCTTGCCAAGGAGAGCTTCTGTTGAGATTTCATTTGTACTTCTGGCCTCCTTGATAGGCCAGATCCTCAGATCCCATGTGCTAGGGAAGCACATAAGAATCTTATCATTGACCTCTGTCAATGATATATCCTTGTCAAGAGTCCTCAGCTCATTGATGATTGAGCTGAGTCGGGTGTACATTGCTTCAACTGATTCAGCATCAGTTTTCTTGAAGTTTTCATACTGGGAGATAAGGTTGGACCTTCTGTCCTTCCTTTCATCAGCTGAACCAGCTATAATATGGTTCAGTATATCCCACATTGCTTTTGCTGAGGAGCAGTCAGCAACTTTCTGGAATACTTCATCAGACATTGTCTGAGCCAGAATATTCATTGCTTTGGCATCTGCTATCTTTGCCTTTTTGTATTCATCGTTGTAATCTGGAGGAGGCACTGCACTCATATCTATTGATGATGAAGCAGTAGCTGTAGCAGGTGCTCTTGGTGGTCCTGTCAAAATAGAAGCAAAAATACTCTCATCAATAGAGTTCATATATAACTTAATCCTTGCCTTCCAGATGCTAAACTTTGTTAAGTTGCAAGCTGGAGGTCTGGTGCTAGAGTAATCCTAGGACTGGGCCATGATAGTGAATATCTATAAGCTTGGTATCTTTCAGGATCTTGTGACTCAGGTGTTAGCCTATACAGTCAGTCAACCTCCCTCTAATACCAATCGAAAGTGAGGATATATACAACTCTAGAGGGGGGTGAATAGAGTATTCAAATATTATGACACCCTACTCAACTCCCTTAGAGTTAATTTGCGGAATTAGTTTATAGATATTGATAACCCTAGAGCCTAACACAAAGTGTAGTGCACAAGAGAGAGCTAACTGTAATTACAGTTAAGCTTGGGATACTATCACAGCAACTAGCAATCCTAGTTATTTCTACTCACAGCTACAGTGCAATAAATTAAATAAGCAGCACAGATGACACAAGGAATTTTATAGTGGTTCCCTCTAAATAGGTACGTCCACTCTTCTACCACCCTGGTAAGAATCCACTACAGGTTTTTGTTCAGGTGCCCTGCCACCAACTGATCTGCTTCAGGTAGATCAAGTAGACCCTTTGAGCTTTTGATCAGGAGCTCAAAATCCAACACAGGTTTTTGATCAGGTGCCCTGCCACCAAAGGTTCACTTTTGAAGGGAGTAATAACCCTTTGTACAGGAGGTTGAGAGAGTTAAGTTTTCTTCTCTATTGTTAAACAGATTAGAGAAGCTAGTGGATTACACAGAGCTAGAAGCTCTAAAGAATCAAGGCTCCCCTGGCTTAGAGAATATCCAAAAAGGAGTCTTGCTTCAGGGTGCAGGAACTCTTCTGAACTAAGACAAAGAACTGTCTTGGGGTTCTGAAGGAGAAGCTTGAAGAAGACTCTTGATTTGGAAAAGGTATTCTTCTTCAAACAGCTTCTTTTCTTCTTCTTCTTCTTCTAAAAAGCCTCTAAGTGAAAGTCTTCCTGTAAGCAGGATGAACTCAGGATGAAGAAGAATGCTGAAGAGATTTGATCTTCTCAGTTGAATGTGAATTTCTGAGAGCTGTAGAACTTTCTTGCTTTCTCTCTTTCTCTATGCTGCTGAGTGTATGTGTTCTCAGTATCTTCTTCTTTCAAAAGAAGCTCTTTATATATGAGCCTTTGCAACGGCTTTAATTTGAGTTTGAATCTTTGTCTTCTTCTGGAATCAGCAATCTGGGCTACAAAAAGCATAAAGCAAAAACAAATCCTGCAGACAGACATGATATAAGGGGATAAAGCTTTCTAAGAAGCTGCATATCCAATCAGATAAAAGAGGCTAGAAAAAGTCACATCGGAAAGAACTCTTTACGGCCAGAGAAGACTTTCTGAGTCTAACTGCTATAAAGGACAGCCTGGCAGATAAAGCAGAAAATATATTTCAACTAATAAGACAAAACACTTTGTCAGATAAAGATTGGCTCAAGCATAAGGAATGGAGCAGAGATTTCCTGGAAATAATAGCATAAATTTACTGAAATAATATGCCAAATAAATATGAAATAAATCATAGAATAGAAGAGGACAAAATTACTAAAGACATACAGCAGAACGTCGAACGACCCTCGGAGATCGTCGACCGAAGCACAGAGATCGTCGACCTATCAAACAGATAGTCGAACGATACAGATAGTCGAACTACCAAAGCAGATAGTCGAACTACAACAGCAGATAGTCGACCTATCAGAGCAAATAGTCGAGCTATCAGATAGTCGACCTATCAAGATAGATAGTCGAGCTATCAAGCAACACAGATAGTCGACCTATCAAACAGATAGTCGAACTATCAAAGAAAACAGATAGTCGACCTATCAAACAGATAGTCGACCTATCAAACAGATAGTCGAACTATCAAAGAAAATAGATAGTCGACCTATCAAACAGATAGTCGAACTATCAAAGAAAACAGATAGTCGACCTATCAAACAGATAGTCAAACTATCAAAGAAAACAGATAGTCGACTTATCAAACAGATAGTCGAACTATCAAAGAAAACGGATAGTTGACCTATCAAATAGATAGTCGAACTATCAAAGAATACAGATAGTCGACCTATCAAACAGATAGTCGAACTATCAAAGAAAACAGATAGTCGACCTATCAAATAGATAGTCGAACTATCAAAGAAAACGGATAATCGACCTATCAAACAGATAGTCGAACTATCAAAGAAAACAGATAGTCGACCAATCAAATAGATAGTCGAACTATCAAAGAAAACAGATAGTCGAACTATCAAAGAAAACAGATAGTCGACCTATCAAACAGATAGTCGAACTATCAAAGAAAACAGATAGTCGACCTATCAAACAGATAGTCGAACTATCAGATAGTTGAACTATCCAAGCAGATAGTCGAACTATCAAACACAACAGATAGTCGACCTATCAAGACAGATATTCGAACTATCAAGCAACACAAATATAGACGATCTGCTGACAGACGAACGTCGAATAACTGATAGACGATCGTCGGCCAGTGGATAGACGATAGTCGAGCGGCGTTCGACCATAGTCGAACAAAAAACAACTTAACCAAATTTTCATCTGGATAAGTGACAACTCTAAAACTAGAGTAAACTAACTAAACCACTAACCTTTGACCATAGATAAATCTTGGGTCAAGAGACTAAAAGAGAAGACAGAACTCAAATCCAAACTAGGGTACCAACAGTGTCTTTATGTGTTCTTTATCTATGCATATTATTGTTTATTGTGAGATAGTGTATATCATTGACTCGGATTCTGACTTCTTCAAATAGGGGGAGATTGTTGGGTACATTGTCCACAATGTCCCAGATTTGAAGAAGGTCATGTTGGAACCCCAGTTTGGATTTGGGCTAGGTTCACTGTTAGGTTTGTTGACCCAATATGTATAGCCTAGGGTCATCTGTTAGTTTTTAGGTTAAGGTTAGTCTGATTAGGTTAGACTACTTTGATCCAGCCTTCAGAAGATTTCTCAGACTCAGACTTAAAAGAAATTCAGTTTTATAGAGTTCAAAAAATTAGTTCGAAGTTCTTCGTACTCAGCTCGATGATCGTCGATCGCAGATCGACGATCGTCGATCGCAGATCGACGAACTCAGAGTTTCAACTTTGAGCTAAGCTCGACAATATCCGACCTCAGGCCGACGATCCGTCTTCTTCTACTCAGATTCTCTGGTCGACGATAGTCTATCTCAGCTCGACGATCTTGGAACTCAGTATTGACAGTTATTTTCCAGAACAATAATCTCTGAGCTCAGCTCGTCGAAGAAGATTTCTCAGCTCGACGAACTTAGAGTTTAGGTCGACGAAATTTGTCCTGAGTTTGACTAATTCCTTTCAAAATCAGTTTGTCATATTTTCTATCAGCATGACTTCAAATTATTTTATTCTAAGGCAGTAATTCTCTGATGATTAATGCTCATATTCTCAAGAATATAGTTGTTGCATGGTAGTATTAATTATGGCCTTCACAGAGTTAATTACTCGATTTATTTACTGGGACATTTGAAGAAACGTATTAAAGACAAAATCCAGTCGTTCTACTCCCTAGATTTCAGCAGTAAATCAAGGATATTATTCAAAATTCAAAGGCTAAAATCTACTCAGTATATATAAAAGACTTTTTCAGAAAAGGAGCAGAGACCTGAACTACTGATATACGACACAGTGAAGAAATTCTGTTTGCTATTGTGCTTATAGGAAATTGAAGAAGAACAGCTCACACTAATCTTCAGTCTTCTTCAGTTTCTGCTTCAGGACTTTTCAAGATACAGCAATCAACATTTGTCTAAAAGATCCTGAAGATTAATAATCCAAGTTGAAGGCCAACACCCTGTGCAATGCTTCCAACTTCCTGAACAAATCTTCATCTCAGGGGGAGCTTTGACATCACAGCAATCCACTAGTCTTCTCAGTGCTATTGAGAAAAGAAGACAACATAATTTTTCTTTACCTCACTATATAAAGGGTTTTTATAACTCTCTTCAAATGTTACTTTTGGTTGTCAAGTCTCCTTATCAAAAGACTTGGGTTGGTTTTTGGGCACCTGATCAAAAGCTCAAAGGGTTGTGAGATCTCCCTTGAAATAGATCTTGTGGTGACAGGGCACCTGAGCAAAAACCTGTGGTGGCAGGGCACCTGATCAAAAACTTGTTAGTGGATTCCTACCAGGGTGGTAGAAGAGTGGATGTACCCAGTTTTTGGGAACCACTATAATTTCCTTATGTCATCTGGTCTTTCTATTTCTTGTTCTGTTGTACTGTGATAATTTTGTTTTACTTCTCTTTATATACTTTAATATCACTTATTTTAATTCCGCTATAAAAACTAATCAAAGTATTAAAAACACTGTATTCACCCCCCCCCCTCTAGAGTTAAGACAGATCTATCCCCTCACTTTCAATTGGTATCAGAGGGAGGTTCAATTGGTTTCACAGGCTAATACCTGAATTAGAAGATCCCTTGATAGATCTTAATACCTCTAGTATCTCTTTTATATCATGGCACAGAATAAGGAATATTCAAGCACCAGACCTCCAGTATGCAACCTTAAAAAGTTTGCAATCTAGAAGGCAAGGATTAGATTATATATAAACTCAATTGATAAAGATATCTACAATTCCATTTTGATAGGTCCTCCACTTCTAGTGGCTACTACTTTAAGTTCAAGTGCAGTTCCACCACTTGAGTGGATTGATGGACAGAAGAAAGCAAAAATTGATGATGTTAAGGCTATGAACATTTTGGCACAAATAATATAAGATGACATCTTTCAGAATGTGGCTGAATTCACATCAACAAAATCCATTTGGGATTCCCTAAACCAATGGTAGCAGGATCAGCTGATGAGAGAAAAGATAGAAGATCAAGTCTCATTTCCCAATATGAGAACTTCAAGAAAGAAGAGTTAGAGTCAGTGGCTGATATGTACAACAGACTCGGCTTAATCATCAATGAACTGAAAACACTAGACAAGGACATATCCCTGATTGAGATCAATGACAAGATCCTTATGAGCTTCCCCGGCATATGGGATTCTAGGATTTGGCCAATCAAGGAAGCCAAAAGCCTAAATGAAATCTCTACTGAGTATTTGTTAGGCAAGCTCAAGTCATATGAGCAGCTTGTCAAGACCAGGGAAGCAGCTGAACAGAAGTCTTCTACCTCAAGAAGGAAGGAGCAAAGCATTGCCTTCAAGGCATCTGAAGAATTAGAAGCTCCATTAGTAAATGATGAACTCCTAAGCTTACTGGCCAAAAGATTTTACAAGATGGCCAGAAAAGATTTCAGGAGGAAATCATCCAGACAAGAAGACAGACCAAGGTATGACAAGACACCCACTACGGAAATTGTTTATTATGGTTGCAGGAAGCCTGGACACATTCTACATGAGTGCCCAGAGGCCCAAAAGAAGGATAAAAGAAAAGAGAAGGAATACAAGAAGCATTACAGCAAGCCCTCCTCTAGCAAGAATAAGAGAAAGGAAAAAGGCTTTGTTGTAGAAACTTGGACTGAGACAGAAGAGGAAACTTCATCTTCCAGCTCTAGTGAAGATGAAGAAGAGGCTAAAGCAAAAGAAATTTGCTTGATGGCTATCAATGCATCAGGCAATCCTTCAGAAGCTAAAGATTCAGAAGATGAAGATTCTGAATCAGAAGAGGATCAGGTAATATCTTCATTTGATTTTAATTCAGATCATTTTAAAACTGAGTTTAAGTTATTATGTAATGACCTAATTAAATCTGAGAAGGAAATCAAACTTCTCAGAGATAAATTAACTGAACATGATAACCTGTTTTCTGAAAATATAAAGCTAAAAGATGAACTAGTTATAGTCTCAGAACAAATCATATCATTAAAAACTAAATTAAGTGAGGCTAAGCAATTTGAAGAATCCCTGAATGGGAGAAGCATCAAATTGATGAACATCACAAACACTGTAAATGCCAGGCTAAATGGCAAACTGGGCTTAGGTACTTCTTCATGCCAACCTCATCTTATTCAGAAAAATACTCTCTCAACCCCCATAAAATTTATATCAGAAAAAGGAAAAGAAAAACTAGATTAGAAAAATGAACAAGTTGAATGATGCAGTGGTCTGAAGCCGCCCCGCTCTAGTTCTGCACCAGAAGAACACGTCTAGTCCCACCACTAGGCTACAGCCCAAGCACCCCACCCATGACCGCACCTATTCTCAGCGCGGCGGGATGTTGAGGCAAGGTCTTGAACCAAGTCCCCTTGATAAAGAGCTTTCCTAACAGATCTCATCACCAACTAAGCTGCAGCCCGGTGGACAATAAAAGGAGTTCGCTTACACACGATTACGACGCTCACTTGGTTTGGAAAATAACACAAACACGTGGCGTGCACTTTTAGGGGTTTTCAACACGAACGATTTTTTTATGTCACGCAACACAAACAAATATGATCCGAGCTTCTCCAACTTGCATCGGTCACTACGCAACATTCACAACCACAAAAGGAGATAATCTGGACTAAAATAATGTTTCAAACGAAGTCTGAAATCAGCCCCAATAAAATCAACATAAAGGTATACCAAATCCGTTTGAGCCACTAGAAATCCTAGGCTACCCAAACTCGGATTTGCAAGTGTCCAAAAGAACCTACCCCTTCAAAGATCTATCAAAAATTCGAACAAGACTAGATTGAAGTCAAATTTTTCAACGCAAATAAATTTCAACCTTTAGGATAAAAAAACAACCCACAATTCCACCATTAATCTCACACTACTTTAAAAGGAAACACACACAAAAGAGTATAGAGTTTACCCAAAACCAGAGAAGAGAACTCAAGAAGATAACTAGTGGAAGAGTCACACTTCCACGGAGCCCGTCGGAGTCGCACCGGACGGAGGACACAAGCCGCCTTCTTCGGAGTCACACCGGAGGAGGGATGAGGCCACCGGATAGTCGAGAAGCAAGGAGGAGGTGGCTGGTTGGCTGCTTCACATGGGGCATTGGGTAGGGAGGTTTGTCCAAGACTGATTCCAGCTTTGGCTTCACGCCAACTTTGAGGGCTGCAGTTTTTTTCTTCAATTTCTTTCTCTCTCTTGCAAACCTAAACCCTATATATATATAAATATATATATATATATATATATATATATATATATATATATATATATATATTATATTACACCTCTCAATCTCCTCCACACATCAACCACCAAAAGATCACAGCCCTACATTGTTTTTTAGAATGCAGGAAATATAAAAAAAAGTGGTGTAGCAAATGATAAATGATGCGGGAAAATGAGAAACGCGGCGCAGGAAATTAAGATAAACATAACATAAATATATATCAGTATAAAAATTATGCCATGATTTGCATAATTTTATAACCATATAAATTTAAGTAGATGGCAGAAGGTGCGGCGATGGCGGGAGTGTCGCGACAACGTCCATCGTAGTCTTCAAATGTACGGTTGTAGTAGCGATCAGAATAATGCGTCGAGTCAGCATCGTCAAAGAACTTGTCACGAACATGGTCACGAACATATGGCGGGACATCATCGCCATCAATGCTCCCCCACTCAAAATCACTCATCACCGATGAGTGGCCCGAGAGGAATGAATAGACGAAGACAGCATCAACATGTGGCAAATCCACCTCGAAAAGCCATGTCGTAGAAGTGTTGTCTTTACCCATCAATGAAAACTATCAGAAACAACAACAGCAGCAGCAAAAATTTCGAGGAACCTTGAAAGGGTGTCAATCAGAAGAAAAATAACTTGAATCTTACCATCCATTGCAAAAACCAAGGAACCCCGGTGGAAGATAGACACGGAAGAACTCTCACTCCCCAACCCAAGAGAAGTTTTAGTGAAAGAAGGAAACGTCATAGAAGGCCACTCAGGTGGAAAAGAGACATGCAAATTTAAATCCGAAATATTGAAAAGAGGTGAAACACCCCATGCATCGAAAAAATTTGATAGAAACGCATCAAGTCCGAAGTTTTTGATAATCATGGATGGGTCGGCATTTCAAAATGTTAATTCTATGATGGAGCCAGTAGGCCTCCGCACGGGGACTAACCCAACTAAATTAAAATCATCAACTCTAGAATAGGATGCTCTCCGAAGTGAATGGAAATGCATGCAACACAACTCCAAGAAGCCATCTAACGTCGCCGACATGTGCAAGCGATGATCAAAGAGGGATAGAGGAAAGATATGTACCACTTGACTTGATGGGTAAAAATGTCGTGATGACACCAAGTCAAAAGGTACGATCGCCATAGAATCATAAACAGCAGGCAATGAAGACATATCCATAAACATACACTTAGCAAAATGGTCAATCGCAGGTAATGCGTAGTAAAATCTACGAAGGGTGATGGAAAGACCAAACATGAGAGCGATCAACTCATCAACACATATACGTCGAGACATGTCCAAGGTAGGGACTAACAAAGCGGGCGTCTTGCAATAACTCAAACTTGGCCTAACTAATCCGCATCCTAAAAAGTCCACTAGTCGAGCCAAAGGAACAAGAGGATGGGTCAGTGAAATCGAACCTGAGAGAAAATCTAACTCATGGTGAACGTCACGCATCAGTGTTAACAACAAAGAGAAATCCTTTAGTTTTGCACTACTATAATCATCCAAAAGTACAACTTCCTTGCAAGGTAAATCTTCCGACTCTGTAGGTACAATTGCTAACTCAAGGCCATCGGACGGTTCCTCAACTATCATAGGAGACGGACCTGAAATATGGCAGAGGGGCAGTGGGTTAATCCCAGGGGGTGATACCTCAGAGGAGACTTCATCATCCAGGTCACTAGGATATCCAAACTCCTCATCGTCACTAAAGTCATCAGAAAAATCGGCATCGCCCTCAGTGGCGGGCTCAGACGTCGAAGCTAAAAGAGCCAAAGCCCTAGGCTTGTGGGGCACTCCACGGCATAGTGGCCAATCACTCCACAAGCGTAACATGTAGCATTCTCCTTGCAATCTTAGCTATCTGCCTATGCTTAACCCGCAGATGTATAGTATCCCTAGTAGTGGCAATGACAATTGGCGGGACAGAGGACCGAACCTTCTCCTTCTCCCTAAGGGTAGGTGTACGTGTGCTCGAAATAGTCAGATCTTGGCGGAGCAAGGATCTAGAGTGAGGCTTATAGTCACTCCTATGATCAGAAACAGGTCTAGTTCCCTGGAGGGGAGAAATAAAATCATGAGACGTCCGAGTATTGGAGTATGAGGGGACATACTGGTTTGATGTAGGCAAAGTCTTAGGAGGCGAATTACTCAGATAATCAGAAAACTGTGAACGACAGTATGGAGAGTAATACTCATCCGTTAAATAATTCTTCATGATCTGCCAACCTACAAGTGAGTCATCGAGGGACATCCCAAAACATCTCTCCTCATTGAGCCAGAAGGTCTGCGCTCGACCAAATATTTGTAGTCTCGTAACGGGAATCCTGTGGGGGTCCACAATATGATATCGCTAAAAATAACATTCCATATCCTTCACCCAACATAAAAACACTCGCGGTCCACCTATACCATCATAGGTCGGAGTAGGAACTCTAACATGCCTAGAGGTGCACGATGGTCATGTCAAATATTATGCTAACATAACGTTACGCTCAACGAATGAAGGTGAGTGAGTGGAACTCCGAATGTGCTCCATAAAGGACCAACAGAAAACTCAAACTAAGTGAACACGTAAAACATTTTCTTGTTTTTATATAACTAAAAATAATAAAATAAAAGACCAACGAACGTGCCTAAGTGCAAAAATACGGTTCTGGTATGTTTGTGCATAAAGAGTTGAAAGTGACGCAGGAGGACTAGCAAAGATTAAGAAATCTTTGCGCCGAAGTCTGATACCAATTGATGCAGTTGTCCAAAGCCGCCCCGCTCTTGTTCTGCACCAGAGGAACATGTATGGTCCCACCATCGGGCTACAGCCCAAGCACCCCACCCATGACCACACCTATTCTCAGCGCGGTGGGATATTGAGGCAAGGTCTCAAACCCAGCCCCCTCGATAAAGAGCTTTCCTAACAGCTCTCATCACCAACTGAGCTGCAGCATTGAGAATAGGTGCGGTCATGGGTGGGGTGCTTGGACTGCAGCCCGGTGGTGGGACCAGACATGTTCCTCTGGTGCAGAACCAGAGCGGGGCGGCTCCGGACCACTACATCAAAAAGTGCACTTTTTGATGTAGTGGTCCGGAGCCGCCCCGCTCTGGTTCTGCACCAGAGGAACACGTCTGGTCCCACCACCGGGCTACAGTCCAAGCACCCCACCCGCCGCGCTGAGAATATGTATGGTCATGGGTTGGGTGCTTGGGCTGCAGCCTGGTGGTGGGACCAGATGTGTTCCTCTGGTGCAGAACAAGAGTGGGGCGACTCCGGACTACTGCATCATTGAAATAATTCAGAAACCCAAAAAAAGAGAAAGAAAATAAGAACCATAATAAAAACTATGCTCAGCAGCTTTCGTCGAACTCAGATCAACGAAATACATACAGTTCGTCGAACTCAGATCGACGAACTCTAAATGCAAATTTTTCTTATAATTATTCTTCGAACTACGATCGGCGAAACTAATATGGTTCTTCGAGCTATGATCCATGATATTAGGGCACAGAAAATGAATACCTTCATTCTTTGAGCAGAGTTTGACGAACTCATCCCTATTCTTCAAATGCAGATCGACGAACTTATCAAAATTCATCGATCCCAGTTCATTTTAACAGAAACTTAAATTATTCCAAAACGAGTAATCAACCAAGAAAATTTGTTAACCCATTTACTCAGTGGATAATTCCACCTAGGAAATTTCACCCTCTAGGATATAAGAGTCAACATGAATGTTCTTATATTTCTAGCTTTAAATTTGAAAAGAATTAAGGACCCAAGGTTACCTGGTTCAAGAACACCTAATTTATTTCTATGCAGGTTTAAGACTATCCTATCATAGAGGAACAGTGTTACTTGGATATTGGATGCTTAAAGTACATGACAGGCAATAAGGATAACTTAACCAACTACAAGTCTAAGCTTGGACCAAAGGTGATTTTTGGAGACTCCAACTATGGCCAAATAGAAGGCTATGGGAATGTCAACATTGGAGTTGTCACCTTCAGGAAGATAGCATATGTGAGTGGTTTAAAACATAACCTAATATCCATAAGCCAATTATGTGATGAAGGTTATCAGGTAACTTTTAACCAATCCTCCTGTGTTATTACTTCAGTAGATAACAAAACTATTTTAACTAGACTTAGACAAGGGAACATCTATATAATTAATTTCAAGTCAGCTACGTCAGAAATCTGTTTATTTAATGAAATTAATAATAATAATAATAATAATATTTTATGGCATAAAAGATTAGGACTTGTTCATTTTAAAAAAATTACTAAATTATCTAGGGACAACCATGTTAGAGGATTGTCTTCTGGCTCCTACAAAAAGGAAAGCCATTGCAGGGCTTTTCAATTAGGCAAGCAAAACAAAAATAGTTTTAAATTTATTAATAAGAGTGATTCACGTAGGATTTTGTACTTGCTACATATGGATCTATTTGGACTCATTCCTGTACAAAGCTTGGGAGGGAAATTTTATATCTTAGTTATTGTAGATGACTTCTCTAGGTTCACTTAGGTGTTTTTCTTGAGAAAGAAGTCAGATAACTTTAAAGTTCTTACAGACTTTCTTAAGAGCATTAGATTGAGTACTCTACTCTAGTTGTATTGATCAGAAATGATCATGGTACTGAGTTTGAAAGAGAGTGTGAAAGACTACAGCAGCGTACCAAGAAAATGAGGCTGGACCGGTTGCAGGTTTCGGTGAAAAAAAACACAAAAGAATGAATCCGTTCTGAAAACAAATTGCGAACGTTCTTCCGGGCAGAAGCCCATTCCTTGTGCTCAAGTCAATTCATGAAAAAAAAAAGATTCAAAGAAGGAGAGCGCATGGTGGATTCACAATCCACTGCCTTGATCCACTTGGCTACATCCACCCCTTCCCTTATCTAGCTTTCTCCTCGACAAAACCCTTGAGAAGGTGAAGCGGGAATTCTGGGAGCATAGAGGAGTTGGATCCAGGCGAAGCATAAAGGGAATGAGCCCTTATTGAATCTGCAGGGACATTGTTGGTAGATGCTTATTTTCCTCTATCCTTTTGGGCAGAGGTTGTAAGCACATCAAACTATGTCTTGAATAAGCGTTTAATACATAAACTTAAGGGCAAGACTCCCTATGAATTGCTCAAAGGGAAGCAACCTAAAGTTAACTACTTTAAAGTATTTGGTTATAGATGTTTCATTCATAAAAATAACAAGAAACACCTTAGAAAATTTGAAGCCAAAGCTGTAGAGGGAATTTTTCTTGGATATTTCCAAGTCAGCAGGCCTATAGTGTATTTAATAAATCCACCTTAAAAATTGAAGAATTTGAGCATATTACCTTTGATGAAGCTAACATGTATTACAAGGAGAAGGATTCTTCTACCAAAGATTTATTGTAGGTACCCCAACTATGTGAGAAATTGGATGATTTAAACCTCACTAATGAGGCTATATCACATCCTTCTCCACATATTGATGTAGACAGTGAAGAAGATTTCAGTGAAATGATTGTTGAACCTCCAACAGCAAACATAATTCCACAAGAGGAATTAATTCCCAATGTTGTTGTTGAACCAACTCCTCCAACTGATCTTGTCACACTTAGAGATCACCATGTATCTCAAGTGATTGGAGACATATCAGTTGGTGTGCAAACAAGGCATCAACTCAACCAAAATTTGATGCATGCTTGCTTCATATCTCAACTTGAGCCCCAATCCATAAAAGATGCAGAGCAAGATCCCCACTAGATTATTGCAATATAAGAGGAACTCAATCAGTTTGATAGATGCGGAGTTTGGGATTTAGTTCCTATACTTAAATACTACCCAATCATTAGAACTAAGTGGGTATTCAGAAATAAATTTGATGCACAATGAGCTATCATAAGGAACAAAGCAAGGCTGGTAGCATAAGGATGCTGACAGGAAGAAGGAATTGACTATGATCAAAATCTTTGCACCTGTTATAATACTTGAAGCTATCAGAATTTTTCTTATCTATGCAGCCTACAAAAAGTTCAAATTCTACCAAATGGATGTCAAGAGTGCTTTCTTGAATAGTGAACTCAAAGAGGAAGTATATGTTGAACAACTACCAGGTTTTATTTCTCCAACTAATCCCTCCTTTGTTTTCAAATTGCATAAAGCTCTCTATGGTTTAAAGCAAGCTCCAAGAGCTTGGTATGAGACCCTAGCTAGCTTTCTTTTAGAGCATAAGTTCATTAGGCGCATTGTAGATAGAACTTTGTTTACTAGGCATCATAATAATAATATATTATTAGTACAAATATATGTAAATGACATCATTTTTGGCTCTACTGATTCCAAACTATACAAAAGGTTTTCTGGCTAATGCATTCCAAGTTTGAAATGAGTAGCATGGGTGAGCTTTCTTACTTGCTTAGTCTCCAAGTGAAGCAATCCCTTGATGGCATTTTCATCTCCCAATCCAAATATGCTAAGGAGCTAATTAAAAGATTTGGGATGACTGATGCCTCAGCCAAGAAAACACTCATGGCTTCCAATGCTGTGATTGATTCTGATGAACATGGCAAGCGAGTTGATTAGAAAACATATAGGGCTATTGTTGGGTTCTTGTTGTATTTCACAGTTAATAGGCCAGATATAATGTTTGTTATAAGTCTTTGTGCTAGGTTCCGGGTGAACCCTAAAGAATCTCACTATATTTTACTTAAAATAATTCTGAGATATATAAAGGGTTGCCAAAATCTTGGACTTTTTTATCCAACTGAGTCAGATTTTGAATTAATTGGATTCTCAGATGTTGACTTTACTGGATGTAGAGTTGACATGAAAAGCACATCAGGAACATGCTAGTTCCTTGGTGATAGGCTTGTGTCTTGGTTTTGTAAGAAACAAACATTTGTGTCCACTTCAACTATAGAAGCTGAATACATTGTAGCTGACAGTTGTTGTACACAAATATTGTGAATTCAAAATCAACTCCTGGATTATGGTTACAATCTAAATAATTCAACTATATTTTGTGATAGTACCAGTGTAATTTCCAATACACAAAATCCAGTACATCATAGTAGGACCAAGCATATAGAAATTAGGCATCATTTCATTAAAGATTGTGTGGATAAAAAGAAAATTAAACATGTCTTTATCTCTACTGATTTACAAAGAGCAGACATCTTGACCAAACTATTGAATAAGAAGAAACATTTATTCTTCTTAAATCAGTTAGGCATGATTAATGGGGAAGGCTTAATTTGATTTCTGTCTGAGTTTTCAAGAATTGGTCACATTTCGTCGAATAGAGATCGACGATCTATGAACTCTTCTAGAGACTTTTGTCGAACGGAGATCGACGAAACCTCTCGTGAAATTTATTCGCCGAATGGAGATTGATGAATTTATTTCTGAAGATATTTCGTCGAACAAAGATCAATGATCTATTTTCTCGCCCCTATAACTTAAGCCGACGAAGCTTATCTCATTATGGGTAATTTCGTCGAACTGAGCTTGAAGCTTTTCTTTTCGCAGGACAGAGTTCGCCGCTTCATATTCTAAAACCTTTATATCTAGGTTTTCATCGAACTCAATCCCGTGCTTTCTAGTTCTCTTGCACTTGATCTCTCTCTCGTTTTTGTAGGAAAATAATAGAGATTTCGGTGACTGCTCTCTCCAGCATGAAATATGACACAGGATTCGACATTGACTTTGATTCCTTCAGCCATTCTGATCAGGTCTTCACAAATATTCTGAAACTTTTTGAAGATTAACAACTCAAGAAACTGATGACTAGAAGGATCAAACTGCCAGCAACAAAGATACGAGAATGGGTGTATACCTCAACCTCCCCAGATACAATAACCATGATTGGCACCATCGCAGGTCAATAGGTTTCTCTAACACTTGTTATATTTACTAAAATTTATGAATTGGCTACTAGAGAAGATGACATAGAACTAGATAGTTCTGAGTATGATGATATGTTGATTAAAATGGGTCACTCTGAAGGAAATCCTAACAAGTTATTGAACAAGAATTTATCTTTAGAATATAAATTTCTGGCTGATGTTGTTGGGAAGGTTTTGCTAGGAAAGCATATTGCCCATGATTATATTACCAGGCACCAATTCTTGGGGATGTGTGCCTTGGTTAATAAGAAATTAGTAAATTGGGGTAAGTTGTTATTTGAGTTGATCAAGAAGAAGAATTCCAAGAATGAAGTTTGTTTTGGGAGGATTTTGGGAATCTTCCTACAGGACAAGGCTCCTGAACTATTGGTCTCCCAGTCCATATTCATCAATGCCTCCAAGAGGCTAATGTTTGTCTTATTTGGTAGATGGGAGAGGACCATACCTAAGCCCTCCATGGCCTCCTCTTCTAGGACTTTAGAGGACACCAGGGCAGTAATAGCCACTCCCCCACCACTAGAAGAAGATCTCCCTTCCATCAGAATTCCTTCACCTCCTCCACAATAACAACCATACTTAATTATCCCTCCTACTTCACCTCTTCCACCACCATCACCTCCACATTCACCAATCATCATCCATGAGGATATTCCATCTCCACCACCTCAATCTCCACTTCAAACTCATCTAAATGATATTCTATCCACCTCCTTATAGCCAAATTTCAACTTGATGTCTCCTCCTCCACCATCTCCACACCATTCCCCAGTTCAATCCCCCATTCAGGAAACCACCACTACCACAATTTCTACCACCACTACTACAATTCCATCCACCATTCCATTCAACCCTCCTTCAACTTTCCCATAATACTTCCATACAGACATTCCACATTCCTTTTCTATATGTTCAAACTGTGGTCATCACACCACTTATACCTCTTTTACCCCTGAACCTTTGTATTTAAACTTCTCAGATATTGCAAAAGACCTTCTCAAATTCATATCTCCAACTCTAGAGCAGTTAATAGCTCGGGATATTGCTCCTCTTTCCGCCTCCATCTCTTCTCTCTCTACTCAAGTTGCTACTCTCACTTTTGTCCCTTCTTCTGGGAGCCTGACTTCAGGGCCTTCTGAAACCAGGCAGGGAGAGATGTTCAATGAAGAAGTTCCAGCTCCTCCTCTAGCAGTAGCAACAGCAAGTTCTGCAGAGGCAGATATTCCAGCAGCAGAGATAATTGATATTATTGATGATTCAGATTCTGATATGGTTTGTCGTATAGATGATGAAATAAGCATTATTGGTGATTTCATTATAAATTCCACGGTTGATTTGGATTCTTTACTGCATTCTTTTGATTATTTATATAGCAGCAGGCTTCCAGTTCCAGAAATATCTAAAGCCATAGTTTGTTACTCTTCCCCAATAAATCCTGAAATTTTGGATGAAATCAGGATAAGCTTATCAACTTATAATAATGTTATAGAGCCTGCAGTTGACTCAGATCCAAAGGCTCTCTCCCCTCCAACTTTTAAGTGGGCTGAGTCCCCCATGCCAAATCTTGATGATCTTATGTTTGAAGACATGGAAGAAGAAAGTAACCAGGTTGTTACAAAAATTTCTACAGAGCCAGCAATTCAAGAACAGCCTCAAGCTGAAGTTGTACAATATCAGGCTCATCCCTTTCTATCTGATGGCATGCTGCAAAGTATTCATGATCTTTATAATCATCCAACAAACTCTTCTTCTTTTGATGATGATGATGATAGTGAAGATTTTGATGATTATCAAGTTACAAGCTCTAAAAAGAGAAAAGACAAGAAAAGGGCCCCTCTTAAGGCTGCTCCTAAGCCCAATCCAAATGTTGACATCCCTTATTACATTCTTCATAATATAACTCTCACTCCAAATTCTCCAAATTGGATGAGATATTCTAAAAATGAAATGAAAGCCAGGAAGAATAGTAGGAGATACTCTCCTCCACCTCCATTCAGGAGAGGTCCTCCTCCTCCTCCTCCAGCAGCTGGATCCTCTGGGAATATTTCTCAAAGTCAAAGATCTACATCTCAATCATATCAATCAAGATCTTCCTACAGCAGCAAGGACAGACCCTCCAAATTAGATTCTCAACACAGCAGCAGTAGCATAAAGCTCAAAAAGTTCAGATAGCTAGTCCTGAAAGGCCTCTGTCCCCAGCATGTAATCCAGAAATGGACCTCAATTCTAGGATGGCCAGGTTCAAAGAACTGATTGGAATTTCTCAGATTAGGAAAGCTCAAGAAGAAGGACAAGACTCTTCTTAATTTATAACTATGTCCTCTTTCAGAAAGAAAGAACTTGAAAAATATCAGTGTTAAAGATTGGAGTGTTCGGGCGGCCTGGTCTCTAACCGCAGCGGTCTAGTTATTCTGGTAGTCTTGCGGTCTGGTCTGACGGTCTAGTGATAAACCTCGGCTTGTGTTCTGGTGGACAGCAGCCACAGCGGTCTGGCAAAGAGTAGTCGCAGCGGTCTGGCAAAGAGTAGCCGCAGCGGTCTGGTTGAGACCGCGGTTGTAGTCCGACAACTTGCAATAGTTGCGGTCAGGCTGTCAGTTCAAAAGGATGACTCTGGGAGATTGCGGCTTTGTAGCTAGCTATTTTATTTCTTGTATAGTTGGTGATTTGGTCATGTCAAACTGCATAAACTGCACGGCTTATATTTAGTCTCACGTTGTTTGTTGTAAATGTCTCTCCTCCCCCAGTTTCTATAAATAAGGGAGCATACCTTTGTAATGATTATCTTTTTTGAGCAATAAAGTTTGCGATTTATTTACCTCTTTTGTCCATTTTCTACATGGTATCAGAGGAAACCGATCCTTTGCTTCAAAAAGATCGCGGTTTGTTACTCTAATCGCACGGCCTCTTTCTCCAGCTTCTTCTAGCTTGTCCGACTTCTTTCTCTTCCCTTCCCTCCCTTGCTTCTCCCTATGCCTATGACTTGCTTCCTCCCAGGCTTTTCTGTTCTCCCGGATTCCCTTTCTAACCACGTGGTTCCTCTTCGTGCAGTTTTCTCTTCCCTGTTACGAGTTCCGCCTTGGTCACGGTTTCTTCCTTACTGCTGGTATGTTGCCGCCTTGACCGGGCGGCTTCGTGCTCTTTTCTCTTCCTCTTGCTGCTTCTTTGCTAGTCACTTGTCTCTTCTTTGCTGCGAGTCTGCATTTTGGTCGCGGCTTGTTCCTTGCCACTGGTGTGTTGACACCGTGACCTTACGATCTCTATAATCTTTTGTGACTTGTTCTTGGTTGGTTTGTCTTTTTTCAACCGCGCAGTTTCTTTCTTCCTGTTCGCGCTCTTTGCGCCTTGTTCATGCGGTCTATGTCTCTTCTTTCTTCTTGCATGGCTTCTCTGCCTTTGGGTCGCAGCATTTTTGCTGCTGGTGTGTTGACACCACGACCAAGCAGCTTGTTTTTTCCTTGACCGCGTGCTTCTCCTCCTTTATTTTCTCGCTGAAGTTTCTTTACCCGCTGCGGGTTCTACCTCTTAGTATGGTTTCTTCCAGTTTCTTCCTTTCTTCCCGTTTTTTGGTCGAGGCTTCTTTCTTGCCACTGGTTTGTGCACCTTTGACCGGGCGGTCTCCTTAAACTCTCTTTCTTCTTCATTATTTGTGCCGGCTAGTTTCTAACTGAGCGGTTAGTTTACCTATTTTTCGGCTTCTTCTTTCGAATGGCTTCCCTTCTCTCTTCTACTACTCGTGCTCTTGCAATCTCCTCTCATAAGTGGTTTATTGACTCTAGTGCCACTTGTCACATGACTGGCAACTCTCGTTTATTTTCCTCTTTGCTTGAGAAAAATAGGTTGTCTCTAGTTGTTGTTACTGATGGGACCTCTGCACTTATGCATGGTATTGGCATTGTGCATCTCTCTTCGTCTTTGCTATTAGAGGACACTTTTTATATCCCTACTTTCCCATGCAATTTACTCTCTGTTCATGCTCTTTGCACCCAGTTAAATTGCACAGTTACTTTTACTGGAACCACTTGTCCTTTCTTTGATTTTGTCTCTAAGGCTACGATTGCTACTGGTACTGCTCGTGGTGGTATGTTTTATCTTGACCATGATGTTGCTCTTTCGGCTTCTTCCTCAGTTCAGTTGTGGCATCATCGTCTTGTTCATCCTCCTTCTCGCCTCATTCATCAAATTTTTTCAGACCTTCCTTTTGACGATTTGCCTTTGAACTGTGAAGCATATGAGTTGGGCAAACATCATCGCTCTTCTTTCCCAGCTTGCACGAGTCGTTGTTCTTCACGTCCTTTTGAGCTTGTTCACTCTGACATCTGGGGACCTTCTCCGATTGCTTTTATTAGTCGCGAAAGCTTGTACTTTATCGTATTTATTGATGATTTCTCCAGATGCACTTGGTTGTATCTCTTGAAGGATCGTTCTGAACTGTTCTCTGTATTCAATGCTTTTTATCATGAGATCTTCACACAGTTTATTGTGCCCATTCAGGTTATTCGTACTGATAATGCAAAAAAATATGTCAGCCATCAATTCTCTTCTTTTTGTGTGAGCAAGTGTTTGATTCATCAAACAAGTTGTCCATATACCTCTTAATAGAATGACGTTGTTGAACGCAAGAATCGTCATCTACTGGATGTTGCTCGCAGTCTTTCTTTGCAAATGAATGTCCCTCAGTCTTATTGGGGTCATGCAGTTCTTCTTTCTTGCTATCTCATTAACCGTATTCCCTCGTCTGTTATTCAGGGCAAGACTCCTTTTTCAGTTTTATATCCAAAGTCTAAACCATTTCCTTTACTACTTAAAACCTTTGGTTGTACTTCCTTTGTTCACGTCCCTTCTCCTGGACGGGACAAACTTTCTCCCTGATCAGTTAAATGCATATTTCTTGTCTATTGTCCAACTCAAAAAGGGTATCGATGTATTGATCCTCTCCTACGCAAACAGTATGTTTCCGTAGATGTTACCTTCTTTGAAGATATTCCATATTTCTCCTCTCCTTCTTCTCTCGTACCTGCCGATACTTCTCCTTCCCCGTCTATTCTCTCGGCACCTCCGCTAGAGCCAGTTCTTTCCTCATCTCCTCCTGTTGCTCCATATCTTTCTTGGGAGCCAGTGGGGTTGCCCTTGGAACTCTCTGTGTCTGTTCCGTAGCCTCTTCTTTCTTCTGCCAGTACATTGCCTCCTCCAGCGAGTAGTGACCTCGATCTTCCAATTGCCCTGCGAAAAGGTGTTCGCCAATGTACTCAGCATCTGATTGGTGCAATTGTCTCATATGCTCATCTTTCCCCAACTGCCAAGTGTTTTTCTCTTGCTATTTATTCAACTGCCATTCCGAAAACGTATCAAGTAGCTCTTACTATTCCTTAGTGGAAGGCTGTTATGGATGAAGAAATGAGCACGTTAACTTAGAGAGGGACTTGGACTCTTATTCCCCCACCGTTGGGCATTGATGTGGTTGGATGTCGGTGGATCTTTGTGGTTAAGTATCTTTCGGATGGCTCTGTTGAACAATATAAGGCATGACTTGTTGCCAAAGGGTTTACTCAGGCATATGGGGTGGATTTCTTCGATACTTTTTCTCTTATTGCTCGCATTAGCCCTAACTGTATTATCTTCTCTATGGCTGTTAATAGATACTGGAAATGTCTCAGTTAGATGTAAAGAATGCCTTCCTTTATGGGGATTTGTATGAGGTAGTATACATGGAGCAACCTCCTGGGTATGTTGCTCGGGGGGAGTCTCAGATGTGCAAGCTTCGGAAGGCGATTTATGGTTTAAAGCAGAGTCCATGAGCCTGGTTTGAAAAGTTTAGTGAAGTTATTTCTCTTATTAGGTTCAGTCGAAGCTCTGCTGATCATTCTTTATTTATACACAAGACTACTAAAGGTCTTATAGTTCTTGATGTCTACATTGATGATATTCTTTTGACTGGTGATGATAAGGAGGGCATTGATCTAGCCAAACAACATCTTCAACAACACTTTGTCACTAAGGATATGGGATCGCCAAAGTACTTCCTGGGAATTGAGATTTCATGAAAGAGGACCTCGGTGGTTCTTTCACAGCGGAAGTATGCACTAGATCTCTTAAAGGAGACAGGTCTTCTTGGTACTAAACCTGCTCGTTGCCCGATGGCTGTTGGTGATGATAAAGGCTGGACTGATGATTCAACTCTTCTCCCAAATTTCACTATATACATGCGGCTTGTAGGCAAACTTATATATCTGACTGTTACTCAACCAGATATTTGTTATGCAGTTGGGAAGGTCAGTCAGTTTATTCAAAGTCCTAGAGAGTGTCATCTACGCTTTGCCATGAAGATTCTGGAATATATGAAAGGGGAAAATGGCTTATTGTTTCAGAAGAATGGTCATCTGAAGATTGAAGCATATTCTGATGTCAGTTATGCTGATAACAAGGAGGATAGAAAGTCTACATCAGGTTTTTTGCACTTTTGTAGGAGGAAACCTGGTTAGCTTGAAAAACAAGAAGCAGGCAGTGGTTTCAAGATCAAGTACTGAAGCAGAATATAGGAGCATGGCCTAAACTACCTGCGAGTTAAAATGGCTACGGGCGCTTATGCTTGACTTGGGAGAAGTTTATGACCATCCTCTTCCTATGTTCTGTGATAACAAAGCCACCATTTATATTTCAAGGAATTCTGTCTTTCATGAGATAACAAAGCATATTGAGGTTGATTATCATTTCATTAGAGAGGAGATTTTGAAGAATCAGGTTTGCACTCCATTTGTTACCTCAGAGAGAGAACTAGCTGACTTCTTCACAAAGCTGGTTACTCCATCTGAGGAGGTCTGTAGCAAGCTGGGCTTGGTCGATATATATGCTCCAGCTTGATGGGGAGTTTTAAAGATTGGAGTGTTCGGGCGGCCTAGTCTCTAACTGCAGCAGTCTAGTTGTTCCACCAGTCTTACGGTCTGGTCTGGCAGCCTTGTGATAAACCTCGCCTTGCGTTCTGGTGGACAACAGCCGCAGCGGTCTGGCAAAGAGTTGTCGCAACGGTCTGGCAAAGAGTAGCCACAGTGGTCTGGTTGAGACCGCGGTTGCAGCCCGACAGCTTGAAGCAGTTGCAGTCAGGCGGTCATTTCAAGAGGCTGACTCTAGGAGATTGCGGATTTCTAGCTAGCTGTTTTATTTCTTATATAGTTGGCGGTTTGGTCATGTCAAACCGCATAAGCTGCACGACTTGTATTTAGTCCCACATTGTTTATTGTAAATGTCTCTCCTCCCCCAGTTTCTATAAATAAGAGGGCATACCTTTTTTTGAACAATAAAGTTTGCGGTTTATTTACCTCTTTTGTCCATTTTCTACAATCAGGTACAGCAAAAGATTTTTAATATTGATACTTATATGACTATGCATCCTGAAGAAGTTGTTCTAAGAGCTGTCTCTATCACAATTCTTTGAGCTGAAGATTTGAAGATGTCCAAGCAGCAAGCTGTTAATCCTAAAGAGAAATCATCTTCACCAAGCCTTCTACAGGATCTTCTCAAGGATCATCTGAAAGAGTTTGATAGATTTCTCATTTTTTTGGTTTGAACTCATCTTTTATTTTTTGATGTAATATTTGTCACAAGACACTGTTGTTTATATCTGCTGAAATTTTATGATTCTGCCAGATATTATTTTATGCTTTGTGATTTTTCTTTTTGTTGTTCATAGTGACCTCACCTAAATAGGGGGAGATTGTTGGAACACCAGTTTGGATTTAGGATAGGTTCACTATTAGGTTTGTTGACCCAACATGTATAGTCTAGGGTCATCTATTAGTTCTAAGGTTAAGGTTAGTCTAATTAGGTTAGACTACTTTGATCCAGCCTTCAGAAGATTTCTCAGACTCAGACTTAGAACAAATTCAGTTTTATAGAGTTCATAAAAATAGTTCGAAGTTCTTCGAACTCAGCTTGACGATCCTTGATCGTTGATCAACAAACTTAGAGTTTCAACTCTGAGATAAGCTCGATGATATCCGAGCTCAGGTCGATGATCCGTCTTCTTCTACTCAGATTCTCTGGTCAACGATAGTCTATCTCAGTTCGACGATCTTGGAACTCAGTATTGACAGCTATTTTCCAGAACAATAACTGTCAATACTGAGTTCCAAGATCGTCGAGCTGAGATAGATTATCGTCGACCAGAGAATCTGAGTAGAAGAAGACGGATCATCGACCTGATCTCGGATATCAGTTGGGCTTTTAGAACAGTTAGGTATGCGCTTGATCCTACATTTGATATTAGAGGAGGTCACGGGTTAAAGACCAGGGGTTTATTAAATCCCGATTTTTCCCTTCTACCTATGTGGGTCCGGCGGGTCAGGCAATCATGGACATGTGGTAAACCCACCTCTGAGCCATGTGGGCCATGTGGTAAACCCACCTCTGAGCCATGTGGTCCATGTGGTAACCCTACCTCTGAGTCGACGGGTTATGCTGGACGCCGAGGGAGATTGTTGGATCTGACATTCCTTCACTTGGCCCGTGGCACTCTGCTACTCATTTAAGAAATTAAGTAGCGCCCTTTCCAACGGTCCGGGCTTTTGGAACAGTTGGGTATGCGCTTGATCCTATAATTCATAAGTCAAAAAAACACAAACACGTATTTGATATATGTCTAAGTTCATATGTGTTTGATATATATAATTATGTGATTAGATAGGTTAAGAGTGTCAGAAGTATGGTTGGAGAGAAGTCAGCATGATCAAGAAAGTCAGGAAAATGGCTAATTCCAACTGCATTGAGTGACCACACATCATTCAATGCCTGAGGTTAGAAAGCATTGACAGTTGGACTATCACTCAAAGCCTCGATGGCGAAAGTCTGAAATTTATCTAAGTACAAATGCGTCAAGTGAAGGACATACACTCGACGCCTACTCAAGAAAAAACTGACTATGAATAAATGCGTTGAGTGAAGGACTTACACTCAACGCCTTCTCAGTTTATGTGTTAAAGGACAAATGCGTACCTTCACTCAACGCATCAAAGACAGATAGAAATTTGACTAAGTACTAATATGTCGAGTGAAGAGCCTTCACTCAGCGCCTCTGCATCAGACAGAAATTTTGGCTAAGTACTAATACGTCGAGTGAAGGATATTCACTCAATACTTTGGAGTTAACCGTCAAAGCTCAGATACGTTGAGACACAAGGCATTACTCAACGCTTGTACAGAATCAGAAATTGTTCTAAGTCCATTTGGCGTCGTGTCAAATTTGATGACGTCATCCTTAAATTCAAATTGACGCAAATCTCGTGCTAAAAGACAAAGACCGTCATATTGTTCGAGCAGTGATATCCTGGAATGAATCTGCCATTAATGTCGGCCATACCGCTTACCAAAGGAGGATATAGTTGTTGTAGTTATCGAGATATATTGGAAGACGGTGATTCTTTTACAGGGACTTTTCTTGCAAGACATTTACAAATAACATTTGTCATTTCTCCAAACCCTAAGTTTTGCAAAAGTCGGCTAGCATAGCTCAAGTCACTTTCTGTTCATCTTCAAACTTGCAACACAGAATAGCAAACTTTCTCAAGTTTGTAGAAGAAACAGAGCTCTGCATAAGTTCTACACAACATAAGCTGATTCAACTGTGAAGAAATATTTTTCTCGTTGTTATGAAGAAGAAGGACTGTTTACAATACTGTCATGGAAGAGGACTCAGAGATTTATCTCTATAGTTATTTCACTCAAACCATTATTCAAATCTGTAAGACCTCTTTGAGATCTGAGTTGTAAGCCTAATTTATAAAGGCTGAGTTATAGGAGTTGGTGACTCTGAGCTGTATGGTCCTGGAGTGGATCTTAGGTAGGATCGTGGTGAAGATCTAAGGTAGTAGATCAGCTGGATCTCTGAGTTGTAGGAGTTGGTGAACTCTAAGCTATAAGGTCCTGAAGTGGATCTGAGGTAGGGCCCTATAGTGGATCTGAGGTAGGACTAGAAGCAGTCTGAGCTGTAGGAGTGGTGTACACTCTGATTTGTAAGATATTAAGGGATCTAAGGTATAAGCTCAAGGAGCTGAGTATAAAGGAGGAGTTAGCCGAATCTAGCACACTGCTAGATAGGTGAAGGGGGAAAGTGGATGTACCCTAGATAGGGGAACCACTATAAATTTTGTGTGTTTTCTGCGATCTTTAAAGCTAACATCTAACATAAACACACATCAAGCTCTAACTTAAAAAAATTCTAAAGATTTAATACAAACCTATTCACCCCCCCCCCCCCTCTAGGTGTTTAACTACCCTTATAAAAGACTTTCAGGATGGTGTCAACCTCGATCTACAGATTCTATCCAAAAAACCTGGAGATAAAATTCCAGTGGCTTCTGAGGTGGACAACAAGAAAAAGCTGCAGAAAAAACTGCTTGTCGAGAAGGCTTTGTTGATCGCAGGTGATGAGTCGAGCGGTCAACGGATCCTGACCGCCGAAGACAAAGAAATTACAGTTTGCCGCCAGCAAGCCGTAGAGCTTCTGCGGATAGGTAAAATTAAACTTGACCCAAGGGTTATCAAAATTCCTCAACCCTATAAAGCGCCACCATGGACAAAGCAACCAATTCGCGTGATCACTGAGACGGATGACATCCTTTTATCCCGTGATGAGATGAAGGAGAGAAGAAAACAATATGAGCGACTTCAAAGAGAGGAGTTGAAGTAGATTGAACTTGATAAGTCAAAGCGGCCTATGTTCCCTAACCGCCCTTCCTCCTTGGCGACTAGAAAAGATGTGCCCTTTGATTTTGGTGGCTTGCATCTTCAAAGTACTTATTGTTCCTATCATTTTATTGAACCAGAGAGTTCTTGTTTTAACTGCTTACCTACTTCTTACCACAGATTTTGCCAAATTGGACCCTACGACTTACACTGACGAGATCGCTCTACCTCCAAGTGTTTAGGCGGGTGTTAAAGATGATGAGATGTTCGCCAAACTATACGCGGACATCGAAAATCTCCGTAAGATGCCGAAGTCAAAGGAGCTGAGCTTCCTGGAGGATAAGATGGAGAGCCAAGAAAGGGAGAAGATTCCCCAAGATCATGTCGCGACCCTAGCCTCTTCTCTTAAAAGAGAGAAGAGTGGTCAAGATCAATTAATCCGGAAGCTGGAGGAGAATGCGGCCCACTACAAGAGCAAATATTACGAAGTGATCGACAAAGAAAGGAACCGGTGGCCCGATGTTGTGGTTTTCGAGACTGCGATAATTAGACCACGGCTCGGTTAGGGGGGATCCATCCAATCCGGTGCCCAGTTAAGTCAATCTAGTTGCGCGACCTCGTGAACTGGATTCCCCAGCGGAGCACCTGGTTACACTTATTCGCATGGACCATGTTTCTCGAATTCACTGGTCTCACAACATACTTTACCACCATCTAAGTCAGATGTATGTCATCCTCCTTCAGACAGGAGATCAAATGACCAGGATTGGTAGGGACCTGGCAAACCAAAGCAGGCAACCGAGAGAGTAAACATTTTATGAACATTTGATGTATATTCTTTTATATGGAAGACAACTTTTATCTAATCACTGCGACCAGATTTGTTGTGCAATGAATGTTAAAAACAATTTACTATACAACCCCATATTCGCTGGGTGGGACCCAGAGGCATCAACGGTCAGGGATAGACTAGCTTCGGATTGAAGACTAGAAGAGCTCTCACCTTGGAGGAGCTCCCTCCTAGGAGTGGGCGAGATCGCTCTCGCCTTGGAGGAGATCCCGCCTAGGAGTGGGCGAGATCGCTCTCGCCTTTGAGGTGCTCCCGCCTAAGAGTGGGCGAGATCGCTCTCGCCTTGGAGGAGCTCCCACCTAGAAGTGGGCGAGATCGTTCGTGCCAAGACTCGGCCGAGACCCACCAGCGACCAGAGGCGGGCGAGAAGGATTCGAGTCCACTTGACGCCACGCTGAGTGAGCTCCTCTCACTCAACGCCAGTCCAAGCAGTGAAGGCGTCGAGTTCACTCGACGCCGCGTTGAGTGAGCTCCACTCACTCAATGCCAGGTTAAGGTTCTCGTTGCCTTCACCCAATGCGGCGTAGGGTGAAGACGGGAAGGTTCTCGGCATAAGGTTCTCGCCCAGTGGGGTCCAGGGCCCAGGGTGAAATGACCTATTTGCCCTCGGGTAAAATTACCCATATACCCCCAGGGGCTGCATTTAGTACTTTATGAACAGTGGGATTTGGCTACTGGCAGGCCAGCCTGGGGTATTTCAGTAACTTCAGGTCAGCAAAAGGCTATAAATAGACCCATAAGGGCTCCTGAAAAAGCAAGTTCTCATTATTCTCCAAATCTCTAGTGCTTTCTGAGGAGCTCCTAGCCCAGCTTCTGGCTTTGGAGGGGAAGCTCTCAGAGATCTTCCGGGTTTGTGGTGCGACCTCCCTGCTGAGGCTTTGGGTCAGTTTAGGGTCCTTTGCAACTAGTTGAGGGTCGGGGCTTGAGAGAAGTAGGTGTTGGAAGCACCCCTATTTTTGAACTCTCGCTGAGGTCATTTTTGGCTTCAATAGTTCTGGTGCGGTGAGCGTGGAAGGCATCCAATACAAGAAAGCCTTGATTTTGGTCCCATGAATGGAGGTGATGGTGAAGGGTCTAGCTCGGGAAATTCCTCCACCCGGGTAGAGGAGGAGACAAGGAAGATGCTGGAAAACTTCAGGCGAGAGGTCCTGCAGACAATCAGCTTGGCCTTCTCAGTGAGGAGTGAGTGGGCGACACCTCAGGTTCCGGTGGACCCGCTTTTGGACTAGAACGCCCCTGGGCAGCGTCCCGGGAAGGAGGTCCTGGAAGAGGTTGGCGAGAGAGACGTTACGGGCGGGAGCTCTTCCCAGGCCAGCGCCCCCGGAAGGAGGTTCCGATAGAGATAGGCGAGAGGGAGGCAGCAGTGCGAGAACTTTTCCCCACGCACGGTCCCGCGAATCAGGCAAGTCAGCTGAGACCGCGAGACGTTCCCTCTTGCCAGGCAGGAGGAGAGAGCCCTTTCAGTGAGCTCATCATCTCGGCTCTAGTGCCGGAGGGGTTCCGGGAGCCCGACATGTCCTACTACTCGGGGAAAGATGACCCTGTACAGCATATGCAGTGGTTCGAAGACGTGGTTTCGATTAGGCAGATGATGGATGCCTTCAAGTGTCCACTGTTTTCAATCATGTTGAAGGAGAAGGCCCGGGACTAGTTCCACCAGTTGTCGGCGAGTTCGATCTACAGCTTAGAGGATCTGCATCCTTGTTTCCTGTTGAGGTTCTCAACGTCAAAGAAGCGGAAGAAGGAGGCGGAGTGCCTATTTGTGGTGAGGCAGAAGTAGGAGGAGATGCTGGGTCATTACGTTGACCGGTTTCAGGAAGAGATCCTCCTGGTCCAGGAGGTCCCAGGGTACGCACTGATGCTCGTCTTTACCCTAGAGCTGAGACCAAGGTTCTTTAGAATGGAGTTGAAGAGAGTTCCCCCCCCCCCCCTCTTTTGAGGAGCTCATGGATAGGGCGGCGAAGGAGATAGATTTTGAAAGGGTCAATCTGGCTTTCGCCAGGAAGCTGGCCCGGTTGGCGGAGGACGATGTGAAGAAACCAACAGCAGGAAAGCAGAGGGAGCAGAGGGAGCCAAGGGAAGAGAGGAGAAGGGAGGAACCCTGTGGGCAGGGGTAGAACCAGGGTTGGGGGGCCCGGGAGCCGAACAACCGGTTTGCTTGGAGGCCTTAGGAGGGTCTCCCCAGGGCCAAGGAGGAGGCTTCCAGGGAAGAGACAATCTCCGGGAGCCGAGGAGGTTCGATCAGCCGGCGTGGAGGAAGGGACCGAGGGGTCACTTCCCACCACTGAAAGAAGCAATGGAGGTTGGTAGAGGAAGAGGAGGAAGAAGAGGAGTTCGAGGAGCCATAAGAAGGGGGTGAAGAAGGAAGATGGGGCAGGGTGGCGCTGCTCTTCTGTGACTTCCACCAGGAGGAAGGTCACGCGATGGCCACTTTCCCTAAATTCTTAGAGATGAGAGAAGCTAGAGGAGTGGGGAGGTAGGATCTGCCGGTAAGGATCGTGGAAGTGCAGCAGGGAGAGGGAGAGGATAGGTGCGATGACAGAGCAGATGTGGGGACCCGAGGAGGGATCGGGGTGATCCACGGAGGAGTGGGGATTGAGGCAACTTGCAAGGGTAGCCTCCAGACCATGTTCCGAAGGAGGATCGCCTCAACCTCCCTGGCTCCCCCCCCCCCCCAGATGAAAAAATCACCTTCTCATCAGCCGACATGCCAGACTACGAGAATCTGTTCTGCGACGCCCTTGTGATTCAAACGGCAGTGGAGAACTTCACGGTCACCAGAATACTGGTGGATAACGGGAGCTCCGTGAATGTGATCTTTAAGAAGGCTTTTGACGAGATGAAGGTTGAGGGGAAGAGGGTCCTGGCTTCGGATGGACCGTTGTTTGAGTTTTTAGAAGAAAGGAAGGAAGTAAAAGGGGGAGTGGTCAGGGAGTGGTCCTGCACGTGAAGTTGGGGGGGCGTGTCACGGAACTACAGGTTCGTGATCATGGAAGCCCCAAGCAGTTACAACGCCATCTTTGGGCGTCCCCTCATCAGCGCCTTTCGTTGCGTCCCCTCCTCGTTTCATAAATGTCTTAAGTTTAACAACGGAGGGGTGTAGGTCAGGATTAGGGGGGACCCAAAGGTGGCAAGACAGTACTACGTGACGGCGGTCAACACCGTGTTTTGGATGGCTGAGGTGGAAGAGCTGGAGAAGTAGATGGCAGAGCAGGAAAAGGGTGTCGGAGAAGAGGAAGTGAGCCTAGGGGAGGCGAGGAAGGAGATCCCGGAGGAGCGGAGAGAAGTTGAACAGGAGGCCCGGAGGGGAGTGGAAGTCGAGCAACAACAATAGGAGAGCCTGGAGGAGGCGATGGAGATAGGGGAGGAGCGAGTAGCAGGAGTTGAGTAGAAGAGCCCGGAGGAGGCGATGGAGGTAGAGGAGGAGCGAGCAGCAGGAGTTGAGCAGGAGAGCCTGGAGGAGGCAATGGAGGTAGAGGAGGAGCGAGAAGCAGGAGTGGAAGGGGAGGCCCGGAGGGGCGTAGAGGTCGACCAGCAGTAGGAGGAGAGGTTGGAGGAGGCAATAGAGATTGAAGTAGGAGGGGAGGAGGAGTTGGAGTTCAGAGAAGAAGCAAGGGTCGGTTGGGAACAGTCGCGGCTGGAGCTGGCTAATGAAGTGGTGGAGATGGAGTTCTTCACCAGCGCAGGACAGGTGCAAAGGGTGCGGGTCAGCGGGGGCCTAAGTCCTGAGGACCAGAAGCGGGTGAGAGCTTGCATCCAGAGCAACATCAACATCTTCTCTTGGAGTGCGGCGGACATGTCGGGCATTAACGTGGATGTGGCTTGCCATCTCCTGAACCTGAACCCCCAGACTCACCCCATACGCCAGAAGATGAGGGTCATTACAACCAATTTAGAGGAGCCCATCCGCGAGGAGGTCAGGGAGCTCCTAGAGGCCGGCTTCATCTCGGAGATCAAGTATCCAGGCTAGATCTCCAATGTGGTTATGTTTAAGAAAGGGGGTGGGAAATGGCAAATGTGTATTGATTTCTCTTTGTTAAATAAATCATGCCCTAAGGATTGCTACCCCGTGCCTTGAATCGATGCGCTGGTTGATTCAGCAGTCGGTTTTTCTGTTATGAGTTTTTTGGATGCTTTTTCAGGTTATCACCAGATCCGGATGCACACTCCTGATGTCAAGGACGTCTCCTTCATCACTAGGGAGGGGTGCTTCAGTTATAAGATGATGCCCTTTGGGTTGAAAAACGCAGTGGTTACATACCAACGCATGATGGATCGAGTCTTCCAGGGGCAAAGGGGTAGGAACTTGGAGGTCTATGTCGACGACCTGATGAAAAAAAGAAAGTGTGTGAACTCACACGTGCAGGACCTAGAAGAGACCTTCGCCACCCTGCGGAGGTTCAAGATGAGGCTGAACCCCATGAAGTGTGTCTTCGGGGCCAGCCGCGGGAAGTTCCTTGGGCATCTCTTGACTCTGGAAGGGGTAGAGCCTAACCCGGATAAGGTGAAGGCAATCTTAAACATAGAATCACCTCGCGATGCGAAGGAGGTCCAGCACTTGACAAGCAAGTTGGCCGGACTAAGCAGGTTCCTCTCTAGGTCAGGAGATAAGCGTTCATCATTCTTCAAGGTGTTGAGGGGTAACCAAAGGTTTGAGTGGACCGTCGAATGCAAAGAAGCCTTCCAAGGGCTGAAGAGACAGCTCTCCCAGGCTCCTCTACTTCAAAGCCCAAAAGAAGGAGAGGACCTAACCTTGTATCTTCGGTAGGATTGGAGGTCGTGAGCCCTGTTCTGGTCAGGGAAGAGGGGAAGAAGCAGCTACCAATCTATTACGTAAGTCGTATCTTGAAGAAGGTGAAGCTCCGCTACCACATCCTATAAAAGCTAGCATACGCTCTGATCGTTTCTGCAAGGAATCTTCGGCCGTATTTTCAAGCGCACTCAATTAGGGTGGTGACCGACCATCCTCTTCGCAAGATCTTTGAACGGGTAGAGCACTCAGGATGGCTTGCCGGCCAAGTGGTCCATCGAGCTAAGCGAGTTTGATATCTCATTCGTGCCAAGGCTCTCCATCAAGGCGCAGGCAGTGGCTGACTTCCTGGCAGACTATATCATTGAGGTCGGGGGAGAGGAGCCGCGGCAACAAGAAGCATGGAGGATGATGGTTGATGGGGCCTCGGGAAAGCTTTCACTTGGGGGAGGAGTGGTGCTGATAATCCCCCAAGGGGTTGCTATAGAACAGGCGGTGGCTTACCACTTTCCAGTGACCAACAACCAAGCAGAGTACAAGGTCGTGATAGTCGGTCTTCGTTTGACAAAGGAGCTTGAGATCCAAGACGCGGAGGCCTTCACAGACTCGATGGTGGTAGCATCACATATCTGAGGAGAGTTTGAAGCTCGGGAGCCTACCCTCATAAAATACCTATCCAAGGTAAGGGCGATCATCGGGGGGTTCCGATCATTCTCAATCCAACATGTCCCGAGGGAGGAGAGCGCAGCCGCCGATTGGTTGGCAAAGTTTGGACCTTGGGGAGGAGGGACCCTGACTAAACTGTTTTGACTAACGATCGAGGAAGGGGAGTTGATGGAGGTGGGTCGGCAACCCCCGTGGGTGGACTCATTGGTAACCTTCCTGACCACTGGCGAGCTAACGAAGGAGGTTAGGGATGCAAAAAGCTTCAGGCGCAAAGCAGCTCACTACCTAATGTTGGAAGGGGGATTGCATCGTAAGATGTTATCAGGGTTCCTAGCAAGATGTGTAACCGAAGAAGAGATCCCGAGGATCCTGGGGGAGGTATACTCGGGCGAGTGCGGCAGACACTCGGGAGGAAGGACGTTGGAAGCAAGAGTGATAAGACAAGGGTACTTCTGGCAGACCCTGAGGAAGGATGCAATAGAATTCGCAAAGAGATGCCAAAAATGCCAGCTGTATGCCCCCCCTCCAACTCTTGCCGGCTCAAAGACTTAGGAGCATTACGTCGTCATGGCCTTTCGCCATTTGGGGAATGGACTTGGTCGGGCCTTTCCCTCCGGCTAGTGGTCAGAGGAGGTTCCTCTTTGTCATGGTCGATAACTTCTCAAAGTGGTTGGAGGTTAAGACCTTGTACAAAGTCACCTTACAAGTTATAAGGAACTTTGTCTGGGGGAGATCATATGCAGGAATGGGCTACCCCAAGCGATAGTGACAGATAACGGCCCCCAGTTTGCCAATGAAGAGTTCATCAGCTTCTGCGCCCAACTGGGGATAGACCTCAGGTTTGCCTCTGTCCACCACCCCCGGAGCAACGGCGAGGTGGAAGCGGCAAATAAAATCATGGTGAATTTGCTCAGGAAAAAATTAGAGAACTTGAAGGTAAATTGGGTGGAGCAGCTCCCCTCAGTCCTGTGGGTCTTGAGAACGACCCCGAACATTGCCACTGGCGAGACCCCCTTCAAGCTTTCTCACGGGTGTGAGGCGGTCCTGCCAGTGGAGTTCGAGGTTCGGTCCCCACGGGTCGCAGCCGCGGGGGAAGGAGATGAGACTTGGAGGTTGGAGAATGAAGAAGGTTTGCGCCTCTCGCTAAACATGATGGAAGAGTTGCGGGATATTGCAGCCATCAGGCAAGAAGAGATCAAACGGCGGATGGCCAAATATTTCGACAAGCATGTCAGGATCAAGCAGTTTGCTGAAGGAGATCTGGTACTGAAAAAGGTTGACGCAGCGGGAAGGTCAGCCCCCGTGGGCAAGCTCAACCCAAACTTGGAAGGGTCTTACATAGTAAAGGAGGTCCTTGGAACAGGATGTTACTACCTCCAGGATGTGGAGGGGAGAACCTTGAGCCTCACCTGGAGCGGCGATGACCTAAAGCGCTTCTACCCGTAAGAGGGAGAAGGTGATTGTATTAGTATTTTCAAGTGCTATCATAATATATTCCTTACTTTGATCTGTTGTCTACTTTTCCACTTAAAGTTAGAATAGGGTTCAGAAACTTCATCAACACCCCGAGCTAGGCTCGACCCCAGGTAGACCCGCTGCGTAGGCTCCCATCTAACTGGCAGGTCTGAAGGCTCGTCTGTGTGGGAGAGGTCTTGTTTGTGGAAACTTCATCAGCACCCCGAGCAAGGCTCGGCCCTAGGTAGACCCGCTGTGCAGGCTCTCATCTAGCTGGCAGGTCCGAAGGCTCGCCTATGGGGGAGAGGTCTTGTTTGTAGAAACTTTATCAACACCCCGAGCTAGGCTCGACCCCAGGTAGACCCACTACGCAGGCTCCTATCTAGCTTGTAGGTCTGAAGGCTCTCTTGTGGGGGAGAGGTCTTATTTGTGGAAACTTCATCAACACCCCAAGCTAGGCTCGGCTCCAAGTAGACTCGATGTGCAGGCTCTCATCTAGCTGACAGGTCCGAAGGCTCGCCTGTGGGGGAGAGGTCTTGTTTGTGGAAACTTCATCAACACCCCAAGCTAGGCTCGGACCCTGGTAGACACGTTGTGCAGGCTCCCATCTAGCTGGCAGGTCCGAAGGCTCGCCTGTGGGAGAAAGGTCTTGTTTGTAGAAACTTCATCAACACCCTGAGCTAGGCTCGGCCCCAGGTAGACCAGCTGCGCAGGCTCCCATCTAGCTGGTAGGTCCGTATGCTCGCCTGTGGAGGAGAGGTCTTGTTTGTGGAAACTTCATCCCGAACTAGGCTCGGCCACCCTAGCGAGGCCAAGGGCCTCGGCGGAAGCATGCTTGAGAAGCATTCGGCCTCAACAGTTGTATCTACTAAAAATACAAACACTTACAAACATATGATTACAATGTATCAATAAACATTTACAATGAGAAAAAGGAAGATGGCTGAAATACAAATGTTTACAATGTATTTACTCAAAATGTGATTACAAAATTAGAGCATCTCGCTCATTACAAACAAGAGAAAAAAGAGGGGGGGAAGGACCCATCAGGGAGACGCACTATATCCACTCGAGCTTCTGCTTGAGCTCTCGTGGGAGCTCTCGCCAGAGCCCTCCCCGGATATCTCGCCAGCAACCTCGCCAGCAGTAGTAGGTTGCGGGACATCCGAGGGCGGGGAGTCGGGAGAACCTGGGGGCTTCTGGATGGGCTTGAAAAGCCAAGGGAAGAGCTGACGCGCGGTGATAGTCTTACCACCCTCGTCCAAGCAGCCTACGTCTCAAAACGTCTCGATCGTCAGCCGGACCGTCGCCTGAGCGTTGGTCTGCAGAAGCTTATCGACCTTGTACTCCGAGTAATGGCGGTTTTTCAACCTCTCGTCCAGTGAAGGAGGGGGCGGAACTGCAGCAGCAGCCGCCTCCAGGCGCCGGAGCTGATCCTTTAGTAAAACGTTCTCGCACTCCACCCCTGCCAGGTGCGCGCGGAGCACCATAGCCTGAGCAAAGTCCTGCGTAAAGAGAGAGGTCAGTATTGGAGGAAAAAGGTCGTGATCTACAGCGGCGAGAAGAAATGTCTTGAAAGGTCTCGCTTACCTCTTCCGTCGGGCGCAGGGACAGCAGCCGCTTGGCATCCGCCAGCTCTGTCTTTTGGGCTGCCGCTTGAGCCATCGCCTCCTCTCTCGCCTTGTACATGTCGAGGAAGTTACGGTCGATGGAAATGCACCGGCGCATGCACATGTGCGCAAGCTAGAATCCACGCATCAGGGCCCGGACGAAATCAAAAGACAGGAGGCGAGTGGGCAGTTGCTTGTACAGGCCGGCGTACTCCCAGCTGTAAAGGTCGTAGCCTAGTATGAAGGCCTCGCCAGTAACCTGATCATGCTCTGCCCAGCTGGGGAGAAGGGTCGAGAGAGAGACCCGATTGGCCTCGAGGTCCCACTGCAGCAGGGGTTTTCCTTCCGCGTCAAGGTACTTCTTGTTGAGACCAAAATTCTGGTGCCCCTTTGGCACCTGCTTGGGCGGGGACTGACCGGAGGTCTCGACGGCGGCCCCCTCGCTGCCAGCCCCGCCTGAAGCTGGAGGGTTATCGGCAGGGGCCCCGGCGCCACCCTTGGCGGCAGTGGACATCTCGATGGCCGCCTGCAGGAGCTCTTCAAAGGATCGGCCTGGAGCGGGAGGTCGGACGGGCGATGTCGCTACGGACTTCTAATTATCGGCGGCGGTTGGTTTCGGTCTTTTTAACGGCTGGGAGGAGAAGGCGCTGGGCTTCCGCTTCCCAGCATCGGACGGCGGAGGTGGAGTCAGCTCGTCCTGGCAAGCACGAGCCGTGGATTTCACGAGAGCCAGCAGATCTCTCGCGGCCCGGCTCCCGGCAGCCTGAGTCTCGGGGAAAGGTTGGTGCAAGGTAATCTCCTGCTCTCCTGCCAAGGTGACACCACTCAGCATTAAGTCTTAGAACGGGAAACACCGAGTTAAAGGCGAGACCATACCTTCGCCAGGGGGCACGGGAAGGAGTGAATCGACGTCCCGCCGGAGGAATAGGACGTCGAAGTCCTTAGTCCTGAAGAACTCCAGAAGGGCACTCTCACGTAATCCCAGGGTGAACGTCTTGTAGGCGGTATTCTCTAATTGGATGGGCGCGAGAGGGACGTTGTCGAAGTCGTCGGAGACAAAGACAAACTTCTTGCCCCACTGATGGTGCTTTTTGGCGAGACCAGTGGTCTTGAGTAGCTACCCGGAGAAGAAGACCACCCCTCCCTTCGTGCGGAAGATGAACAGCTTCCGGAAGATAGGGAGGCTTAACTCGATCCTCTCGGATCGCATGTAGCAGATAAACGCTACAAGGATTGAGACTGAGTTAGGATTCAGTTGCGCGGGAACCACTCCATAGTATCGGAGGGCCTGGCGCATCTCCAGCCAAAGGGGGAGGCGGAAGCCCACCTCGAAGTGTTCAAAGGGGATGGCGAGCTCCCCCTCTCCCACGCTGTTCACCCTGTCATGGTTACCGGGGTTTCTCGCGGTGAAGATGGCGGTAACGTAGCGGGAGGTGATTAGTTGGTACTCTTCCATGGTTAGGCGGCAAGGGGGGAATTGGTGCTTGTGGAAGGCTTTCGCGCAGTTGGAACGTCCCTCGTTTTCATCCGGCATCGTGTTTAGGGGATTGAGCGATGTCTCAAGGAAAGAGGCGAGAGCGAAAATTATGCGAGAACGAGAGAGTAAGGAGGAAGCAGGGGGAGTTCTCGTCAAGTCACGGGAGCAACAGGGAGAAGAGCAAGGGTTCTGGATCGGGGAAATAAATGCAGTTGGTGGACTTCCCTATTTATAGAAAACCGTGATCAATGATGGCTTTTCCCAAAAAGGCGGCGGGGGTACAGCTGTCACGCCTTAAGCCGGCAATACCTCGGTTTCCATCCCAGGGTGACAGCGACCGATCGATAATTCTGATTCGCGAAAGCATTGTGAGATAACGTGATAGCAAAATAAGTCGAAGCAGAGGTCGCTCTCGACGGGCAAGAGCCGAATAATAAATAATAATAATGATAGCATAGTTAAAAATTACAAAGTACGAAATAAAAAGCGACATGGTACATTGAGGGAAGGGAAGGCCAAGGGGTGAGAGAGGACGAGACTTCGTGAATCAATACGCTTCCCAGCGCCATCATCCCCGTTCTCGTCGTCTAGTCCTCGAAGACGCCAACGGGTCGAAGTAGGACGACAGGATGGTGCATCCTAGGTTGATTCAGCGAGCCTAGTCTCGGATTTGCGCGATGCACCTCCCGGGGGAAGACTCGGCGGTAGGCCCACCCGGCCGCTCTGTCTCGCCTAAGAAGTAGTCTCACTCCAGGGCCTCCAGCCTCTGATCCACTGTCTTGCGGAACTCCTTCGCCGCAGAGGCATGGGCCCGCTCCCGCCGCACAAGCTTCGACAGGATGGCAGCAATCCTCTTCCCCTGCCTTTTCGTGCTCCCGGCTCCATTCAAGACCTCCTCCATCTCATCAGACGAAGGGAAGGGGGAGCTTTCACCGTCCTCTCCCTCTCTGTCTTCATCGTCGTCATCATCTTCTTCGTCGGCTCCCAATCGCGGGTTCGGATCCCCTGATAAAACAATTTCGTGGTTATTACGAGAACTAAGTAAAAGCTACGGTAATGCTCCGCATACCTGCAATGTGGCGAGAGCTATCGACGGTCGGCAAGAGAGAAAGCCCGGACTCCCCCTCGGTGCCATAGAGGAGGTGGAGCGGCTTTCCTCGCCCCGGGCGGAAGGTATCGCGTACGGTGATCCCGGTCTGGCCGGGAGTAGGGGAAGTTGTCCTCTCTCGCGGGGTGGCTGGTCTCTTTTGAGTTCGCGGAGGATTCGTTAGCCACCCCTCCCGCCAGTAGGGAAGGATTAGCCGCTTGATTGTCCGAGGGAGCAATCACTATGTCGTTTTCTCGGATTGCGAGACCCGGATTGGCGGAAGTTGACGCTGCGGAAAGCCATTTCAACTGATTTAAGAGAGGGAAATGAAGGGAAGAGGCAGTAAAAGAAAAAGGGGTTACCTGGAGGTTCTGAAGGGTCAGCCAGAGGAGTTCCTTCCGGGACCCATGCTGGATCCTCAGGGAGGCGAGATGTCGGCGGGTTTGGGGGCACCAGCGGAGGCCTGGCACCATCTTACCGAACCGCCTCCTGCGAGAAGTGTTTGCATGAACTGACTTACTTTCCCAACCGCATAGGAAATGTCTGGTTTTGTAACAGTCAAATAGATGAGTTTACCAACAAGACGTTTGTACCTGGTGATATCTTCAAGGAGAGGAGAAGACTCACTCCAACATTTGTCATCTCCAACAGCCATAGGAGACCGAGAAGATTTAGCTCCAAGAAGACCTGTCTCTTGTAAAAGATCGAGAGCATATTTCCTCTGTGAAAGAACGATAGAACCAGATTTTCAAGATATCTCAATCCCTAGAAAGTACTTAGGAGACCATATATCCTTCGTAACAAAATGTCGGAGCAGATACTACTTTGCCATATCGATGTCTTTCCTATCATCCCCAGTAAGAAGGATATCATCTATATACACCGCAAGAATTACCAGCCCAGACGAGGTTTTCTGAATAAACAAAGAGTGATCTGCAGCGGTTCGAACAAACCCAGCAACAAAAAAAAACCACGTTAAACTTTTCAAACCAGGCTCTCAGACTCTGTTTAAGACCATAGATGGTTTTCTTCAACTTACACACCTGAGACTCCCCCTGAGCAACATACTCAGGAGGTTGCTCTATATAAACTGTCTCATTCAAATTCCCATAAAGAAAGGCATTCTTGACATCTAACTGAGACATTTCTCAATCTCTGTTCATAGTCACAAAAAAGAGAACACAGATCGTAGTATTCCGAGCAACAGGAGAGAATGTATCAAAGAAATCCACACCATAAGTTTGTGTAAATCCTTTGGCCACAAGACAGGCTTTGTAACGATCAACTGTACCATCAGGAAGGTACTTGATAACAAATACCCAATGACAGCCAACAACATCAGTACTAGGAGGAGTAGGAATAAGAGACCAAGTACCCCGTTCAGTTAGAGTGTTCATCTCCTCATCCATAGCAGCTTTCCAATGTGAAATAATCAGAGCATCACGATAAGACGCAGGAAGAACATTGGCCGAGAGGGCAAAAGCAAAACTCTGTGCCCGAGGAGACAGTCTGGTGTAAGATACCACAGCTGTAAGAAGATGCTGAGTGCACGAACGAACGCCTTTCCTGAGAGTAATTGGAAGAACAAGATCAGTCATGTCTACCTGCTTAGGTCCATCCGAAGGAGAGGCAGACAAACTAGGAACTTTGGGCAGCGAATCAACAAAGGAATCGTGAAGAGCAGGAGAGTCGTAAGAAGAAGAAGAAATAGTAGGCTCGGGACCAAGTGCAGAGATAAGAGGAGAAGGAACAGAATCAGAAGAAGGAATAATAGAGGAAGGGGAAAAAATGAAACATTCTCAAAGAAAGTAACATCGGCAAAACATACTGTCGGTGGAGAACAGGATCATAATACCTGTATCCTTTCTAAGTCGAACAATAGCCCAGAAAGATACATTTAATCGAGCGTGGTGACAGTTTGTCACGACCAGAAAAAGGAGAATGAACAAATGCAGTGCACCCAAAGACACGAGGAGACAAAGGAAAAGGGTTCGCATCTGGATGTAGAATAGAAAAGGGAGTCTTCCCACCGATAACAGAGGATGGAACACGATTAATAAGAAAATAGGAGAGAAGAATTGCATGCCCCAATAAGACTTGGTAACATGCATATGAGTAAGAAGACTCCGAGTCACATCAAGCAGATGACGATTCTTTCATTCAGTAACACCACTTTGTTGTGATGTATAAGGGAAAGTGGTTTGATGAACAATGTCATGATCCATACAAAACGATGTAAATTGATGACTAAGATACTCTTTAGCATTATCAGATCTAAGGATTTTAATAGAAGTATCAAGCTGTGTATGAATCTCATTGTAAAAGCAGTGAAAATAAAATAAAGTTCAGAATGTTCGCGCAACAAATATAACCATATACAACAGGAAAAATCATCAATAAATGTCACAAAATACAAGCTACCCCTACCAACTGTTTGAGTAGGAGCAAGGCCCCATATATCAGAATGGATAACATCAAACGGATGAGAAGAACTCCGGCCATTGCTTGAAGGAAAAGTAGAGCGATGATGTTTCCCAAATTGGCAAGCTTCACAATGAAGAGAAGAATCTCCCCGAGGTAAATCAAGTAGAAGCTGATAGAGGATCCAAGGAGGAGGATGTCCAAGCCGAAGATGACACTAAAGTAGAGGAGAGGATGCAGAAAAGGCAGAAGAAGTATCAAGATAGAATAAGTTGCCGCTCTCAGTCCCAGTAGCTACCATCTCCTTGCACTGAGGAACCTAAAAAAGCACAAGTAGAAGTAAAAGTCTTTAGTGTCAACTAATTCCACCTATGGGGGGGGAATAGGTGAATTGCAGTCTTTTGCGGAATTTAAATAACCTGCACAATTAAACAAACACAGCACAAAAAAGCACACAAGCAATTATAGTGGTTCCCCGATTTGGGTACGTCCACTCTCCCCCTTCGACCTATCTCCCACCAAGGGATGACTCGGTCACTTCACCAAACGGATTGAAATCCAATCCTCACACTACGGAAGGCACCCTTCCAACCGAAGGAGTCACTACTCCTCCACCACGGGTTGCACCCAACTCTTACAACTAGGAATCACTATTCCTTTACAACAAAACAAAAATAGAATGTACAAGAGATACAAACTACACGTGTGGAGAACCCGATGTCCCTCTTCGTTCTTTGAAGCGTTCTTGATGAAGACAAAGAGTCCACGACCGGATCACTCTCTTGGAGAGGATCTTGACAAGATCGGCGGCGGCAAGTGAATGCGGCGGCGATGCTTTGTATATCCAAACTTCTTGATGAAGCAAGCAAGGTATACAAACGATCTTAATCGGATCGGTCGTCTCAATCGATTTAGAATGAAGAACTAACCTCGTTCAACAAATTGAGAGACAAGGGATCTCGAGAGAGAAGCGTGAGACGCTATACTAGCCTCAGTTTTGTCGCCAGAAGATCAAAGATGATCTGAGATCTGCGGCGGTGACAACTTTGCGAGCGGTGACGGCAAGCGGAGGAGTTCCGCGATCGGCTAGGTCACGCTCGGCGGCTTTTGATTTTCCGTGAATCGCTGCTGTTGATGTTCGAAATAAGCGAGTATATATACTGTAGAACAACCCTAAGTGACCGTTGTGGGGCCCACAAAAAGAAGCCCTAGTTCCGGTCAAAACAGCGCACAGCAACTTGGTTCGGTCCAGCGAACAGAGCAAATTTTCCCAAGGCAAATTCGGCGAGAATCATTGGTGATTCTCGACGAAGTCGGCGGGAATCACTCATGATTCCCGTCGATTCTGCCTTAGCCGATTTCCAGTTGTAAAACTAGTCAGCCTGCGGGAATCGGCGGGAATGCAAACGTCATTCTCGACGAATCAGCGAGAATCAATTAATGATTCCCGTCGATTCTGCCTTAGCAGAATTCTAGAAGGAGGACAGTAAGCCAGATAAAATCGGCGAGAATCACTGGCTGATTCTCGACGATTCGGCGGGAATCACTAGTGATTCCCGTCGAATCAGTGAGAATCACTTAGTGATTCTCGTCGATTTTGACTTAGACGATTTTCCTCTTCCTTCCCATGAACTTGGTCTTTGACCCATCTTTGCTTCTCTTCTGCTCTTGATCAATCTTGACCCTGTACTTGAAAATAAGTACACTCCAATAGAGAGGGCACACGTGAGTCAACACACTGATCTGCTCAACGAGGGATTACGTTGCGCAGACCCGTGTATATTGACCCACTGCACCCTGATATTGGTGTGTACTTAGCATGGAATAGCTGCAAGCACAACTTAATAGAAAATCATCAAATACATTGTGAATCCATCTTAGCTTGACTGGAGTCTTCTTCAAATCCAGGTAATTGTGGATATAATACCCAACAAGAAGCAGTAAATATCGCTTCACATCCCAACTGCTTACAGACTACAGTAATAGAAAGAAGATTGCAGGGAAAGTTGGGGACATAGAGAGTGTCCCAAAGCTAAAGAGAAGGAGTAACATGCACAGTGCCAGACCCATGAATCGGGGACGGAGAACCATCAGCAATAAGAACAGGAGGTAAGTGGTTACTCTGAGTAAGAGAAGAAAAAAGCCGAGAATTCCCTGTCATATGATTGGTAGCACCAGAGTCAATAAGTCACCTACCCGTGATAGCTAATTGAGCAGCGCCAGAAGTAGCAAGACAAGTAGTAGACTTTTGGCAGAATCAGCAGAAGCAGGACGAAGATAATGAGAACAGATAAATTTCGAATAACGATCAATCAAGTGGTCAATCTTGCCATAATGAGAACAGATAAATTTCGAATAACCACGACCGCCAGTACGGCCACCCCGACCACAAAAATTATCATGACGGGCAGGATGAGCAATAATATCAGGAGAGGGAGAGGGAAGCAAAGAATGCTAAAGTATAGTAGTAATAACAGAAATACGGGTAGCAATAGCATCGAGATTCGGAGTGTCCGCCTCTCCAAGAATCTGTTGACGAATCATATCATAGGAGTCAGGGAGACAAAGCAAGTAGCAAACCACAAGGAGCTCCTAAAAATGTTTTTGTTGCTCAGCAAGATCAGTATAAAATGGATGGTGTTGAAGAAGTTCACCCGCAAGACTCTGGACCTCCTGATAAGCAGCAGCAAGGGTCATAACAGGACGAGCAAAGAGATCAGCATACGGTGTATAGATACGCGAAGCCTGATACCCTTTAGAATATAAAGCAGCCAGATGATTCCACGCATCTTTGACTTTTTGATCATCTCGGATGACAGGAAGACACTCATTAGACAAACTGTTGGCCAACCAAGTGCGGACCAAAGCATCAGAAGCATCCCAATCATCGTAAGCAGCAGAGCCAACATGAGGAGGGTCATCAGTCAAGTGAGAGCGCTTACGCTAAGAACGTAAAATGAAGATAAAATGCACACTCTAGTCATGATAATTTGGGCCGGTAAGCTTAAACACAGTACCAAAATTACCCGAAGTAGAGACAGATGTAGAAGAATGAGAGAGAGGGATAAAAAAAGTAGCATAAGATGACGGAGTGTCCATGAAGAAAGAAAGCATGCCGCTCGGTCAAGACGGAAACCGCGAGGACAGACAACAAGATAAGAACCCGCGCAAACAGGAAGAACAAGCCACCCGGTCTTTGTGTGAACACAGCAGTAGCAGAAAGAAGTTACGACCCAAAGGCGGTGAAGCCGCACGAAAGGAAAGAAGAGCAAGAGAGCGCGCGAACAAGGCGGAAACTGCGTGACCAAAAAGAAAGGGAGGGAAGAAATCGGAAGAAGCCAGAAGAAGGGAGGACAAAAAACCAACCCGCGCGATTGCAAAGGACAAACCGCAAAGAACACGGGGATATAATTTTGGAGCAAATGTCCGGTTTTCCTCTGATACCTAGTGAAAATATGAGAAGAAAAACAGACAAGAGGTAAATAATCGTAAATTTTATTGATAAAAAATTAATCATTACATAAGTATGCCCCCTTATTTATAGAAAACGGGGGAGGTGAGAGAGTACAATACATGATGTGGGACTAAACTTAAGTCGGGCAGCTTGTGCGGTTTGACATACACAAACAGCACACTACATAAAATACAATAATAAAACTTGCAGCCACTAGAGGAGACTGACATAATCTAAGATAGACTGCCTGAAACGTCTCCAGGCCACACATGTGGGTTGTCTCAAGACCACAATGTGGCTACCCATCAAACCAAAGCTTCTGCAATCCTCCTGACGATAAACTGCGGGTTGTCACCTAACCGCAGTTGAGGTTAACCATCACGCACAGTAGCAACTACAACCAGACCGCCGTAACTTCACAAGAACGTTGTGGCTAATACTTAAACCATAGCTGCAATCCCCTGCTGATCCCTGATGTGGCTTCATTTAGGCTGCTGCGGTTTCACCAGACCGCTGCGACTAATCAACCAAGGAATAACTGTGGTCTCAAACTAGTCCGCTAAACATCCAACTCAACAGCTCGCTGTGCCAAACCGCCATAAGGCCGACCAGACAGACCGCTGCAGCTAGAATGGCTAACCGCCCGAACTGAGTTCCAACACTTCTTTGACAATATATGGCCTTGCCCAGTTCAGATTAAGCTTTCCTACTAAACTGGCTCAGGAAGCAGCATCAACCTTTTTCAACACTAAGTATCCTGTGAAGAATTGCTTCGCCCTGATGTTCTTGCCAAAATATTTTGCCACCCTTCTTTTAGCCTCTTCTTGCCTATAGTTGCTTCATCTCGTAGTTTCTCTATCATGTTAAACTACATCTCATATCATAATCATTGATGCCCAACAAATCCTCCCAGTCTTGCCTTGCAAGCAAGACTCTTGTGGTAGGTATCTCAAATTTTATCGGAATGAGAGTCTCTGAACCATGAGATAGTTTGAAAGGGGTCTCCCCGGTAGCTGATGAGGGCGCAGTCCCGAGATCCCAGAAGACCGATGGAAGTTGCTCTGCCTAGTTACCCTTGAGGTTTTGCACCTTCTTCTTAAGGAGGTTAAGGATTAACTTTTTTTGCGGCTTTGACTTGACTGTTGCTTTTGGGGTGAGGTACTGAATAGAATCTCAGCTCCATCTCAATCTGGATACAGAAGTTAATCATTTTTTGTATTATTGAACTGATGATCATTGTATGTAATAATAGCCATATAGGAAACCCATATTGACAGACAATCTCCCCCCAAATGAAATTTCTGATAACCTGTGTAGTAGTTTTTGCCAACGTCTTTGCTTTGATCCATTTGCTAAAATAGTATATCATCACTATAATGAAGCATCATTGCCGACTTGCGATTGAAAAAGGATCGAGGAGATCTATCCCCCAAACTTCAAAGGACCGTAGTATTGTTATTGACTTGAGCTGCTGGGCCGGCTTAAGTTAAAGAGGGCAAACTTTTGGCACTGAACACACTTCCTTGTATATGATTCAGCATCCTTTCTTATTGTGGGCTAGAAATATCCTTGCCTAATGATTCTCCTTTCTAAGGTTCTCGCTCCTAAGTGACTACCACATTTGCTAAAATGAATTTTTGGAAGGACAACATGAACTTCTTCTAAAACATATCTTGTCATGGGCGACATGAAAGTCTTAATGTAGGGAATTCCCAAGACCAGATAATTATAGGCTACCTTAAATTTAAATTTCTTCTTATCTTTGACTGAAGAGTGAAACTCCTCTGATGAAAGATAAAGAATGAAAGGATTCATCTAAGATAAGTGTTGATCGATTTGTATCAATTCTCCTTCCTCCACTACTAGGCGGAAGAGATCTAAGGTTGTTCCTCTTGACAATAGACCATACTTAGCAAGTTGATCGGCTTCCACATTTTTAGACCTTGGGAAGTGTTGAATGGTAAAGATTTTGAACTTCCTATTCTCTGCCTTGACCAACAATGGATACTTCTGCAAAACAAGTTCCCTTGTTTCAAAGTTGCCCAGAACTTGAGACACCATTACCAAGAAATCTATCTTGACATGAACATGCTCAATTCCTAACTCCTATACAAACTTTAAACTTGCTAGGAGTGCTTCATATTCAGCCTGATTATTTATTGTTGGAAAAAAGAATTTTATTACTTGTTCCAGCCTAACTCCATTTGGATTGATAAGAACCACTCCGACTCCTAAAGAGTTTTTGAATGAAGCTCCATCTATATAGATGGTCCAAGTTAGATGAGACTTTTTATTTTGATCGGGTAGGGTTATACTGTATCCACCATAAAATCTGCCAATACTTGCACTTTGATTAATGTTCTGGGGATATAGGATATGTCGAACTCGCTGAGCTTGATAGACCATTTGTCCAGCCTTCCTGAATGCTCAGGTTTTTCCAATACACTTCTCAGGGGAAGATCAGTTACCACCTGGATAGAATGAGCTTGGAAGTATGGACGGAGTCTTCGAGCAGACATAACTGCTGGGTCCATTGATCCCAATTCCTAGATTTGTAAGAAGTCAAATAAGTCAATGGTATACGCATTGTTGTATTTGATGTATGTTTAATTTTATGCATGCAGGTTAGTCCTTATTATACTGATTGGACATGTGGTCACAAGATAGGCATGTTGAAAGACAGAAATTCTGCCTAAGTCCACAGGCGTTGAGTGAAGCAAGCTTACTCAATGCCAGATGCCTTAAAATAGGAAGCTAGACAGAGAAATTCCACTAAGTCCACAGGCATTGAGTGAAGCAAGCTCACTCAACGCCAGAAGTCAAGGATAGATGATGACAAAGGCAAAAAAGCACCTAAGTCTACAGGCATTGAGTGAAGCTAGTTCACTTAACACCATATAGCTAAAAAATGCCGAGACAGGTGTGGACAATCAAAGGCAAAGTTTCAACAAGCAAGAAAATCTACTAAGACAAAAATCGTTGAGTGATGTCAACTCACTCAACAACATGCATCATAATTCGTCGAGTAAATCTGCCACTGTCAAAGACCTAGAGTTTCTGGCAAAGAAAAATATACTAAGTCCAAAAGTGTTGAGTGAAGCTTGGTCACTCAACAGCATGCAGTCTCTATCAAAGCCACGAGAAATCTGTAAAAGAAATTCGACTAAGTTCAAAAGCATTGAGTAAAGTTTGTTCACTCAACGCCATGCTGATTCAGTCAAAGCCATGGAAGAGAAAATTATGTCCAAGTACAATAACATCGAGTGAAGCCAGCTCACTCAACGCTAGAGGAAGAAAGCGGTGTGTCATGCTGCTGCTGTCAATGCCAAAGAAGAAACCGGAATTTGGCAAGGCAAAAAGCGTTGAGTGAAGCCAGTTCACTCAACGCCTAGTCAAATGTTGAGGCTGAAGGAGAAAGCATTGAGTGTAGTCAACACACTCAATGCCTTCATGAAGAGCTGAAAATTATTCTAAGTCCAGAATCATTGAGTGAATCCAGTTCACTCAACGCTCTCAATGCCAGATTTTAGAGGCAAAGGCAGTAAGCGTTGAGTGAGACCAGCTCACTCAATGCCATCAGACAAATGAAGTTTTGGCTAAGTCTAGTGGCATTGAGTGATGAAGGCTCACTCAATGCTCTCAATGCCAATAAGCAGATAGTTGGGCCAAGTCATATAGCATTGAGTGATGAAGGCTCACTCAACGCTCTCAATGCCTAGAGTTGCAAAATGATGCAGAATGTTGACTAAGTCCAAAAGTGTTGAGTGAGGCTTATTCACTCAACGCTCTCAACGCCAGCAGTATAGATTCGTTGAGTATTTCTTATTCACTCAACGTACTCAACGCATGGGCTATTGTCTGAAATTTTCTAAGTCCAGAATGGCTGACGTCAGCAAAGTCAACGAATTTTAAATTCGTTATGGAAGAACTCATCACTAACGTCGCAGTCAGTCTCATTCTATAAAACTAAGGATATAATCAGTCGTTAAAGTAGCGACACGTGTCAATCATCTCGCTAGATGATGAAATTATAAATGGAAGATGAGATCTGGATCGAGACAAGTTTTCTGAGGGATCAATACATTATGAAAAAGTTGTGCAGGACTTCGTCTTCTTCCCCCACTATTATTGCAGAGACAAGAACATCAATTCAACAAATCTGAAGGATTTCTGTGTTAGCTGTGGCGATCAACATCTGCTACTGCAAGATCAGAGGATTTCTCTGAGGAAGAAGAATCGGTATAGCTTAGCCCTAGCTAAAATTGTTTCAAGATCCAAGCCGAGCTGAATTTGAAGATCAATCTCTGGATTTGAGAAGAAGAGGTAGAGCAATCTATGTTCTGCAAAATAGGTTAGCTGATTGAAGATCTTTCTTCTCTCCCCTTCATCAGCAGAATCAGAATCAAGGTTCTGAGTTACTTCTAGCACAAGCCGCAGATTCTTGAAGATTGTTATTCTTATTGTTGTGAAGAAGATATGGCTGAGATTTTCTCAGCTTAGGAAACAATTGACTGAGATTAATTTCTTTTGAGTCAAATCAACATTACTATTCAATTTTTATAGGATTTGTTCAAGATCTATGTTATAAGCCTAAATTATAAAGACTGAGTGGTTAGATCCAGTCTGGGATCTGGGTGATAAGGCTGTTTTCTAAGCCAGTGTTGTAGGGCATTTGTGCATGTAGTAGGTGATCAGGTGATTACTGAGTGGTTGGGCTGTGTGCTTGTGTTGTAAGTCTCAGTGGAGACTGAGTGATCCTGTGGGATTGTATTGTAATCCTTGAGGAGGCAATTTATTGGAGAAGTGTCTTGTCTAACATTCTGCTATAAAGGCAGGAGGGACAGTGGATGTACTCATACACTAGGGAACCACTATAAAATTTTGGTGTATTGTGTGTGAATTTCTTGAAAGCAAAACTAATCACTCACAACAAGGCCTAAATTAGTTAAAGAGTACAAGAGAATAAAAGGACCCTAATAACCTATTCACCCCCCCCCCTTTCCCTCTAGGTGATTATCTACCCTTGAATTCAAAGACTTTCAAGTGGTATCAGAGGGAGGTTGCTCAAGAAAGGCTTAACAGTCTGAGTAGATCTCCAGGGGTAGCTGAAAGAAGACACTAATGGGTTCAGGAGAGTACCATAAGGAACTAGGTTCTATGAAGCTTCCTCTCTACAGGAAGGAGAATTTTAAAATATGGAAAGAAAGGGTCAGATTGTTCATGGAGGCATCCGATCCTAGAATTTATGTTACAGTATAAGAAGGATCATTCATTCCCTTGAAGGTGTCTGTTCTTGATGCAAATGTCAAGACTTCTAAGAGTTATATAGAAATGACTAAAGATAATATCGTCTTGGCTGCAATGGATAAGAGGGCACAAAACATTATAGTTAGTGTCATAGATGACTCTACTTTTCAAAACCCAGTGCACTATAAAACCTCAAAGAAAATGTGGGACACTGGTGATATATATGGAGGGTACTGAGGAAGTTAGAGATGATAGGAAGTCTATACTCAGTCAAGAGTATGAGGCTTTCAGGTAAATCAAGGAGGAAACTATAGCTAACTGCTATTAAAGGTTTGTCAGAACTATAAATGAGCTAAGGACCTATGACCGGGTCTTTAGTAACTATGAGCTAAATGATAAGTTCCTTAGGTATCTTAGTAGAGACTGGGACACTAAGATATGTGCAATTAGAGAAGTGGCAAAGCTGGCAGATACTCCACCATCCACACTTTTTGGTAAGTTGTTTTCATATGAAATGCAACTGACTGCAAGGAAAGAGGAAGAGAAGACTAGCAAAGCTCAAGCCAAAGAATCAATTGTGGACTTCAAGGTAGATAGTTCCAAGAGGAGCAAAGAGAAGAATCCTTCTCTCCCAAGAAGTCCAGCTGAGTCTGATGATTCAGATCAAGATACATCAGAATGCAATATGTTTGATGAGGAATTTGTTATTTTCTCAAGGCAGTTCATAAAGCTGAATAAGAGGAAGGGGTGGAGGAGCCGACCTTCCTCCTCCTTACAACACAAGGAGGAATACTATAAAACCAGGAAGAAACCTTTCAAGTAAGGCAGGTATGACTCAAAACCTAGTAAACATGTTTCTAATAAGATTATCTATTTTTGCTACAGCAAGCTAGGGCATGTTGTGGTTGAATGTCCTATGAAGAAGGAGGAGGTTGATGAGAAAAATCACCACCATAAGAAGGGCAAGAAGGAGAAAACCTTCATTGCTAAAATGGAGAAAAGCTAGACGGACTCATCCTCCTCAGAGTCAGATGATGAAGATGAAGCCTATATTGGGCTGATGACTAGATTAGATGAGGAATCTTTCCAGGATCAGTCTGGAACATCTAAGGTACACTCTCCATTCAGCTCTTCATCTAAGTTAAGTTATAAGATTGGTCCCAGTTCAGAAGCATCTTCATCCATGAGTAAAGGTGATTTTGAGCCTAAGGAAGGCATCAATCAAGTGATTGATAAGTATGGTGAACTTCTGGAAGCATTCAAAATAAGTAAGTAACTGACTCAACATCGGACTCAGGAGATTATATCTCTAAAGCTTATTGTATCCCAGCACTCTGAGATAGCAATCATGCTGGAACAAAAAATTAGGGAAGTCAGTCAGTTGAAGAATATTACTATTATACAAATAGGCACCATAAAATACAAGAATGCCCTTATAAGGGATCTAAAAGAAAAGCTCCAAAAAGAGAAGAGGATTGTGGCTAGTTTTTCTAAGCCCATTTCTGTGTTGCCTATTATTGACTCCTTCTCCTATTAAAGAAACAAGAAAGGAGTAGGATTCATGGGAAACACTAGAGCTATCCCTTTCAAAGGAAAGGGAAAAGCTCCAGCTCAGCCACCCATTGCCTTTAAAAGGGTAATACTCCCTACTAATAGGTATGATCAGGACTCCATTTTCTGTCACTGGAAGAATGGGAACTCTTCCTGGAAGGATACTAATGTTTCTTCCAATGTAAGGAGAAGAGGAATGGGAATGAGTGCCTTCAAGGCCGCTCATGAAGAAGTACAAATGACCCATCTTGAACTATTTGTCTTTGGTGTTCCAGCCCCCACTCTTAAGAATGGGGAAGTGAGCAAACATCAGACTCAATCATCAATGATTCAAACTAAAGGTCAGTCTTATAATAAGCCTGATTGGGTGTTTCTGATGCTATCAGGAGCATGATTTCTGCAAAGAAAACTGTTGTTGATGAAACTCAGAAAAAGCTAAATAAAGCTGCTGAAAGACTTTCCTTCAGTCAGATAATTGCTGAAGGAAATCTGAACAAGATCACTACTGTTCCTTCTGAAAAGGTTATTGTTGTTAACACAGTCACTAGACCAGCTCAGAAAAGAAGGTATAACCTTCATGAGTGCTGATGTTGTGGCAAGATAGGGCATTTTGCCATTGATTGTTGGCATAATTCTAGTGTGCCCAGAGCTAAAGTAAGTCTACAAGTCAAAAAAAACTGTTGGTAGACATGTTCATTTTGAGACTAACATGCACCAAGGACCCAATAAATATTGTGGTCCTAAGGTAAAGTAATTATGTTTTGCAGACAAGTCCAAGTGTCCATATCCCTATATAGTACTTAGACAATGGTTGTTCCAAGCACATGACTGGAATAAAGAGCAATTTGAGGGAGTTCATTCCAGTGAAGGATGGACCAAATATGATCTTTGGTGGATCAGACAAAAGGATTACCAGAGGTTATGGTAATATCTCAAATGGTTTAGTCACTTTCACAAAAGTAGCTTATGTGAAAGGGTTGCAACACAACCTTATAAGCATAAACCAACTTTGTGATTTTGGCTATGACATTTCATTCCACAAGAATGAGTGCCACATAAATAAGTCAAGTGATGAAGAGGTCATCTTGATAGGCACTAGGAGTGGGAATGTGTACTCTTTAAATTTTCTTTGTGTAAATTTAGACTCTCCCATATACCTAGTTGCAAATGAGAAAGCCTCACACTATATCAAATGACACAAAAGGCTAGTTCAATTGAACTATAAGATCATAGGTCAGTTCTTCAATAAAGAGCTAATTAGGAATGGTCCTAACATAAAATGCACTAAGAAGAGCATTTGCTCTGCATGCCAAAAAGGCAAGCAGACCAAAGCTTCTTTCAAAAATATTGAAACCAAAGACTTTGTGAGATGTTTATACCGCATGTATATGAACTTGTTTGATCCTATGCCAGTTCATAGTCTTGGTAGAAAAGTTTATATCTTTGTGGTTGTTGATGAATATTCAAGATTTACTTGGGTTTTCTTTTTAAGAAAAAAGTCTGAAACATATAATGTCTTCAAGACATTTGTCAAAAAAATACAGAATAAATTGAACTGTTTTGTGATCAGAATTAGAAGTGATCATGGAACTAAATTTCAATATGCATGCATGACAAAATTTTGTGAAGAACTTGGGATTCAGCAGGATTTTTCCTCTCAAAGAACACCCCAACAAAATAAGATTGCTGAGAGGAATAATAAGACTCTCATAGAAGCAGCAAGGACATTACTGAATGACACTACTCTCCCAGAATATTTCTGGACTGAGGCAGTAAACACTGCTTGTCATGTCTTCAACAGGGCTTCTATCACCAAGAGTCACAAGAAGACTCCCTATGAGATCTTGAAGGGCATAAAACCAAACCTTGCATATCTCAGAATCTTTGGGAGCAAGTGTCATGTGCTTAATAATGGAAAATCTTATATAACTAAGTTTCTTGTTAAGTACTATGAAGGGATCTTTGTTGTGTGTAGTAATCATAGTAAATCTTATAGGATCTACAACTTGGCAAGTTAAGTTATAGAGGATTCAGTTAATGTAGTGTTTGATGAGTCAAATATGATTAATAGTGAGTTGTCAAGCTCCTCTTCTAGTCCTGCAGGCACAAAAGTGATAATGGACAAATTGGCTATCAAGAAAGCTTAACCTATAGTCCAAGGCAAAGATGAAAGTGTGTGGATTCCAGAGGAAGCACAAGGCACACAGGAAGTGGATGATGTTCAATAAGATGGATACTTTGAACCACAGAATGCTGAAGGAAGATTTCCTCCAACAGTCAGGCATTTGAGAGATCATCCAGGCTACTGGATCATTAGTGATACAAATCAAGGAGTAGTGACCAGGAGCAGATGTATCAACACAGCAATGTACTCCAGTTTCCTATCACAAGTTGAGCACAAGAAATTTGAAGAGGCAAACATGGACCAGTTCTGGATTATAGCTATGCAAGAGGAACTGAACTAGTTTAAGAGGTGTAAGGTCTGGAACCTGGTTCCATGATCACAAGACATAATGTCATTGAAACTAAGTGGATTTATAGGAACAAACTTGATGAAAATGGCATTATTACCAAAAATAAAGCTAGGCAAGTAGCTCAGGGGTACAAACAAGAAGAATGTATTGACTTTGATCAAACTTTGCCCCTATAGAAAGACTAGAAGCCATCCAATTATTCTTTGTATATGTTGCATACCAAGGATTCAGAGTCTACCAGATGGATGTGAAGTCAGCCTTCTTAAATGGAGACTTGAAGGAAGAGGTCTATGTTAAACAACCTCCAGGTTTTATTGTACCTAACCATTTTAATTTTGTTTATAAACTTAGGAAAGCTCTATATGGGTTAAAGCAAGCCCCTAGGGCATGGTATAAGACCCCGTCTACCCTCCTCTTTGAGAACAAATTCTCAATGGGGAAGATAGACAAGACCCTATTTCTAAGGGAATCCAAAGACAAGATCATCTTAGTCCAAGTATATATTGATGACATAATATTTGGATCTACTGATGACAACTTTTGTAGAAAGTTTGCCAAACTTATGCAAGAAAAGTTTGAAATGAGCAGTATTGGTGAACTTAAGTTCTTTTTAGGTTTACAAGTAAGATAGACTGACAATGGATTATCCATATATCAGTCTAAATTTACCAGGGAATTGATTAAGAAATTTGGGATAGAGAATGCCTCCACCATGAAAACTCCCATGGGGTCAAACATGTTTTTAGACAAGGAAGAGGCAGGGAAACCTGTTGATCAAATATTGTATAGAGGGATAATTGACTCCCTTCTATACCTGACTGCTAGTAGGCAAGACATTATGTATGCTACATGTGTCTGTCCTAGATATCAGGCATGCCCTAAAGAATCTCATTACTCTACTGCTAAGAGAATTTTGAGATATCTAAAGGGCACATCAGATCTTGGTCTTTGGTATCCTAAGAATATGAATTTTGAACTAATAGTCTTTTCAGATACAGACTTTGCAGGCTACAAAGAAGATGGGAAAAGCACATCAGGCTCTTGTCATTTTCTGGGGAAAAGTCTAGTGTCATAGAGCAGCAAGAAGCAAACAAGTGTTTTTATTTCTACTACAAAGTCAGAATACATACCTGCAGGGAGCTGCTATACACAGTTATTGTGGATCCAACATCAACTTCAGGATTATAACATTCAACAAAGTAAAAGCTCTTTATTTTGTGATTATACTAGTGTAATCTCTATAGCTAGGAATCCTGTCTCACATAGTAGGACTAAGCACATAGATATTAGATGTCACTTTATAAGAGAGTATGTGGAAAGTGAGTATATTAGTCTTCAATTTGTTCCAATAGATAAGCAAGTGGCTGATATTTTCACCAAGCCACTAGACGAAGCAAAGTTCAACACCTTCAAGTTTGAGTTGGGAATGTTGAACTTGGTATAGCTTCAATGGCTCTTCATATTGTTTTATTACAGAAAATACTTCATCTTGCAGGATGGGGTAGAATGAATATCAAAAAGGTTGATAGAAGTTGCTCTTGGTGAGGGGGAGTAAGTCCAGCATTAGTTGGTTATTTGTAATCAAAGAGGGAGAGAAGATAATCAGAGATGACCAGCTTCTCCTTAACTATTCTACAGAAGTCCAAAAGGGGGAGAAGAAGCAGCAAAGCAGAAGGAGCTACCAAATGGTATGCAGGTGGTGTTCCCATACAAAGGGAAAAGGTGAACCATACAGGGGGAGTAAGTGATGCTCATTATACTAGCAGAAAATGGGAGAGTTGTAACTCTTAACTATCTTGTGTTATAAGTTGGTGTATATTGTTGCTGCATGTGGGAGTAAGTGATGCTCACTATACTAGCAAAAAATGGGAGAGTGGTAACTCTTAACTATCTTGTGTTATAAGTTGGTGTATATTATTGCTGCATGTGTTAGTGTATATCATTGACAAAGATTTTTCAAGTGGTGTTTTGACTTCTTCAAATATGGAGAGATTGTTGGGTCCATTGATCCTAATGTCCCAGATTTATAAGAAGTCAACAAGTCAGTGGTATACATATTGTTGTATTTGATGTATGTTTAAGTTCATGCATGCAAGTTATTCCTTATTGCACTGATTTGATAGGTGGTCACAAGATAGGCATGTGGAGAGATAGAAATTCTGTCTAAGTCCATAAGCGTTGAGTGAAGCAAGCTCACTCAGCGCCAGATGCCTTAAGGAAGGAAGTTGGACAGAGAAATCCCACTAAGTCCACAGGCGTTGAGTGAAACAAGCTCACTCAATGCAAGAAGTCAAGGACAGATGATGACAAAGGTAGAAAAGCAGATAAGCCCACGAGCATTGAGTGAATCTAATTCACTCAACATCATACAGCTAAAAAGCACTGAGATAGGTGTGGACAGTCAAAGGCAAAGTTTCAACAAGCAGGAAAATCAACTAAGGTAAAAAGCGTTGAGTGATGTCAACTCACTCAACACCATGCAGCATAATTTGTCGAATAAAGCTGCCACAGTCAAAGCCCTAGAGTTTATAGCAAAAAAATATACTAAGTCCAAAAGCATTGAGTGAAGCTTGGTCGCTCAACGCCATGCAGTGTCTGTCAAAGCCACAACAAATCTGTTAAAGAAATTCGACTAAGTTCAAAAGCATTGAGTGAAGTCAGTTCACTCAATGCCATGCTGACTCAGTCAAAGTCTTGGAAGAGAAAATTATGTCCAAGTACAATAGCGTCGAGTGATGTCAGCTCACTCAACACTAGAGGAAGAAACTGTTGAGTCATACTACTATTGTCAATGCCAAAAAGATAATCATTGCATAGGTATGTCCCCTTATTTATAGAAATCAAGGGAGGTGAGAGAATACAACCCACGATATGGGACTAAATACAACTCGCGCGGCTTATGCGATTTAACAAGGTCAAACCGCACACTATACAAAAGAATAACAAACCACCTAATTATAATCAGGGAAACTGCCTATCCACCAGGGTATACCGCCAGACCACAACTGCGAGTTGCCAGCAGACTGTAGTTGCTACTACCCACCAAATCGCAACTGCTACAAGCTGTCAGAGAGTAACCGCGGGATCCCACCAGACCGCAGTTGCGGCTAACCACCTGTCAGCTACTGTGGCTTCAACCAGACCATTACGGCTTAGTTTCAGATTGCCACTACTGTTATCCACCATACCGCAATCTGAGTTCCTTCGCCAGATTGGTAGCCTAAACCGCCAGGTCGCTGAGACAGGCAGACAGCAGCGGTTAGACATAAGATCGCTCGTTCTCCTGTAGCTCCAACACTCCCCCCTCAAGCTGGAGCATATATATCTACCATGCCCAGCTTGTTGTAAACCTCCTCGGAAGGAGTAACTGACTTGGTGAAGAAATCAGCCAGTTCTCTCTCTGAGGTAACAAATAGTGTGTAAATATGATTCTTCAAAATCTCCTCTCTAATGAAGTGACAATCAACCTCGATATGCTTCGTCCTCTCATGGAAGACCGGATTCCTCGAAATATATATGGTTGCCTTGTTATCACAGAACATTGACAGAGGATAGTCATAAATCTCTTCAAAATCAAGCATAAGTGTATGTAACCACTTCAGCTTGCAAGTAGGTAGATACATGCTCCTATACTCAGCTTATGTGCTTGACCTAGAGACATCGGCTTGTTTCTTACTCTTCCAAGTGACCAAATTCCATCCAACAAAAGTATAGAACCCAGATGTGGACTTTCTATCTTCCTTGTCATCTACATAGCTTGCATCAGAATATGCCTCGATCTTCAAATGTCCTCTTTTCTGAAAGAGAAGTCCTTTCTCTGGGGCACCTTTCACATACTCTAGAATCTTCATTGCCGACTGTAGATGACACTCCTTAGGAGCTTGTATAAACTGACTCACTCTTCCTACATCATAGCAAATATCCAGTCTTGTGGCTATCAGATAAATGAGTTTCCCCACAAGCCATCTGTACCTAGTGATATACTCAAGAAGAGGTGAGTCCTCACTCTAACACTTGTCATCTCCAACCGACATCAGAGAACGAGCCGGTTTAGCCTCAAGGAGGCTTGTCTCTTTTAAGAGGTCCAAGGCATACTTTCTATGTGAAAGAACAATCGACCCTGGTCTCCTAGATATTTCAATGCCCAAGAAATATTTCGGAGATCCCATATCTTTAGTAACAAAATGCTGAAGAAGATGCTTCTTGGTCATATCCACACCTTCTCTATCATCTCCTGTGAGAAGAATATCATCCACATAAATAGCAAGGACCACAAGACCTACGCGCTGATGTCTTGTGAATGAATAATGAGTGATCTGCAGCGCTTCTAGCTAACCCAACCAATGAAATGACCTCATTGAACTTATCAAACCAGGCCCTGGGACTTTGATTTAGACCGTAGATTGCCTTGCGCAGTTTATAGACCTAAGACTCCCCCTGAGCAACATATCTAGGAGGTTGCTCCATATGTACAGTTTCATGTAAATCACTATAAAGAAAGACATTCTTTACATCCAACTGAGACATTTCCCAATCTCTGTTGATGGCCACAGAAAAAAGCACACGGATCATAGTAATCCTAGCCACAGGAGAGAAAGTGATAAAAGAATCCACACCATAAGTCTGCGTAAAACCTTTGGCAATAGACCGGGTCTTGTAACGATCAATAGAACCATCGGGAAGAAACTTAATGACAAAGACCCAGCAATATCCAACCACATTAGCACCAGGAGGGGTAGAAACAAGTGTCCAAGTACCCCGGTTAGTAAGAGTACGCATCTCTTCATCCATAGCAGTCTTCCAATGAAGGAGAATAAGAGCATATCGATATGAAGTAGGAACAATATTAGCCAAGAGAGCCAGAGTAAAGCTCCTAGATAAAGGAGAGAGCTGGGCATAAGAAACCACATCCTGAATAGGATGCTGGGTGTAGGAGCGAACGCCTTTCCGAAGAGCAATCGGAAGATCTAGATCTGACCTGTCTACCATGTCAGCCTCATCCAACGAAGAGATTGCTGTCCCGGGAACTAGTTGTAGTGGCTCAGGATAAGAAGCAAGGATAGTCGAGGAGTTAGAAGGAGAATAATCATAAATAGGAGGAGAAGAAAGCGGAGCAGGCTCCGGAAGAGGTGTCAGCGCATCGAGAGAATGATAAGAACTATTAGACGAAGAAAGAGAGTGTGAAGAGAAGAAGGGAACAATCTCAAAGAAAGTAACATCCTCCGACACATACTGTTTACGAAGAAAAAGATCAAAACAACGATACCCTTTCTATGTCGGACAATAGCCCAAAAAGATGCAATTCACAGAACAAGGAGAGAGTTTGTCACATCCCGGAGCCGGAGAGTGAACAAACGCAATGTAACCGAAGACACGAAGAAGCAATAAAAATGGTGTCCCATTAGGATAGAGGAGAGAAAAGGAAGTCCGGCTATGGAGAACCAAAGACAGAACTCGATTAATGAGAAAACAGGAAAGAAGAATGCATGACCCCAATAGGATCGGGGAACATGCAAATGAGTAAGAAGACTTCAAGCCACATCTAAAAAATGGTGATTCTTATGTTCAGTAACCCCGTTCTGTTGTGAAGTATAAGGTCAAGTTGTTTGATGGACCACACCATGATCCAAACAAAATGAAGTAAACTGATGACTAAGGTATTCCTTAGCATTATCAGTACGAAGGACTTTAATAGGGGTATCAAATTGTGTACGTATTGCATTATAAAAAGCGGTAAAAACAAAAAAATCTCAGAGTGGTGGAATAACAAATATAACCACATACACCTGGAAAAATCATATATGAATATAACAAAGAAAAAACTACCCCTACCAATAGTTTGAATGGGAGCAGGACCCCAAACATCAGAATGTACTATATCAAAAGGGTGAGAAGAACTACGACCTTGCTTAGCTGAAAAAGGAGACCGGTGATGCTTACTAAACTGACAAGCTTCACAATCCAGAGTAGAATCGTCGCGAGGTAAATCTGGCAAAAGCTGATAAAGAATCTGAAGAGGAGGATGCCCAAGAAGAAGATGCCACTAAAGCAGAGAAGAAGAGGCAAAAAAAGCAAAAGCAGTATCAAGGTAGAACAAGCCACTGCTCTTAGTCCCAGTAGCAATCACCTCCTTGAAATGAGGAATCTAAAAAACACAAGTAGAGGCTGTAAAAAGAGCTTCACAATGCAACTGTTTACAAAGAGCAGTAACAGAAAGAAGGTTGCATGGAAAATTGGGGACATAAAGGGTGTCCTATAGCTGCAGAGGAGTAATATGCACAGTGCCAGATCCACAAATCGGAGAAGGAGAACCATCGGCAATTAGAACCGGAGGTAACCGGTTGCTCTTGGCAAGAGAAGAAAAAAGACAAGAATTGTCAGTCATATGATGAAAGTGAGAGTAAGATCTACCTTTACTCTAGAGGGGGGGTGAATAGAGTATTTTAAAATAATTTACAATTTAAAACTGTAAAGCAGTGGAAGTCTTGATTTATGTATATGTGTAAGGTGCTTGCAAAAAGAAAAACTAAGTAAGCAAGAAATAATAAATCACAACACACAACAAAAACAAAACACAGCAAGCCAGATGACATAAGGAGCTATAGTGGTTCCCCAACAACCTGGGTACATCCACTCTTCTACCACCCTAGGTAGGAATCCACTACAGGAATAGTTGATCAGGTGTCCTGGGCACCAATGAGCTTTTGATAAGGTGCTCAAAAACCAAACCTATATTTTTTGATAAGGTGTCTTGCCACCACTGAGTTTTGACAAGGTCTCAGAAACCAGGCACAAAACTTTTGAAGGGAGTTTTGAGAAACCCTTTTACAGAAGGAATAAAAAGAAACAAAAAGGTTGAGTTGTTCTTCTCTGTCAATAATCTGAGAGAAGACAAGTGGAAGATGTTGTCAAAGCTCCCCCTGAGATCTGTAAGGGTTCAGGAAGATGAGCTTTGCTTAGGGTGATAGGCCTTCAGTTGCTTCAGATCTCCAGCAATAGATGATTTCAGCAGATGCTGAAATGTGTGATGTCTGGAGTTCCTGATGAAGAAGCTTTTGAACACTTGATGCTTGAAGGAGTAGAATAGCAGATGATCTCCTTCACAGTAATATTCCTTGTGTTCTTAAGGAATTCTGACTCAGTAATTCTGTAGGCTTTTGTCTACTGAGTCTATTCCCAGAAGATGAATTCTTGATGAATAATTTTCTTGTTCTCTCTTCTGTATTCTTTTTCAAATCTTGTCAGTTCTCCTTTTTAAAAAATAATTCTCTATGGAGTATATCAGATTCTGACTTCTTGATAGTCGTTAATCGGTCATAAATGACTACCTTAACTGATATCTGCCTCTGGAGGAAAGTCTTTAAGAAACATTCTTATTAGTCTTCCTTGAAACTTGCTCCAGATTGATTGAAACGGCTACAAAATCCTTTGTCATAAATGCTGAAAATAAGTTTGAATGAATTCCATAACTGTCCTGAATTTGAATCCTGAAATCGTCGATCTCTCAGAAAAATCGTCGATCTGAGCTCAATGATCGTCGAACTGAGCTCAGAGATTGGATTTAAACTGAAAACAGAAATCATCGAACTAAGCTCTACGATCGTCGAACCGAGCTCAGAGACCTGGAAAATAACTAGAGACAGAACGTCGGCCTGAACTCGAAGATCGTCGAACGGAGTTCGATGACTCGTTGAACTGAGCTCAGAGATCGTCGAATAAAGTTCGACGATTCGTCGATCTGAGCTCGACGAAAATTGTCTTGGTCTTCAGCACTGAATCCTGATATTTAGAAGGTCTTGAGGGCAGCTTTCAAACCTAAGTATTAACCCTAAGACTCATTCTAATTGACCTATCAGACTATACAGCAAGGTCAAAATAAATTCCTAAGCACATAGTGATCCTTACCCAAATTAGTAATAGGGTGTTCCAACATATGATTTGTTGCACCAGAACCAATGAGCCACCTACTCGTAGCAGCCAACTGAGCAGTCCTAAAAGTAGAAAGAGAAGGCGTGGATGGCTTGAAGGAATCAACGGTCGTTGGACGAAGATGAGGATACTTGGTCCAACACTGATCAACCAAGTGACCATGTCGGCCACAATGAGAGCAAAGATGCTTGGAGAAACCACGGCCACCACCACGACCACTAGTACGACCACCATGGTTACCAGAAATGTCATGACGAGCTGGATGAGCCACAAGATCAGGAGACGGAGCAGAGAGCAAAGGACGCTGAAGAAGAGTAGTAATAGCAGATATCCTAGCAGTAGTAGCATCCAGAGTTAGAGTAGCGGCCTCTTCCAGCCAAAATTTGTTGACGGATCATATCATAAGAATCTGGTAGGCGAAGCAGATAGTAAACAACCAGGAGCTCCTAAAAATGCCGATGTTGTTCTGCCAGATCCGCAGAAAAAGGGCAATGTTGAAGAAGTTCAGCACCAAGATCCTGAACCTCCTGGTAGGCAGAAACATGAGTCATGATAGGGAGAGCAAAAAGATCGGCATATAGAGAATAAATGTGTGAAGTTTGGGCTCCCTTAGAATACAAGACGGCAAGATGATTCCAGGCAACCTTGACTGTTGGATCATGCCGAATAATAGGAAGGCATTCCTCGGACAAACTATTGGCAAGCCAAGTCCATACCAATGCATCAGAAGCATCCCAATCATCAAAAGAGATGTAGGTAGAAGGAGGGCCATCACTCAAATGATGATGTTTGCATTGAGAACGCTAGAGAAAAATGAAGGACACACTCCAATCCAGTTAATTAGGACCGTGGAGCTTCGAAAGCATCCCGAGATTACCGGACGAAGAAAAAGGAGCAGCGGTGGTAGTAGTAGTGGTAGAAGTAGGAGGAGAGGAAGTAGTAGGAGGAGTGTCCATTGGAAATAGAAATAAACCGCACAGTTTACCAAACAAACCGTGTGAATAATAAGAGAGATTGCACGGTCACGGTGTCAAGGCACCACCGGCAAGAACAAAGCCGCGACCAAAAATAGAAAATGCAGCGGATGAGATAAGACACAGTGAAAAAGAAGAGCAGAATTCGTACGGTTAAGATGACAAGACACCAGTGGCAAGAGAAAAGGACGCGACCAACATACAGAACAATAGAGAAGCTGCGTGAACGGAAGAAAAGTCGCACAAAGAAGAATGAAAGCAAAGAACCCGCCCGATCAAGGTGACATCATACCAGCGACAAAGAAGAATTCGCGACCCAAAGGCAGACCTGCAATAGAGAAGAGAAACCGCGCGAACAAAAAATTGCGAGGTTAGCAAGGGAAGTCGGGTGAGCAGAAAGCCCGGAAAGAATTAAGTCGCAAGCACAGCGAGCAGGAAGGGAGGGAGGGAAGGGAAAGAAATCATAAAAACTGGAAGAAGCCGTACTAAGCTGAAAGAAGAGGCCGCGCGGTGAAACAAATAAATCGCGATATTTTTGAAGCAAATGATCGGTTCGCTCTGATACCATATAAGAAATGGACGAAGAGATAAATAAACCGTAAATTTTATTGCTCCAAAAAGATAATCATTACATAGGTATGCCCCCTTATTTATAGATATCGAGGGAGGTGAGAGAATACAAACAACGATGTGGGACTAAATATAACTCACGCGGCTTATGCGGTTTGACAAGGTCAAACCGCACACTATACAAAAGAATAGCAAACCACCTAATTACAATCAGGGAAATCGCCAATCCACCGGGGTAGACCTCCACACCGCAACTACGGGTTGCCACCAGACCGCAGTTACGGCTACCCACTAGACCGCAGCTGCTGCAAGCTACCAGAGAGTAACCGCGGGATGCCACCAGACCGCAGTTGTGGCTGACCACCTATCAGGTGCTGCAGCTTCAACCAGATCGTTGCGGCTTAGTCTCAGATTTTCACTGTTGTTGTCCACCAGACCGCAGTCTGAGTTCCATCGCTAGACCAGTAGCCTAAACTGCCAGGTCGCTGAGACAGGCAAACCGCAGCGGTTAGACATAAGACTGCCCGGTCTCCTGTAGGTCCAACAGTCAGCACACTTAATGCCTTCATAAAGAGCTGAAAATTATTCTAAGTCCAGAATCGTTGAGTAAAGCTAGTTCACTCAACGCTCTCAATGCCAGATTTCAGAGGCAAAGACAGTAAGCATTGAGTGAGGCCAGCTCACTCAACGCCATCGGACCAAAGAAGTTTTGGCTAAGTCCAGTGGCATTGAGTGATGAAGGCTCACTCAATGCTCTCAATGCCAAGAAGCAGATAGTTGGGCCAAGTCATATAGCATTGAGGGATGAAGGCTCATTCAACGCTCTCAACGCCTAGAGTTGTAGAATGATGTAGAATGTTGACTAAGTCCAAAGGAGTTGAGTGAGGATTATTCACTCAACGCTCTCAATGCTAGTAGTACAGATTCGTTGAGTATTGCTTATTCACTCAATGCACTCAACGCCTGAGCTATTGTCTGGAATTTTCTCTAAGTCCAAAATGGTCGATGTCAGCAAAGTCAATAAAAGTCAAAGAATTTTAAATTCGTTATGGAAGAGTTGCAACTCATTACTAACATCACCGTCATTCTCATTCTGTAAAATTAAGGATATAATCAGCCGTTAAAGCAGCAACACATGTCAATCATCTTGCTAGATGACGGGATTATAAATAGAAGACGAGATCTGGATCGAGACAAGTTTTCTAAGGGATCAATTCATTACAAAAAAGTTGTGCGAGACTTCGTCTTCTTCCCCCACCATTGTTGCAGAGACAAGAGCATCAATTCAACAAATCTGAAGGGTTTCTATGTTAGCTGTGGAGATCAATATCTACAACAGCAATATCAGAGGATTTCTCTGAGAAAGAAGAATCAGTCAAGGTTAGCCCTAGCTGAAATTATTTCAAGATCCAAGCTGAGCTGAATTTGAAGATCAATCTCTGGATCTGAGAAGAAGAGGTAGAGCAATCTGTGTTCTTCAAAACAGGTTAGCTGATTGAAGATCTTTCTTCTCTCTCCTTCATCAGCAGAATCAGAATCAAGGTTCAGAGTTACTTCCAGCACAAGTAATAGATTCTTGAAGATTGTTATTCTTGTTGCTGTGAAGAAGATAGGGCTGAGATTTTCTCAGCTCAGGAAGCAATTCACTCAGAGATTAATTTGTTTTGAGTCAAATCAACATTACTATTCAATTTTTGTAGGATCTGTTCAAGATCTGTGTTGTAAACCTAAATTATAAAGGCTGAGTGGTTGGATCCAGTCTTTGATCTGGGTGATAAGGCTGTTTTCTCCGCCAATGTTGTTGGGCATTTGTGTCTATAGTAGGTGATTAAGTGATTATTGAGTGGTTGGGCTGTGTGTCTGTGTTGTAAGTCTCAATGGAGACTGAATGATCTCGTGGGATCGTGTTGTAATCTCTAAGGATCCAAGTTATTGGAGAAGTGCATTGTCTAACATTCTGTTAGAAAGACGGGAGGGACAGTGGATGTATCCATACACTGGGAAACCACTATAAAATTCTGGTGTGCAATGGGTGAATTTCTTGAAAGCCAAACTAATTACTCACAACATTGCCAAAATTAGTTAAAGGGTAAAAGAGAATAAAAAGATCCTAATAACCTATTCAACCCCCCTCCCCCCCCCCCCCCTCTAGGTGATTAGTTACCCTTGAATTCAAAGACTTTCAATAACCAAAGCCAGAGCTAGATTTTCTAGAATTGAATATCTTTTTTCAATACTCTTGAGGATATGACTGGTACAATAGCCTGAGAATTGCTTCTTTCCTTCCTCCCTTACAAGGACCATACTGACTGCCTCTGAGCCGACCCTTAGATAGATAAACATCACTTCTCGTGCACAAGGTCTTTGAAGAAAAGGAGTTAATGTGAACTGTTTCTTAAGCTATTTAAAATCTTCAACACACTCCTCAGTTCACTCGAATTTAGAGGCCCGCAAAGCATCTTGAAGAAAGGAGAACTCTTTTCTCCCACTCTAGAAATAAATCGGCTGTGGCCCGTCAGCCTTCCCCCTACCTGCAAAATTTCTTTTGGATTTCGAGGGAGTGTCATATTAAGAACGATCTTTACCTTGTTGGGATTTCGATCAAGGCATTTGGGAGTAAGGAGATGGACAAGGAACTTCCCCTTACTTGACCCAAAGAAACACTTAAAAGGATTCAACTGATTCTTTAGCAGGTAGGCGATCAACTGATTCTTCTCTTCTTCTGGCAATTCAGCATTGATGGAGAGCTTCCTCTCTTCATCCTCAGCAATTGAGACTATTTGAGTCACCTGGGCAGGTTTCAGGTGAGCTCCTTCCCTTGGATCTTCCTCGGCTGGCTCTTCAACTGCTTCTAAATGTTCTGACAGTTCAAGCACATGAGGAACTCCAGAGATTCTAGAAGAGGGATTTGCTCGATCACATTGACCGACCTAATATAATATTCCTGGGCTAGCTTCAGATCGCTTCTAACCCGATATTTCTTCCTCCGGAGCAAACTTGAGGGCCAAGTGGTAAGTAGAAATCACTGCTTGGTATTCATTTAGGATCGTCCTTCCAAAGAAAGGTAGCAGCTGCTCAGAGCATCAACTACCATGAATGGGACAAGTTTTGTAATACCTCCATGTGTCACTGTAAGTGTGACACTGCCTTCAACTTCTTTCATCTCCCATGATGAAAAATCATAGAGGGGACCTTTGGTGGAAAGTAGAGACTTTCCGGTATTCAGGGCCACGAATGTTGGTCGGAAGAGTAGATTCACGGAACTACCCATATCGATCATGATTCTATGCACGATGTAGTTCTCAATTACTACCTTAATCACCATTGCATCGTTGAACGAATTGGTAGTCTGGGGAAGGTCATCTTGGCCAAAAGTGATAACTGTCCTAGCAGGAGCATATGAGGAGGAAAGAGTGACCTCCTGCCGGAAAACTCTTGAAATACTTGATTTTTGGGATGACTCTGGTCCAGCCCCTCCATGGATGCAAAAGAGGTGGACAAGAGAACCTTCATCATCAGCTTCGATACATTCTCCTCCAAGATTGATGTTGCCAAAGTGGCCAACGCCCTCCACTTCCACAAATTCCCAATACACCTCTGCCACCCCCTTTCCTTTAGAGATAGATGGCTTGGCAGCAGCAGGCACTTCCTTGCAGACGAGGTCTTGCAACTTTCCTTCCCCCTAAAGCATATCTACCAGTAGGTGGATAGCTCTACAATTTCCAGTCAAAATCCCTTTCTCCCTATGGTGCTCACGGTAGAGGTTGGGGTTGCAGAACTTCACATCTGTCTTCAGAGGATCTGGTCTTCTGTAATATGGCCATTTTGCAAAATTTGGACGATCTCGTCCATCGAAACATTCAAAGTATTAAATGACTCTTGCGATTCATCGTACTATAGGGGCTGAATAGCTGGAGGCGGATGTGTAACATACTGTGGTTCATATACTGGTAAAACTTGCGGAGCGGGATTGAATGGAGTGGGCGCGATGACCAACGGTAGTTTCTGATCGTGAAACTATTGGTGGCCTTGGAAATGGCGACGGTGGCGGAATTTCCTCCCCTCTGAGCAGGGGGCTGGAACTCCGGGCGAAGAGGACTCGCTTGCTGCCAAGATGCAGCGGAAGAAGAGCTAGCTAAATCCTTCTTTGCAGTAAGATTGGCAACATAAGTAGGATTGACTCTCTCTCCTTGGATGTATATGTTAGCCAAATTAATCATCTCTTGATAGGTTCTTGGCTCTTTGACATTAGCTTCAAACTTTAGTGGACGCTCTCATTAACCATTGATTAGAACCACTTTATAAAGCTCTGGGTCTACGTTCCTCACTTCCATAATTTCCTTTTGGAAGCGATCCACGAAATGAGCCCAAGACTCATTCTCTCATTACTTGATCTCAAACAGAACAGCTGGGCCACTCTTCCTTTTCTTCGAAGTTAAGAACCTCAAAAGGAGCTTTATGTGAAGCTCGGCAAAGCAAGAAATGGAACGGGGTGGAGTCTATAGAACCACTCTCGTGCTTGTCCATCAAAGGACGTCATGAGAATCTGACACTTGGCCGCGTCTGAAAGAGTCCTCAGAGCTACAACAGACTCGAAAGTTTGTAGGTGTGCAACAAGATCGGTCTCTCCAGTATATAATAGCAGAAGAGGCTCCCTGAAATAGCTGGGTGTGGGATCCCACCACACTCTATCTATAAAGGGAGAGGGCTCATCTGCTTTCTCTTAAGCAGGAGGAAAAGAAAAATTGGTCGTAATAGGGGCAGTAACTGCTGGAGAAGCAGGAGGAAAAGGAAAACCCTTCTGGAAATCTAACACCCTGGCTGGGCTTCCTCGGGCTGCCTCCCGAAAGAAGTTCCTACGAGCAGAAAACTCTTCATCTTGAAGCCGTTGAGGGGTTGCAAGCGGATAGGGTGGAGGAGGAGGAATCTCCACCACTGGAGACAAGGCGACTGAATTAGCAGCGGGCACTACTGCCCGCTGAGGTCCTGCTCGTCGCTAAGTATGGTCGGCTAAGGCATGGTCGATAGTTTTAAGTCATTGATCATTCTCTCTATGGGACTGCTCGGCTTCTCTGCGAGATTTATCAAGGGCATCCCATTGAGCGTCTTTGCTGGAACCGGAGCGAACAGGGTGCTGAGCAGACGGGAGGTATGTTATTTCTAACAGCGCACTTCACCGATGACTCAGGATTTGAAAGTCGTGTGTTAACTGTTGGGAAAGAAATGCACTTCCACCTCGATACCCGTAGTGGGGATGAGAAAGAAGGTTGAGTTATCGGTTACTAGCGGTTATGAAAATGTAGGCAGTTAGGGTCATTGACAGTGGTGACACCAGACTTCACGCTCCACAGCAAATGCCTCACTTGCAATGAACTCTCTATTTAAGCAGAAAAGATTGCAGTCGGTTAATGAAAAGATTCAGAGCGAACATGAGACTGTTAGGCACAAGATTTGAGACCGCTGCCACAGGCGGCTAGCTTGAGGATTCGAATCAGAATGTTTAGCCCCTATTTATAGGCTCGGGGGCCTGTCCAAACGAGCATGGCTAAGATTACCGTCCGCCCGAGGTACAGGAGAATCGGGCAGCGGTGACAATACAAGGGGTGCGAATAAAAGGGGCGACAACCTGACTGCGCAGTTAAGCGTTCAGCTCTGAGTCTGGTCGGCCTCTCCCCGACGGCATTACGGCTTGATGAACACCGCGACTAGGCGGCTAGAGTCGGGCTAACCGCTCAGACTTGGGAAAAATCCTAGGAGCGGTTTTCCGGGTTAACAACAAGTAAAATTACTCCTTTCTCATCACACATCTTCTCTAATTATATGTGAAAACACATTATGATGTAAACCTTACACAATAAAATGGAGATGTATATGATTTCTCTAGTTTATCTAAAAGTCTGTGATGTTTTTATTTTCTTTGAAATCACTTACATGTAAAATCAGGTATATTAAATTGAGAAAGATTATTGGGAAAAATTCCTGTAAGATTTGATATATCTAATTTTTAAAGTGATATGAGCAAAATTCTTCATGAATAGAATATGCATTCCATTATTTCTGAAGTTTAGTGTTTGGCAAAGTAAACGGGCTTACTTTGTGAAGATGATCACTATGTCGACAAGCATTATAGACAGATGTACGTATGTCGAGAAACATGTATGCAGATGTCAACGTACTCTACTCTGAGAAGCTCAACATTATGCTTCGACCTTGAAACAACATAAATTCTGGGTAACATAATAAGTTGAGAAACTACATAACTAACATAAGTCAGAGCATAAATAAACATGAAGACATTCTTTCTCTTTATTTCATCTAGTGTACTCCTGCTTCTAAGTCAGAGTTGAAGAATTTGTGTCGACTTATATACATATAAAATTTAATTGATTCAGCGCGGTAGAAGGCAACAAACAGAATGATTATAGGCTATAGCCATTAAGATTCAAAAAAAGGAAAGCTATTATTATTATTATAGAAACATATTCGGAAATGGCAGAATTTGAGTTATGTAAAGATCCTTATTAATATACAATATAGACTATCAAATACACAAATTTCTACATAAAGCCATCTGGAAGCACACGAGATTCAATTTTCCCCCACTCTCATCTTCCTTCTTCGTCACCTCTCTTCTGTCGAGGAATCAATGCACTCCATGTTTAATAGAAACATGTAAATTTTGCATAGAAGAAAAGATCCAATTTTCTTGCAAACCAAATTTCTCCACCTCAACAACAACATAATGATATTATTGAATTTCGGATCTCAGATATAGAAAATCAAATTAGTGATATGAAAAACCAAGTTACTTTACCACAAAAATTATTACAGATATTTTGGCTTGTTTAACAACTTTTACCTAGTAATGCATATGATGGATACATATTTAAAACATGACCATCCCCGCAATCGACTATATATTACCCAAGCCTTCGACACAGCAAGCAGATCATACTTAATTGCAAAAAAAATTGTACGAAAATTAGGCATTAGAATTGCTACTACTAAGAAACCTTTCCAAGAGTTAAAAGAATGTCATTTAGAGCAAAAAGTTCATAGAAAGTAAGGATCCCAACATACCTCAATTACCCAACTAGCTGAACAACAGTATGGCTAACCCTAACAACTTCTTTATTGTAAAAATATTCCTACTAAATCCTTTCATAGAGAATTACTCCATGGACCACATATATATTTATAGTTTAAAAATCCACCTTCACTTTAAAATTCGAGATTGACACTTAGAAGTTATTGGTCTAGTTAACACAGGTTGTATCAACACTCTACTTGATGTTAATTAGTTCCATTATCATATTTACAACCTATGCCTGCAGCGGAAAGTTGAAGGCTCAACAAATGGATGGCCAATTTTTTAATTTCGTGTTGGCAAGAATTCTTCAAGTTATACAATGTTGAGCTTCACACGTCTACGACCTACAACCCCCCCGTATGATGGCCAAACTGAAGTGGTCAATCATTGTCTTGGAGGCTACCTTCGTTGCATGACTTTTATCAGTCTTGTGCACTGGGTGAAGTGTGCCCCTTGCTGAATGGTGGTACAATATTACTTTTTCACAACGTTATCAATACAATCTCTCTATGAAGTCGTCTACGACGAACCTCACCCCCCCCCCCCCCAACATCTATCTTATTTAGAGCACTCATCCATTGTCAACATAGTGTATTGTTCTCTCCAAGCCCACGAACGCATGCTTACTATCCTTAAGCAACACCTCCACCAACCCAAAACAGGATGAAGTACAGGCTGGTCGCCACCATTCAGAATGTGAGTCCATATCAACACTTAGGTCGATGCCCCCCTCCAGCCCCGTGCTACTTTAGCCCATTCCGTATCCTGCAACACATTGGTCCAGCCGCGTATAAGCTTCTCCAACCCCCTGACAATTGCCTTCACCATAAATTCCATGTGTCTCAACCTAAGGAACACATTGGCCATGCACCCACATCCCCCGTCTTCCCGAACACAATCACAGAGGAAAGCTATATATACCATGGTTGACCAAGCTTGTGTCCTCAACCGCTGCCTCGTGCAATGTCGTGGAAAACCCACCACTCAGCTACTTATCCAATGGCGCAACTCTTCATTGAAAGATGCCACCTAGGAATTCCTGTTGGACCTCCAACAATGCTTCACCTGTTGGAGATTTTCTATTAAGTAGACTTAACTCATCGGGACGTCCCGGTGAAATCGTATGCGAGTTTTTTAAGTCTATTCGGACACCTACGAGTGCATGTTAATTCATTTGCGCGAACGATCGAAACTTGTGATAGGTGGGTCATATCGTCTCGTAAATTTAATACGCGAACTCGGTCTCGCCCTTGGCAATATTTTGGCATAGTCATGAATTTAGTTTTATAGATTTTATATTGTGTTTTAATGGAATTAATTTCATCCATTAAAACCAAGTTTTGTAACTCCTATTTTGGGCATTGCCTATTAATACCCAAAATTAGGTTTCATGACATAACCTATTTTGGCGTGAATAAGGGTGAAAAGATTTCTGTTCGCTGTTTTTGAGTAACCGACCACTATTTCCTTTTCTCTTCTCCGTTCGGCCTACATGTGAGGAGATCGTCGGAGCCTTTGAATATCCACCGCCGGCCATAGGGAATTCTACATTCAGATCCGGTGAACCTTCACCCAGGCGGTGACTCGAATCTATTCTCCAGCCATTTTTGGGAGTCAGATCATCCACTCCGGCTAGGGTAAGAGTAGGTCGTGCACCTTCTCCCTCTTCCATCAAGACTACCGGCATGCAGCATCGATTAATCTGTTCCTTCACTGGTTCAAGGCGTTTTTTTGGGAGGAAGCCTCTGCTTGTGGTTTGAAACCACCGGCTTCATTTTGTTTGTTCAGCACCCACCATTTCCTGGAGGTTATTGTTATTGGCTTGCTCTCTGTTTCCAAGAGAGCATTCGGCACCCATCTTATTTGTTCAGGACAAAACCAACGGGCAACATCTTCTGATCTGAATATCCAGAAATTTACATTCATAGCTCTCACAATCTGATTTGAGATCAGATTTATACAAGTCCATATTTCTGTTGAAGTATAAGAAATATTGTTGTGGTTAATTCATATATGCTGAATTTGTGTACATATTCTGCCAACATATAACTTGTTGTAGTGATCACATATTTAGAGATACTTGTATGTTAGCGGGATCCGCTAGCGCAGTTGATTTCATAAGGAAGAACACGTCAAGATTATTGGGAATGACCGCAATCATGAAGCACGAGCAAGAATCAAAAAATGGTATACATTGAATTTTTGCACTGTAGTCAAATTACCATTTGATTCTAGTTTTGTTCATTTGCATGTTCTTATTCAATTGAGTAAATTAGGAAAATAAATTTGCGTTTACACTCCAATAAGAGAATAGTAGAGTTTTGTTAAGTCCATCATATAGGTTTATGCGTTGCTACACTCAATAGAATTCTTTGGTAATAATAATTGTTTGTAGCGACACATACTCCTAATTTTGTTAACAGTTGGTATCAGAGCGAGGTTAATTAACTCAAACCTATTAGTCTCCTTCATAATTTTAGAGTTAATTATTTTTCTATTTTAATTAAAGAATACAATATCAAAACTCTTTTAGTTATTTAGAGAGAAATAAAATTAGGGATTTAAACTCAAAGTGCCTTCATTATTTAATCCTTGAAAAAAGGCTCTTATTTTCTTTAGACGATTAAGAGCTCGTACGTCTTTAAGTAGAGAAACACGATGTTAATTTTAGGGCAATATTCAGATATCTCTGTGTGAAAGGGTCTCGTAGATTGATAAGAATTGTAGCCACCAAAGTGGACTTTTTCAAGTCAGTTTGTGAGATTACGATTTCACATGGTTTTGGGAGTTCTCTGAGACTAGTGCACAATCAATCACCCAAAGTTGGTGCTTACGCAATAGGTTCAGAGGGATACACACGGATATTTGGACGGTAGTGCGAGGCTCTAGTAATCTATTCACCCAAAGATGGTAGATATATGAAAAGCTCAAGCATAACTGTTGCTCGTTCTTGTGTGGATAATTACTAATTGTGTGGCGCGTAGTCTGCCCAAAGGTGTTGCGCATTGACGCGTTTGGATTCTCCACCTAGTGTGCTATTTAGGATTTTATAGTCAGTGTTGCCCTATTTGTCTCTAATATATTTTCTCTCCATACAGTCACATTTACAGTGCATAATAATATGACGACCATTGAGAAACCTATTGGATCGAATTTTAAGAAGTGGAAGTCCGACATCATGTCGGATATTGAGATAGAGGATATTGAGATGACCATGAGTACCGCCCAGCCTGCGGCTCTCACAGCAACCATCACTCAAGCTGAGAAGGATCTATATGGTGCATGGAACAACTCTAACAAGATCTGCTTGTTGACTATGAAGTATTCTATTCCGGAGTACCTGCTGAGTGGTCTTCCAAACATGACTGTCGCTAGGGATTTTCTGATTATCATTGGGCAGAGATATAAGGTTTCTTCCAATACTGAGATTAGGACTCTGATTCTGAACCTCTTCTCCATGTGGTATTCGGGAGGAGCCGAAGTTCGTGATTATATACTAAAGATGGTTTATTATCAGACCAAGCTGCATGAGATAGAGATTACTCTCCCAAAAGCCTTGATAGTGCATCAGACACTAAATACTCTTCCTGCGGTGTTCAGCATTCTGAAGACTACCTACAATTCCCAGGATGAGGCGTGGAAGATAAATGATCTTATCACTCGCTGCATTATTGAGAAGGAGAATCTGAAGAAAGAGAAGACGAACACTGCTTTGCTCGTATTCAAATCCCTATTTAAGAAGCTGAAAAATTTCAAAGCTCCTTTTTAAGCTCGGGATGGACATACTTTAGGGAGCAAGGACGTTGGTGGAAAGAAGCCTCTTAGCCACTTCTTTTGCAATAAGAAGGGACATGTGAAGCACGAGTGCCTGAAGTTTAAGTCTTGGATGGAGAAGCGTGAATTTGCACCTAAAGATAACCATTTATCTCTAGTCCTTTGTGAATCCAATTTAATTGAAGCCTCATTAAGTTCTTGATGGCTCGATAGTGGAGCAACTAATCATGTTGCTTACACACTACATGGGTTCATCAAAAGGAGGAGGCCAAGCAAAGGTGAGTGCAGACTCACGGTTGGCAATAATGTTGAGGTAGAAGTGGAGTTCATCGGGGACATTTGTTTAGTCCTTGATTCTAGATATGAACTTTTATTAAAAGACATATTTTATATTCCTTTGTTTAGAAGGAACTTTATTTTTATTTCTGCATTAGATAGACTTAATTATGATTTTAATATTTCTGGTGGTTTGATTAAGTTATTTTACGAATCACGATTTATTGACCAATGTTCTCTATCCAGTAGTTTATATAGAATATGTCTTGCACATGTTAATTATTATGACACCTCATATAATGTAGAAAAAGTTGCTAGTAAGAGATTTCTCATTAAGGAATAGTCTTTCATGCTATAACATAAAAGGTTAGGACATATCTCTAGGGAAAGAGTAGAATTATTAATTAAGAAAAATATTCTTCTCACTCTAGACTTCAGTGACCTAGAGATGTGTGTAGACTGCTATAGATGTTAAATGACTAAGATTAAGAAGAAAGGCTCAGCTTGTAGTTCAAGTTTGTTAGAGGTTATTCATACGGACATCAATGATCCTTATTCCACTACCCTCTATAGGAACACTTATTTTATTATATTCATTGATGACTACTCCCGTTTTGGTTATTTGTACTTAATTAAGGAGAAGTCTGAATCTCTTGAAAAGTTTAAGATTTTCAAGACTGAAGTTGAGAAATAAATATGGAAAGTCATTAAGATTGCTAGGTCTGACATAGGTGGCGAGTATTTTGGTAGACATGATGTCTTCGGGCAACATAAAGGTCTGTTTGCTAGATACTTAGAGAGCTATGACATTGTTGCTCAGTACTCTATGTTAGGTAGTCCTGAGAAAAATGGTGTTGTTGAAAGGCGTAATCGTACCCTTAAGGAAATGATGAGGAGCATGATAAGTAGAACGAATCTTCCTAAATGTTTGTGGGGTGAGGCGCGTAAGACTGCAGTATACATCCTTAATAGAGTCCCGTCTAAGTCAATACCTAAAACCCCTTTTGAGTTATGAACTGGTAGACGACCCGGCCTTAATCATTTGCGTGTCTGGGTTTGTCCTACAGAAGTCCGTTTATACATCCCGCCAGAGAGTTAGATTGCCCCCAAGTCTTGTCGTTGCTATTTCATAGGCTACCCAGATCACTCTAAGGGATTTAAGTTCTATTCTCCTTTAGGAGGACCCAGAATTGTAGAGTCACAAATAGCTAAATTTTTAGAATGGGATGTCGCTGACAAACCTAGTTGCTCTCTCCGTATTAGTGAAGATGAGAAAGTTATGACCATTAATTTATCTATGCCCTCGATAGGAGATCTTACGGTGCCTAAACCTGTGACGGAACAAGTGAAGGATGTGGAAGTGGTCTTACCACTGATTCCAGTTGAGGTTCCTCCTCATATTCAGGAAGTTCATCTACCCGCTAGGAGATCCATTAGGCAGAGAAGGCCTGTAATTTCCTCAGACTATGAATTCTATTTAGGAGAGAGTTATTATGACACTGGTCAAGTTGTTGACCCAGCGACATTTAATGAAGCTGTGTCTGGATCTCAAGTTGATCTATGGTGGGATGCGATGAAAGACGAGATGGAGTTTATGAAGCTGAATAAGGTTTGGGAGTTAGTTGAGTTACCCAAAGGCTGTAAGCCCATTGGTTCTAAATGAGTGTTTAAGACCAAGAAAGACTATAAGGGAAATGTCGAGCAGTTTAAGGTTAGACTAGTAACCAAGGGATTTACGCAAAGAGAAGGAATCGATTATCACGAGACATTTTCTCCCGTTTCCTCTAAAGACTCTTTCAGAGTGATAATCTCATTAGTAGCTCATTATGATTTGGAGCTACACCAGATGGATGTAAAGACCACATTCCTGAATGATGATCTTGCCGAAGAGGTCTATATGGTGCAACCTGAGAGATTCAAGTCTGGTTATTCCGACCAACTTGTGTGTAAGCTTAACATATCCCTATATGGACTGAAGCAAACTTCTAGATAGTGGTATTTGAAATTTGATGAGGTAGTTACTTCTTTTGGTTTTGTAGAAAATAAGGTAGACCGTTGTATATATCTCAAGATCAGTGTGAACAGATTCATCTTCTTAATTCTATATGTAAATGATATACTACTTGCGAGTAGTGATTTGACACTATTATATGAATCTAAGCAATTTCTGTCAAAATACTTCGATATGAAAGATCTTGGAGAAGCATCTTTTGTTCTAGGAATTGAGATCATTAGAGACCGATATCACCATACATTGGCACTCTCTCAGAAAGCCTTCATCGAGCGTGTACTTGAGAGATTTAGCATGCTTAGCTGTAATCCTGGTGACGTACCTGTGCTTAAGGGTGATAAGCACAGCTTATCACAATGCCCCAAGAAGGATATATAGAGAGAAAGCACATGAAGGATATATAGAGAGAGAGCGCATGAAGGATATACCTTATGCTAGTGTGGTAGGTAGCTCAATATATGCTCAAGTCTGTACCAGACCGGACATTGCCTTCGTAGTAAGACTTTTAGGCAAATATCAGTCGAACCCATAACCTGATCATTGGGTGGCTGCCAAGAAAGTCTTTAGGTATCTGAAAGGAACTAGGGATATTAAGTTGGTCTACCATAAAGTACAAAACTTTGAGTTAGTGGGATATACGGACTCAGATTTTGCCGGGTGTGAGGATGATAGAAAGTCAACTTCAGGTTATGTCTTTAAGTTTGTTGGTGGGGCCATTTTGTGGAAGAGTGTCAAACAAACACTCATCACTTCATCCATAATGTATGCGGAGTTCGTCGCTCTTTTTGGAGCTTCCACTCACGCAGTATGCCTTAAGAATTTCATTACATAGTTGAAGGTCGTCGATTCTATAGATTGACCAATCCGGATGTACTGTAATAATATCTTTGCAGTCATGTTCTCGATGAACAATAAAAGTATCACAGGGTCCAAACATATAGAAATTAAATTTTTGACCGTTAAGGAATTGATCAAGAAGGGTGAAATTTTAGTTGAGCATTTAGGGACAGATGACATGTTAGTTGATCCACTTACTAAAGGACTTCGCCCTAATGTGTTTCAAAAACATGTTATTAATATGAGGCTTAACGAGTAGATCGATGCGCTTGATTAGTGGGAGGCTATATGAATCTCCAATTCAGTTTTTTGTCATTTACATTGCACTTTATTTAAATCATTAATAATTAAAGAATATTCATTCAGAAATATCATTAAGTTTCGATATTCGTTGAATTTTGTGACACGTCACACTTCATACAAAGTCTCGTGACTTTTATCAGTCAGAGCATAAGGCTTAGAGCACTTCATTGGATTATGGCATGTGGTATGTCTTTTGACACATAAATTCAAAACCTTGAGATCAGACATATTTGTTCTTTCGATAACTTAAGAACTTCTCGCAACATGGTTTGGTGCATTCATTTGGGAAGTTTGGTCGACCACCAAATTAGAACAATCTTCATGTGCACATTTTCAGTATGTTGTTCTATGTTTTATTTAACCGCGCTTTGTCCATGTCAATTGAGTCTGTAAGATACTGTGACTATGCAAGGTCCCGTGTCGCATAATGATACGGTTGCCGCCATGATTCAGAGTGAAGGATTTGGTTGGGCCGGATTGACGTGAGAGCAGACTCAATACCACGTTCGCTAATTGGTACTCTTAAGGTTGGTGAAGATTTATCAGAATGTCATAAATTACAATGAGCCCAAGTCCAAGTGGGAGAATGTTGGAGATTTTTTGTTAAGTGGACTTGACTCATCAGGACGTCCCGGTGAAAAAGTACATAAGTTTTTTTAGTCTATTCGGACTCCTACGAGTGTGTGTTAATTCAATCGCGTGTACGATCGAACCCTGTAATAGGTGGGCCATATCGTCTCGTAAAATTAATACGCGAACTCGGTCTCGCCCTTGACACGATTTTGGCATAGTCATGAATTTGGCTTTATAGAGTTTATATTGTGTTTTAATGGGATTAATTTCATCCATTAAAACCAAGTTTTGTAACTCCTATTTTGACTATTGCCTATTAATACCCAAAATTTGGTTTCATGACACAACCTCTTTTGGTGTGAACAAGTGTGAAAAGAATCCCGATCACTATTTTTGAGTAACCGACCACTATTTCCTTTTCTCTTCTCCGTTCGGCCTACAGGTGAGGAGATCGTCGGAGCCTTTGCAGATCCACCACCGGCCATAGAGCATTCTACATTCAGATCCGGTGAACCTTCACCAAGGCGTTGACTCGAATCTCTTCTTCGACCATTTTCGGGAGTCGGATCATCCACCTCGGCTAGGGTAAGAGTAGACTGTGCACCTTCTGCCTCTTACATCAAGGCTACCGGCGTGCAGCATCGATTCGTCTGTTCCTTCACTGGTTCAAGGCGTTGTTTTGGGAGGAAGCCGTTGCTTGTCGTTTGAAACCACCGGCTTCGTTTTGTTTGTTCAGCACCCATCGTTTCCTGGAGGTTATTGTTGTGGGCTTGCTCTCTGTTTCCAAGAGAGCAATCAACACCCATCTTGTTTGTTCAGAACCAACATGCAACATCTTCTGATCTGAATATCCAGAAATTTACATTCATAGCTCTCACAATCTGATTTGAGATCAAATTTATACAAGTTCCTATTTCTGTTGAAGTATACGAAATATTGTTGTGGTTAATTCATATATGTTGAATTTGTGTACATTCTGCTAACATATAACTTGTTGTAGTGATCACATATTTAGAGATACGTGTATGTTAGCGGGATCCGCTAGCGCAGTTGATTTCATAAAGAAGAACACGTCAAGATTGTTGGGAATGACTGCAACCATGAAGCACGAGCAAGAATAAAAAAATGGTATACATTGAATTTCCGCACTGCAGTCGAATTACCATTTTATTCTAGTTTTGTTCATTTGCGTGTTCTTTGTCAATTGAGTAAATAAGGAAAATAAATGTGTTTGCACTCTAATAAGAGAATAGTAGAGTTTGGTTAAGTCGATCCTATAGGTTTATGCGTTGCTACACTCAGTTGAATTCTTTGATAATAATAATTGCTCGTAGCGATGCATACTCCTAATTTTATTAACATCCCCTACTTTACTCCTTGTGGACAAGGAGGCTTTGGATGATGGGGCAATGATACAAACCTATGTGTCGTCGTCCTTTACCAAGGAATGACTACACAAAACCAATGTGGGCAGTTTATTACTAATGTATTTCCTGCCTTTGTCTTATCCTTTTTTGTATTCACATTTTATATTGTATTTACTATCTTGTTTGAACATGGATAAATGAGGATATATATGCTTCACATATGATTTTCTTGCGAAGAATTTGACTACTATAAATCCTACTATTTTTCTAATTGCTGCTCCGTTTTTCCTTAGGCTAGGTTTGGCACAATGTTTTTGCTCCGATGAGTTTGGACAAAAATGTCATAGTCATACAATGTTTGTTTGACATGACAACAAATATGACCGTCACTAAGAGAGTTTTCGGGCAGCGTTTCGAGCAAACGCCATTCGACGAAGGGTAACTAACCGAAACTCCGTCTCCATTTGCTCCGTTTGCACCTGCACCAAGGAGGAAACACCCCCCCCCCCCCACCGCTTCGTTTCGATCCCCTCCTCCCCCCCTCCAGTTCCAAAGCCCCGTTTGGATTCGCTTGCTCCTCCCGCCACCGCTAAACCAAATGAAGGCTTAGTTGAGGTTGGCCATTCACGAATGATGATTTATAATCACCACATTCATGACACTTATCATCATGTCCAATTTAAAATGTATGATTACATTGTTTTTAAAATGTATGCGTACATTGTTTTTAAAAAATAACAAAGAAAATCAAGATAGATTCATCTTTCTCCTTCCAATTTCTTTCAACTTGACCGGTCAAAAAAAGTATTTACAAGATAAGAAAACTACACTTTCAGTTTCTAATCAGGCTCTCTCTCATGAGTCCGTTTTTGGTACGTATATGTACCTAATTTCTAAGGTGCGCGAGCGGATCCGGCCATTGGAGAGTATGACTTAGCTATTAATAAACGGCGCAGATCAAACCACGCAAAAATACGGCCGTATTTCTCGAATGCAACCGTATTACAGACCAAATAAATCTGCGCCGTTGATTTGAAGCCACGCGATCAAGTATACGGTCGGATCTGCTCACGCACCTCCCTAAATACGCATACGTACCAAATTATTTTTGCTCCCTCGCTGACAATCTCCCTCGAAAAATGTCTCGATCCGCTTCCTCCTCCACACCTTGTAAGTGGAGACTTCACCAAAAGAATGCTAAATTCTGAATGACAATATTCAAAATTTTGTTGGATAATGAGAATCATGTTCAAAATTTTTGTACCGTATGGTTTTGAAAAAATAGCTTTTTAATAAACAATTGTTTGAACATTCTTTTTAAACAGATTTTACTCCGTTTCCAATACACCTCAAAGCCCTTATTTGGCGCAGCGGTGGTGGGCCCATCCGGCGATTCCTCCCGCGACATTGGAACTCGGGAGGAAAGCTCGGAACAAAAACAAAGCAGACTGTGCCATTTTCAGGACGCAGCGGGGAGAAATGGAGCAAACGCCGCTGGAGAACGTTTATTTACCCGCCGTCCGGCGGCGTTTGCCACAAACGGCCGGCGAAAACGCCGCGCCAAACATCTCAAAAATTCGGCTTTTTGGCACTTTGCACCCCTGAAAGTGCAACATTTGGCATTTTGCACCCTAAAAGTTTAAATATTGCACTTTGCACCCCCGAATCTCAGTTTTTTGGCAGTTTGCACCCTATGCATGTTAAATCAGGGGTAATTTGGTCCTTAAAATGTATTTAGGTTTTCCATCCATCAGCCCCCATTCTTTCTCCCGATTTTGTTTTCGAGCGGCTGTCGGCTTCTCCATTTCTTCCCGATTTCGTCCCTGTTCCTTCCAGTCCGGTGAGGGTTTTGCCCGATGTTGAAACCAAAAACTTGGTCTCTGTGGAGTTCGACCCTTGGGGAAGGGGTGACCTCACACCTACTACACTCGGAAGAACGTCACGGACCGAAGACTTGGGAAACTAGGAACAGACCCTCGGTTTTAGCGCGGAGGTCCCACCACACACCCGGAAGGTCACAAGAACACTTTCCCTCCCTTACCAATGAGAGCTGGGTACCTTGGAGAGTTCTCTCAACTCTACCAAGAAGAAAGCTAGGGAGGAGGAAGCCAAAAGCCAATGCCTCTCCAAAGGTACCCAAGGGGGTCTATTTATAGTTTTTCCAAGTCCTGAGGTCAGAATGACCAAAATGCCCCAAAGGCAAATAAGCCTCTAGCCAATAGAAAACATCCACACTGGGGGGTAAAAGGGAAAAATCCCCCCTGGGGGTAATATGGTAAACATGACAATAATAGGTCCAGGGGGGAGGGGGAGGCCGAACCGTGCTCCTCCCCCTTACCCCCACCTCGGACACTCAAGCCGAGCTCGCCCGAAGGGGCAGGGCGCCCGGGCGAGCTCCAGGCCGCCGATCGAGCTCGCCCAAGGGGGCTGGGCGCCCGGGCGAGCTCCAGGCCGCCGACCGAGCTCGCCCAAGGGGGCTGGGCGCCCGGGCGAGCTCCAGGCCACCGACCGAGCTCGCCCAAGGGGGCTGGGCGCCCGGGCGAGCTCCAAGCCGCCGACCGAGCTCGCCCCAGGGGCAGGGCACCCGGGCGAGCTCCAGGCCGCCGGCCGAGCTCGCCCAAGGAGCAGGGCACCCCGGGCGAGCTCTAGGCCGCCGGACGAGCTCGCCCAAGGGGGTTGGGCGCAGGGGGTGAGGCCTTGGCCTCCGTCCGGAGTACCACTCCTTCATCGCGCATAGCAAGCCCGGGGGGAGATGTAGATTTTTCCTTCCCCTACTAGTATATTTTCAAGTCCAAGCCAAAATTGGCCACCAAGAGTCCAAAATCTCTAAAAAGCTTAAAAACTTAAAACTGGCTCTGCGCCTGCCGAAAGTACCCTACTTCGCGAATACGGGGTTGTACACAATCCCCGCTCTTTTCGAAGTTGGCACAAGCTCGGAAAGAAACATCCAACCCAACGTATTCGCTGAGTCAGCCTGTCATGCCAGCTAATAGGAGCTTGTGTGACGAGGCAGCCTCGGGGTGAAAACACTTAGCTTTCCGAGGGGTCAACCTGTCATGCCAGCTAATGGGAGCCTAGGTGACGAGACAGCCTCAGGGTGAAAACACTTAGCCTCCCGAGGGGTCAACCTTTCATGCCAGCTAATGGGAGCCTGGGTGACGAGACAGCCTCAGGGTGAAAACACTTAGCCTCTCGAGGGGTCAACCTGTCATGCCAGCTAATGGGAGCCTGGGTGACGAGACAGCCTCGGGGTGAAAACACTTAGCCTCCCGAGGAATAAACATCTCATGCCAGCTAATGGGAGCCTGGGTGACGAGACAGCCTCGGGGTGAAAACACTTAGCCTCCCGAGGGGTCAACCTGTCATGCCAGCTAATGGGAGCCTGGGAGACGAGACAGCCTCGGGGTGAAAACACTTAGCCTCCCGAGGGGTCAACCTGTCATGCCAGCTAATGGGAGCCTGGGTGACGAGACAGCCTCGGGGTGAAAACACTTAGCCTCCCGAGGGGCCAACCTGTCATGTCAGTTAATGGGAGCCTGGGTGACGAGATAGCCTCGGGGTGAAAACACTGGGCTTCCACGAGAGATCAACCGGCCTTGTCAGCTAGTGAGAGCCTGACAGCGGAATCATCATCGGAGCTAAGGACTGGGCTTCCATGAGAGACCAATCGGCCTTGTCAGCTAGTGAAAGCCTGACAGCGGAATCATCATCGGAGCTAAGGACTGGGCTTTCACGAGAGATCAACCGGCCTTGTCAGCTAGTGAGAGCCTGACAGCAGAATCATCATCGGAGCTAAGGACTGGGCTTCCACGAGAGATCAACTGGCCTTGTCAGCTAGTAAGAGCCTGACAGCGGAATCATCATCGGAGCTAAGGACTGGGCTTCCACGAGAGATCAACCGGCCTTGTCAGCTAGTGAGAGCCTGACAGCGGAATCATCATCGGAGCTAAGGACTGGGCTTCCACGAGAGATCAACCGGCCTTGTCAGCTATTGAGAGCCTGACAGCGGAATCATCATCGGAGCTAAGGACTGGGCTTCCACGAGAGATCAACTGGCCTTGTCAGCTAGTAAGAGCCTGACAGCGGAATCATCATCGAAGCTAAGGACTGGGCTTCCACGAGAGATCAACCGGCCTTGTCAGCTAGTGAGAGCCTGACAGCGGAATCATCATCGGAGCTAAGGAAAAATGAGCCACCCCCCGAGGCACTCTCGACCCTTCCAGCTGGTGTGAGCCTGGTATGAGAAGATCCTCCCGGGGGTTGGAGAGGCATTGGCTTTTGGGTACCCCTCGGTAGAGCCAAGGAGGGTGCTAGCCTCGGACGGACCACTGTTTGGATTCTCAGGGGAGAGGAAGGAGGTGGAAGGTGGAGTCGGACTCCAGGTGAAGTTGGGAGGGACCTCAATGAATTGCAGGTTCGTCATTGTTGACGCTCCGAGCAGCTACAACGCCATCTTCGGAAGGCCCCTCATCAGTGCCTTCCGGTGCGTGCCCTCATCCTTCCACCAGTATCTCAAGTTCAACTCAGAAGGGATCCAGGTCAGGATCAAGGGAGACTCCAGGATGGCGAGGCAGTGCTACGTCACGGCTGTCAACACAATCTCTTGGTTGGCTAAGGCGGAGGAGATGGAGAAGATCATGAAGAGCCTGAGCAGGATGGAGGTATCCAGTGGGAAGTAATTGGATGGCGACCACCATGCCCAAGGGAGGAGGAAGCCAAACGCCAATGCCTCTCTAGGGAGTGGGAAGTAATCCGAGGCTAGCACCCTCCCATTAGCTGGCAAGAAAGCTAGGGAGGAGGAAGCCAAAAGCCAATGCCTCTCCAAAGGTACCCAATGGGGTCTATTTATAGTTTTTCCAAGTCCTGAGGTCAGAATGACCAAAATGCCCCCAAGGCAAATAAGCCTCTAGCCAATAGAAAACATCCACACTGGGGGGTAAAACGGAAAAATCCCCCCTGGGGGTAATATGGTAAACATGACAACAAGAGGTCCAGGGGGGAGGGGAGGCCGAACCGTGCTCCTCCCCCTTACCCCCACCTCGGACACTCAAGCTGAGCTCGCCCGAAGGGGCAGGGCGCCCGGGCGAGCTCCAGGCCGCCGGCCGAGCTCGCCCAAGGGGGCTGGGCGCCCGGGCGAGCTCTAGGCCGCCGGCCGAGCTCGCCCAAGGGGCAGGGCGCCCGGGCGAGCTCCAGGCCGCCGGCCGAGCTCGCCCAAGGGGCAGGGCGCCCGGGCGAGCTCCAGGCCGCCGGCCGAGCTCGCCCAAGGGGCAGGGCGCCCGGGCGAGCTCCAGGCCGCCGGCCGAGCTCGCCCAAGGGGCAGGGCGCCCGGGCGAGCTCCAGGCCGCCGGCCGAGCTCGCCCAAGGGGCAGGGCGCCCGGGCGAGCTCCAGGCCGCCGGCCGAGCTCGCCCAAGGGGGCTGGGAGCAGGGGGTGAGGCCTTGGCCTCCGTCCGGAGTACCGCTCCTTCATCGCGCATAACAAACCCGGGGGGAGATGCAGATTTTTCCTTCCCCTACTAGTATATTTCCAAGTCCAAGCCAAAATTGGCCACCAAGAGTCCAAAATTTCTAAAAAGCTTAAAAACTTAAAACTGGCTCTGCGCCTGCCGAAAGTACCCTACTTCACGAATACGGGGTTGTACACCCAACAAAGACAGCAGCGTCGCCGCTTTGCCCCTCTGCCGCTGTGGTTTGTTCTCCCTCTCAACCCACGACGATTTCGTGGCCATCGTCACTGCCCCGGACGCCATCAACGCCGTTGCAACTTCCGCTGCAGCCAGATCTTGCTCCTCCACACCCTGCCAGCGCCGCCTCCGTTTGTGTGGACGATTTCTTCTTCCCTGCTTCTTCCGTCTAGCACGCTTCTTCCGTCAAACGGCTTCACTCATCCAACGGCTCATCCAGCACTCAGGTATAAAGTTTTTTGGCTGCAAATATGTTAGAGTGATGTTGGTGTGTTTTTTTCCTCTATGTTTCTTCCCTGCTTCTTCCGTCCAGCACTCAGGCATAATGTTTTTTCATATGTTAGAGTGATGTTGGTCTGATTTTTCCTAGATTTCAGTGCGATTTATTCATTTGTTTGTAATAGAAATGTCTCTTTACGTAGGCATGGATTGGGATAACATTGCGGTTGACGAACATTTTGGTGAAGAGGGGCATGTAGACAGTTCTAGTGACTCAGAAAGCATTGAAGAGGGGGAATCAACTGATGAAAACTCGTCCCTTACGGGTGATGATTTGAATGACAGTGATTTTGAGGTAGATGATTTGCTTATAGATGACAATATAGAGAAGGAGATTGAGTTGGTTGGTGAGAGAGTTTAAACACATAAACACATGCGTCTGAATGTTGGTGTTCATGTAAAAGAGCGGGGAAGTCAGACATCTTCCAAGACTGAGAAAGGGAAGTCTCTTGAGGTTCGAGTATATGATGAAGATGCAAATAACTCCGACTTTGAGTTTGATGTTGGTTTGTGTTTTAATACACCAGATGAATTTAGGATTGCTGTGAGGATGTACGCTACTAAACAAGGAAAACCCCTCAAATTCACTAAAAATTGTGGCGACAAGATTCAAGTGACATGCTATTGTGGGTGGGTTATGTTTGCATCATTCATGTCAAAAAGTGAAAAAACATTTCAAGTTAAGACTATTAAGGGAGAGCACAGTTGTTACAGAGTTGCCAATTCTCTTCATTGTAACTCTAAATATTTTGCCAACAAATACGAGTACAATATAAGGAGCAACCCAGAATGGCCCGTTAATTCAATGCAGGAAATCGTGCAAAGAGACAATAAAACTTCTCTTAGTGTATGGAAGATGTATAGGGCCAAGAAGCATGTCTCAATATTGAGTAGTGGAACGGAGTTGGAGCAGTATGCAAAGCTATGGGATTACTTTGAAGAAATCTATAGGACCAATCCAGATACAACAATTAAAGTCAAATGTAAACATGATGTAGGCTCCCAAACTTGTATATTTAAAAGATTATACATTTGTTAGGGTTCTTTGAAATAAGGTTTCATGAGTGGTTGTAGGCCGATTATAGGATTGGATGGTATGCATTTGAAGACATCAACGAGTGGCGTAATGTTATGTGATGTTGGTGTTGATGATAACAACAACATGTACCCTATTGCATATGCCGTTGTTTTGAAAGAGAATACAAAATTTTAGAAATGGTTTGTTAGCCTTCTTATAGATGATTTGTGCATCAAAAATAGTTTTACATGATCAATAATTTCAGACAAGCAGAAAGGGTTACTAAAAGCCATTGATGCTCTTACCCAATGCAAAACACAGATTTTGTCTGCGGCATATGTATAATAATTTCAAACAAAAACATATAAGTCTCCAACTGAAAGAAATTTTATGGAAGACTGCATCCGCCACGAGCCTAGTAGACTTTAATAATGAAATGAAAAAGTTAAAGGCTAGAGATAAAGCGGCTTACCAATGGGTTAAGGAAGAGATCCAAAACATTGGGCAAAGTCTTTTTTTAATACTTGGCCTAAGTGTGATATGTTGTTAAACAACTTTTGTGAAGCTTTTAACAAGGTGATTCTTAAAGCAAGAGATAAACCAATAATCACCATGTTGGAGACTATAAGAGTGTTACTAATGAAGATGCTTCACACACAAAGAGATAAAGTGATCTTGAAATTTAATGGAGAAATTTGTCATTCGAAACAAAGAATTTTGGAAAATAACAAAAAAATGCACACACCTATATCTTGGTATGGAATGGTCATCACAAGTTTGAAGTTGAAGGGTGGATGAGAGATAAATGGACCGTTGATTTGGGTGCACGAAGTTGTAGTTGTAGGCGGTGAGATCTAACAGACATTCCATGTGTGCACGCAATATCATGCATATTCTATCGAAGGGAGAACGCTGAAGACTATGTTGAAAATTGTTACAAAAGAGATATGTTTTTGAGGGCATATGAACACTTGTTAAATCCAGTAAAATCATACAAAGAATGACCATCAACGTGGGGTGATATTCACAACAAGCCCGGAAGGCCTTCAAAGCACGTTAGAAGAAAAGAAGCCGATGAAATAGAGAGCCAGAAATATGGAATAAAAAGGCATGGGATGAAGTACTCATGCTCCAACTGCTGGAAGAGGGGATATAACAAGACAAGTTGTGTTGACACTCCCATGAGCCAAGAAACAACGTCTACTTCGAAATCAAAGTTATCGGAAACTTTTTAGTTCATCAAATATTTTTTTACTATTATTTTCTATTATCTTTGATAATGTATTAATAACGTGTGTTTATATGTAAGTACGAAGGAATATGTGATCGTGAGCTTAATATTGCTGGTGCTGTTGGACTGTTTTGGGAATGAAATGAGAGATTTACTGGTGTTGCTGCCGCTATTTTAGACGATGTGTTCTTGTATTTTTGTATGGATTGGAGTGGTTTTTGTAAGATTAAATTGACTGTTTTTTGTATGAAATGTGGTAGTTACTAGTGATGCTATCGTTTCTTTATTCATGTCGGTGTTCTTGTTTTTTTGTATGAATTGGACTATTTTTTTGTATGCATTGGACTGTTGTTTTGTAAGATTAAATGGACTTTAATTGTATGAAATGCGATAGTTTTGGCTGCAATTATCATTTTATTAAGTGGTAAATTTGGGTGGCTAAAATTATTGAAGTATATTTGGCCTGCAAGTATAAATCCGAAAATTTCATGATGCAAAGTGCAAAAATAAGCACTTTTGATGAGGTCTGGACGGAATTACCCCTCATTTAACATGCTTGGGATGCAAAATATCAAGGATTGAAGTTTCGAAAGTGCAAATTACAATATTTAAACTTTTGAGATGCAAAATACCAAAAATTATACTTTCGGAGATGCAAAGTTCCAAAAAGCCCAAAAATTCAAAAAAACATTTCATTTTGCAAGTACAAATTCTAACAGTTAATCCATCGGTTCGAAAATTCGAAAAAACATCTCATTTTCCCCGCGAGTGTGCAAATAATTCGAATCTTTAGCCAGCGCCGCAGTCCTTTGCTCAATCAGAACCTTGTGGAACTCCGGCGAAGCCACCTCTGCGTCTCCCCGATCGAGTGTCGCTGTCTTCCACCGTCGGTCCTCTTCGAATTGGAAGACACCATTCTCCCTGCTCGAGTGTTGCTTCTCTACTCAAGCTCCGGCAGAGATTTTCGGTCCTTATCAAGAAAAGATGCAAGATATCGTCGGATCGGTTCGGCGTTCTCTCGCTTTCCTCTCAAATCCATCCACAAATGACGAAGACGGCGGAAATCGCATCGCCGAGAAGATCGGCTCTTATCTGAAAAAATCTAGGGTGGGATCCGATAAAATACGCACGCCATCGCCGCCTTCGCCTACCCGGGTTGCTAAAAATGACGACGCCACTCCGATCCGGTGGAGAAAGGGCGAGCTCATCGGCTGCGGAGCCTTTGGTCACGTTTACATGGGGATGAATCTAGATTCCGGCGAGCTTCTTGCCGTGAAGCAGGTTTCTTGCTTAGTTTAGTTTTGGAGTTTATATAGTTTTTGTGCTTTGGTAATTCTTGTTTTATTTTGGCGCAGGTTTTACTCGGGACTAACAATGCTTCGAAGGGGACGGCTCAAGTTAGACTCTTCTTTTCTGCAAATTTCAAATTACAAACCTGATATTTTGGTCTTGCAAGTTCTTGATTTGAACCTGTTTTTTGTTCGCTGAACTACATATTCTCCTCTTATAACTGCACTTAATTTTTATTTCTGGCTTCGTTCATGTATGAAGGCTGGTATAAGGGAGCTTGAAGATGAGGTGAAGCTTCTCAGGAACCTTTCACATTCAAATATAGTGGTAAGTTCTCTTATAGTTATAGGCCATTGTGCTTTTTCTTTGTTGCTGCACTAAAAAAAGGCTCAAGTAAATCTGACATATTATGTTTTTTTTCTTTCTTACAGAGATATTTGGGAACTGTGAGGGAAGAGGAAACGCTGAATATCTTATTGGAGTTTGTACCAGGTGGATCCATTTCTTCACTACTGGGAAAATTTGGGTCCTTCCCTGAGGCTGTGAGTGCCCATGAATTTTTGCCCGAGATAACTGAGAATCTATAACAAATGACAAATCTCCTTTGAGTGCGTAGGTCATAAAGAAGTTCACTAAGCAGATTTTGCAGGGCCTGGAATATCTCCATAACAATGGAATTATACATAGGGATATAAAAGTCTGTGTGCACAGTATACATTGGCTTTAGGCTGCGTTTAGTTTTTTTGTTTTTCTTCATTGATGACTATATTTTTTCTCTCAAACTCAGGGTGCAAATATTCTTGTTGATAATAAAGGTTGCATTAAACTTGCGGACTTTGGAGCATCTAAGCAAGTTGTCATGCTGGTAAATTATTTCACAACCCCTCCTCTCTCCCACTTATCATACATTCCGGAGTTTGCTTAATTTCACTTCACATACTGTTAAATTGCATGTTCATTTCCCGGAACTTCTCTTCATAAGTGATTTTGTATATCATCTAGGTCGTTAGCATCATATTCCACATAATATTTGAAAACTATGAAGTACATGTACAAGTAAGAGTATCACACACACACACACACACTATATATATATATACATATATATACATGGACATGTATATATATGTACATGTATATATATGCCACTTTAATGAGGGAAGTATACAACGTAGAAATATTTATACTGAACAATTAGAAACACCGTCAATATAAAATATCTAACCTCAAATATATAATAAACAAGCACTATCAAATTTAAGTCAAATATAATGTTATTCTAATGAAAAAAAAAATAAAGAGGGCATTCTGTTAATATAACAAAAATAAACACCATTATTTACGTTTATGAGTCACTGTTGCGTTCCGGGGTGAGACCGTGAGAGGGGGTGGGGGGCGGTCTGAATCGGGAAGAGGGAGAGAGAGAGTAAGAGAGGGAGGTAGAGAGAGAGAAAGGTTAGGGTTAGAGATTTAGAGGAAGAGGGAAAACATTCATTCATCCGAGATACCGAAAACAAGGTTCACACGCCCTCTTTTAGAGGCGAGGGTGAGAAAACTGAAATTAGGGAAACAACAAATTACTAAAAGTGCGATAGCCAAACATAGAACATAATAATTATTAATTATCCTCCGCGGTCTCGGTGGGTCCCTGTGATATACACGTCCAGCGCGTGTAGACTTTCCATTTGGGCTCGTCGTCGCGGAGATCCGTAACAATGCCGCCATCTGGAAAATGTGTCTTGTCCTCAAGGCAGTAATCGACGAACTGGCAGCGGAAGTCATCCTGGGGAAGGCACGTCGCGTCTGAGTCGGGGCGACCGGTCCAAGCCACAAGAACTTCTTCCGATGTATGGTCCCCCGAAATGCGGCATCGACGATCGAGGCGGGATAGCAGGGCGCCTCTCCTGAAAGGTCGAGATCGATCGGAAGGTGATCCGTGGTGGCGTGCTCGCCCACCACTCATCGTAGTTGCGAGACATGGAAGACTGGGTGGATGCGGCTCCCGCTTGGGGGGCAAAGGCGGTAAGCAACTTCCCCGATGCGGGCGAGGATCTCAAATGGCCCGAAGAATCGTTGGGCCAATTTTGGGCATGGTCGGTGGGCTATCGAAAGCTGACGGTAGGGGTGGAGCTTCACGAAGACCTTTTCTCCTACTTCGAAGGTGAGGTCCCGACGTTTCCTGTTGGCGAAGGAGGTCATCTTCTGTTGGGCCCGTTGGAGGTGATGCTTCAGATGATCCAGAATAGTGTCCCTGTCGCGAAGAGCGATGACCAGGCTTTCCACCTGGCATTCCCCTGGTAGGTGGCAGATGATGGACGGAGGAGGCCGGTCGTAGACGACCTTAAACGGGGTTGTGCCGGTCGCTTGATGGTGGGCAGTGTTATACGAGTACTCGGCCCACCCGAGCCACTTGGCCCAGTTACGCGGCTGCTCCCCCATGAAGCAGCAAAGGTAAGTCTCCAAGCACCGATTGAGGAACTTTGACTGGCCGTCGATCTGAGGATGATATGCTGTGCTCATGCGTAGTCGGGTGCCCTGGAGGCGGAACAATGTCGTCCAGAAGGTACTCAGGAATAGTGGGTCTCGGTCGCTGACGATCGATCGAGGGAACCCGTGGAGGCACACGACCCCCTGGATGAAGCTGTCGGTGACGGTAGCTGCCGTGTATGGATGGCGGTGGGGAATGAAATGGGTGTATTTCGAGAGCCGGTCAACTACGACCAGGATGCAGTCATTTCCCTGAGAGCGGGGCAGTCGTGTGATGAAGTCCATGGCGATGTCGTCCCACACGCGGTTCGGGATCGGAAGGGGCTGAAGTAGACCACCCGAAAAAATGGCTTCGTACTTGGCCTTCCGGCAGATGAGGCAGGCGGCTACGAAGGCTTTGACCTGTTGGAACATGTGCAGCCAGTAGAGAGAGGCTGCTAGCCGTCGGTATATACGGTAGGCACCGGCATGTCCCCTCGTCGGAGAGCCATGAAACTCGGCCAATAACCGGGGAATGCTGGGGGAGGAGGGGGCGAGTACCAGGCGTCCCTTGAAGAGTAGGCGGCCGTCCACCAAGGAGTACGGTGGGTCGGCTGTGGCGTCCGCTGGGAGTGCCGTCCGGATCCCGTTGAGCGTCAGGTCCGCTTTCACTTCCCGTCTGAGGGTGTCCGCATCTTCCCAGATCGGTCGGGAGATGGCTGCAAGTATGGGGCTACGGGAGAGAGCGTCGGCCGCGCGGTTCGCCTTCCCCGGCCGGAACTCGATGTTGAAGTCATAGCCCAGCAGCTTGGCCACCCATACCTGTTGGGCGTGTAGCAATCTTCTGCTGCAGGAGGTAGCGGAGGCTGTCGTGGTCGGTGCAGACCATGAATCGTCGACCCAGGAGGTAGGGACGCTAGTGTTGAACAACGATGACGAGGCCCATGAGCTCGTTCTCGTACGCCGATCGGCCGCTGATGGTTTCCAAGAAAGCGCGGCTGAAATAGGCCACCGGGCGGTCGGCTTGCATAAGTACGGTCCCCACGCCGACGCCTGACGCGTCGCATTCCACGAGGAAGGGCTGGCAGAAATCTTGCATAGCTAACACCGGGGCGCGAACCAGAGCTTGCTGGAGGGCAATAAAAGCCGCGGAGGCCGCTACCGACCACTCGAAAGGGCCTTCGGCCGACTTCAAGAGCTGGGTGAGGGGTCGGGCAATCGTGTTGTAGCCCTGGATGAACCTCCGGTAGTACCCTGTCAGGCCCAGGAATCCGCGAACCTCTCGGAGAGACGATGGGGTTGGCCACTAGAGGATCGCCTCGATCTTGTCGTCATCCATCACGACTCCTTTAGCGGAAATGGTGTGTCCCAAGTAGCACACCTGCGAGGCCCCAAAGGAGCACTTGGTTGGGTGGAGCTTGAGTTGGTGGTGCCGGAGAGTAGCCAACGTCTGGCGGACGTGCTGTAGGTGCTCCTGCCAAGAAGAACTGTAGACCAAGATGTCATAAAAAAAAACTAGTACATGCTGGAGAAGTACCAGACGGAAGATGTCGTTCATCGTGGACTGGAAGGTGGTCGGTGCGTTGGTCAGGCCGAAATGCATAACCAAGAACTCGTAGTGGTCATCATGTGTCCGGAAAGCCGTTTTGGCGACGTCGGCCGGTCGAATGCGAATCTGGTGGTAGCCCGCACGAAGGACCAGCTTGGTGAAAAAAACGGCGCCGTGGAGCTCGTCCAAAAGCTCCTGGATCACCGGAATAGGGTACCTATCCGGTACTGTGGCTTTGTTGAGCTCCCGATAGTCTACGCAGAAGCGTCAGCTGCCGTCCTTCTTCCTGACCAGGAGGACCGGGCTGGAGAAGGGGCTTGCACTGGGGCGTATAAGGCCCCCCATCAACATATCATGTACTAGCCTCTCTATCTCGTCCTTCTGCACGTGTCCGTAGCGGTATGGGTGGACCGAAACTGCGGTCACGTCGGGCTGAAGGGGAATGGCATGATCATGTGGCCGGGCTGGTGGCAAGCCCGACAGTGCCGTGAAGAGGTCCGCAAATTCGGCCAGGAGGTTCTGCATGTCCGGTGGTGGTGATGGAGCCGGTGGCGCCGCGTCCGAGATGGACCAGAGCCATGCCGTAAAATCGATGTCCGCCGTCCTCTGAATCGTGCAGAAAGAGACGAGGGAACGGAGCAGTGCAACATCTCCCTTCAGGCAACACTCTCGTCCGTCCTGTAAGAAACGCATCGTTACGGTTCGCCAGTTGACCCGCACATCACCCAACGTGCAAAGCCATGCCACACCTAAGATGACGTCGATCCCGTCGAGCCCGAATATGTAGAAATCCGCTGTCACCGAGTAAGGGCCCACTGAGATCGGGACGGATGGGCAACGACCCTGGATCGAGCGTCGTCGACCATCGCCTAAGCTGACCGTGAAGTCCGGCGAGGTTTCCACCGGAAGGTGGAGCTGTTGGGCCAAATGAGAGGAGAGGAAGTTTTGGCTTGCCCCGCTGTCTATCATGATGACGATGTGGCGGTCGCCTAGATTGCCTGCCAACTTCATTGTTTGCGGTCCTGAAATTCCGCCCACGGAAAAGCATGGAAGCTCCAACTGGTGAAGGCCTGCGTCGGTAGCCCCCTCGGTGGTGTCCTCGTTGCGGATTTCGATCTCTTCAAAATCCGCCAAGGTGATCTCGGGTTCGTAGTCGCCGATGATGACACGAAATTCTTTGACCGCGTAGACGTGTGTCGGAGAGTTGGGTTGCCGGCAGCGGAAACACAGCCCTTTGTGCCGGAGATCATCGAACTCGCGGTTGGAGAACCGCTGAGGGGCGGCTGGTCGGTTTGGCCGAGCCGCTAGAGGAGGTCGGGGTGTTGGTGGCTCTTGAGGGGTGGGCAACCACGGTTGGCCTCCTGGCGGGGGTTTACCTGGAAGTGGCGGGTGCCGCGGTGGTAAATCTGCCTCTACGAGGCGGGCCATGTCGAGGGCCTCGGACACTGTCCGAGGGTGATGAGTGCGAAGCCAGGAGCGGATGTGGGGCAGAAGGCCCTGCATGAAGAAACCCAGGTAGTGATCTGGCGGTAGGCCCGAAACATGGGTGACGAGAGCCACGAATTCGTCAATGTACTCATCCAACGCTCCTTGTTGGCGTACCCCACACAACCGTTCAATGGCGGAGCCAGAATAACGACTGTCGTGGCGACGAATCATCCCTTGCTTGATCTCTGGCCAAGAGAATGTTGGGTTGGATTGTCGTAGCCATCGGGCCCAATGTAAGGCGGAGTCGTCGAGTCCCACGATGGCGGTGGAGACCTTGTCTTGCTCGGGAGTGTAGTGTAAGTCAAAGTACTGCTCTGCCTTTGCGATCCACCCAATCGGGTCCGCACCGACGAAGGTGGGGAGATCCAAGGCAAGGGTTGGACAGCCATGCACAAACGGGGGAGCGGTCTCTCCGTTGTGTGGGGAAGGGGCCGCCCCGAGGATCGACGTGCCAATGGTCGGGCATGCGGAGATCCGCTGGCAGATGCGGTGGCGGGTGGTTGGAGAGCGTCGAATTTGGCGTGGAGGGCGAACAAGGAGGCATGCATGGAGGTCACGAGAGACTCCTTGGCGTCGACACGACGGAGGAGAATTTCGGTTGCGTTCTCCTGTGGTGTCTCGGCTGTGGATCAGGTCGCCGGGGCCATTGGTTGAGGCGGAGCAACTGTAGCGGACTGGAGGTGGTGGGGCAGCGGCCCTGGATGCGGCGGTGGCCGGTGTGTGGTGCAGGACAGCGGTGCGACGGCGGTTTGGGCACCGCGTGGACGCGCAATGCAGCAGTAACGCGGGACGGTGCATAACGCGCGAGGGCTGGACGCGTTGCGGCGTGGGTTTTGGCGGGTGCTGGAACTCCGGCGGCCGGTGGTGGCGGGCAGACGGGCAGGTCAGACCACTTTGTTGCGTTCCGAGATGAGCGGGGGTGGGCAGCGGTCTGAATCGGGAAGAGGGAAAGAGAGAGAGTAAGAGAGGGAGGGTAGAGAGAGAGAGAGGTTAGGGTTAGAGATTTAGAGGAAGAGGGAAAACATTCATTCATCCGAGATACCGAATACAAGGTTCACGCGCCCTCTTATAGAGGCGAGGGCGAATACAAAAGGAAAACTGAAATTAGGGAAACAACAAATTACTAAAAGTGCGATAGCCAAACATAAAACATTATAATTATTAATTATCCTCCGCGGTCTCGGTGAGTCCGTGTGATATACGTGTCCGTAGCGTGTAGACTTGCCATTTGGGCTCGTCGTCGTGGAGATCCATAACAGTCACATTCTTCTTTTCTAAGAGACATGTAACCAACCCTTGTTTACTTTAGATTTACAAACTCTTGTTACAAATGCATAATAATTTGCCAAGTCTAAGCGTGTTCAAATAGTAGCATGTGTATCCGTCCGAGTTTCGGGTATGCACGAGTATTGGAAATGTACCTGGTACGAGTACGCCATCCTTAGGAAAGTATTTGTGCTTCATAGGTTGAAAATGAGCATGTAGTTCTTCCCCAATGTCATTTGGCATTGCTTGTATGGCTGTTGAAGGGTGTTTCAGTTGATTCTGATGCATTTTTTTAAGCTTGTTTGTGAAATTTAGGTTTAACGCCTCATGCAACACTCAACAAGAATGAATGGAATATGTGGAATCAAATTTGACCTTGAATGATTCGGCTAAGGCAGACAATTACTTATATTGCTAATTTGTTTTAATTAATTCTGAAAAATTTTAGGCAACAACGACCGCGGCCAAGTCGATGAAAGGAACCCCTTATTGGATGGCACCAGAAGTTATACTTCAAACAGGGCATGACTTGTAAGGATGAAATTTTTTTTCTTGTTTTTCGTTTGTCATATGAAAACTGCATTTTTCCATGTACTTGTTTTATAGATGTGAATTCTATCTGCTATCCTTAACTTGGTATATTATTCATGACAATTTGAAATATTTAAGTATTGAAGAATTCTCTTATCAATTATCATGCATATATACACCCAAAATACATATATGGGATCTATGTAAGTGCATATTTTTAGCGTTACATCGATGCAAATTTATAGGGTTGTCAACTAGTTGGTTGTCGATAGGCAAACCAGTCAAATCCTCTAAAATTCATAGCAGATTTTCCTTATTGAATTGAAATTAAACGTGGTAACTATGATGAGATTTGGTCTAGCGCATGAGCCAATTTACCTGACAATTCCTTTTTGATCACCATTGAATGACCCAAAATAAAAATAAAAGAATATTGAGGATGTGATTTAAAACATCACTTCCTATAAGTATAACTATAGTTCTACAATTATACTATCTAATAATTTTATTATGTTATGTATTTGTTATAGTATAACATAACATAACAAACACATAACATAATTGTAGAACAATACAATAATTTGAGAGAAATAAAATATAATTTTATTATATCTCCAAAATTGTGTACATACATGTATTTGTACATTAATATAAGAAGAGAAAGAGGGAGAACAATCCCAACCTAAGACGTGAGACTAAAGCATAAGGAGAACGAGGGCCATAATGCGCCTCGCTTTGGGCTTTTACACATTTTTCTTTTAACACTCTCCCACAAACTGGAACATACAAATCGTAAGCACACCAAGCTTGGATAAGAACTGATAATATAACACATGTGGTAAGACCTTAGTGAGAATATTAACAACTTGATCAGCAGACAGAACATGTTTTAATTCTAGCTTCTTCATTTGAACTTTCTCCCAAATAAAATGGCAGTCTACTTCAATGTGTTTGGTTTGCTCATGAAAAACAAGATTCTTAGTAATGTGTATAGCCGCTTGACTGTCACAAAATAAAGTAGCAGGTGAGGAAAGCTTGATTCCCAAATCATCTAGGAAGCTTTCTAACCATGCAAGCTCAGATACTACAGATGCTATCGAGTGATACTCGGCTTAGGCCGAAGAGCGAGCAACCATAGACTGTTTCTTGCTACGACAGGTAATAAGGTGTCCTCCAAAGTAAGTACAAAATCCACTTGTGGAATGTCGATTATCCAAGCAGCCAGTATAATCAACATCAGAATAAGCAATTAACGACAGAGTAGAAGAGGAAGAGGGTTTGTATACTACCCCTTGTCCAAGGGCAGTCTTCAATTATCTTAGGATGCGCTCGACAACCTGGAGGTGAGTCGTTTGTAGAGAATGCATGAATCGACTGACAACACCAACAACAAATAAGATATCTGGTCTTGTAACTGTAAGATAAATCAACTTTCATTCGAGACGTTGATAATACTCTGGATTAGGAAGAAGTAGATTGGTGTTAGTGGCAACATGTGAGAAGTTGGCGTATCTCCTGGTGAAGCCTCTCTCACGGTTGTTGAAAGGAGAGCTAATTGGAGGGTAGCCAGTGCAAATCGGAAGACGAGGGGTATTAGGGGGGCGCGTGCCGCAGTCGGCAGTGGGAGAACGAAAGGGTGTTGGGAAAGTGATGCGGGACAGGCATCACCACCTGCCCGCCACCTTGGAATCACCACCAAGGGGCCCACCTGGAGTCATCACCAGGCGGCTTTATCAGGCCCGCGGGCCGTACACCCCAACCAGCTCTCCGGGCCCACAACAGGCAACCGACAGGTTGTTGAGGCCGGGGCTAGATCCCCCAACCTCCTTGATAAAGCATTCTCATGCGAATGCTCATCACCAACTGATCCGCGCTTTTATGATGCGGGACAGGCATCACCACCTGCCCGCCACCTTGGCATCACCACCAAGGGGCCCACCTGGAGTCATCACCAGACGGCTTTATCAGGCCCGCGGGCCGTACACCCCAACCGGCTCTCCGGGCCCACAACAGGCAACCGACAGATTGTTGAGGCCGGGGCTAGATCCCCCGACCTCCTTGATAAAGCATTCTCATGCGAATGCTCATCACCAACTGATCCGCGTGAGAATGCTTTATCAAGGAGGTCGGGGGATCTAGCCCCGGCCTCAACAATCTGTCGGTTGCCTGTTGTGGGCCCGGAGAGCCGGTTGGGGTTTACGGCCCGCGGGCCTGATAAAGCCGTCTGGTGATGACTCCAGGTGGGCCCCTTGGTGGTGATGCCAAGGTGGCGGGCAGGTGGTGATGCCTGTCCCGCATCATAAAGGAAGAAACAAAAATTTTTCCGATGGTCGAAGACCCACTGAAGGGTTACAATATGATGGAGGGAGAAGGAGGCTCGTTGGGAAGTAGAGAGGCAGTCATGTGTTGTAAGGGGGCGTATGAAAGAAGTCGACAACGAAGCGCACGCGTCAGGGCAAGGAGGTTATCCATGGCAAATTCAATTCGACCGCATTGAACATGAACTGAGTCCGGAAAAGGGCTATGGAGAAAAACGAGTGTAAGGGCCGAAGAAATGTGGCGGGAGGCTTTGGAGAGCTGTTGGAATGTTGTAAGAGCCGCAGAAGGGTCGCCAGAATGTGAAAGGGGTGCAAGAGGGTCATTGGGAAACAATGGGAAGTGCGGTCAGCTGAGTGGATGTTGATGGAGACGCTGGAGGCCGCAGGAGCCGGTGGAGGGGAGGTCATACACGACAACGATAGAAGATGATGCTGAGTGTTGTTGGAGAGGCGGTGTTTGTGTCAGGCTGTAAAGGAAAGGCGGATGGAGGACGAACAACAACAGGGAGTGCGACTGCAAGCGATCGACTTGCGTAGTCAATGACGTGTCGTGCGAGGAGAGAGTCGCTAGAACGAACGAGGGAACCACAAAGAATTGGCGTTGCAAGTGAACTCGCGTTGTGGTCCCGGATAGGCGGATCAAAATATGCTGAATCGAGCGGCGCTAGAGAGAACGAAGGAACCGTTCGGGTGCGGGCTGGAGTAGGGATCCAACTCCAGCTAGGGTTTTGGCGGAAACCCTAAAATAATCGTAGGTTAGACCAATTGATACACGGTAGCCATATCAAGAATGAGAACAAAGAACGCGAACTTGCATTACATAAAATAAAAGATACAATCATGAGAAAAACTCTCCAAGCACCCGAAGGCTGGGTCCTCCAAGGCACTCGACTCTCCAAGGAGAGACCAAATGACTACACTCAAAAGATAAAAGCTAACTCACCCCCTAAGGCTCCTTATACAGATAAATCCCCTCCCCACCACTATAAGACAAAATACCTAAAGACACATGCATATCAACTCTCTTTATTTATGTTTGATCTATTCAAACTCAAGATTTCTCAATTGCAAAAGTATGAAATCATGCAAGAAATAATACTCTGGATATTTTAAATCTAGTGAATCATACACAGATAAATCATAGAGAAAACCAAGAGACGAAAGAAAAATGTAAATCAATTATCACAATTGTTCCATCTAAGGTTCATGCATCCAAAGGCTATAAAATTTAGTTTCTATCCATTGAAATTACAAGAAGACAAAAGAGAAAAAAAGAAATCGATAACATAACAAGTTTTTCTCCAAATTCTTATCCTACGTCATCTTCTTTTCCTTCGTCAAAAATTTCTCTGGTGTTCTCTAAAAAACTGCCTTTACAGAATAAAATGAGTCCTTATATCTCAAGTCAATTCTGAAGAAAAAATATGTCGTACACGGCCTGGCACACGGCCTGGCACACGGCCGAGGAGCAGACCGTATATGTTGGCGCATCTGATGGTTGGGCGAAGCAATGTGTTTGTTCAGGGGTCGTGTTCCTGGACAAAGTTGGGTTCCCGGGCCCCTGTTTGTGTTACTTATTTTAGTACTCTGAGCGTCAAATGACAGAGGGGCACATTAATGTTTGACCAACCCATGTTATCGGTCGTGTTAACCTACACCATAGCAAACACTGCCGTGTGCATCTTCAAAACAAGGCTATGTCTGGCTCTAAATCCTTGCTTATGCTGGGTGGTGGTGCAAGGGTACACATGCAGTGTCACCAGCCATGTCACTACCCGTGTATTGACAAATTCTCAGAAATCCTTTAGTTTTTTGTCTGAAGTGTCTTGTGATGCTCTATTTCTGCCAAGACCATCTGTAATTATAACAAAAATAAATTATATCAAAATTAAGCTAAAATAAGAATAAGTTAATTAAATTACTAATATATTCATGTATGAAATGATATTTTACTTTATGTGATTTTTCTATTATCAACAACTTGAGTCTTACATATTATGAAAAAATTAGTAGATTGTTAAAAATTATGTATCACCAATATATTTATGCATGTGGATAAATGTGGAAATGCAAAGACTGCAAGAAGATTTATTGAAAAATGTTGCAACCTGTATTCTGTTTTTCATGATATTGTGCGGGGTAAGTGATGCAGCACAAGCTTCACACCTGTCCCCCACCCTAGAGTCCCACCTGGAGTCATCACCAGACGGCTTTCATCAGGTCCGCGGCCCGTACACCCCAACCAGCTCTCCGCCATGGAGTCACCACCATGCGGCAGGTTGTTGAGGCTGAGGCTCAATCCCCATACCTCCTAGATAAGAGGCATTCACCAACACGGATCAGTTGGTGATGAGAGCGCTGGTGAATGCCTCTTATCTAGGAGGTATATGGATCGAGCCCCGGCCTCAACAACCTGCCACATGGTGGTGACTCTATGACAGAGAGCTGGTTGGGGTGTACAGGCCGCAGACTTGATGAAAGCCGCCTGGTGATGACTCCAGGTGGGCCCCCTGGTGGGACTCCAGGGTGGCGGGAAAGTGTGATGCCTGTGCCTCCTATGTCGCATCATAAAAGTGCACTTTCATGATGTGGCACTGGCCAGCGCTCATCAGAGTGCTGGTGAATGCCTCTTATCTAGGAGGTATGGGGATCGAGCCCCAACCTCAACAACCTGCCGCATGGTGGTGACTCCATAACGGAGAGCTGGTTGGGGTGTACGGGCTGCGGACCTGATGAAAGCCGCCTGGTGATGACTCTAGGTGGGCCCCCTGGTGGGACTCCAGGGTGGCGGGCAGGTGTGACGCTTGTGCCGCATCAGTAAGGTTTGCCTACATTTCACCCTTGAGGTGGGACCCTTCCCTGGACCCTTGCTGCGCTTTGTGCACCGGGTTGCCCTTTTTTTCTTATTGACATCCGATACTAGTTAATATCTGTTCATTTCTGGTTGATGTATTATCTTTAAAAGATATAAACATGGACAAATTGTGCATTTCTTTTCAAATTCAATGATCATTGTAGTACTCTTTCTTTAATTTCCTTAGCTCTGCTGACATTTGGAGTGTTGGTTGTACGATTATTGAAATGGCTACCGGAAAACCTCCATGGAGCCAGCAATTTCAAGAGGTAAACTACTTCATTGTTCATCTTCCTCTTGTGTATTTTTGATGCCGGTCAACCAAATTCTGCTACAAACTTTCAGTTGCTTATCTAGTTGTCTTCCAGGTTGCTGCTTTATTTCATATTGGGACTACGAAGTCACATCCTCCAATTCCAGATTATCTTTCATTAGAGGCTAAGAATTTTCTCTTGAAATGTTTGCAGAAGTATGTATAGATATATGTTTCCAATTACACAAGATTAAATTAATCTCAAATAATCTCGACTGTTTATCTTCTATTTAGATTTTTTTGATAGATGCATGACTTTTGTTCTCTTCCTTCCATCCATGTATGGATTCTAAACTTATTAACATAAAGTAAATTTTAGTTACAAAATCATTCTTATTTAGTTGTCTAAAATAGTTTGAAGCCTTGTAAGAAGCTCTTGTTGATCCAAATAGTTTAATATGTTTCATTGGATCATACCTTGTTTGTTGTGCATGTTACTTGACATGGAACTTATTGAAGTTTGTTTATAGTGTTTGCTAGGCTGCTGCAGCACTGAGAAGTAGCCATTCTTCCCCTAAAAGAATTAGGCTATGTAAAAAATTGATAGTTTATTGCTTTAAAGTCATAGAAAAGTAAATGTATTATTTTGTTTAAATGGTGCTTAATTGGCTCAAATTTAACCTAATATGGTATAAACATATGCTCTATGTATTCAAATTGAAGTTGCTACCGTATGTTGGAATAATAAACATTGAGGTTGATGAAGTTGGGTGCATCACTTGAAGTCTTTAAGATTATGTTACTCCCATAAGTACAAGTAATATAGTTGGAAAGAGTGGAAGAATAGCAGTAATGTTTTTCATCCCCAAGGTATATATATGGTCCATACAATGGACTATGCTACATTTTAATATTTTGAGTATTCAGGTTTAGTGCCACACTGTCCATCCATATGCATGTTAATATCTTTGTGCACTCCTCTTGGGTTGAATAACATCAAATTAGTATTTCTTCCCAGCATGCTATCAGAGCTAGAAAAATAATTCTCCTCTCTGCTCCAGGCCGCGCATTCCACAGAAAATCTGTACATATCAGCTATATATTTGTAAATAAAATGGCTAGTAGTTGTTGTTATATACCTATGTAACTGTGTGATACATGTGTTACAGTTGGTTGTCATTTGTAAGGTGTGTTATTACTGTTTGGAACTACTTGCATTCAAATTGTAATGTTGTAACTGCTCTGACTGACTGAGGATATAGTCAGGCCTCAATCGTGGATAGCCAAAAAAACTTGAATTTTCTAGTTTGTCTACCACACTTTTCCCTGCCCCTATCTCATCGTCTTCAATTTACCAATGGATTCCTATTTAGGCTCCCGCCTTAGGGAATCCAGGACCTGCAATATCAAAATCATAGAATTAGTATTATATCAAAATTTCACCAAATGTGTGGATTCCATCCTGTCGTGGTTTAGTTTGTTCTAATCTATGTGCTGGAGCATTCACCAAATGTGTGGATTCTCTTTGTTGATTTTCTCTTGGTGTGGGACTGCTTAATGATTGGTCGTTGATGTCAATGTCACTGTGTGTTTGTGGTATTATATGGTGGTTTTTCCTATGATATTGCTTGTAAGTTTTCTTTTCATAATGGCACAATTCGAGACTACACCAACCGATACACTACTTTTGTTTACCACCTCACATCATGCTTCAAGGAGGTATCTTGGAATTGTGTCCAAGTTGACATGACAATTATGCTGATTGGAGTGCATCTATCTTTTTTCCTTTTGAGATCCCAACAAAAGAGAAAGCATCACACTGCCCTACCTTGTCCTACCATGGCTCCTAATCATGGGCGGACCCATGCACAGACACACCCAAGCACGTGCCCGGATATGAAAATTGCGGAAATGCCTTAAGCATCGACGTATCGCTCCAGTTCTTCTCCACGGACCTCGACGGGCGGCGGCTCCACAGAGGAACTAAGGATTCTTCTTTGCGAGTTGTTGGAAATCAGAGCAAATCTGCTCTTACTCAAAACAAGCTTGTGATGGAGAAAGGAAGTGGCAGAAGTAGGCTATGTGTGCAAGAAACAAGCTTGTGATGGAGGAAGGAAGTGTCAGAACTCCAAAGTCGGTTTGATCGATAGCTCCAAAGTCGGTTAGATTAGCAGAAGCCTCCAGAACGGACACTTGGCAACAAAACAAAGATGCTTAGGATCGAAGCAATTAGCAAGATGACAACCCTCACGACACAAGCTCAAGGTCAGGAGCTCAACAATTGTGGTAGATTCTTGATTTCTTGTGAATCTTCTTCTTGAATTTGCTTCCTAAGACTACATGATGCAGTGGTAGACCGACTAAATGACAATGCACTAAAATGCAATCTAAATGAGGTTGTGGTTTAAATGACGTGCGCGTGCAAATATGAGAACAATCCAAAATAAGGTCCAATATCAAGTAATTATTTTCTTTTAGCAACACTATGAGCACGATTATCACAATCAAAAGCAAGATTTAACGTTAAGAAACAACTATGATTAACTAACAAAATGAGGCGCGATTTCGATTGAAGTGTGTCGGCTGTGTCCCGCAAATTACACAACACATCAAGCACAATAGCATATAACGATTCCAAAACCGTAACAATAGCTCAATACCAAGAATTCAAATAAGAGTACTAAAACACCAATGCCTTGATTCTTTTATGCATACGGCGGCTCGGCTTCGAGACGGAGAACTGTTGGCGAGGTGCTTCCGATATGATGGTGGCTCCACGGCGGGCTGCGGGTAAAGTGGAAGGTTGGATTTGGGATTCTTGGGAGGGTGGAGGGTGAGATCTACGAAAGTAGAGTGGGTAGAGTGCGGATCCGGGAGATCGGGGTAGGGGAGGGCCCGGGTGTTGGTTGGAGGCTTGGGGAAGAAGGATCCAGTGGGATGATGGCTGGGAATTGGGGTTAGGGTTGGCCAGGGTGTGGCTCTTTTTTAGGATGATGAAGGGGAGAATGGAGGGGTCGGGCTGTGAAAGGTGGGGTGTGGTGCTGCGGGAAGGCCGGTGGAAGATAGGCTGGCTGCGAGATGTGGTTAGGAGGGGCCAGAGGTCGGGAAGAGGGAGAAGAGTAGAGAACAACTATGTAACACGAGGACGGAAACGGGATACAGAATAAGATATGAATCGGATACAGGAAACATGATTTTTCAAAAAAATAAGGATACGGAAACGTACTTTAAATTATTTTAATTATTTTAATATAAGTATTAATTAATATAAAAATAAGACGACTAACAAACTAAGTGTACATATCTTGAGTTGTAATGAAAAAAATTTAATAAGCCTACAACATAGGCCATACATATGATAAGTTCTAATTAATGTGTTATGCATTGTTTGACCATGTTTAGAGATAGTATGCAAGACAATTATAATGTGTTATGCAATGCAATTGACATATTTACAACTGAAATCAAACCAATACTAGATGAATTGATTGACCATGTGAGACATTTTGTATGGGTATAACATGATAAAGTTGTATTTAATGGATTGAAACTTAGGTATCATGTCTTGGCATGATGGAATGCTCATCTAAAGTTATATATCATCAAAATATAACTTGGAGGCGGTTTAAACAAACATATGCTATAAGTTAAGCTCTATGGAAGCTTGACACAACCTATGCCAATGCCAAGAATAACAACTACACAAATATACCATGAAGTTACAACAATAGACGGTTTCTTGGCACATTATAAAGCTAAGCCGTGAAGTGAATAAGCAGTGAGACTTTTACGTCACGAGAATCGCGTATCCCACAAGCAGGATACACGATTCCAAATTAAAAATATTTTTTATTTAAAAATGTGTTTCCTAGAGTTTCGGAAACGCGTTTCCGCGCGTTTTCGGGTGTTTCCCGTATCCGATACGCATTCGAGTCGATACACAAAGCATTTTTAAGTATCCGTGCTTTGTAGGAGGACTGAGGGTTGCAAGGAGAAACTGGGAGGGCGGAACCTGGACGGGGCGGGGAGGTTGTCGGGTTGGCGAAGCAGGTGCGATGCGGGAAGCATGGTCTCAGAATCCACCGAAACAAGGACCAACAAGTTGCAGCTTCTGCAACTTCGATCCCTTGGCCGGCCCTAAACAGTCGTATTTATAGGTAGAAATGCAGAAACTGAAACTAGGGCTCCCGATCGGACGGTTAAATTTGTTCGGGCTGATCGAGGGCTAAATACATCTAAATAATAAAATCTAATATATGAAATAGACTCGGAATGACCCTCCGGGCGCATCCGTGGACTCGGATCGCTCAATCGGGTCGCAGATGGCTGCCTCATACGGGAATTGACACATGCGTGTCGTCGATCGCCATCACTACAAGTACGACATAACAAAGCAAACTAGACAAATTTTCAAATCGGGAAAAAGTAAAATTGAATTTGCTTATGAATTTTCTTCTTGAATTTGCTTCCTTAGACTAGAAGTACAACATAATGACGCAAAGTAGATAAATTTTCAATCCAGAAAAAGGTAAAATTGACTAGAAGTACAGCATAACATGCCTTGTAGGACTTCATCAATGGATGCAAAAAGGATAACTTAAAAATTTGATGGCTTTGGCAAGGGAAGTTCTTGCCCACTCTACAGTATGAGTGTTCACGAAGCGAATCGAATAGCATATCAATTGAATCCAAAGTTGTGATAGTTTAATTAGTTATATAAAATTTATTAAATTATATTTTTCTACTATTCACGAATCCTTTTACCAGAGATAATATTATTCGGATTCAGATTCAAAAATCACTCGAATCCAAATTTGGATTCAATTCAAAAATACGGATCTTTATCAAATCTTTATGAATCGATTTCCGAATTGTTCACGAACTATTTGGTTTGCGAACATCCCTACTCTCCAGCAAGTAAAAAATAGAAAATAATTGTTTTTGAAGAAAAGTAGTAAAGTAGAAATTTGAACGATGCTGCTTTCCTCTTTAGATCCTGAATTTATAACAAAACATATGGAAGTAGCTCCCGGAGTTTCTGTTGGTGCTGATTTCCTCTTTAGATCGTGAATGTATGTTTTTGTTTATGATTATATAGATCCAAATTTAATTCAGGTTATCTTAAATTTTAGCGCTAGCTAGTTTTTTAAAAATTGCTCATGATTGTCATTGATCTAATTAGGTTAGGGTCCGTTTGACTCGGTGGTGGAGGTGATGAACGCAGTAGCCATTAATTTCCGTTCATGAACGCATATCTTTTTTCACTAAATTATTTAGATAGTTTTTGTTGTAAATTGGGGATTTTATTGTTATTCATGAGTGTCAAATTTTGATTGAAATTTATTTCCGGAAGTAAGATCATGTCAAACTACTTCATCTGGGGATTTACAAGAGTAACTTTCACGTGGTAAAAGACCTCGGATAGAGTTGTTCTAAAGTGTATGGATTTCTTATCACATTGTTAAGTATTAGAGGATTGATATGGATTCTTTGCTCTCACATTGATGTAGGAGCAAAAACTTGTGCAATATTTTAAACAATTATTTTTTAGCTTAATTTATTGTGCCTGAGCTTAGCAAAAATCTTAGTTCCTCCATTGCTCCTAACTATGATGATTGGGAATGCTAGTGATGCCTTTGTGCTCACATGGCTAGTGAACAGTATTCCAAATATTTGCCTATCATCTTTCATGATGAGACTTTAAAGATGAATGAGATCATCTGACAACGCTCTATTCCAAACATTCAAAAACTTGTAGGATCTATTCTCCATTTCTGATCTTTTAGATCGAACTATATTTTGTTCAAAAACTGCATATTAGGAGGTCCGAACCTTTAGGAACTGAGCTTCTCCAGCATTGACCATTCTCCTCTAACATTGCCACTCAATAGAAATACTTTGAGGAGTTGTTCGTCTGCTACCTTCAGCGTCTGCTAGACTTATATAGGATGAGCAGAAAACATATTGTAGGAGAGAGAACCATTCATACCCTGGATGCAACCGCTACCTTAGTTTCTACTGCCACTTATCTAGTTAATTGGACTATTACAGTTACAACTCCTCAATCTAAGAGTTTTGCCCATATTGCTAGGCACGGAGTATGTCGTTGTGATGTTGTCACACATGTGGACATGGTTATCACTACCCCACATGTACTCATTGTGGAAAGACATGTCACCTTTCATACCATGGATGCTGCCACTACAGAGTTTCTACTGTGACTTATTTTACTTAGTTGGACAACTACAGTTACAGCTCCACAATCTAAGAGTTATGCCCATGTTGGTAGGCATGGAGGAGTATGTGGTTGTGATGTTGCACAGGTGGACATGGTGATCATTACCCACGTGTACTCATTGTGGCAAGAAATGACACCCTACTGAGAGGTGCTCTGTGAAGTATCATTGGATACGACCACAAACACATTTTGGAGATGTTGAGCCTGTTGCTAGTTCTTAGATTCTTGTCCCTTCTGTGTCCAACAGAAATATGCGTCTAAGATTTATTCTGTTTTAGCTTCCACTTCAACAAGGAGCACAGTTTTGTTACGCACGATATGGTTTATTGATAAAGTGCTAAAACTCATATGACCGGAGATAGTACAATATTCACATCGCTTGACCAGCATAACATGATTCTTCTTGTTGTTGTGGCAGAAGAGTCCTTTTCCCTAAGTGTGTGGCCCAGGGGATGTTACTACAACCTTTCATCGCACATTGGACATATTATTACATTCCAAATTTTCCTTATAGCCTCCCCTATATTATTGCTATAACAAAAACCATGAACTATTGTCATTCTTTTCTCATTATTGCTACTTTCAGGATTTTCACATGAAAAGGAGGATTGCTATTAAGATTGGCTGAGAGACTCTACTACCTGGATGATCTTGTTGTTTCTTCAGGTGCCTCAAATTGAAAGTTCCCCTGCATTGTAATACCTAAACTACTGTGGAGGTGGGCCGGTGGTGGGGTGGTGGTGGTGTGGAATAGAGCATGTGGCACCCTTTTGTTGATGGAGCATAAACATTACCCCGAGCATATAAAATCTCATAACACAAGTAAATGTAATAATGTGTAGCATAATTAAATGCATAAAATACAGACAAAATATGCTAAGTTATAGAGCAATGAGACACAAGAGGCATATAGTGGTTCCTCAAATTTGGGTACTCCACTCTTTAGAATTTCCCTCTTGTTGGATTAATCCCTCCAAGTAGAACGAACTCCTACAATACTCCTGACTTGTTAGCCTAATATTCTCCACTTTGAGTTATGCTGTGAATGATCCTTCTCAATCATAATTTGTTACGCTCCCGGATGACGTACAGCTATTTGGGTGTCAATATGCGCGCAGGCGGAAAGAGGAGATAAGCAACAACGGGGATGAACCAACCGGTTCAGCCCCCTCCCACTGAGGCCGATGGATTGGGGCTGAACCACCCGGTTCAGCCCCATGTGTGGGGGGGCCGGCCGGCCCCCTCTTGGCCCCGGGTATAAATATTCCCGGGGTGGTTCTCTTGATTCATTATGCAAGTACAAGGTATTCTTCTCCTCCCTCCTTCAAATCCTAATTCTATCTCTTCTTCCTCTAGATTTCTACCTTCCTCCCTTTAGATCTCTACTTTCTCCCTAACATTTGGTATCAGAGGATCGCTCCTCCACCATGGTTACCACACACACGCAAGAGAAAATCAACCGATTGGAAACCATAGAAGAAAACTACG